>JAZDUH010000341.1:31027500-31627500 GCA_036419115.1 Scarus forsteni | reverse complement strand
TTGGGGGGCGGGGAGGAGGAGGGGTGCTATGAGGTCACCGTCTTTCTCAGACTTATCTGTTTATACCAACTACAGCATGAAGACGAATACGCAGATATCCACTTGCAGACCCGTTTTCAAAAAAGATGCGGAGTCATGGCTATATACACGTCTAAGTGTGTCAATATCACCAGATCGATAGTTTGTCTTACAAATTCATACTCGTGTAAAGCCCACCTTAGCGTTTGAAAAGTGTGAAACACTATATCACGTGACAGACAACAAATACGGAACCTTCTACTCATGGTAAAGGCCTGACTCAACTTGACTCAACCTGGATGTTTGAGTTTTCCACTGAGAATGGAACCTGGTATTCCCTGCAGCGAGTAGCAAAACAAGACCTCTAAATGATCACTGTATCCACACGACAACACCGGGGTATCCAACACAGAAAGAAAAGAAAGGCCCTTATTACTGTTTGACTTTCAACACTTTCTCGTGCTTTAGAAGTCTCCGGAACAGATTTCATCTCCTTACTCACAAAAAGTCACAAACTGAGGGCAGCAGTATCATTTTTAGTTTCTCCTTTGTTGTTGTCAAGTAGTTTCACATAGCAACTCAGTGATGACCCTGCCTACTTTGGATCCTGCTGCAAGCATTGATTTAAGAATGTGGTTTTAAAAAAATTAAACAAAAAAAAAACAAGGGTTACCAAATGACTGTTACTGTATCTTACTGTAACATCTATTAGCAATAGCAATATTTCCATGATAAAGTTACAACGATATGATTCCTTGACTCTGAAAACCCAGCACTCTGCATCATGTTGATATTAATTACAGAATTATGTAAATGTTCTTCATTTACAGTATACAACCCTTTACAACAACCCCTTCTGTGAACCAAAGTGCTTTACAATAGATAGTAAATAAAAGACACAAACAAAACAATAAAAGCAATAAAATAGGAACAAATAAAACACATTTAGAAAAGCACTTACAGAAAGTAGACCTCCGCCAGCGCCACAGTACTCACCTATATTGAGATTTTCACCCTGAATATTAGCCCTACCTTTATTTTATCTAAATATTTAGATTCACTGATCATGAAAACATACAAACATGCACTAATGCCAAAAATGGTACAATCTCACAATGTTAAAGAACCCCTTAAAAAACTCCTGGATCCAGATCACTCCAAAATCTAATCATTTGTTCCTTGTCCCAATCTGGACATTTCCTGAAAATTTCATCAAAATTCGTCCTTTAACTTTTTGAGTTATGTTGCTAACAGAGAAACAAACAAACAAACAAACAAACACCAGCAATAACATAACCTCCTTGGTAGAGGTAGTAAAATACAATCAAAATAAAAGTGTCACCACAGTACGTGTATTAAAAGCCACCCTAAATAAATATGTTTTCAGTCTAGATTTGAAAACGTCCAGGTCAAAAATTAGTCAGTTATTTACGCAGTTATTGAGCAAAAACAATCATTTGCTATTGGCAGTTCCCTGGACCACCACCAAAGTTTAATCATTTTTTAAGTTAGGCCATTACCAACATCTGAAAATCTTAGCTCAATCCGTCCCGTAGTTTTTGCGTAATCTTGCTCACAAACATACAAACAAATGCAGGCAACATCATAACTAGCTTGGAGGAGGTAATAAATGCATGAATGGTTTTTATCAGTGCTGCATATTATTTAATAAAGGCTAAGTAAGATACAATTAGGAAAATGTATGGACAGTCATGTTTGACACAAGGTCCCAACTCATACGAAACTTGGGTTGGTCATGTCTGCAGTTTTAACAAACAAAAAATGTTTTCCTTTGCTTTAAAGAAAAAGAATCCAGAGAAACAAACAGCCATAGGAGATGAGCTCAGACATTTCCACTGATCTCCCAGCATTTATTTGAGAATGCAGACTGCCTGTCAGGCTTTCAAAATTCTCCCCCAGCCCAGTCTTCTATTGATGCTCTTTTATTCAGCTATCCTTCAAAAAGTGGAGCTTTCCATTATTGGAGCATCCAACAGCCGGCCTGCATGTTCACTTTAACATGCTTTCATCTAAGAGCAGTCATAAACAGTGTGCAGAGGGAATGTTTTCTTCCCTCAGTAAAAAAAACGTGATTTCATCATCTCCTTTGAAGACATTTTGACGTGGATAACGATAAAGTAAAACAAAGATGCCAGCATATCATTTCAAAAAGCCTTGCCAGAGTTTTTTTTCATAACCTTGGGAGTCCTGAGCGTGAAAATCAAAGCAAACATTCTCGATAAAGCTTATCATGACTGTAGACATGAGGCACGCTCAGCAGCCGAACAGATAGTGTCATCACACGAGGATGGTGGGAGAGCTTATTTACTGCAGAGATTAGAGCGACGTGTGTGAGGAGAAACATGCACCAAACATTGGAAAATACAATAAAATGTTGTTCACATGCAGTTGTGGGAGTTGCAGTCACTTCAGTGAGGGTGTCTCTGTTAGGGATGATTGTCTCGATCAGTGCGGGGGGGATGAACAGGAGGCTGGAAAACAGCTTGTACAGAAGGTATAATCTGCCGAGGCTTTGGAAGGGAGAGGCACTGCTTTATTACTTGTCTAAGCAAATGTATAATTGGGCGAGTCGGTTCATCCACTGCACTGAGAAAACCGGCAAGACTGATGAATCTATTTAAAGGGCAATCTTACAGGGATGAGTTTGAGTGACGATGAGGAGAGCTAAGGACACCGGGTTCTTACAACCTTAAGACATGCTGATTTTGTGAAGCAGCTCTCGTCAGATTGAAACTTTACTTCCCCCCCAAAAAAAACTGGAAATGGTGGAGAATTTTGCGCTTTGCCTCCCTCGGGTTGCTGTTAAATGAGAACACTGAGATCAAACATCCCCGGCACTTTCAATTAGACGCCATCCCACTTGAGCCCACTTGATCTTGAATGTAAAAAGCTATGCGTTGCAATTAGTTCTGATTTAGTTTGTTTTATTAAAACATAGCCCCGAGGTCTGAAGGAGAGTTTGCACGTTGATGTCCACTTCGGCAGCCTATCTGGCAGTTAAATGTCAAAATGCTTCGACTTAACACAGAAAGAGGAAAAAAGATCCCCAATCCACTGCTACTCAAGTGCATGAAAGTGGAGGCTAATATAGGATTCATACAGATTGACACCTGGGTGCATAGTTGGGTGATATCTGTCTTTCAGCCCATCTATCCATCTTCAATCCAGCTGTCTTTTCTATGCAGTGGTTGGATTGCAAAATCTTTTGGGCTGGTCACTGTGTAAGCACACAGGATCACAGAGCCATGAGTAAATGTTTCATGACAAACAGACATGATATCGCTATGGTGTTAGAAGAGAGCAGGGCAGGACTGTATGGCTAATGCGTGAAACATCATTTGTTTAACAAAGGTGTACTTAATAAACTGCCAACTGAGTATTTATGCTGGATTTGTCGTCTGTCCAAACACTATGATACACAGGCTCGACTCCAGACAGATTAATGCTGGGTTACTCTTGCCCACATTTCTCTCTTTTTCAGTCTTTTTTTTTTTTTTTTTAATGCATTTTTTGGGCATTTTGTGCCTTTATTGATAGGAGAGAGACAGTGGATAGGCTTGTGAAAGGGGGAGAGAGAGTAGGGGAAGACACTCCGCAAACTGGTCACAGGCGGGATTTGAACCTGGACCGGCAGAAGCATGTACATGGGACGTGCCTGGTTGCTAACCACTACGCCAAACCAGCACCCCTCTTTTTCAGTCTTTGTTGTGGTCCTTCATTGAACACATAAAGACAGAGGGCTAAAAACTTGTAGCCCTAACTTAAATGTCTTCTGTGTGATACTTAAACATACCCGTAATTTCTTGCTTATAACACACATTTGATTACAACACGTAAATGTAAACATGTACCCCTTATTTCACTTTTTTTTTCCTTGAAAACCACTATACTTGGATATAACATGCACCCAAATTTTGCCCAAAGCTTACTCTCTCAGACAACTCAAACATTACATTTATTCAAAGTTTAACCAACAAAATGTCAGTATTTTCATAACAAATACAGTAAACTAAAACACCTTTAATTTCTTCTTCTTCATTTTTGTTTAAAGCTATGGCCTATGATTTGGAAGCTTGGTACATCTTAATAACACCGTTTATAAGGCCGTTATGGTCCTCTGGTCTGATCTATGCAATATAAAGACCAAAAAGAATGAAAAAAATCCATTCAGTATATCCACTGCAAAGCGGCATAATAGTTGACCAATCAGAACCGCCAGGAACGGCAGTTCAGATTGGTCCGTGAGTCAATCCAATCCCCTGTCTTCCCTGCTCCACATCGTCCCACCTCCTCCCCACTACCTCCCTCATATACCCGTGAGCTGCACAGCTACTGAAGCATCATGGAGCCGGAGGAGACCAGCACCAAAACCAGGAGGCCGCTTCTGTTAGCCGCCACATTGAAGGGAAGGAAACGTAAAAGTTTCGAGGTAATGGCTGAAGTAAGGAAAAAATATGAGCAATACAGGTCCCAACGGAGACTCAACATTGGAGAATCGTATGACCAGTGGAAAAAGCTGCAGAATGATTTGAGACTGAAAACTGACGCTGAGACAGCCGAATTTCTGTTGAACAGGTAATAGCTTTGTTTACTACAGTGGGAGATGTCTGCTGAATAACTCTGGTTAGTCTGTGCCTATACTGGCTAATGACTGAACGTTGTTGGTCAGAACGGGTAGGCTCTGTCAGTAGATTGTAGCATAAGTTAGCCACTCATTGTTAGCATTGTAAACTGAGCTGGTGAAGACACACCGGGAAAGGTAAATCCTCCCCCACAATCGGCTCTACTCTAATCGGACAGTGGCGGCGCCAGACCCGCTTTGCCGCCAGTCCAACTGAAATAGCTACTGCTGTGTGTTACAAGGGGGATGACTGTCGTGTTTGTTACTTTCAGCTATGAGAATTCTCATTTATCTTCAATGCCAATGGATATTTTCTGCCGGCCGGCTTCTTGCTCTATCAGAGGGGGCGTGTTGTTCGGAGGCGACACAAGCTGGGGGGCGGGATCTTGGAACACGGAGGGGAGGGGTGAGTGAAGGGGGGGCAGGCTGCGTTTTTCAATTCTGTCTCAACAGCCAAACTGGTTTTCAGATCGTAGACCCTAGCTTTAATGGTAGATCGCAAACAATTTTCCAAGTGCATACCCCCACCCAATGCACAAGAGTGTGTAGGGGAACACCTTTTGCTTCACACATCCTAGTTACTGGATTTCTGCCTGAGAATGCTCAGTCGTAGTATACCGACCAATCAGAGAGCAGCTATCAACATGCCGATGTCTTCGACAGCTGTTCTTGCAGGGAAAGAGAATGTTTTGGCTTTTTGTATCAGATGTATAACAATTGTGATGTTGGCAAGATGAAATATGGTAAATATTTTGCCTGCACTGATGTGTACTAGGCCTGTGCTCAAAATATCGATATGGCAAAATATGGTATCACACTCCTTTGGGATACGTGTATCAATATGGATTCTACAGAATCGATACGGCCTAAATATTTTGACAGTTGTTGTAAATACACTTTGGGTAATGTTAACAGTGGCACAGTTCAAGGTAGAAGACAAGCTACATAATGAAGCATATGTTCTAAATTTGAACTTAGGTTTACCATCTTTGAGGATCTGAATTTACTGTATGTCTCTCCAGTTGTAGAACCACTTAAAACTCATCCGTGTTCTTTTTCTTCTTATAAGAAAAAACAATACTTATCAAGAATTTTGCATAATGCATAGTCAATGTTCACAATTTACGTGTATCGGGATACTTTTCGTATCGTGGCCTTAGTATCGGGATACGTATCGTATCGTGAAGTTGCTGGAAATACCCAGCCCTAATGTGTACCATGCAAAAATCTGAGCTTATTTAAAGCACAAACTTGCATGTTATAATCAAGAAATAAGTATTAATAAGTATGACATTCTCTCATGGCTCAACATGAGGGATGTGGATAAAGCCACATTCAGACATTTGTGGGCAGTTCTGATTTAACTCATTCAGCACTATATGTGTAGTTGTCATCTCTTGTCAACATCATTTGTTTTGAGACAAAAGCAAGCTAGACTTTCTGTTTGTCAGGCTTCCATTCGGCATTAGCTGGCTTTTAAGTTGGCAAACTATCATCTTTTGGGGTATGAAACAAAACTTATTTGACACAACAGATGGATTGCTTGCATTTGGATTTTATTTCTATCTAGGAAACACCCATTTAATAGCATTTGGAAACGGATAAACTTCAAAAAAGATCAATGAACTTCAGCTTAAGTAAGCACTTTTCTAGTCTTTTCACTACTCAAAATTGCTCAAACCGCAGGTCATATCTACTCATTCAAATCCATTCTTCAACATTCACACTTTTTTTTCTAGCAGTGAGAGATATGTGAATATGATTTACTGCTATAGTGACCATCACCAGCCCTCCCTGTAGGCTACTCCATCAAATCAAGCTTTATTTTTTTATTTTGCTTTATCTAACCCCTGATGAGAGCTGAAGGGGAGGTCTGTGCCACACCACAGTGTGAAAGAAGGGGAAACAGTGACAGACAAGACATGACAAGACAAGACAACTGGGAGAAGGACAAACAGGTATTGTAGTTAGTTTAAGATAGTAGTCCAGGTGCTGTGCTGATCTAAGTCCATACAGGAAGTAAAGGCTGAAAGAAACCAGGGACAACAGAGATGTGGGGTCTTGAAAAGAGGGGGTGGACCCATAGGGGTGAGATATGGAGGAGCACGCGTCACGGGACGTGAAAAGATGTGTAGAAGTGCCCAACTCAGCATGTTCTGACGGGACCAATCATTTCTTTACAGTTAGTCTCAACAGGAGCTTGAGCGTCTATACACACATGCGTGTCAGGTGGTCACCGAATACCCAAGTAGCCGCCCATACCCAGGGAGACCACGGCCAGGGGCTCCCCCAGAGCCACCAGGGCACCCGAGACCCACCACACGGCCCCCAAAGCCACAGGATCCAGATGTCAGAGCAGTCACTTCTCACTTTCAGCATAAATTAAAAGTGCTTATAGTTAACACTTCTTTAAGGACACTAATTAATTTTCTAACCAGGACAAAGGGTTTTAGCTTGAAGCTTTGCAAGGTGGCCTTGTCATTACTAAATCCTACATAGGCTGATAACTGGGCTTTACTTTGGCATTAACTAAAACGTTTTTATGTGTGTATTCTGCTGTTCAGGGCAGGTTTCCTCACAGGAAAAAAATCTGGTCTTACTCAAGTTTGAAATATGTTACACCAAGTCTTGTGTTTGTTGATGTCAAAAGTATGTGTGCAGAAAGAATCCTTGTTCAACATCAGAACTGAATCAAATTCACACGTTCTGAACTTCATACCAATGTTTGATGATACTCTCATATAAAGTACATTTTCCCCAATAATCCAGTACAGCAATCCACTGCTGTTGTTTTCTTCCTCATAACCACCCACTCCTCTCTTCGCATGCAAAGACAGAAGTGACACACCTGGCAACTGTGCTGCCAAAATATTGCTGTGCTGCATAAGAATGAAGATAAGTTGTTTACCTTGAACAAATTTATTTTGTTGTAAAATCACTTTACGCATAAAAGTGCACAAGAGGAAAAAACAGATCCTGATTTAAGGTATTTTTATAATATACTGGGAATATATTGTGAATTGGTTTGAAACAAAAATGGATATCAAATTGACCTTGCATTATGAAGAAGAGAAACAGTCAAGTAAAATTTACTAAGCAACAGTTCAATGAAACAGTCACTGATTGCCAGGGGACAGAGAGAACGAAGCTTCAGAGAATGAAAGAGTAAACTTTTCTCTATCATAACTAGGATTTTTTTTAATGTTTGCTGTATAGTGAAATTGAGATAAACCAATTAAAATAAATGCATCTCTACAATCTGTGTTTTCCGCTTAATGGGCATTTTGTTTCTTGTTTTCACATTGTTCTGAAGAGTTCTGAACCATCTGAAGTCAACATTTCTCTCAAATTAAAGTAAAACTTTTACACAAGGTCTTCCTAAGCAGAGCCTCTTTTTCTTTTTACCTGATGAGAACACGTTACATCTCAACATTATGGAAAGGGGAACAGAAGGGGGTTTCATTTCCACAGTGCTTTCCGCATCATTAACGATGGCTGTGATTAATGGTTTACATCCACCCAAAGCCCCACCTGTGAGAATCTCGATAAAGATGATCATTTGTCGGGGCCGCAGCAGCGCTCCATTCCCTCCCGTAGACAGGAGGTAAAAGCAGGAAGGAGAAGGCACAGGGGGTTAATTTACACTCACACCTGCACTAAAGTCACTGCTGCCGTAAATATTGTGACTTTTTAATCAGCAATTTTGGTGCCAGAGCAGAAGGGGCACACAGTGGGCGTGTTCGATGGGGAAAATAGCCTTGCATCAATTCTCCTACTTTCTGTCGACCTCTTCGCTGTTTGCAACCCACCCATGTAATCCATCATGGAGACATTAATTATGTGCTAGGCTCTTTCAGGACAAAGACTCTAATGAAGGGCCTGTCAACACAGGCCGTTCCCCAAAACAGTGCAGTCGTGGAGGTGGAGGAGAGGCTCCTGCTGATCCTCCCTGCTTAGATCTGATTATGAAAAGCAAAGCGAAAACAGTTCAGCTGCATTTTCAGGACCTTAACTGTGATAATGCTTGCTCAGTTTACACCTGGAGAGGCAAACTCTAATGGATACACATGGGCCTCTTGGGAGAGAGCTTAACTGCTAGGTAAGCTATCGAACTTGATTCACTGTCATTACAAAGAGAGGAGGTTGTTTTTTCTACTTGTGTAAGAACTCTGTCCCATTTTACATGATATATAAACCTTTTTTTTTCAAAACATTAAAATCCACAGTGAGATCAGGCAAAGAAAAGCAGAAACAGGTAAAAGATAAACTAATGTATAAAAGACTCCTCTAAAATCACATTAGCCGGCCTAGAGAGCACAATAACCATGGCAACCACCTGGTACAACCAAATACGACTTAAGACTCAAACACCTCACAAATTAGACCAGATAAAGTAATTAAGTGCCAGAGAGAAAAGTGGGTGAAAAACTGATTGAAAAACAAAACAGAACAAAAACTCAAGACCAAGCAAACTGAGTGTTGTTTGACCCTCCAGAAGAGAATACAAAATGGCAGATTACCAGAACACTGTGAAAGACCCTCAGCAAAGCAAAGTCTTTTGAAGACTCTGTGACCACACATTAGCTATACGGATGGGCTGTCACAAAAAGAGCTGGCTCCCAGAGGAGGACAGATTCTGTCCTGACTGCTCCACTTCCTCACAAGTGATTTGTTGAGATTAAGACTAGGGCTTGAGTTAGTGGTCTACCTCTAGGTGTTGAACATTGATGCCTAAAACCTGAAAAAACCCAGGAAGATCATCATTTACATTTCTATTTATTTGTTTCAATAGACCACTTGACCCATCACTTAAATAAAAAAAAATATTGATTTTTCAACATTTCCTGAAGGCCATATTCAAGTATTACAAAATTTATAAAACACACGTAATGTCTTCTTTGTTTTACTAAAGATAGGATTAAAGCCATGTGCTTTTAAATTGACATTTGAGCAACACGTATATTTAGGAGGGTAACACAATGATGGGGAATATGTCAAGCCAGCTAATGGTTAAAAAGTTAGTGGCAAGGCAGTAGTAGTTTCTAATCCTTTATTCAGACTTCAGTTGTTGTCAAAAGAAACACCATAACTCCCTGCTGTTGTCACATTAAGTCAAGAAGTTCAACACTATTGTTCAAATAATGCAACCGAACTGAAGAAGCAGGGGGGAGGAAGAACTATCTGATTGAAAAATACTTGGAAAATACAGAATCTTAACCTGCTGAAGCCATCTAAATACCAGAAATTTATGGGTACCATAATAACCACTCTTTGAATGTTGATCTTTACATTTTGCTGTCTGCTGTCCAGAATCAATGCCAAAAAAATAAACTCAAAATTCTCAAAGATGTCCTCGGACAACATTACTATGTTAGTAATTTCACTCTTAGTTTTTTGTGTCTGAGCATTTACTATTTTCAAATCTTTTACAGATGTTAAGTGAACATGTTTAAAAAAGCCTTATTCACGTGATACTGTGATCTTTTGGCAAACTGACCCACTCAAAAAATGACTTGTGCAGAGCTTTTTTTTTTTGAGCAGTCATTAATCTTTGTTTATGTTTCCACTCAATTATCCTCCTGTGCTTGACAGTCCTTCGGCATTTTAGCCTCGCCACAAAATACATATTAATGCACTAAAATTCTCATTTGTTTAAACCTCAGCTGAGAAGTTTGGACATTTTCATTGTACAGAAATTGCTACAAACTGCAGCTCGAACAGTGATTAAGAACAAAGGAAATGCACTAATTATTATAAGTGAAAAATCAAACAAAGCCTGCATAACTGGTTGGCTACATGGGAAATATTTTCTCCCCAAGAGTCTGAGAAATGGACACTGCTTTTTATGTCTGGACTATGAATGAACTTTGAGCCAGCGGGAAGTTAAGCACAGCTCCATGGGAAGCTAAGTGTAATCAGCATGTAATATGTCTCCCATCAAAGATCAGACTAATGTTTTCCCACCTCTAAAGGTCACTTATTAACATCTTGACACTGTTAGTACACAAACAGTGTGAAAACATCATGTTGTGCTGTAATTGTAGCTGTTGTAAAGCTAATATTGGTCAAACCAATCCATGCGGTGAATTAAAATCCAATACTAGATGGACAGGTCTGAGTGCATCGATCTTCTCATCTGACACACAAGAAAAGTGACACATACAACTTTTCTTGTTTCACCTGTGAAGCTGCTTTTGACTCCGGCGGGATCGATAACCATGTGCCCCAGACAGCCATGACAAGTCAGCCAGACAAATCACCTCCCTGCCAGTCTGCCACAATGATACAGAAGTATGGAGGCGGCATGATGGATTGAAGACAGAGCCAGGACTGTACTGCTGCAGGTCTACTCTGTGTTTCAGCCGGACAACTTGCGGCAGCCGCAGCCTTGCTGAGCTCTGAGCCTCTGAGGCTTGGCGAGATGGCTCAAGGTGTGAAACTCCAGCCATAACTGAGCCGAGTGGGCTTTTGTTTCATGGCTAATTACCGCTGACTCCTGGCTCTCATCCCCATTTTTCCCCCCTCACGCCCCTCCTCTATCACCCCACTCTGCCTGCTCAGTCTTGCTGCTCACTGGTGGAAAAGGTATTACTAATGACAGAAGAAGGTTACCCAATTTATCTTCGGGCAAAACCTTTCAGAGCAAGCTCCTCTTGAGTCCCTGCAGAGCACAGATTGCCGGAGGAAAAAAATAAATAAAAAAAAAACTGAGACACACATTTCAAACAGCAACAGCTGCGACCGGGGACTAAGCATGTCCCAGTCTGACTTTTGTTGAGATCACCATAATTATCTTTTACATTTGTTTCACTGTAGCTCATGCATCAACACCACTGTTCACAATCTTAAATATATATTTTCAAAAAGCCTGTGGAGGGACTAAACTAGCTATGAGCACAGAATTTCCTTTTTCTGACAATCTTTCAAAATGGCTACCACATCCAGGTGGTGTGGCCGGGATGCAGATGGTGTGATTAATTAAACAGGAGGAGAAGAAAGAGTAGGACGGGAAATCAGAGCAGAGAGGCTTGTTGTGTGCAGCCATGGGTTTGATAACAATAAAATTCCCAGCGTAGTTTTAAATGCACTTGTCTCTCATTGAGTCAAAGCATTTCATGGTTACAGCCAAAATCAAACTGCTAAAATGTGTCTCTATTTTTTCTCAGAATGTCCATACAAAACACTTTTACACTTCTACAAATGCTGCCTAGGCTGCTTGATAGCTATTAATAAAACAATGGCGGTAAAATCACAGATGCGACTGTATAAAAGCCAAATGTTTAAAGAAAATGTCTGTTTACTCACTAAGAGCTGACTAATGTAAAAGCCATCACTTCACTTTGTTTTCACTTTCAGTCACAACAATGATGCTGATAAAATCAACCAACTTGATTGGACAGTACGGGTTTAAAAACAAGAAAGGGCAGATACAAGAGCCAACTGCCCTCTTATTTAAATATCTTTTCTAATATCATAGTGGCAACACTCAAGGCAGTCCATTTTAGGCCTTAGATGTAGAACCTACAGTAGCTTAATTAAACTGTTGAGTGGCCATTACAGGGGATTCAAAGGTGTTGTGCATTTTGTATTGTATTAGTAAAGATTCATCATGGTGTGTGTTCAGAAATAAAGACTGGATGTAAAGAACAGCCACTTGAGTTACTGTTGCTTTTTTATCATCTCAAACCACGATGAACATTGTTTTTATATATTTCCAACCATTTTCTGTAAAAAACTAAGAGATGTTAACGGCCCAATCAGGGAAGAGAGGCGGGAGCTGCAGAATGAGGATGTGACGACAACCGGAAGTTGAGAACAGACATGTCGATTAGCCTATTGTCCTCATGGCTACCCAGTGAAACTTGGCAAAATCTGCCCTCCTCAGAAGTTTACTTGTAGGGATTGTCTTTGACGAGGTTCATGTCACACATAAGTGTTAAATGAATCATCTGGGTGGTATAATTTAGTGTAAGACGATAGTAAAAGGCCGTTAGCTATTAGCAGCTAAGTTAGTGGCTAACAGTCATTAACTGTTGTTAGCCATTGGCCGCTACATTAGCCGCTATGTATGCTACATTATAGGAGGCAACCCTGCTTGATGTGGATTGGTCTGTGATGAATGTGAGGAGCCAAACAATTGTCCAATCACAAGCTTGTGTTTTTTTTTAACGTTCTGCCCCTGAAAACAAATTCAAAGGGCTCCTACTCAGATGGACTAGTGAAATATTTCTGTGGCAGATATATGGAGCTTTCCATCTAGCTTGTCAGGTTACATCAGCTCAGCTAGCATCAACAACCATGCCATGTTGAAAGTCACTTTAATTAGTTTTCTTTCTTATTTTGAAAAACTTCAACAGGTTCTCTTGACCTTGTTGACATGCCTGAATTCATTGTTCAGGAATTGCTTCCATGTAATTGGCTGATGAGCCAATATGTTATTGATGTAATTATTTAACATTATTTTGAAAATCAACACATTGTAAAACCAAAAAATACATATTTTTTGAGCCAAAAACCCAAATTTCCATGTTTTCCATTATGTTTTCTAACACCATGCACAAACAGTTGTCTAATAGTCCTTACCAAGCTAACAAAATTGCCAAGTAGGCTTTGAATGTATCGCAGTGCACACCATGCAGTTGTGTAGCTTGTTTGGATTTAGCTAGGTAATTAGGATTTATCCAATATTGTCCACTTATGAGTTATTTGGGGAATTTTTGGATTCTAACAAACATGATCAAGGAGGGGATCAGAGAAGCAGAAGCAACGGGTATTTTTGCTTACAACACAAAGGTGAGCATGGACTTTAAAGATGCTATGAGTTTCTAAGTAATTACAAAAAAAGTCTCACTTTTAGATATATGCCTGATCGAAATACACATTTTAAGATGAGTTTTATAGCATCAGAATAGGTTATCTATAAATGCTATTCCTTAGCTTCACCGTCAGGTTGGACAGGGCTGGACTGACCTGGATACTCAACTTCGGGAACAAGACAATTAAAAGTAGAGGAAATTTATATTATTCGGACACGTCTTAGAGCACCGGGCTGTAAGTAGTGATATATAGCTGGATACAAAACTACGATACTAAGTTTACCAAAAATTGCTTGTTGTCATACATCAAAAACTACCACTACATAACTACAAAGAGATACATTACCTCGTCGCTTTGCATCCTGTAAGTTGTTGAAAAAAGAAGTTGTAAAGCAATGCAAAGTTCTGAGGAAGGTCCCAGCTGCATTCATTAGCATCACAACAAACGCACGCTTTGGCTTGGGTCACGACTTTACGACAGTCGCCGCGCGTGCTCATGGGTAGCAGAGTCTTTAAGGTGCTGGGAATAGATTCTCTTCATAGCACCTTTAAAGAACTCATCCTTAAGTCAGGTTCAAATATTCACATTTAAGGACTACTATGTACACCTGATCCAGCTGTATCCTCTCTCTGTCTAAGATGCTCTGTTTGTGCTCCTGCCTCTTTAAGCTCCCTCTACTGTCAGTTCACGTCCACTGGCTGACTGGTGTGCTCTGTATTAATTGGTCAGTTCAGCACTGCTCTTTGTCGTGTTGTCAAAGACTCTACATTCATTCTAACATCTATATTTTGCACTTGGTTTGCCATTTTGAAATGCTGGTGGTGTGGACTTCTTTCTTTTGCAAAGGAAGAACTTTATCACACAGAGATGGCATAAAGATATAGTAAGGGAAAGACAAAAAAATGAGATTTCTTTCATATCTGCAACATATCTTTCACTTTTTTTTATTAAAAAACATCACAGAGGGGAAAATTTAGATATGAGATATGATTTTATCCAGATTTCTGAGGAATCTTTTTTTTTTTTCAGCCAGCAGATACATATTGGTGTTATAAACTCTATTCAGAGAGCTGAATAAGGAAAAAAACACATTTTTAAATACAGTGGTAAGGCAGCTAAAAGTCAACCACATGGTTACAAGGCCAATCAAAATATTAAACATTTGTCTCTGTGACCAAAAGAATTAATTTCAGTCAGTAGATCAGCTGTTTTTGACAACTTTAGGCCAATACATTAAGGGTTATTCTGGATGTTTTGCTGCCTACAACATCTTTGCTGCGTTTGTTTTGCATGAAGGGGTTGGTAAAAGTCCATATTGTACATTTACTACAGTGCAGTGGCACTCATAGGCATTTGGTGCACACCCACACATCTTACATATTGACACAACACTGATATCAACTTGACATGTTCATGTTTTTTCAGTGTGAACAAGTTTGATTGTAAAGTTTGGTTTAGCCTCTACATTCACTCTCCCATTCTAGTGTTAAATAAAAGCTAAGACAGAGCTTGCAGATGGACTACAGGGCTCAATAAGACAAGGCTTTAACTAAAAGGAGAGAGTGACTGACGGCTTTAAGCTGTATAAATGAGGAGAAGGATGTCCACATCTGTTAGCAACTAAACCCTGATTAAACAGTTATTAATCAGCTGAGGCCGACGGATTCCCTCCAACATTTATCAAGTCCTATCTGCTCTGTAAAGGCCAAAGATTTAGAACTCCTTTCACAGATGTATGGGGACTAGCATGTGCGTGTATAAGACCTGACACTTACACTAACGTTTCTGCAACATAAAGGTGTTACATGAAAAAGGATATCAGGTGTGTCAGCGGACCAAAAGGGAATTTTCATGGCTGATGTCTTGCACCGATCTTCACCGTCATCACCTCCTCAATCATCCCAAGCTGTCTTGTTCCACGTCTGCCACAAATGCCAAACAATCCAGTAACACAATTCATCATGACACCGTCTATGCTCTCAGTGGCGACTGTGCCTCCTCTGTCACTGCAGCGGTGCGAGCTGTCAGCTAGAAACCCACCCACTGTTTTGACCTTTTGGGATATTCATCTTATTAATTTTCCCACCCTTTCCCTTTTTGAAGGTGCACAAAAAGCTGCCAATTACCTCTGTGGTGTGTGCAAAGGCATAAAAGCACAGTGAATGATTTATGGAACGCGGCTATGTTTGGCTGGATTGACTGATATGGGTGTTAGCAGAGCCTGCAGGCCGGTTTGAAGTGATGTCGCTGTAAAAAGCATGAAAAGCTGTGACATATTGGAATAAACATCCAGGCTGGTGTTTGTGGTTTACAAGGTTTTAGTCTTGTGTGAAAATCCATGAAATGTGACCGTGCCAATATGGATCTGTCCATAAAAAATAAACTGAGTGAAATTAATTTATGGAAATGATGGGTGAAGGTAAGGTTTAGGGTCTCTTTGGACATGGTATTTCATTAATTTTTTTACCAGCACTTTGACATAATTGCAAGCTCTAAATCCATGATCGCCCCCTGCGAGCCCAAAACCCACAGTGCTGCTTGACATTTATGCCCGGGTATGTTGCAGAAGTGTGAGGAAGAGGGGAGGGGGTAAAACTGAAATCTAATTTTGACCTGCTGGAGAAAGCAGGCAAAAGATTAGCCTGAGCGCTCCAGACGTACAGAAAATTACAGGTTGAAGAGTATGAGCGTATGAAACTGAAGGAGCGTTTAATTAGAGGCTTTGCTATTGATTAAGCTGGGCAGAGGTGGGCTTTTTTCATGAGCTGCTTGGGCATTTGTGGAGCAATTTATTTTCCAGCCGGCAGCAGGCGGTGAGGATCCATCCTGCAGAGAAATGAAGCTGTTGGATGAAGGAATTTAAGATAAGAGAGGGAACCAGGAGGAACGGAAAATGGAGAGGGGGAAGGCCGATTTATTGATCTTTTTAAAATGTACTTTGTTTGAATGTATGCATGCAGCAGGGGGGTTAATTTGGATTTAATTGACAGAGTAGAAAAGGTTTGAACACCTGCTAAGGTAAGAAGGAGAATCAATAGCATATAAGATCTCAACAGAGATGTAAACCGCATGAAGGTGGGGGAAAATGACAGAATAATTCGCTATAAACAGTGGATGGAGCAAGAAATCATCTCAGCAGATGTGAATGTGAGTGTGTGTTTATCATTGTGTGTGTGTTGTTAGTGGGGGGTCTGATAATCTTGGCACAGCAATCCCAACAGCTGCAAAGTCTGCACGCAGAAGCAGCGGCATCAGCATAGGCGGCTCCAACATCTGTCTGTGCTGCTGTGCCCTTTAGACGGCTTCAGATTTGCAGATCCTTCGCCACAAGTGTCCCTCTGATGGGCTCAAATCTGAGCTGTATTTAAAGACAAACACTGTGATTTAAATAAGAGCCTCGTGGAGTAGCTGGCTCATGCTGCAGTGGTGATTAGATCAGGAGCAAGAGCTACTGCTTGGTGGTTATATGCCTCTGCCAGGTATATTTTTGTCATACAGTTGAAGTACAGTGGTAGGGCAAGAGGAAGGGCTGAAGAGGTTTTTGTGTCAGCGTCATTTCTATTCATAGATCTTTCATTAAGATGAAGAAACTGTGCAGTGGTTGGGATTTTTTGGCTTGTTAACTCTTTTTGTCTGTGTTTGCAGTTCATTTAGAGTCAGATATACATGTGCTGCATTAGAGCTGGGCAAAAAAATCGATTAAATCGATTAATTCGAATTATTTTCTGCAGAAGATTTAAAAAATTTAAAATTGAGATTTTTTTTCTTGCCTTAGTCCAATTGTTAGTTTCAATTTTTTGAAAAAAAAATTACAATTTTCATGATGGTCGGCCTTGTAGGGTTTGCACAAGCACTTTTACGGGCTTGTATTTGTTATTTAAGTAGATTAAATATTGATCAAAGAGCTTCATCCTAATACTGTAAAATTCCTCAGCCTTTTAGTGTTTATGTAGACAAACCTGCCTATGTTTATACTACATAATCAACCTTTTATGACCCAGACTTTGACTTTAAGGGAAACATTTAGAAAACATAAAGTAAAAACTTGATTGTTTCATTTATGTCACTGAGAGTATTGTTTCTTTTAGGGAGGGAAAAATCGATCAAAATCCTAAATCGAGTGTAGAAAAAAATCGGGGATTTTATTTCAAGGCCATATCGCCCCGCCCTATGCTGCATATGACCAGTAATGTACGCCAGACCCTTGTGTAGTTATATAAAAAAATAAGCATAAAGAATATAATCCATGCTGATGATTGATATCAGCTCTAATCAATAGTGCAATTATTATTTTTTGTATCTATGAACACATATCTGCATAAAATCTGACTTCACATCCATCACAAATTAAACCAGGGATGTAACACTTTGGTTAGATTGTTATTCTCAGATTAAAGAGCCAAATTCTTGCAAATAAAGTGCATTCAAGGCAATCAAAATACTTGCAAACAATTCAAACAATAAATATTTATCCTTTATCAGCATTTATTTTTATTTTCCCAAATAAAAACAAAACAATCAAAAAATCTAATAGGGTTAGGATAGGCTAACTTTAACTCTAACCCTAATAAATCAAATGAGCTACACACATAATTAAAGCAATTTAAAGATTATTTTCAAGCAATAAACTAGTATGTAGTCACTTCATTTATTTTACCATTCAAGTCTTGAACAGTGGGGAATTTTTCGCTTGCTCAGGACACTGACAACATGGACATGTGTGCTTATTTGATCTTTTGTTGAGGAAGAGGAGAACTTGTTTTGAGGATTAGGTCTACTATAAGAGTAAGTTTGTGTTGAATTTGACACATGTAACACTCAGGGCACTTCTCAAAAGTGTTGTGCTGAAGTTAGTGAACTCAACTTATGATATCTAAAATCTTATCAATCAATCCATGAGTCAGATTTAGGGAGGAGAATTCATAAGATACCAATGTCATTGCGCATTTTGCCAATGGATATATTTTATATATGGATATAAGTTGGACTTCACAGCTTTTCAGTTCCAACACAACAAATGAATGCTTGTGCAGGTTGAGGTTGTTTTTTCAGCTTTGTTTAAAATCACACAGACACACACACTGAATGTTGAGCAGTCAGGAGGGATGCAAATTGACAAGATTTTTCTGATTACAGTGCTTTGAAGAATGATTTTGTTTAAAGACACCATTCTTTAACAATCCCCTTGTTACCAACAGTTGGATTGTAGGTTTTAGTTGCAAGAATATCAGACAAAAGACACTCCTGTGTCAGGGGTGTGCTGCATAGATAAATGCCTCTGCAAGTTGCTGGTCTTTCCACTCACTGAAAGTTGTGAAGTTAGCATCTTTTGGTCATAATTAGATGTTTTCAATTCTCAATAATTTTCTGAAATACAGTAGCTTATCAACTCTTATCCCTTGTCAGAGTGGACATTTGTGCAAAGCTTCAATACACGCCATCCAAGCACTCTTAAGATACTGCATACAAAGTGATGGGATGGACAAAATGTCCATGGCAATGGCTTAGGTCCTCCAGATTCTGATCAGAACCCCCTAAACAAAAATGGCCTAGTCCAAGACACAAATTTTGATATGGACATACAGACAACCTGAAAACAAAATGACTTCAGCCCTGTATAATAAGGGTGCATGTGCATTGACTGTGTTTGTGGTCAGTGTTTGAATTTTTATACATTTTAATTAGAAAATATGTGAATTTTGGCAATGGATTTAGATCAATATCTCAAAATAAAAAAAAATAATAGGCACAAAAAGGTAGGTAAATAGATTAACGCTTGATTTATGAAAAACAAAGAAAAACACATGTAGCTCCAGCTGAGTTGTTAGTGATTCATCATAAAACCAGCAGAAAGAAAAACAGGTCAAACAAGGGAAAATCGTGAGAAACGGTGGTCAATGCAGTGACTCATAGCTGATACCACTGTGCAGCTGAACTTTATGAGAAAGCAGGGAAAAAACTGCATAACCCTGCACACACAGCACCCACACAAACAAACACTGTTTGAGGAGAAATACACTGTTGAAAGAGAAAACAGCAGCACACAGGCATGACCTATAGATTAGAAGAAAGAATCAGTATAAAACATGTTATACTTTGACTCTACACCTGGGGTTTTAAAGCAACCTTGATAGTATCTTTAGTTTGGCATTGGAATGAAGACATTTTCATATATCCGATTTGTGTAAATAAGAAGAAGCCCAGAGCAGACATCCAGCCTTACAAATTATTGACTCAGTTTTCCCATGATAACCAATCATTTTTGGTTTTCACTGGATCTCCAGCTATTTATCTGTGCACCCATAGTTGCAAACAAACAAAACAATAGGTCAAATTAGCTTATTAGTGCAGGCAACAGCAATTTGGCATGTTGTGCTTTGGATTATTACAGTTACCAATGCATTGGTCCGCTATCTGGATCCCTAGTTAAATATCCTCTTTCTCTAAGAAAACAAACTGTTTTTCCAAGACAACTAGATCAGTTGATCTGAAAGGACTAGCTGTGTTTCCATAATGTAACAACATAAACCAGTGACTACTTTATTAACACAAATTAAAATGGAAATGAATTAGTGTCTATGGCAAAAACTGTTACCCCAATACTAGGGGCTTAACGATCCATCAATCTGGATCGATGCATCGATTGGTTACTGTAAGCAAATCCAATCACATCGATAGAAACTCAAAACATCGTTCAACATCATCATCTTTAATGTGCGCCTTTATCTTGAAATCCCGACCGGACATGCGTGTCAGTTTCCACCCAACTGCGCCCACAGAGTAACACCGCTGTATGCGAACGTGTAGCAAGACACTGTTAGCATCACAGAGCTAAACGGGAGCCAGACATTTCAGCTAATCAGAAAATAGCTCTGCTGTATCCGGGTAAGATACGGTCGATCTGACAGCAGAGGATACATGCTGCACGCATGACAGGAGTGTATTATCACAACAGCGCACTGAATTATCTCATCATTTGATTTTGTAGCACACTGATTAATTAAATTTCATATAGTACTAAAGTAAAACAGCGAGAGCTTAGTGTCATTCCTCCTCCACACCGACCGTGAAACAGTGACGCAAAGTCTGATCACACTGACATACAAACTGTGCTTACCAGGCATCGCAGTAAAACAAAATCATTAATGTTAAGTTATTTAAGTTGATAGTTCTAATTTTGAACATGAGAAATGTTTTGATTTAATTAAAATCAAAACTACACATTTTTGGTTTGATAGATCATGGTCAAATGTTGGATGTAAATAATAATGAAATTTAAATATTCAATAATTTGTGTTATAATGTTGCATCATTACTTGATATAATATACAAACATTACAATCTAGCAATACGACCCATGTAGTGGAAGCAAAAAAACACCTTACCTGAATAAAAAACAATTCTAATTTTAAAATACTATTAGATCATGCAAATGGTTATAATCCTCCATAAACTATCATACCCAAAGGTCAGAACATTGTTTCACATTTCAGTAATAAAACTATAAAAATTGCTTTGTATTTCTTTCTTGCTTAAGGGGAAATGTAGCTGATTGTGTTCAGTGAGTAATATCATCTTAAATCGATCGAAGGCCCCTGAATTGCATCGAATCAAAATCGAATCGTGGCAGATTTTGTGATATCAGCAAATATTGTATTGTTGTTCAAAGAATAGATATCGTATTGTCATGAAACTGTTGATTTACACCCCTACCCAATACAGAATAAAGTAAATAAGTAAATAGTTTGATAAAACAAACAAAATGCACACAATGAAATCCAAATTATTCTTAAGGGCTTAACTGCTCCTGGCTGACCTTGTATAATTTAGCTTGTGTGGTATATACATAAAATATGGAGATACATCTTTTTTATGATAGTGATACAGTTAGAAATACTCAACCACCATCCACGTCTTAATGAGTTCCACTACTGATGTCTTTTCATGTTCGGTGAAGAGCTGAAACAGTGTTAACTTTTAAGAACTGGTTTAAATGTATAGGTGTTCCTTTTGAGAAATTAAGCCAGTTTAATTTGATCATATTGGTTGACAACATATGCGAGTTCAAAAGGATAACTTGAGCTTTCACATCTATCATGCCACATTATTCAATTGCCCTACAATCCTCCCAGTTTGCGGTATGTTCCCTGCCAGCTCTGCCCTGCATCAGCACTGCACTCTTGCTTTCAACCCTCAACCACCCCAGCATCCATGCTTAAGCTCTAAAAAAAGATCAGTCAAATACAATCCCATCACTGCCAAACTGAACACATAAAACAAATCTGTAAGGAATTTGGAGACTGGAGCATTTATGCCAGGCTCAAGCAAAGGTCTGCTACGGCAATTGATGTTTCAAACAAATATTAATGTAATTGCCTGATTTTAAAATATCCTCTGCATACTTCTAGAAAACCAAACTTCACCTCCAAACAAAAAGATGATTCAAGATCCTTGCCACACAATTAGCACAATATCACAATTTTCAATAGAGAATTCCCTTTTTCACAAAAAAGACTTGACAATTCTAGCAGACATTATTTATTTGGAACTTTTGAAAAAGGCAAAACTGTTTTGATCCCTTTTCCTGAGTTCTCTAGTGGCCGCTCTCAGGCTGGATACATACATACATTTTCTCTGACACTGCCCAATGTAGTTTTACAGCAGTTATCGAGCGTACATGAAAGTTAAAGTGTTGCCTAGTTCAACTTTTTTGTTAATAAATGTGCAAAAGTTATGTTTTTGTCAGGTGTCAGAATTATGTATATGTGTGGTAAGATGATTTAGTCAGTAATGGACACCACAGAAAACATCTTGTTGCACCTTCATAGACCTCTTGGCGGCCTGGTTTAAAAAATGGCTTCAGTCTAAATAAATAACTGATCTGTGTGCTCTTATTGGATAACAAAGCCAGTGTTGCAGCATCTTTTCGAGAGCTTCCAAAGTTTTCCAAAGGATCTTTTCATTATAAGATGGCTAAAGTCACATGGCTCCTTCCAGTTCTTTTACAGTCTATGGCTGGCACCTGTAACAAATTGGTTTTTGGTTTCAGTGCCCATCCCTAGCAGTTAAATAATCAGATTTGAGATGTGACTTAGCCTCAGGCTGGCAACAGTACAAGATCATAACCAGGAAAAAAGCTGCAAGTAAAAACTGGAGAAAAATGTAACTCTTGGAAGGGAATAAAAGGTTCATGACCAGTTTATTTTTTTCATAAATTTCAGTCTGTTCAAAAGCAGAAAAACATGACTCACCCCTTGTAATGGGAAAAAGTGGCGATAAACTGTGTCAGTGCATGCCTGTGTAGACTCTAAGGGATACAACAGAAAGTAACTCACTAATACACAGTAAACATAACATAGTATGAATTGTTGATACATTCAAAAGTGCTTAGAAAGTCTAAGTAATGATTATTTATCAAAAAGGGTACTGTGTGTACAGTGCCTATTCTAGTTGAAATAACACAGACAAGAACTTATTTGTCATTCTGTAAGTCGGTTCATCACTTGCACTATTTGGCCTTGGCCCTTGACTGCATTCCTAATTTGCATAAATATGAGAGGTTTCAAATGCCAGCGTGAAATGAAGCCACCTGATGAACTCATCTCAGGTTAGCTACGAGTCCATTAAGTTTATTAGGCTGGCAGGGAGCGCCCGAGGTGAGACACGAGAGACGTCTTGCATCTGGCAGATAGCTCAACAGAAATAATACACAGGGAGATTTTGATAAGTGGGCTGTATGTACATACAGACGTGTGGACACATATGAGTATATAAGCCTGTTTGCAAACACGAATACATCTAATTGCTCAAATGACTGGATAAATATGCACACTGACTTAACAGATTAGTTTGCTGAATGCTTTCTGCAATACTCTCAGTCCATCACATGAAACTGAACGTTCATAATTGGCACATATGGCAGAACGCATGTATGTGCTTTCAAATATGTTCCATGCTAAGAAATAAAGGTGAAATGGAGGCATATGTTGCATGCAAATAAAGGGAAATGTTTTATTATCTGAGGCATCTGTTCCTTGAAAAGCATCATTAAGTCAATCAACATTCTATGATTATATTAAAGTGCTGTCATTTTCACCCCTCTGTGTCTTAATTTTAGTCTAAATCACAGGAACTGTGACACCGTGGTCAGAATGTTGCATTTCATTCTTCTTTTTCTTTTCTGCTCTGTGCCTCTCTTCTTAAAGCTTATATCTTTTTTTCTTTATGAGCAGGGGTGGAAATGGGTCGGGACTCCCCCCCAAGGAGTTCCAGTGAAATTTAGCAGAAACAGTGCGCTGTCAGAGACTAGCTCAGTAAAGGGATTTGAGCCTCTCCGACAGTGCTTACTCACAGGTTAGGATTATGGTCATTGTTGGGGCATTTGGGTCTGCCAATCTTGGTGGGAGGCTGCAGAGAAGGCACTGCCTGGGAGGCTCAGCTCATGTCAGCAAGTCTACTTTATGGTGTTTCACCATGTTTTTATATCACGGTTAGTAAAGCTGGGGAAGCCATGCTGGGCAGGGTTAGAAAATGAAAGTTCAGGATTGTACCAGGTAACAACTAGGATTACGCAATATTGCAGTAGTAGAATTTTCTTCATATCAGGTTAAAAAAAACTCAGTATACCTTTAGTAACTGTCATAGTAACATTTCTTAATGTCACGTGTGTATTGCTTTGATGCCGAATGAGTATGTATTCTTATGTTGTTGCTACGTCACTGTCTATGTGTGAAGATGGTGTGAACCCATGTCATTTATCTAGATCTAATTTACTGAATAAAGAAGCTGTTGAAAGATTCACTGTCTAGACCAGGGGTGTCAAACTCAATTGAACATGGGGCCAAAACTCAAAACACACTTTAGGTCAAGGGCTGAAAAGGAACAATATTTATTAAACACATTCAAACTAAACTTTTTTTTAATATAAATATAAATAAATGGACACAAATACTTTACGGAATAAAGAAACTGAAACTATAAATAACCTAAATAGCTTTTGCTCTCCATAAAAATATCTCCTGTCAAAATAAAAAGTTGGAAATATGAACATGCAACAAAAAAAACCTGAAAATATTATATAAAAATTGTGCTTTTGTTCCCAGATGTGTATTGTTCAGCAAGGCAGCTGTTGCACTGCATTATGGGATCTGTAGTTTGTGTTTTTTCAGCACTTCAGGCCATTAATAACAGAAACAAAAACTATATAAAACAATCTCGCGGGCCAGATATAATTGTACACCAGGCCGGATGTGGCCCCTGGGCCTTGAGTTTGACACATATGGTCTAGACTCTTTCTCTGCTTGATGGCTGCTTCTTGTGTAATAAACTGCTTGGCCAAAAAAAAAGGGATGTAACTAAGCAAATAGGTACCAGTTTCCTATTGGATAATTAGTGCATGGGTGATTATCTTCCTTGCATAACAGATCTGTGAAGACAACATATACTGTATTTCTGTTTCCTTTTCACTTTTTTTCAAAGATAGCCCCTCAGAGTAGAGCCGAGTTTGCCTTGTGTTTGCTCAGTATTCTATGTATTTCTATTTGCTTCCCCATGAAACTTCAATCATCTATTAAATCATAATAAAGGAAAAGCAATGCCTTTAATCTGTGATGTGTTTGATAGCTGATATTAGGCTGTGGACAGCTTGCATCCAATTAACACTCAAGAATGTCCTCCTGTGAATATCTCTCACATGATCAAGAGAATCAGATCCTTTTTATATTTTGAGCCTGCGTAATCTTATATCCTCTGAATCACATACCAACACACTGAGTCCCTTACACACTGTAATGAGGGGGAAGCATCGTCATGTGATGACAGGCTCTTATTTTAGTTGAGACTTGTATTACAAGGTCTAGGGTGGGAACTAGAGAGCGGATTCACTTTGTCCTTTGACCGTCTCACAGTCCTTGAGTGTAATCAGAACCAAGGTCATGCTGACCTTTAAGATTTAAGGTTTTGAGAATTAAGAGCAGTTTGAGATATTACGTCAAGGTTTTGGTACTTCCAGTGAACAACATTGGGAGAGCTGTTTTATTTTCAAGATAAACAATTCAAAATCCATAAAACACACACACACACACACACACAAGTAATAAACACTTTCAAAAATGCCAGTAAGTTACCAAAGAACACTGTAGGTGGAATTAAAGTGTACTCAATATTGACAAATAGTCAGAGAACCTTTAAGTGCTAGTGCAGGAAACCAGATTTTTAATTTTAACAACGTTTTTGTTAAAGGAACAATGTGTAGTCTTTTAAGTTATTTATGAGCTAAAAACAATACCTACACTGTCCTCATTTGTGTCAAATTGCCTCTGCCAACAATCTGACTTGCCCTCCTGAGTGAATAATTTACTATCTGTATTCGCACAGAGCGGACAAGTTTTATAGGGGTTTCAGTGTCCTTCAGTCTATTAAAAAACTATGAACAGCAGAGAGGGACATAAAGCACTAGCTAGTACTACTGGCTAAGGCTAAGCATGTTTTCGTGACTTTAACAGTTTGTTATTCGTTTGAAATAACACACCTCTTCGCCAGAACAAAAATGCGGTAGAAATTAGAGGTTGCAACGCACATTTCAAAAAGCAGGGCGCTAGAGAGCACTATTTGTTTGAATGCAAAATACAGTTTCACCACTTGATGGGAGAACAAACTACACAGTGTGGGTTTAAAGCTGAGACCCTCGGTGTGAATGCATTAATTGCTAACAAAACTAGTTTTCTATCAGAAATTCCTTATTTCATTAAAAAATGACAGGTCAGGGGCACAAATAGACTGGTGAGGCGGAGAAAAGCTAATGCCCTTGTTGCATCAGGACTGAAGTCTAGTCTGTGCCCTTTAGGCCCTACCCCATGTTTCCCCCACTTTCTTAGCCCATTTTCAAATGCTATCTAGTGTTTCCATTATAAAGAGGCACAAAAGTCTATTTATTAAACATAGCAACAATGTGACATACCAGATCTACAGTCATATCTCTAAGATATATTTCACCAGTTCAGCGAGACAACAGCCTTTAGAAAGTGTTTTGGGAAGACAGTGCCTCTCAAAAACACACTGTGATCGGTTTATTTTCCTGGTAATCACATTCTTTATGGGAAATCAGATGATGCAGTTGACAAGCGCTGCTGTAAAGAGCATGACTTGACCCAGTTTGTAAATCAGATTCCTGCTTAACACATTTCATCACTTGGACTTTCTCTTGTTGAACTTTGAAATGACGACACTCAGTCACACTGCGGTACACACAAATACACAGAAATACATCGCTTTGCAAGAACAGAAAGAATAGAACATATTAATTAGGCTACTTCAAGGTTTTTTTATTTTTTGGAGGGATTTGTTGGGGTTGTGAGGGGTAGACGGGAAGGGCAGGACTAGAGGGAGGAGCCAAAGTTTGACTGTGGGAGAAGACGGAGTAACATGGGGAGAAAAACAGGCAGACAGAAGATCATCAAAGAGTCCTGACAAACTGAAGAACTAGCTTCAGCATATCAGGACTCTAATGATCCACTGTGCTGCACTGTGGGGGGTGGGGTGGGGAGAAAAACAGGCAGACAGAAGATCATCAATGAGTCCTGACAAACTGAAGAACTAGCTTCAGCATATCAGGACTCTGATGATCCACTGTGCTGCACTGTGGGGGGTGGGGTGGGGAGAAAAACAGGCAGACAGAAGATCATCAATGAGTCCTGACAAACTGAAGAACTAGCTTCAGCATATCAGGACTCTGATGATCCACTGTGCTGCACTGTGGGGGGTGGGGTGGGGAGAAAAACAGGCAGACAGAAGATCATCAAAGAGTCCTGACAAACTGAAGAACTAGCTTCAGCATATCAGGACTCTGATGGATCCACTGTGCTGCACTGTGGGGGGACAGGGACAGTCACAGCTACTCCAGCTGTGTCAGCTGGGTCTGCAGCTTGTTCTGTCTCCTGTGTTCTGGTGTAAAGAATTTTTTTGCTCTCCTCCACACAGTCACCTTCTCGCTCTGGTGGAACAGGTCTCTGACTCCCTCTAGTCTCTTGTGAAAGTCTTCAGCCCTTGATGTCTGGCGGTCTACCTCCTCATTCAACCCGTCCTCGACAGCCTTGAAGATAGCCTCCTGGGCAACCAGCTTGGACATGAGGAGAAGGCTTTTGTCCTTCTGGGCCTGCACTTCCTCCGCCAGGGTCTTCAGCTGCTTTAGGGGACTAACAGGGGAATCCCAAACTAACAGGGGAAGCCTTGTTAGATTGTCCTCCAGGTGGTCAAGCCTCTGCTGCAGGAATTGTCCATGTCGTCTGGCGGCATCCAAATCTGTCTGCAGGTGCTGACGGTGCTGGCGGTCTCTCTCTGCCTCCTTCAGCTGTTTATTGAGGTCATCAGCCCGGGCTGTCTGGCGGTCTCTCTCTTTTTCTGCCTCCTTCAGCTGTTTATTGAGGTCATCAGCCCGGGCTGTCTGGCGGTCTTTCTGCTTTACTTCCTCCTCCAGTTTCAGACTGAGAGCTTCGATGTCTTGCTCCAGAGCCTCTATTTTGTAGAAGAGTTCCCTGCTGCTCTTCTTTTTCTTTGCCGGCAGTTTTGGCTCAGTTGGTGGTATAAGCTGGCCGCTCTGCAGGGCGCTCTGGAGTTTAAGCTCCTTTTTGAGGCATTCAACCTCCTCCTCACTCTGTCTTCTCTTCTCCTGCTCCTCCTTCAGTGCGTTCTTCAATTGTTTTGCCTCCTCCTTTAGTTTGGCCTCGAAGTGGTCAACATCAAAAGCTTCCTGCAGGCCCTCCTCTTCCATCAACTCACCCCAGGAGAGCGTGCTCTCTGCTGCATCACTGCAGCTCAGCTCTTTGATGCACCTACTGAGGAGATCCTTCAGCTGTTTGACCACCTCCTCACTCTTCAGTCTCTTCTGGTGCTCCTCCTTAAACATGACCTCCAGCTCCTGGAGTCTGTCTTTCTTGGAGTGAAAGCCATGGGGATGCTTCTGTCCTCTGTTAGGATGCTGGTCAGGATGCTGCCTGGTGTCGAAGTGGCGGCTCCTGCTGTTGTTCCGGTGGGCCCAGTTGTTTGGTTCATACATGTTATGGGTATAGTTGACGTTCTCCCTCATAACATGTTTTCGGTCCATCGTTGGTTGATCTGTGTGTCTCAATACCAAAATGCTGCTGCTAAAGATGACTTTTGCTGCTGCTCAGGGTCGATGCTGCTGCTACAATTGACTCCTGAAGTGCTCAGGGTCAATGCTGCCGCTGCGGTGGACGTATGAGACTGCTGGGTTAAGGCGAGCTCTGCTATTTAAGCTATCAGAAGCTCTCTTTCTTTTGATGAGTTGAATTCCATGGGTGACATCAAAGCCAAGAGGCTTTGATGCTTTTCATGACAATGCAGAATAGCTCAGAGATTCTTGTCATTTTAAAAATAAACAAAATGGCTGACTTGTCCTTAACATTTAACATCAAACCTCATTTTACTTCAGTGTTTAGTGAGTCTACCAAAACATCTCAAATTTCCCCAGTATTTCCAAAGACTAAAAATGTACATTTGCCAACAGTGGACAAGATTATGTTCATGTTCATGTTGTGCTTCAGAAGACTCAGAAAGAGTTAAACCTCCAATTCCAGCTGAACTGAGGAAGCCATGCTTCAGCTTTCTGAGTCTTCTGAAGCACAACGCCAGTGTCTGTGCTCAGCTTCAAGCAAGGAGATGGAGATATGAGTCGGGATATTGAACTTCTAGCTGTCGATCATGCAGAGTTCGCCTACATTGTCGCCCTTGCTGTTTACATTCAAGCATGAGCTGTACCCAAAGTCACGTGTGATAGAATCAGCAAGACTATGAGACGCAGCACCCTGGAGTGCCTGGACAGAACGTTAACATGTAAACTCTACACAGAAAGACCCTAATTGACAGGGGATCGAACCAGCAACCATTTTGCTGGGACAGACATGAACTCCCTTCTGCACCATTGTGCCACCCCAACAATTAACATGACATTGGCCACGTTTTCATGATGTTTTTTTACTCGGAATGAATTAGTCAGAATTACATGAGTTTTGTCCTTCATGTTTACATGGAAATAATAATTCTGAATAAAGGTTTACATGGAAAACACATTTATTCACCTTTATTCAAGGCCTGGTGGTTGGGAATGGTTCTGATTGGACAGGGGCAGACGTGACGTAGTGACAACTTTACGTTTACTGGAAGAAAAATTCCAGTTCAGCGTCTCCAGCGTCTCCGTCAGGGAAACCCCATCCAACTTGGATGCTACAGCTTTTAAAAGGTCTACATTTTATTGCTTAGACCACCCATACTTTCATTAATTCTAAATTTTCATATTCTGTTTTTTGAATATGAAAACTGATTTATTTGCGACATGAAAAATGATGTGCAGGTAGTTTCCAAAAATGTTTTAAGTGAAGACCAGAACTCCAAAGTTAGAAACAAATTTCAGCCTTTATTGGAATGTTACAAGGTATTAAATACAGAAATCCCATTCTTTTAATAATTTGGTATTTATTAATAATAAAAAAAATGTCTAGTCTAACAATACTGGTCTGACAGTCTCTCTTATATCATCTTTACAACCTCCATAAAAGCCTCTCTCTCTTTCTCCACTCTCCTGCATCGCAGAGGTGGTTCCTGATATGATCTGGAGGGAAATCAGAAGTAAATTCATGTACCGGTACTTGTTTAAGGGAAGTAAAGGCAGAATATAGGGGGAAAAATCGCAGAAAAACATCAGAGGGAACAACTGAGTATCAAAGCTGCATGGTAGGTTGGACAGTCTTTACTGAAAATGATATTTTTTAGGTTTCACCCCTGCTGTAACAAGTTTTACATATAAAAACCTTTAGTATGAAATATAAACAAGCTCTGACTGTAATGAACAGACATGTGCATGTGAAGTTTGAAAATAAAGCAGAAAATTAGACAAGAATATGCTTTTTACTGCTCAATGATCTCCTGCTTGGTCTTCTATAAACATTAATATGTTCTGTTGTCAGGAAATTTCTCATTTTGTAACAACGTTAAACACCATCTGCATTTTAATTAATTATCTTTAACGGCATGTTACTACAAAGATCCAGAGATCCAAGATCCATCTTATTATACATTTCCATCAATTTTCAAATAAAAGGAAAAAAATAAACATTAAAAGGAACATTCGAGATAATTTTCAGCCTCTTTAAGTTACCTGGCTTCTTTTTATTTTAACATCTGGATCGTCTCCTCCTCTCAAACAGCTGAGAATGTTTTTTTTTCTTTTTAAAGCACAAAGCAGCACCGTCCTCCACCTTCTGAGCCAGTCTGTCATTGAAACAGTCTAACATCCACCCCCCCCGACTCCCCCAACCTGCAGCCCCCTCCCCACCATCGTCTGTCAGACACCAGAGTTAAGACATGACTCCGAAGACCGGGTTGTGGCGGCAAATGCTCGGTCCGATCTCCTCGTAGTCCTTTTTGGTGTGGCAGACCTGGTAGAACTTGGGCTGTGGACACACGGAGGAAGGATAACATGAGAGTCGAGTTTGTCAGAGGCAGTTTTCACACATTTGTTGTTCTGTGTTGAATTTCAATGCCAATTCATTTGCACATATTTAATAGAAAAGTCAAAAAAGTGAATAAAACAAAGTCACGTGCAGGAGAAACCTCACCACAAGAGATAAATACAGAAAAGTTTCATTGTGTTCACTCGTCCTCTGTGTATGGAAAGCAGTTTATTTGAATGGAAACACATTCATCGGGTTTACTGGACTAAACTCAGACTTTCTCAGTTCTACCCTGATGTCAGTCCTGCCTGTGAGAGATGTCAACAAACATTCACTTTTGTAATTCATGATGAATGACAGCTCACAGGTTTTCAATATCCTATCAAGGGTACAAGTCTCTTTAGATTCAACTTTATTAACAGCTTTTTTGGGATTATATTAAATTAGATTTTTCACCTTACTTCATCATTTATTTTTATTTATTTATTCATGTATTTCTTTTAAAACATTTTGATTCATTCACATATGTATGTATGTATGTATGCCTCTAGATTGTATGGTTATGTATATTTCCAGTTATGATTATGTTTATTGTTCTTGATTCCTTTCTTTGGTTCCTTCATTATATATCTGGAATTCATTATTTACTTGTCTCATTGCTTATCCATTTCTTTATTTATTCATTTATATTTTATTTACTTATTTATTTCTTGTAGTGGTTGTTTTTAGTGTCATTAGTCCCTACTATCATCGTTGTGACTACATTATTACTTCTGTTAGTTACAGGATTTTCCAATGCCAGGTTGCACACATTCTGTTGATTAAAGCAGCACTACGGAAGATCCCCGCTTGACCGGAACGAGAACTCAACTACCCATGAGCACTAGCGCGTGCATACTGCCTTAAAGGTACAGATCTGCCGGTCGCGTGCATTTGTTTTGTAGGCGAATCACAGAGGCCAGGACTTCGCTCAAAAGTATTCTTCTGTCTTCAGCGGCTGTTTGCAGGATGGATAGCGACGAGGTAATGTATTTGTTTTTGACTAAATGACGATGTTGAAAATCGCGAAGTTCAACTTGGTTTTATTACTGTGAAGTCGCCCCCGCCCTCGTCCTGTTGAAGCGATAAAGTGAATAAAAGTAAAGACAACCACGAGCTGGTGATATCACACACTTAAAATAGGACTAAACAAAACTACATACTGGTACGTTCTCAAGAATACTGTAAACGGATGGTAAACAATCAACAAGTACTTACAAGTCCAGCAATAACAGGGCCAAGTCGGCATCGGTCAGACATCCCTCCTCGTCTTTTATTTCACGCCAGCGAGTGAACACCGAACCGATGTTTATTCTGGTCCGAGCATTCAGCTTGTTTTTCTCTCGCTTTCTTTGTTTTGTATCCTCAAAATAAACTTTTCTTTTTCTTGCGTTCTTTGCTGCCTCCGCCATGACTACAGCTCTGCGTTTGGCTTTCGCCGACACTTCAGTGTTTTAAACAAATCGGGAATCGGGGGAAGTGATGTATGCCGTAAAGCAGTCCAAACGTGTTGCAGGGTTCCCACCATCCACCCCGAAGTTACATAGCGCCAGCGAAAGGACCTGAACCACTCCAGACCACGACAAAGGTGTCATTCAACTCATTGTAAAGTGGTGGGCTATGATGATGAATATCTAAAGACTATATTATGTTTGAAAAACTACATAGTGTTGGTTTAAGTGCAAAACATCAAATAGGAAGAGTGTGGGGGAAATATATGTAGAAAAAATATAAAAAACAATAAGTCAAAGTAAAAAAGAAAAACAAAAAATACAAGTCATTTTTCCTCAGATAAGACAGATAAGACTGAGTGAAGGAAACATGGTCACACACTTAAAAACCTTTTGGTGCATCCTGGACTTTGTTTTAAAAGACACATCCTGTGGTTGTGGAAACGATATTAGACTGTATAAGAAGGGTCAAATCATTGGCATGCACTAAGCAGATGAAACACCTAAGGAGATTGTTGAAACTACTGAAACTGGGTTAATAACACTGGATGGGAAAAAAATCTTGTGACTTTGCAGAAGCTTATTAAAACAATGTCACGGCAAATGCATGCTGTAATCAAAGCTAGAGGCAGTCCAACAAGATGTTATAGTGTTTGTCTCCTCTTTTTGGTGGCAAGTTTTTTTGGCCAGGCAGTGTATTTTCCTTGAATCCAAAAAGACTTCATTACTTGTGACTGCACAGAGTGAAAATGTTCTCTGCCAAAAAATCCTGTTTTATCTCCAACTATGTCAAATTATAGTGGCAGGACACCCAAAAATGTATTTTCCTTGTGACTGCACCCAACTCCAAGAATCACCCTGCTGGAGCTGGATCCAGCATGTGATCTGGATCACAGCGGCAGTGTTACAGGTGTCATAGAGACAGACGACCACACACTCAGACTTCCTCTCCAGAGTCTTGCTTTTTCACAGTCCCACAGTCCTGCGCTCACAGCCATGACAGACAGCTGTGCCACAGACTGAATCAAATTGAAGGCACAGTGTTGACATGGATGAAGGGTAGAAGTCACTCAGGAGGGTGTTACATTTTTCAAAACTTCGCTTTATGGTTACACACAGAAGAATTCCAGCAACCCACTGATCTGAGGGCACACAAACTCGGTATCACTGGAGTGATGTGGATGATGCTGGGCAGGGGGTAGTGTGAGAGACTAAACTTCACTGCCATGAAGCCTCAGAAAACATCAAGACGGAAAATTTGATGCAGTCAGGTCAAGGGAGTCCTGGTGCTCAAAGAGAGTGGAAGCTTCTTTGACAAAGTGAGAGTATAGTGTATGACTGCACGGTGCAGAGGGAAAAAATGCAAGACTAACAGAATCAGATGTGATATAGAGCTGTGGTTTTCGAATGTTTTATGTCTTGTACCCAACCATACTGCCTGTCTCACCCCCAGCCTTAGACCTGCAAGAACAAATAAAGCCAAACATTACTGTTCAAATTAAGCATTGGTTTTCAAGGTTTTTCTTCATAAAATCCAGATTGTATGAACCTAAGTGCAGTATTTCTTATTGACAGATCTTAGAACAAAACATACAGTGAGTGCGTTAGCAGTGCCCCAGTTTAATAGCTGAATGTAATTGTGATGACCTCAAATTTGACAGAGCTGAACTCTCCCAGAATCTTCGGGCAGGATCTCTGGGCCTGAACCTTAAACTAAGAACTAATTATTGATAAGTTTGATTTATGTTGGAGGGCTGAAAGTTAAGTGTTTAGGAGGAAACATGTCTAATTGTGCCATGTATGATTAAAACACCTTTTAATGTTCTTTTTTAATAGACAGAGCTGTCCATAGCCTGTTTACTAAACCCCTGTGTAAGGAAAAAACTGCCCCCTCTCCATCTGCTTATGCTCCATCCATTTTAGAAAATATTTCCTAATGATATCATTAAGGGATATGCTACCCTAAGTCAGGTGTTTGTTGAGCTAACAGTTGATAGCAATGGAAGGAGCATGTCCTTGCATGTCTGTGCATGTTAGACTACAGAGCTGGAGAAGGCTTGAGGAAGGCCAAAAAAAAGTATTTTTGTGCTGGTGCTGCTTGTTTTAATTTCAAAACCAATACAGTCCAGACTTTTTGTAGGTCAGCACCCTGGATAGAAAACCCTTCTTAGTAGAAACTGATCTTGTCACCACACTGCAGGTCCTCTTGGTTTAAAACTATTCAGCTTTTGAGGAAGCATCTTGGCCACCAACATCGCTCTTCCTTAACTTACCAATCAGAATCCAGAGGAGGTGGGTCTTCTTTTATGCTCTACAGTATGTGAGCAACAATGGCTTTTTCCTCTTATTTACAAGGGGACAGTTCCTGGTTTAAAGCTGCGTCTCATGTTTTTTGAAAGACATTCTCATGACTAGTGGAAAATACGAAGCACAGTTATTTGAAATGACCTTATGGGTAGTACCAAGAGAGGCAAAAGTTAACTCCTGTTACTTGGCAACATTAGGAGCAAGTGTGAAGCTCTCTGAAACTGAGGTTAAGAGGCCTTTCAACAGAAAAATGTTGCCTGTGGACTCAAGCTTTTAAGGAGCTCCACTTAAGTAGGGGTGAAGTAGGGTTCATTGACCTTCCAAAACCCTAGATCTGATTGTATTTTCAGGCGAAAAATTTTATCCGGAGACATTTAGAACCTGTGTTAACATGGTGGAAAAAAGGGAAAATATGGGCCCTCTAAGAGACACAATTCAATTCCTCCCAGTGATTCCAAATGAGATCTTCTATGAACCCATAAGGATGGTTTGGAGTAAAGCAAAACCATTACAACAAGGAACTATTCTGCGTAGACACAGTGCCTATAGATGGCTCTACCTATGCTAATGTGAGCTAGATTCTACAGGAACTACCGAGGCACTAAGGGCCTGATCTACGAAGATCCAAAAGAACGAGGGCAAAATTGCGTGTGCAAAGAGCGTCCGCCCCATGTACGGGGGCTGCCAACCCCCAGCAGCGGCTGTTGGTTCGAATCCCAGCCACAGCCCTTTGCTGCATGTCGTCACCCCTCTCTTCACCCGCTTTCCTGTCTCTCTCAGCTGTCCTATCAAATAAAGGCCATAAAAAGCCCCAAAAAAATAACTTTAAAAAAAAAAAAAATGCGTGTGCAAAATTAAGAATTGCACGTGTAATTAAGGAGGGGCGTGGGGGTCGATCAACTATGACTGTGTGCGCAATTGATAACAGGCGCAAAAGTGGTGTCGATAGCCCCCTTATATGAAGACACTGAGTGTGCTAATAGCTGTCACCATGGAGAGTTTGCAAGGCTGTAAATGAAAAATGAAGTTTGAAGCCATGGAGTTGGAGATAATAAACGCACTTGTGGTACCCTTGTTTTTGCTGTCTGTCATTTTAATGGACAAGGTTGCCACTTTTCCCTTGTGCCCTATTTGTATTCCTCATTTTTAATTTTCCTTTTCTTTTAATTTAATTTAAACATGACCTAAATGGCAGCATTCACATTGTTACAAAGCTTCATCAATAACCTCTCATGTGAAGAGCAGTCTTACAGTTACTCACACACCGACCACACATATACTCTTGCCTTGTAGGCACAGATTGCATCACACTCTATATATATATATATATATATATATATATATAGGCTGAATGACATCCTCCACAATGTAGAGTGCAAAAGAGAGAGGGTTTACTTTATGACTGTATCTGCATGAGTATGATGGCACACTGGATCAAGCTTTTAAGGAGCTCCACTTAAGCTCCTTAAAAGCTTAAGTCCAGTTCATCAAAATTCCGGACAGCCTCCAAATCTTTCTTTCATTCATCAAAAAAATTCAGTCAATGACAGTAAATATTCAGTTAATGCAACACCTGTTTCTCGCAACAACAGCCGCAGCCCTCTGTATTTTTGTTGCACCTGCCTTTCAAACATGCTAAATTTAGATGCAAAAACACAGAGCGTAATCAGTTGATAAATCACACCGCGCATGCAAAAACATTACATGTGCATCCCCTCCTCCCAGTATGTTACACGTTCTGATCATCTGTATGTTTTTTGCATATTTATGAATGCAAACTTGCAAAATGGACTGTGTGTGCTATTTTGTGCATTTGACTGATGTAATTCTCAATGTGCCCTGTTAGTAGAGGTGTGCTGATACATCGATTGTTAGATTAATCACAATGCGACACGTAATGATTCAATTCCGATTCATAAATGTTCAAAAACAACTTTTCATAATAACTAGAAGCCAGGAGCATGTACGCCACTTGCAGAACAAAAGTATTAGTCCTACGTACCACCCGGACACCTGTAGTGACAGACTGGTGAATAGGGCGGCAGCTAGTTCTTTAGCCACAGTCACAGAACGTGAGATTCATTCTTCTGGATTAAAAGCTAGTGTTTGGAAACATTTCGGTTTTTATGACAAGGAAAATGGAAAGGGCATTGACAAAACCTACTCCATTTGTAAGGCGTGTAAAGTCAAAATGAAGTACAGTGGTAACACAACAAACATGCGACAGCACCTCACGCGCTTCCACCCCAGATTAGAGAGGGAGATGAATCCGCCAGTTGTTGCTGCTAACCAGCGAACAATAGAAGAAGGACTATCAAAACTTCCCCGCAGCTCTAAGGGGCAAAACAAATCTCATCATCCATTGCAACCTTTATCGCCAAGGACCTGCGTCCATATGCTGTCGTCAACAACCAGGGCCTTCGTGCTCTGATGCGGACGTTGAAGCCTAGATACAAACTCCCGTAGCAAAAGTATTTTGCACAAAAAGCAGTTCCCCAACTGTACGACATGACTAAAACCGAAGTACTGGAATCATTCAAGAAAGCATGCAGGGTAGCTCTGACATGTGATGCATGGACTTCAGTTGCTACACAGTCATATGTCACGGTAACGGCAAACTTAATGAGAAGGGGTGCAACGACTGGGAGCTGGTGAGTTATATTCTCCAAACCAGAGTGATGACTGATAGCCACACCGGTGCCAAATGATTACTTTGATTTATGTATACTGAGAAATAGCTATACATTGTTTAAAAGTATGAAGTACGCATTAAGTGAGGGGGAAAAAAAGATGCAACAAAAATCGTAATAATCGTTTTTTTCATTGATATCGTGATAATCGTTGAATAATCAAATCGTAGCACCCTGAATCGCAATCGAATCGATTCGTGAGGTGCCTTAGATGGCACACCCCTACCTGTTAGTATATCAGCTTTGCGTAATATCAGGGTTGCATGTTTTTTTTGTACACACAAACCTTTATTAGCTTAGGCCTATCATGTGCAACAATGTCCAGAAAAGGTCAAGCAGTTCCCTCTAGGAACTTCCTCCTACAGACACGCAACATGCCTACATCTGTAACTTGTCCAGTAGTGTGAATGTGAGCATGCATCATCTTTATATGTTAGCTCGTAACCCCGAAAGGAATAACTGGTCTTCACAATTGATGGATAGATGGATAGATAACTTTTGATACCAGCTTGCCTCCTCTTCAAGAGGACTTGACATTTGATCTCTTTAAAACATTTTCGTACAGAAAACTCCACACTGGATGGGTTTGTTGCTCTTACACCACAGCTATGCATCCTGTTCTCCTCTGAGAGCACCAGAGGCTGATACAAACAAGGAGGGAGGGAGATGAAGATGGAGAGGACAAAAAATGGTAAACTATGATTTATGAACACTCCTATTTTCATTCCCCCTGCTCCTCTGTTTGGGGGGTAAACAATACTGATTCCTCTGAGAAGATGTGTGGATTGTCCATTTTTCCATTCGGCATATCTGTCTCATGCACACCGGCTCAGGGGGAGAAGGGAGCCCTCCTCTGTCTACACCTTCCTCCATCCTTTTCTTCTTCTCTTTAAACCAGAGATCTATTTGTGCTGACTTTTTAAAAGGCCTTCAGGGTGTCACTTGGACAGAGTGGATGGCCCTAATTGCATTTAGCAAAGTGGCAGCCGATCTGTACAAGCGTAAATGGATTGAATGTTTTTCCCCTTGCTTTATTCAATGCTTCCTGTAGTGCACCTCTGTCACTTTGTAAAAACTCTGTCACTTTGTCTGATTCAACATTTTTGTCCTGTTAAGCTGCCTCAAAATGCATCAAATTGACCAGCCAACACTGACACTTCAACAACTCACAAAGGCCATTAAAGAAATTCTATGAACCTGGCTATTTAGAAGCCAGCAACAGCATTTTCACATCTTCTACTTAATGAGTTGGTCTCTTATTCATTTCACAGCAAGAGGTAAATCATAATGTCTCCCTAATGTCTTTTTCCACTTGCATGGAGCAGCAGATGCCCACTCACGCGAGTCTTGTTTAGAGCTTTTCATAACAGAAATCAATGAGCTTGATGGTCATAAACTGTATTTGATGAGCATATAATTTTATCTCAATAGCTGCTCAAATCCAATCAACTCTCAAACTGAGGCTCTTTGTACTAATAGTTCAATACTGAATGTAAGGCTGGAGGGAGTTGCCACTGGTGGTTCATCTTATCCATAAGGTGATGACACTGCATTTAAAGGCTGTGAATCTAATATGAACCCAATAAATCCTCATTATTGACTGTTTTTTTTGTTTGTTTTCTACAAAGAATGGGCAGCTCCATTTCCTGTCTCGTGTCTTGTGCTGAATTGATCCAGAGTATCCAATAAATCTGTGCTGTGTGATCAATAACTGTATCTGTATTTTAATCCATATCTGACTTTGCAGGAGGCTTAAACAGCCTTAATGTTTTTCCTTTTGTAATTCCAGTGTTCAGAATTTTGAGTAAAACATTATATGCTTATAACTCAAGACCTACCTTTTTAGTCTGGCTTTCAGTTGAATCTTGTTTTACTCTCTTAATCTGCATTATGTGTTTTACTCTATTTTAGTTTCAGAGTTATTATCTTGTGTTTAACCAATTTTAATGTATTTCCTTTTATTGTTTAGTTTGAAAACAGTTTTATTTTAATCAACTTTCAGCCCCTTATTGCCATTGTTATATCTTTTCATGTGTCCTCATTTTTTATTCAAGACAGCATTTCCGCAGTCCTCTGTGGCTGTTTGAATAGGCCTGACTCAGTGTCCCTGTGTGTAAGTGCTTGAGTGCATGTGTGTGCACACGAGTGGCTGTAAGTGTTAAATGTAGATAGGGTGGGTGGGTGGCATTTTGTAATTTTTTTGTATCTTTCTATGTGCTTGTGTTCTTGAATGTACAGCACTTTGTGCTATATTTTTGCATGAAAATTGCTTTATGAATAAGTTTAACTGATAATGAGCTGTAATAGTTAGGCTCACTGGGGCATAACGAGTAAACTAAGCTCCCATTCCTACTTTCTCTAAGGTAGTATTAAACCCCATTCCCACTTGCAGAAAAACACTAAAATTATACAGAACTGATTGCATGAGATGCATGTGTGAGTGCAAAGAGCAGAGGCTTTCTTCAGAATTACCCTGAAATCTACCAGTTAGGCTCATATTATTTCCCCCTCCCCCACGACTCCAGTGGTTGACCTGCTGTCAAACCTTCTGCTGTGAGGGCAAAGTGGGAACAAGATCATGGGTTTATTTGGGTAGGTTTCCCAGATATTTTGCAGATAACAGAATTAGTTACTTGCTTTCATGCACTCACATTTACTCACCAATGACACAATAGTATGTTCAAATTGGGTCAAAGTGTTCTCCTCAAGGACATATTAGCTTTTAGTTAGCAGGAGAAAGGGACTAAAGCTCATCCAACTCTACCACCGATCCATGGCCACCTTGTTCTTTGCAAAATCCACATGCAGTATTTATGTGTGTTGTTCTGATCTACCAGTGGGTACCGAAACAGTAACCCTTCCCTACTTCATGTAAGGTCACACTCAGCACATATGGAGAACAGATGTTTTGGGACCATCTGCCACCTCCACCCTCTGTATTCACTCCCTCATCTGGCTGCTTTCTCATTTTGCACCTGCAATCATGCCTGTTGACCTATAACTACTGTTTTCCACCTCCCATGCTCTGCCACCCCCTGACTGCTTTTGGGCAACAGTGATTCACTTCCTCGTCCTGTCTACCTCTCTCATCTCCCCTCCTGTGTGACCTTTCAGTGGTGCGCCTTGGCAGTCTCCATCTTAGGGGGTGCCATGCCTCCTTGTGAGGGTGATAATGACTGTTATCATGACTGTGTGGAGGCTGAGGCAGACGCTGGGCATACATTTCTGTGTGATATGAGTAAGAGGAGGGACAGGAGGGGAAAGGAAAGGTATGTTTTTAAAGCACAAATGCAGGTGTACAGATAAGGAATGTTGGTTGAATATAACAGTCTGCATGCGGTGCTCAAAAGGTTTCCAACTGCCTGGTTCAGCCCCATCATTTCCCGACAGACCTTTAATACAATGGGGAATAGAGTGTGGCAGAATAGGTATCGGTGGATATTGGAATTTTAACTGAATGCTAGTTTATAAAGCCTTTAAAGGGTGCTTTTCCAACCAACAAAGACAATGCAAAATTCTCTCACGCTCTTTCTCTCTAAGCCCCTCACAAGCTTCAGAATTTTTCGCTCTGATATTGTCCAGATTTTCTCCAGAATGCTTCCTAACAAAATTTTGGTGCTCAGAAGCATGAATGCAGCTGGAAACCTTTCGGAATATTTTACAACAGGTAGGCAGATGCATGTTACAGTGTTCAAACGATCTGACCAAGTACACAACCAGTCCAAGTAAGAAGTAATAAGGTTGCTCCAGACTTTTTCCTGCTTGTCAGCATGTTCTTTTCCACTCCTTTGTATGATGGAAATAACACTAATGACAAGCATTATTGATATAGGATAAGCTCTAATGGTCTTAGCTAGGGCTGAACGATTTGAGAAAACAATCCAATCGCGATTTTTTTCCCCAAATATTGCGATTTATTCTGCAATTGTTTTAATGTTCCTCATCTTATATATTCTTAAACAAACATAAGCAGTAGATCGTTTTATAGTATCACCAATATGACATTAAATTAATCCAAGGATAAAAGATTTGAGAAAAAGTGGAGAAGTGAAGAACAGAAGCAAAATAGGTATGAAACTGTAAAAACTGGGTAAAAATGGTATGAAAGCGGAAAAAAGATTAATAAATAGGTGCAAAAAAGGTATGAAATTGCAAAAAAAAAAAAAAAAAAAAAGGGAAAATTGGCAAAAAAATCCAAAAGTGGATTAGGAAAATTGATTATGGCAGCAAAATTGGGAATTAAATTTGAAATTAAATATCAAAAAAACATGTAAAACTTAAAAAAATGGTTCTGACAGTGGCCAAAAAAAGATGAATGGGGGTAAAATAGGCATAAAGTTGTAAAAACGGGGCTAAAAAAGGTAAAAAATGGTCCAAAAGTGGGAAAAAAGTGTATGAATAGAGGTAAAAAAAAAAAAAAGGCTTGAAATTGCAAAAATCTACATCACAACGCCAAAATATTCTAACACATTTTGGGCTAAAAATATTGAACCATCTGTGATTTGAAAACTGCATCAAGCCATATTGCGATTTAATCTAATTTGCAATTAATTTTTCAGCCCTAGTCTTAGCACTTTGTCTGATATATTGAATTTGTTGTGAACACTGATGGCTATGGCTTCATTCCTGTCCTTCTATCATCACATCTTGCCCTTGATCAGGGGAAATCGGCCAGCACCAGGGAAATGCAAAAAAGCTTCTCAATAAGATTTATGTTGTTCTTAATTTTAACCATCCAGAAATTTTCTACGATGATTAAGTGAAAAGGCTTCTGTTACTCTAAAAGTAAAACAAAAACATGTACAATTACAGTATGTATCACATATGAAACTTCATTCATTAAAAGTTTCAGAAACAATTCATAACATCCATGAATCCGTTTTATATACATCTATTTTCCAACACATGCCTTTCAGCTGAAGTAAATGTTTCCAAGTGACCAAAAAGCATTTTATCAATACTTTCTGCTGTATTGCCTCTGTCTTCTTTCTCTGCACCGAACCCGAGGAGAGTGGTTCCTACTGATTTTTCTAGTTTTCACATTAAAAATTCTATTAATGTTAGCAAGCATGTTTTTGTTGTGCTTTTTTGTGTCAAATCATATTATCCATCCTCTCAATGCACAACAGGCAACTGTGATAAAACACTTATTTTAAAAACAAATGGGGTATGTGTTGGGAATGATGAATTGGTCTGAATTGGAAATTGATTTTGAAAGAAATTGAGAGCCCTGGAATGGGAAGTGAGTGAATTGTAACCTCCTGGAAGATTCTCACCGCTATTCAATCAACTTGGTCCTCTGAGGAAGAAAACATGCATGTTATTGATGCACAGCTCAGTCTCCACTGTCCTCTTGTTGTCAAAGGAGGATCCTTTCAATGGAAACTGCCTTTAGATTGCCAAACTACAAGAACATGTTTGTATCTAAATAGTCATGTATAAATACATGTATGGTAAATATATTCACATTTTTCTACTTTTCCAATCAAACAAAATGTCTAATCTGTGGAATTCTGAACTTAATCAAATGTAATGAAACTGATGTATGAGACGGAAAACTAAATTAATTTTTTTGGTTAAAACAATATCCTTGGCTGATGAATTTTGTCATTAAGTGTGTGTGCTTCTGCACGTTACTACAAGAAAGGCTTGATGTAAAGCTTGAACATGAAGCATGAGTGTCCACTGGTGAGCGTAACAGATGGACACAAATGTTTCCAAAACAAATGTGCTCTGGGTGTGAGACAGAGCCCTTAAAATAGCTCAGTAATTTGTTTGAGCCAGTAGTCATGGTTTCTGTCAAAAGAGCCAGATGAAGGACAATGGCAAATTGTTTCAGTTACTCCTTGCTTTACTTGGTTGTTAGTACAAAGTTTGGCCTTGATCTATCATATTTCATGGTTAAAACTGACAGGATGCGCAGAACATAGTGTTCAGAGATAGATTGCAGCACAAGAAAGAAAGAAAAATAGAGAGAAAATGTCAAGGAATGTGTGGTGTGTAGTGGCTATCTGACAGTTGCTAAGTTCATATCTTAATTGTCTTGGCAAGCACATTTTAGAAGAAACCCAACATACAGCATAGCTCTAGGATTTTTTTTTATTCTACCTTCAACATGTCCTCATAAAAAAGACATTTCAAATGTTTTGGTAATAGCCTTGCTTATTGTAGCTTTTCTTTTACTGTGTGTTTTATTGAATCGGGTCTTCTTCCTTGCTATTCTGATTTAAGCACTTTTCTTGAGTTTTATACATGTCACAAAGCCAGAGCTCCCCTGACTAATGGACTAACCGAATGAAGGTGTCAGCTCTGAGAACTTCTTTGTAACGTTAATTCCATTTGTGATGATAGTCAGAACAAAGCCTCGAAGAAGGTTCCAATATGGATATAGAAAGCTAAATCATCCCTTTTTCTGTTTAACACGTTCTATGTCAGTATCTGCTCTTGCCTTCTGACATGTCTTGAATGTCAACCCATTCATTGCTCTTAGATCATTAGAGTGAACCTACAAGCACATGTGACGGACAGTCTTGTAAGCATAATTAGGATGTAGAATTAGTGCTCACTCAACCTTGAATCAATACCCTTTCCTCTTGAAATGCATCTATCTCTGTAAGAAGCAATTAAACACTGGCAAATCAAAAGAGAGCATTCCATGATACACCCTCCCTGAGAAGCCTGCAGAGAGAGGTCAAACACTGAGAGACATGAAAGATTAAATGTATCAATAATACATGCAGGCAGAATGATTCAGCGAGGGCGCATAAATGAGGCGTCACTGACTTGTCACATTGGTGAACAGGTGTGCCGCCACAGAAGCTCCTGTCCCGCTGCATAAGGCGCATATATTTGGCATGTCAAATGAGCAGGTGTTGTGTATAATTTATCTTTGTTCCATATTTCATGTACAGGAGCCTGAGAGTGGGTTTTTGGGAGTTTGCTGGGGGGCCTGTCTGAAAAAAAATGCTGCCAGCCTTTTGGCTCGGTGTGGTGTATCTCGTCAGGAGGTCTCTCTGTGGGAGTCTCTTTTTAAGAATGTGTGTTTATGTGCGGGTACCTTTTATGATTTATTTGAATGTGTGCATGTGTGTTTATAATCACACTCCATGGGACTTATGAGTTCTAACAACTGACCTTTAATCCAGTTTTGACCTGAGGAAAAGGATCTGACACTGCAGTCTGAAAGCCCCAAACTGGAATCTGCTTGTAAATAAAAGACACACTCCTCTATTACCAAACCCTCAAATGTATTTTTAATCCCGTCTCAAAGGAGCTGCAAATGCCAGAAATATGAACATGAAGAAGAATAGTGGATAAACCCACAGAAGCAAGGGAATGTACGTGAATCCACTACCAAGCTTCACAATTTGCTCTTCCCTCCTTAATATTTTACCACAAAATTGTTCCCTTAAAAAAGGTGTTGAGAAATGAGGACAATACTGTGTTTAAATATAAAGTTAATAACACACAAGGAAGACAGAGACCTTCCTTTATTTGAATTACAGCAGATTCTATTACAACCAAGTCAGCAAATACTGATTCAGCAGCACCACTTGAGGGGAAAAGTAAAGAATCTCTTTTTCACATAATGGCCAATGTCTCCTTTAACAGCAATAAAGTGAGTCGTTGGTCTGTCACTCGGATGCCTGGAAGGAATTCTGAACCATAATTGTTTCAACTCGGGCTGTAATTCATGTGCTGTAAAAGCGCACATAGGGTTTTGTTCTTGTGTCAGTGGGTTTTGAGCAGAGGTCTGGCTTTGTGACAGATCTCAGTAATGAAACAGAGGTTAAATGTATTTTTTATATGAGGCAGAGCAGTGCTAAAGCAAAGAGTGTGGCTGAAAAGACTGAAGGGTCTTGACATCATGAAATCTGGGAATGAATTATCTTTTTCGACAAGGCAATCAAGCGCTAGTGCTGAACCTATGTGAGTTTGAAAATCAATTTTTAGGTTGAACTGTTCAGCATTTTTCTATCTGAATGACTACTGATGCATTTTTTAGCAGCATTGGGAAAGCAAAACAAGACTAGGGAAGGGTTTTTGAAGAAAGGTTTGAAGTCAGTTATGGGTAACAATTATTTTCTACTCTTTTATGTAAAAATATAAAACTGCCCCCCTCCTCAAGAATCTAGGGTGGGACAACAATGCACATGTACTACATTTGGTTGTTGTAGTTAACCCTTTAACTCCCAACTCAGCTGTTTGGCAGAGGTCGTTAGATTCAGGAATTTTTAATGAGTCAAAAAAATAACACATCATTGTTTGTTTTTGTCAATGTTGGAGGATGCAGAAAAAAAATGACAACAAACCAAAAGAATTGATATTTCCTATGTGTGGGATTTAAAGGTTTAAAAACCTAAATGCTTTTACTATTATCTCCCTAATTACTATTTTAAATACTTAACTTAAATGTCATAATATAGTATTCATCAAAAACATTTTTTGGTGTGTCAGACTCAGTATCAAATATTTCAAGTCATTTTTATTGCTTTTTTATTTGCAAACATTTATGCCTTTTCTAGTTGATTTTGTCCCAAATATTTGTGCATTTTAAGTCATCAGGTAATCAATTTTTAACTCTAAAACCTTCAAATTCCAAAGCATGAAAATATATATTTTTTTATTTGTTTGTATTTTTCTATGTTCCTTGAAATGTTTGGGGAACCAAACAATTATTTGATCTGTTCTGTTTTATATAACATGAAATATCCCTGAGTTTATTTCAAACCTCTGCCAAACAGTTAAGCTGGTAGTTAAAGGGTTAATTCTTTCTTGCAAAAAATGTAAAAACATTTTCTTAAAAACAAATCTGCCATTTAATCATCATGATAACCATGGGGCCACTGAAGGCCAACTGATCTTAACTCGTTGCTCCTAATACTTAACTGTGCAAAGTGTTTTCTGGACAGTGAGAATAGTAAAAAAAAAGACAAGATAACAAGGAGGGAACCTTGTTCTCAGGACCCTATCAAAAACATTCAACAGACTCTAGAAGATTCTCAAAGCTGGACCAAGGAGACAAATGTTGCCACTTCCAATCCAGTGAGTGTGAATGAGGCTTTAACACAACATGGAACAGGCCCAAGTTAACTCATCCAGCTCAGCTGTTTTGATTTTTCATTAGTGATTGTACCTATCACTCAGCATAGTTTCATACTATTAACTGTAGTGAGGTTCCAAAGCAAGTTAAACCAGAACAAAATGTAAAAAAGAGACACGGCTGATCTCTCAATGTTAACAGTACCACCACGGTGTCAAATGACCATCTGACATAGAAATAAAACATCTCCTGTTAGCAGCTCTGTTATGCTGTATGATTTCCCAAACTTTGCTTTGCATTTGATGCTATTTTGCTTTGCAACCATCCCTGAATCCAAACTTGTCTCCTTAAAAGGGCTTAGGGATGTAACGGTATGAAAATTTCATATCATGGTTATTGTGACCAAAATTATCACGGTTATCATTATTATCACGGTATTGTTGCAGTGTGCTCAAAGTGCTCAAAAAGTACTTTAACACAGTCTTGAAATCATGTAACCCCTTTAATAACATAATTTTAACATTTCTTTTATCTTTTAAGTCAAAAATTGTGTCAGGAAATGTCCTATAAGTAAATTTGTTTAAACTTTTTTCATTAGAAAATAAAAGTAAACAATTCTGGCAAGTATTTGCCATTATAATGTTAAAAATGCTTAAACTGTGTGTAATAACAAGAAACAAATTTGTACTTTAAACTCTGCGACACACGGCTGCTTCATCGAGGGGCAGACGCACATAGTTTCGCCTTTCCAGGCAAAGAGCAGCATCACCGTGAGTTATTGACACAGTGTGGTGATCAAACACAGTATAACGGTAATTTTAAAAGGACACGGTAATGATTATCGTGGGAAATTTTACCGCGGTTTACCATTTTACCGGTAACAGTTACATCCCTACAAGGGCTGTCAGACAAAATCACGACAATTTATAACAAAAGTTTGTGTAGCAAAACATTATCAATAAGTCTGTGCAGTAATCATGAAAATTTGCAATTTAGTAATTTACCTAAATTTGAGATGTTTCTTTGAGGTTTTTTGGATCAGTCTCTCGCTACTGGTTGGCAGTAGAAATTCGGCCATGTCACTTTCCCTTTCTGTGTTACGTTATTGCATATATTTTATCACAGAGACACATAATTAAGCTTGTAACTGTTACAGGGCCTATGCCTTTTGGAATCTGTATTTTTTTATGTACACAATATTGTAGATTATTAACCATATGATTTGTTGAGGACTTTTTAATAAGAAAATCATCAAGTATTGCAATAAATCATTATGTATCACAAAAGAGAGGCACTGGGATACAATATGACATCATATTGTCACACATATAATGTGATTTGATTCATAAACACAATTAAATTATACATTTATATGGAAATTTCAGCTGGTAATATCCAAACAGTTAAAGTAGAGCCAAATTCAACAGATATTACAAATGGCAAATGTAACTAATGGAGAAGCATCATTAATTATGTCTGAGGAAAGCCCCTACTGGATCTGAAAGACTTTCTTTCTGGATCTGAGAAGCCCAGTCTGCTGGCTGGACTGAAGAGAAAGACGTGGGTACAGGCTCAGCAGCCTTAGAGTCAGGCTGTACTCTTAAAATGGGCTAAGTGAGGCAGTAAAGTAATGTGTTGATGCAAATGTAACCTCATTGACCTTAATTAGCCTTGAAAAACACTGAATGAAAATGACAGACCATTATGCAGCTCAGAGGGAAGGAGAAGTACACTTGTGATCGCATGTGGAGCAGGGAAGTGGATGGCTATGGACTGAGGGATAAAATAAGATGAAATAAAATAAAATGTTCGGCATAACAAATGCTAGCCTGCGGTCCTCTTCTTAGTTCTGTTATTCATACCTGACTTGCTGCTTCAGTTATGTGGTTGTATGTTTGCGTAACAGGACACAGCCTAAATAGAACTTAATCTCCATTCTTCACATTAGAACATTGTAAAACCAGGCTGTCCCTAATGCAGGATCCTGATGCTTTCTGCTACTCCCAGAGCCTTCAATCAAGGTCTTAAATGCCTGCTTACATTAAGATTCAGGGGTGTTTTAACCACTAAGTAGGAAGCAGTCATTTAGCAGAGCTACAGTGGGGACTAAAGGCAGGCGTTCTACTTTGGACAGAGCAAATGACCAGAATTTCAGGCCTGTAGTTATAAAGACAAGTCAATAGAATTTTTTAACTTACATGTAAACCTGGTGCAGGATATTAATTATCCACTTTTACAGTAACTCCTTAACCAGCTATCTGTATACTCCTCTAAAACAAACATTTGTATCGCTGCAGAAATATAACTCACATATTGGCACGGATGTTTGTCTCATTTTGGCCAGCTTGATGTTACAATGTAAATGAAAATGAAATTAACAGGCTTAACATGACTTGGACTTTTTTTTTTTTTAAAACAGGAACAGTGTGTAACTGAAGATGCATCTGACACATACACTTGACATTTAACTTATTTACGGGCACAATGAATCCTGCTTCTTAGAACAATTAATTCGGTTTGACTGACTTTTCCCCAACCCATTAGTTTTAAATGACAATTTCAGACAGTTTTAATGTGTTTTTTTCTTATGTTGTTCCACTCTTTAACTCTTAAATTCATGACTGATTTGTTTGAGGCTGCACAAGCTGCAGAATGCAAATGTAACTTCAGATCCACGGATTATGCACCAACACTCGTTTTTTCCTTTATCACATTGATGGATTAAAGACTGCCTTAAATTTGAGTAAATCATGATAATGCAAATGTAAATATTAGTCAAGATTTTTCAGTGACTTGTGGCGGGTAGAATAGTGTCCTCTAGTGATCACAGGAGATCTTCTGTTGAAAAAAGGCTGGTGACCACTGGTACAAAACAATGTTCCTGAAACATGGATGAACCTTGTTGTTCATCCAAGTGACAGACACAATAGCCATTAATGTAACAAAGAGTGAAATCAGGATTCCTGCACCATCTTAAAAGTCAAATTTAATGCTTTTAAGACCTCAAATATATGTATTATTAAGACCTAAAAATGTAATGACAATTTCTGTGGTAAAAAGTACTCTATTTTATTGTAATCCCCATCAAAGCACATGGTGGGTATTTTTTCCCTTTTTTTTTGGTGGGAAAATAATGTGCTGCGTTCCCGTCTCATCCTAGCCCCAGAACTGCATATGAAGGTCCATTTGTTTAGTTTTGTAGTTTTGTTCATGCTCTCCTCAAACATAACAACGCATGTTTCTCACTGACGCTGCGTGATAGCTCCTTGATGAATGAAGCGATGCCATATTTAGCGATGTAAGCCGTTTTATTTTCCCCACAGGTGAAGGACTTGGCAAGCTGGGAATCAAGGAACAAAGCAGCAAAGACCCCACTTATGTCTTCGTTTGATTTAAATGAACAGTGCCTCACAACAGTATAGAGTATCCACTGCACCTTTGCGTTTTTCGTCTCCGGTGGTGAAATGAAGCTTGTCATAGCCAACTGAGAGGTGGCGTCTGACCTAATGTTAGGAAGCAGCACAGGAATTAGCCTGGCCCCGCTAGCTGCTGCCACATACCGCTGGTGTTCATCTCCTCTTATGTGCGACTTGACAGCTTTGAGCCCCATAGTCCCTAAGGAAATAGTCTTTTTGCAGAATTTACACATGGCATTGTTGTTCTTGTTTTCAGCAGGGCCAACCACCTCTTACATAAATCGTCTTCCATCCATTTTTCATTGAACTTACTCTTCCCCTTCTTAGCATCTTTCTGCTAACCTCGACAACCGCGAATGGCGACACGTCCCGCAGTCCAACGTTGTATAGTACGTACTGTAAAACACCTATCAATCACTCAGAAGAAGTTTTACGGTTGGCCACAGCTCAATCTCATATTTACTCCTAAGGGTAAGTTAATGAAATAAATTCAAACTATTAGATTTTTTACGGCGGGCCAAAGTACTTTCCCATCGGCATAAAATGCGCCATCTGAAAATGTAATACCTACAGCAAATTTATGGTAAATTTAAGACAATTTAAGACTGTTTAAGGACCTGCAGGAACCCGGGAAATAGTAACATAGCTGAATAAAAATGGCTGAATACATGCTGCCAACTCGTGGTCGGAGGCTGAACTACAACATAAATATATTTCATGTTAATAGATAATAATAAAGTAAACTAGAAAGCAATCAGAGAGCACAGACCTCCGCCAGCACCACAGTCCTCATCCATACTGTGATTTTCACCATAAATATTCGTCCTATTTCATCTAAATATTTAGATTCCTTGACAATGAAAACATACAAATATGCACAACATGCCAAAAACGGTCCCATCTCCAATGTTAAAGAATCCTTTAAAAAACTCCTAGATCCAGACGCTGATTCAGATCACTCCCAAAATTGAATCATTTGTTCCCTGTCTTGTTCCTTGGGGGATGAAAATGTTTACATTTAATTATAAAATGCAGATAATGCTGCACCCAAAAACGTCACAAGATATTGGTATGTGGATATTGGTATGCTCTAACTCACCTCATTACAACATGTAGATAGATATTTTACTGGGCAGACATAGAAACATTAAAACTTGGATTACAGACTGAGGTAGAACTAGATGGGTGAGCAGGAACTTCTTTTCTTCCAAAATGTTGATTAATTGCAATCACAAAACTTGTCTAAAGTTCAGTGGCACAAAGTGTGAATAGTCCAATCATGTTTTCTACATCAACACTCATGAACTGTTCCTCACCCAGACAGATTACTCAGACAGAAATATCTGTAGACTAAAAGATGCCATTATCAGTTGTTGTGGCGACTAGCTGAATAATATAACGGAGCATAGGGGAATGTAATTGAAAAGCTCAGCAAAGGCGTAAGACATTTACTGAAAATGGAACTGCCCTGGTTCTGTACCAATTTCCACTATTAGCCCCATTATATTGTCCAAAAACTGCACACTTAGCTTTAACCACTACTGTCAGGGACAATCAGAGGAGATTTTGTCATTTTGAGGGCTGTAGGAACAAATCTGTGTTCTCTCTTCAGCAAACTTTCTCTCTGGCTCAATACCACATTCTCAGGGTTTAGAATGATTTAGTCTTAATTGCTTTGTTAACTCTATTCTTGCACAAACCTCCAATTCCATTTCAAGAGGATATACTGCAAAATCCCTTATTATGCTACTTATACTCCTTTATGTTGTGCAGATCCTGCAGTGTGATTTAAATGGGATCAGACAGTTACACAAACAACAATTAAAAGCTTGGTTAAGTTTGTTCTTCCTGATTACCATTGAGAACGCAGTCTGAATACAAAGCAGCGCCTTCACAACAAATGTCTGTTGATATGAATTTGTAATGACCAAGGCTCTATTCAAAGGCGTCCCCGTCCCTCCCACAACACAAGACACTCTCTTCCAAGGCCTTCATGAATGAGGCCAGACATTCTACAAAGACAGATGGCTATAGTGTAGTCAGCGCGGCACTGGCAGCCATGTGTTTGCACTTCTCTGTTGTTCAGTCATGACAATATACAGTCAAACGAGGTGACAGATTTTGATTGGGAGACATGAGTAACATAAAAGGGCCTGCCAGGGCTGTAACACATCATCTGCACAGGAGGCCAAGCACGAGGCCTAAAACTGTCACAGCCATCATTCATGCTTCTGGCCAAGATGGGACAGTGTGATTGCCTTGTAAGGTGGTGGCATGAAGACAAATGGAAAACCAGAATATGTTAAGGGTAGGGCTGAGCAGCACGCTGGCTGTAACAGGCACAAGTCGGTATAAATGTCAAAGAAGATGGAAGGTCTTTGGAGCAAGGTATTTCCCCTGGGCTGCTGTTGCTGGGTGAAACTATATACACAACTTAGATAAGTTGAGAAATGTTTGAGGGTCATAAAACTTCGTGTCTAAATGAAATATTTAAAATAAATTCATACAACCAAGGTACCACATTCATCCTGAAAGGTTCTTTTTCATAGATTGACCTTTTTTGATAAGAATTTTGCATCTATTAAAATAAAACTCTTGACAATTTACAGACACATGACTAATGCACCAAGATGTCACCTTAAGAGGACTCACAAATAGAAAAACAAACATAGACCTGGCATAAATAAATGTTCTTCAGTGCACAGGCGTTAAGACAGTGTGTTTTACTTAGGCTTCAAAAAGTCAAGAAATTGCTGTCTAATAAGATAAACTAGCAATTTCTGTAAGGATTACGGCAACAGATTATTTTTGATTCTCAAGGAAACTTGCATGTCTGGATGATAAATGGAGAAAACCCCAATGAGAACATTTTGTGTGTGTTGTATATTTTTTTTCTGGACTCCAGGAAGACTAGCTGTTGTCTTGGCGTCAGCTAATGGGGATCCTTTCAAATAAACAAATAAACATTGATGCTGATGCTCAAACTAAAATCTTATCATCAAAGACAGTGAAATACTATGAATAAAGTAGATGATAAAACTGAAATATTTCTTTTTCTTGACAAGATGTATTAGTTTACCCAGCACAATGAGTTCTCTAACCATTTATCGAAGCCCATTTGGTTAAAATAGTCTCCCTGACAATGGTAGCATTAGCCCACAGAGTGCTTCAGTTAAAAATTAAAGTTAAAGTTTAAATAATGACTTGCAGATATCTGAAACTGAAATGTAAAGATTTCTTGCAATAGTTCACTATAAAGCAGCAGATCGTTATGGTTCACTGGACATGCACTGTTTTTGAAGTCCTGCCGCAGTGGAAGGGGTTATGATGTCCCGTGCAAATGGTCAATAAAATATGACACTGAAGTAAAAGTTACATTTGGCTAGTTTTTGTTGTCTTTCCAAGACAAAATTACAAACACAATCCTCCACCACAATGTGATTGTATACTGAGTGTAAAAGACAAAGTATTGGGAAATTAGGTTGACAGTAATGCACATCTGTCATGCAAAACTAATGTACAGTTTTGTGTTAATAATGCTCTGGCACCAAAAAAAAAAAAAAATCTATACACTGACAGTGGAACAAAATTTTTCTTGACCTCTGTAGAACTCCAGTTTTAAACTGCCTCGGGCAAAAACACATTAACATGTGACAACCAGAGCTGGACCTGAACCTTCGACCCTGACAGAAGATCAAGCAGCTCCCCAAACTGAGTCTCCATCATCTAGTTTATTTCCTGGAGCAGACTGTGTTGCTCTTTGTAGGCAACATACCATATACAACATTTTTACTTGACTTATATGGAGCATTCGTTCACACTAGAAAGTGTTTGAAGATTTTAAATTGTTTATATTTCATTTGACAGAGGAGACAGTGAATAATGTTGAAAACTAGAAAGACAGTTTGGGCTAAGATTTGCATGAAAGACATCTCAAGTCTTATTAAACCCATGTTACCCTTGGTGACAGCATTGTTTGTGCATAAGCCGCTTGAACATAAAAGTCAAGCTAATGGTGGCTAATGTCACAGGCATTTATTAATCAGTTTATGAGCATAATTGTTTATAAGATATTTGGCTTCCTTGATTAAACAAAATATTTTGTTAATCACTTAGCCTGCAAGCATCTTTCATGATGTCATGACGTAAACTTAGACCTGCCTCTCTGTATAATTTAGATTGTTCAAAAAACTATTCAAAATACTGCTGTGTGAGCATGAAATGATCAAAAGGAATTGTGAAAATTTGTAGCATTTTTTTTTCAACTAAATAAGAACAAAGCAACAGGACTGTAGATGTAAAGACCACCTGAAAGTCCCATTTAACTTGCAGTGAAATCTTAAGTATCTGTTGTATTACCCTTCATCCTGTGTCCTGCGTAGCTTTAAGCCTTCTCACTGGGAATGCTTTTCATCATACGTGTCCACAACTGACAATCTACCATGTCTCAGAAGATACACCCTCAGGCAAGACACTAAACCCCACCTGCTCACTCATTTTTCACACCAGGTACAAATGTCAGCTTACATACTTAGATGTAAATGTGTAGAGGATGGATAAACAATAATGTTGCTCAATATTACTGTTGCATAATAATGCAATGAAATAAGCAGAAATGGTTCTCCCTTGAGCCTCTATGTTTCATGCTGATTCCAACAATAAAAGCAGTTTTGAGATACAATTTCAAGTAATATCTAGTACATCATCTTGTTTTTGATACATTTTGTGTTAAACTGATCTGTTTGCACAAGCCGCCTCTGTAGCAGGTAATGCTGCCTATAAACTGTTCATTAGCTCAAGCAGTGACCCTGGGCCTGTTTTGCCACTGACTCATCCATCTGAAATTCATAAACTCTGAACAAAACTACTCCCACTGAGGAGAAAATTAAAAAGAAGCGAAAACTTGAGAAGCCCAATAAATGCCTTCTCTGCCAAGCTTTACAGTCTCCCACAAATATTGCCTTGAATGTGCATTGTTCTGCTGTTATGTGGAAATATTGCTGACATATCATTGAGAAGCTGGAGGGACACTATTCTATACAAACAATGCTATCCAATTTCTGGAAATGGTACACTGATCACTTAGTGCGTGGCCAGAATTGAATTTTTCTGAAATGTGATATTTGAACTGACTACATCTCGGCGAAGGCAGACTGAGGGGAGAGAGCTGTTCATAAATCATTTCTTGACATTGCTGCTTCATTACCCCAAACTCACTTTCTTCCAGCCTCTCTCTGTCTCTCATCAAAAGTCCATAATCCCTGTCAAAGCTGTTTGGGTTGTGGGTTAAAGTGATTCACAAACAGAGGAGGGGGGGGCAGATGCAGAGGAAGAGGAAAGTCATAGGAGACTTATAATCTCCTCTGCATGAGCTCAATTCCATATACTCTTATAATAATCGCCCCTTGCTATAGCTTCCAATAGCGCTGTCCCATCCTTTATAGGTGCTAGAGTGCAAATGGAACCAGCTTGTAATTATAATCCTCCATGTGCAGAGAAATCACACCCTCCACGAGCACATGGGAGAGCTGATCATTGGATTCCTGAGGCTGCCATCAGGCCTCTCCCCCCCCCACCACCACCACCGCCACCAGAAATGTCAGCTTGATGGATTCAAGTCAAGGTCAAATTTGAAAGCTCTGATTAAAAACTGAGTGGCGATATGGATCAAAAGTTCCCCGAGCAGAGAAAGAAGCAGAGTGCAGCAAAAGAGGGTAAAGCAGTGCAGTCTAAAAGCACGGCGAAATAGCTTTTGGTCAGCAGTAAACCAGAAGTTAAGTGTTCAAAGTACAAGATTTGGACTCAATAGGTACAAAGCAAGAACATATTATATGTGGAGATGACTGTCCTTGAGTGTTCATATGACGGAAAGCCCAAGGGAGAACAAAACGGTTGCTTGGCTGAGTTTGCTGTACACTTTGTGGTGCCAGCACTTTGGAACAAGGGCCAAGTGGAGAAATTGTTAAAAGTCTTATAAATCATTTAAAAAAGAAATCAATCCAACACCCTTTAATCAAACATTTTACAAATTTTGATTAACCATCATTTTGTGTTAATTTTACCCTTGAGACCCTTTATGCCCATTTTTATATACTATAATATAATATGGATAATAATGATAATAATAACACAAGATAGGTAACCCATTGTTTCATGGAAATTTTCATCAAATCACAGGAAACTAATCACATTAAATCATCATTAAGTGAAATTATTTTATTACTTCGCTTTTAAATCACAAGTTTTATCACCTCCACTTTTATATAACAATTTTAATTACTTTTAAGGTGTATACATTACAGATTGAGCTTAAGGTCACAGGAGTGTTTAAACCATTGATTTGCTTTTTTTCAGATTCAGACAAGCAGTCAGAGGCTCTTTCCTTTACTTAAACTTTGACTTCTGAATACGTTGATTTTCCTTCAAATGAAAATCATTTTTAAGTAAATATGCATGATAGATTTTCTTTGAAGATATCAACCAGAAAATTGAATTGGTTCTTCAGGAACAGCTTGGCTCAGAACAGAGACAAACTACTACAAAATGCTGTTTTTATTTTATTTTATTATGAATCTTTTAACGATTCCATAGCTAAGGTGGCACATTGTTGTAATGGCATGGCAGAATATATGTTTAATGATTGTGAGGATCTTGTGAGGCAGATGCACAGAGCTCAAATTAACTGTTTTACATGTGTTCAAATTGCCTATTTAAGTAAAAAGAAATAAAAAACATGAGAATTGAATTGGATTCCTGAACTTATGATATCATGCTTTGTGCAGTGCCATTCTGAGTCAGTGAGTTTCCACAGCACTGGCTTTGCTGGCTGTAAGTGATTCAGATGAAAGCAAACAAACGCCTTGAGGAGATGTCTGATGGTAGCTGTCCATGGTGCTGAATTTAGACTTGGCTGCTGCATCTCTGTTTTTTTTTTTTACCTCACCCTCTGTCACTCTGTAGGTCTGCTTGCGTCCATCTGCCCCGGGTCTGTGTGTAAGCAAACACTGCCAGTGTCACTCAACACTGTCAAAGCAAGGCTGCAGAAACCACCTCCAGCACACAACAACTATAACGCCTCAGACAGGTGAAATATTGGCAATCTCTGCGTGCATAGTGTCAGCGCTTGCAGTTTATATGTCCTTTTTACTGTTTCGATACCAGCCTTAAACGTCAACAGGCAGAAGACATACAGCAACATAGCCATGACCCATTCAGTTGGATGTCAACTCGATTCACACCAACATTGGCCTTTCCTATCACAGACATACATCAAGTCTTGTACCATCTTCATAAGAGTGGAGCAGTTGATGTGATTGGGTGTGTGGGCTGCAGCCAGACTGCTGTTTTAAGGCTAAACACACAGGCAGACTGACAGCCCAGCAGTGTGGCAATCTAAACCATCGACCGCTTCTAGGAAGACATTTACCCTTTATACGGAAGCAACCTCCTTTCAACCAACCCATTTGAAGAGATGTGGGTAGAGGTAGACATATTTGAAAAAATCTGAAACAGCAACCACAGATGGGAACAAGAAAAGACAATATTACCCTTAAAACACGCACATTTGCAGACTTTAGCACTTAGATGTTGTATGAAAATAAATTAAGTTGTTTACAATGATGTTAGCAGCTCATAAGGTTAGTTATTCATCTGGAATAGGCTAAGTTGTGTAGATAAATATGTTGGCAAGTCAAGGTGCTAAAAATAGAAAGGTAATTAATCATTGTGGCATAGCATGTAACCTTTTCACGATTGACTAATTAGCCATGACACATCGTGGTCCATGTGTCTAAAGTGATAAGGATTACATGTATTAAGCAGATAAAAACATACACTAAGACTAAAAACTCAACTCCTCTTCCAATAAAATTCAAAGCATATTCACGATATAAATGTGAAAAACTCAGAGCACAAGAAAGAGCGGCTTTCAACACTCAACCGTGACCATATTGGACACCTGTTAACACTTGGACACTGTAACACTTGTAGAAGTGTTTGCAGGAACAGTCAGTGATGCAGAAAAGTAGAGAACAGACGGATAAAAGATAAACTCTCCTGCTTAAATGTGCTGGTCTAGATTCCAAGAACTTAGTGAGTTTAAGCATCAATCCATGTTGTTAAGTCCTGTGATGATCTGTTGATGAAACAGCCAGTTATGGAAACATAGTGCTACATCCATGGCATATTGCGTCTGTGCACAGAAAGCATAATGCAGTTACTATTACTATTACTGCTTCTTAAACCTCTACAGGTTAACTCGTCTCCCTGTTTGTGATGGTTACTGGGACAGCTGTGTCCTCACTGCAAACAAACTGCCCAAGGGTTGACTGGAAGTGAGCCAAGACCACCTCTTTCCGGTGAGCTGAGTGCAGGTGTTTGTAGTAAAACAGGGATTGGATGCTACGTTCTAATTTATTTAAAAACCTGGAACGTCATATCAGAACAACTCTCCGATGTAATTTAGGTGTAAAAAAAGACCTTACATTTAATCAGTACACTTGCAATCACAGCAAGTGAAGGCGTGACGACTAGCTCTAAAAGGAAGCTCTCGTCTAAATAAAAGACCAGACATTAGGGCACTATAAACGGTGTTGGCTTTCATAAAGATAAATACTGCAAATTTACATTTAAGGCTTTACCAAAGAAGCACAGTGGTCAGCAGGTATGTGAGGAACAATTTGACTCTTATATATATTGTAAATGATTTTTTCTTCTGTATTTGAACTATCCTGAATTCCTGTAAAATAAATGCTTAGTAACATGACCTTACATAACCCGTACATGACCTTACATAGTCCTCTCCTTGCTAGAGACTGCTTTCCCACACATACACACACACTACATGGCCGTACATAGCCCTCTTAGCCCTCACATTGCCCTTCCTTCCCAGAAACTGAAGTTATTCCCATGAACTTGCTAAACTTACCGTACCTGCAAGGCCATCTGCCTCACCAAAAACAACTTCACGTGACCACATACAATGTTATAAAAAGGAGAAGACACTGTACTAGTTTTCAGTTCAACTCTCAGACTGCTTGTCACTCTGTATAGTTGTAACTCACTGTCCGGGCAAGTAGAAGTAAAAGCTCCATTTGATTGCATCCAGCTTTATTCTGAATAAATGTCAGGTGCTGGTACGAACCAACTGAGCTATCTCAGGACTGTAAAGGGAAAAATCCTGACAATGCATCACTATGCAGGCAGCTCTCATGGTTTTTCACTCAAAAATGAAAACAAACAAGAAACTGCAGGTTAGTATATATTAAGCATAAAATAATTTATTTCTATTTCTCTTTACAGCACTGTACGTGAAACCAATAAGTCCCACAACTAAACTCTGCCTTTTTAATATTTCCATCACATAGTATTGTGCTTTTTTTTCATTGCTGCAATTTTTCTTTATAATTGAATTTTATTTCATGGTGCGCGTACACATCCAGTGGTGATTTTATCCATTCTAATTCATTACCTCGTCAAAGGCTTTTCTCTTTTATGTCCTGTGGTACCGAGGTAAAAGAGGCCCTTTGTTATTTCTTCAGAAATAATCCTTTGTATTTATGGCATGGATGAACAGTCATAACTAATGAAGTATTACTTTGGCAGAATGAATAGAGATGATTTTAATTTAGAATGTGTCAACAGTTTTTGAGTAGCATGTCAAAAAGCTGTGGCGCTTTGGAAATGAACAGTGCGCAGGCTTTTTTTCCAGAGAGCATCTGAAAGAGGAAGCTGTCAGCCTACTATTACAGACTTCTGCTCTGTGATCTGCAGCATGTCAAAAAAACATAATTCTCACCATTATGGAGTGTCTAACTAAATCTGTATCTGCTTAATTTTGTCATTTATTTTCTAAATTGCTCTAATTAGAAAATTTAATGCCTTCTTAAAATATTAGTTTCAAGCATTAATGTGAGACCCAAGGCTTTAACCATATCATAGTGTTAAGCCTTTTTTTCTAGATTTAGTGGACTCATTTCATATGTAATGCCCTTCAGGTTTTTCAACATTAGAAAAAGGTGTCAAAAGTTCAGCTCTGCAGTTAAAGGGTTAAATGAGCTCCACAGTATTATAAACTTAAACTTACCAATGACTGCAATAGGGTCAAAGTAATCTGACAAACTTTTGTTGTTTTTGACAAATGTCTGTATATTATTGGCATTTACTAACACCAGTTTAATGAAGCCAGATTAGGCTCAAGCAGTAATCAGTTACCATCAGATAAATTGGTGCCGATTTAGTGTTGCAGAGAATAAAACATGATATATATATTAGGGGTGTTTAAGTGCATGCATTTGTACCAATCCATGTCAGTATGGGTTGTTCATCTTAGCGCAGATGTGCACCAAACTAATGCATGCATATGGTGGAACAGAACTTTAATTCAGTGTTCTGCATAGGCCTGTAGGCTCGAGCACAACACATGCAAACAAATCACCAAAAAACAAGCCCTACCTGCCCACACTTAAGTCTCCGGTGAGTTCCCCTAAAACAATGAAGAGAGAGACACGTCTGAGTTACATGTTCACAGTGTAATGTGATTGCAGTTTAATGCTCACATAGAGGCAGAGAGGAAACACTTTGTGACAGTGGTTTAATTTTTGTTCCAGAAACATCAAAGACCAAACATTGACCAAAAGTAGAAAAAATCACCAGATAAAATCAATGTGTGTACTCTGGTAATTATGTCATATTCCATTTATAATGTTTGGATGTGCACAAATACTTTCAGCTTTGTAGACATTCATCTGTCTGGTCAACTAACACATAAGTAAATGGTAAATGGACTTGAGCTTATATAGCGCTTTTCTAGTCTTTGGCTACTCAAAGCTGCTTTACACCGCAGGTCACACCTACCCATTCGCTCTCACATTGACTTCACTGATGGTTCAGAGTTGCTATGTTAGTTATCCATCAGTATCTCTAACACATTCACGCCCTTTCATGCCCATTTACACACCACTGACGCAGCAGTGGGAACAACATGGGGTTAAGTGTCTTGCCCAAGGACACATCGCCATGTGTCGCCCGGAGCTGGGCTTGAACCTGCAACCTCCCGATCACTGACCAGGCGCACTATCCAACTGCGCCACCGACGCCCCAAGTCATACCAGTCATGACATCAGGTAATAACTTAAACACAAGAGACTGTTGCAGCTTAAAGAATAAGTTCGGTTTCTGCAGCTTTCACATTGTTTATAGAATGAAGTAGAACAATATACTCACCCAGAAGACTTTCCTGATCCAAACAGTGCTTCGGGAGATATTTAGATCCAAAATCGAGCGGCGGACATCCATATAATGGTAGCATATAGGGCATACAGCGCTGCTCCTAAAACTGCATTAATCGTCCAAAAACTCATTAGTTTCACCAATATTTCATCATGGTCTGCCCGCGCTACTCCTCCATTACAGTCTGTGTTGCCCCAGACATGTTGTGTGACTGTACTGACCTCTGAACTGAAGAAGAAGAACGCTTTCCTCCGTGCCTGCGCAGTACTCTCTGGAGCACTGTCTCCGCGTACTCCTTTCGATGAGCTCCTCATCTGTAAACTCTGGCTCGAAACTGTAAGGACACCCATCATATTCAAAGTTCTCGTCCACAACATCTTCATATGATAGATATTCGTCCATTTTGCACAAAACTGGAAGAAGAAAGTCGTGTAGCCGGCTGTCTTCCCCTGAAACAATGAGCCGCACTGCGCATGCGCCGAGCAAGCGTTCTTCTTCAGAGGTCAGTACAGTCACACGACATGTCTGGGGTGACACAGACTATAATGGAGGAGTAGCGCGAGCGGACCATGATGAAATTTTGGTGAAACGAATGAGTTTTTGGACGATTACTGCAGTTTGAGGAGCGGCGCTGTATGCCCTATGTGCTACCATTATACGGATGTCTGCCGCTCCATTTGGATCTAAATTTCTCCCGAAGCACTGTTTGGATCAGGAAAGTCTTCTGGGTGAGTATATTGTTCTGCTTCATTCTATAATCAATGTTAAAGCTGCAGAAACCGAACTTATCCTTTAATCTGACCAGAGAAGAAATCACTTTTTAGTCAAACACATAAGCTGAAAATGAACTTGAGTTAACAAAGCATTTTTGTACTTATATGAGCAATACAAAGACAGAAATAACACAACTGCTCTTAAATTGTAAAATTCAAACATGAGTAGTCATGAAACATCAGCATGTATTCATCGTCATATGTGTGTGAGAATAAGTGTGAGAAAACGTGCTTTTAAGAGAGGAACAGTAGAGTTTGTTTGTGTGTGTGTATGAGGAGTTGTGTCAGGGAAGAAGAAAATGTGGGTCTGTGTGTGAGGAAACTTTCCCACAAATATATCAAACATATATTATGAATGTAATGGTTATCGGTAAAATGGTAAACTGCTCTAAAATGTTACACGGTTAGTATTACTGGGCTCCACCCCTAAACCAATACCACCATGCCAGTTCTCCAAAATATGGCAAAAGTAAATTATGATCTGATCAGGAAAATGAGAAAACTAAGATGCGTTTAAATTTAGATTATAATTTTTTGAGATAAAGTGTGAATTTGACAAATGATAATGGCAAGACACAAATCTCACCTTGTGGTTGAAGGATTTCGTCTTGGCCAAGATGATAATGCTAGCAGGCTGCAGTTGCACAATATATATTTCACTCTTTTCAACAACTTACACCAGATCTATGATCGATGATTAGAGCATCTGAACAAAACACACAGTCATTGCTTGCATTTTGCACAATTCTCCATAATTTGCAGAGAAACATATCTGTTAAAAATATGTAAAACACTGTCTTACTTTGATGAATAATGACTTCAGGGGTTGTTTATCTCCTGTTAAAAAGGTTCACTTTATGGTGATTGTGCCATAATTCAAACTCAAAATCCAGGCCAAAAGACAACAGACTGTCCATGAATCCTTCCACGAAATAATCCACAAACATGACTGTTTATGTTAAACATTTTCCAAAGGTATGATTCATCTTAGAATTATTGAATATTCTTAAATGCTTATATTGTGAGCGTCAGAAAAGCAGCATAAATTTCAAGGACAATAGTCTCCCTCTACAAATCTCTTTGAAGCGATAAGCTTGGAGAGCCATCTCTGTCTCTGGCTGCCTCCCCCTCTCATAAGACTTTCATATTCCCTTTCATGAAAAGCCTTTGCAATAGATTGAAAAAGGCCTTTTTTCTGAGAATGCTTTCCTCCCCAAGTCCCTTTAGGTAACATGAGAAATCAGCAAGAAGAATGAGCTCAATTCAATTATCTCCCTCCATACTCGGGGGTGCCAAAGAGCCTTTAACAAATTGAAGATGGCTAGAGTTGATTCAGGTAAATGGACTGCATCTCACTAAAGTATTTAGAGGGCGGGATAGGCGGAGGGAGACAGTATCTTGCTGTTGAAAAGCTGAAGATATAATTCACCATTGAAGGTAATAAAGCTGGAGAGGCCACAACGGCTTTGCATCCAGGGAAGCAGGAGCGAGGCCAGGCTTGCATTAGTTCCACTCCCCAGGATTTACCTTCTGTGTTCACAATGCAAGATGACAGCTTTGATGTCGGGCCTTGTCTTCTTCTGCAATACCACATCAGACTTTAATGTAGAACCAATGCTTTTGTCTCGCTGAATCACAAACATTTCTCTTGAAGCTGGCTTTTATGCCCAAAAAGTGTTGACTCTAAACCTAAAGCAGAGAAACCTGTGATTTTTCATGCATGGCTCAGAATAGCAAGGCTGCACCATTTAGCATGTGCCTGGGACTCTGCTCACTCCAGTCAGTGGACTGACCTCAATAAAATGAGTGGGCGCTCTGCTGCAATACATCCTGAAGTGACAGAATATTTATGTTGTGTTTTGTTGCATTGTAGTTGCAGTTCTTTGTATGAATACAAATGTTCTCTGTTTATTATCAAGCAGAAATAAGTGAAGAAATCCATAGGAAAAACATTGATCGGGAGAAGAAAGCAGCATTTATTGTACGCAAAGATGAAATAGAGCAGCCATTATTCAGGGCACACTATGACCATGAAGGTATATTTATTTTTTTATGGTGAAATAATTCAGATTTTTTTCTCTTAGTTAACTCTTGTTGCCTTACTATCATGGTAGAGCCAATCGTGCATCATCAAGGAAGTTTAGGTTACTATCCCATGGGGGTCTTGGGGGAGATAACTCAAAGCCTATTTTCTCCCACTGCTCTCTCACTGGTGTGTAAATGTGCATCTCGACCAAACAAATGTGATTCCTTTATCAGAGCTGGGCAACATTTAGCATCAGTGCCAGCCTTTCCTTCAGACAGTGTAGACAAATGCTAGGGGGTTTGGGGGTCACCTGTGCAACCTTTGAATAAAGCTTCAAACGTTAATCAGACGTCTCTTCCTGATTCTCCCAATTCATCACGACAACATGACTCAGTATGTACATACAATATAAAATAAAAAATTAGCTGGTCAGGGGATTGAATTACTACGTAAACAGGTACACAATAAAGGAGAAATTGCTCGTTTTGGTGAATAATGATCAACATAATTGATATAACTACTAAAAAGACTTCTAAAAATATTAGTTATATGCAAACAACACACAGAGTGCTGCCATCTTGTGAGCAAGGAGGCCAAAATAGCTGTGCTGTGATTGCTCGAACACCAATGTTGCTAGCTCCTCTCTGATTGGTCATTAGACTCACACTACAACTGGGAAGCTCGGGCAGAAATCGAGTAACCGCACATGCGTGAAGTAAAAGGAGTTTCTGCATCCATTTGAGAGAGAATTGTGTATTTGTAGTGAAAATACTGAAATTAAATTGATTAAAACTTTGAATAAAGGTCATTTTTGAGTTTTTAGAGTGTAAGGTTTAGGTAAACTGTGGATGCGTGTTGTATTTGAATACAGCATTTTTACTGGTGGAAAGCATGAAAAAATGGGGTGCAAGTAATATTAACAAAATATACCATAAATATATTTTTAAAAATACTGAAAAAAGGAATGTTTAGTGAATGAAATATTTAATAATCACACGTGTAAATTAAATATGTGATAAGTCTAAATAATTAAAGTAGGCTGTTTGCTCTTTGATTGATTATGAAATGTTTTAAATGCAAAAAGCATCGAAATAAAGCTTAGACCATTACAGTAGTTTTATGTCACTTTGTTAAGTCTGTTGAAGTTTGGTGAGAATTTGAATGCGCAAAACACAAAAAGGTCTTTTTGCATTTAAGATTAAACATACAACATTTCATATTTTAGCCTCTTACGAATTTCTTTGTTTCCTTTATTTATAAATCATGAATAACAGTGATAGTGAGACTGTCCTACAGAATAGAGTGGTGCAGGAATGAGTCCTAAATCATGCAAGAGAGTTAGCATTTTAGTAATTTCAGCTCCAGCATGTTTAAGAAATGTTTAAATGTATTATTTGAACAAATGTCTTCAGTGAGGTCTTGACAAACTCTGGGCTGGTGTGAGAGCTCAATGTTATCATTCTAAGCCGGTTGAGTATTTCTGGATCATAAAGCAACAGGGGGTCAAATATCCCGAAAAGACCACAGCTACAGTCCCAAAAAGCGGCATGGGCTATTTTATACATCATTCTAAAACCCTGGGTGCTGGTTAGCAGCCAAGCACGCCCCGTATTCAAACTTCTGCCAGGTTTGAATCCAGCCTGTGGCCAGTTTGCAGAGTGTCTTTCCATACTCTCTAAACATCTTTCACAAGCCTATCAACTGTCATTCTTTCTTCTATCAGTAAAAGGCACAAAACGCCCCCCAAAATTACTTAAAAAAACATTCTAATACCTTTAGTTTGCCTGACTAGGTGAAGAGTGAAAGCAAATCAAACCAAGTATAAATCAAACAATGGTGAAACTTCATTTCTGAACCAGGTCTGCTAAATTTTAGGTGCGAAAGCAGCCTAATCATTTTTTTGATTGCATAAAACATAGGGGTGTGCCATCTAAGGCACCTCACGATTTGATTCAATTACGATTCAGGATCCTACGATTTGATTATTCAACGATTATCACGATATCAATGAAAAAAACGATTATTACGATTTTTGTTGCATCTTTTTTTCCCCCTCACTTAGTGCATACTTCATACTTTTAAACAATGTATAGCTATTTCTCAGTATACAGTACATACTGACCAATGACCAATCAAAGAGGAGCTGATACATAGATGAGATTCGTTTTGCCCCTTAGAGCTGCGGGGAAGTTTTGATCGTCCTTCTTCTATTGTTCGCTGGTTAGCAGCAACAACTGGCGGATTCCTCTCCCTCTCTAATCCGGGGTGGAAGCGCGTGAGGTGCTGGCGCATGTTTGTTGTGTTACCACTGTACTTCATTTTGACTTTACACGCCTTACAGATGGAGTAGGTTTTGTCAATGCCCTTTCCATTTTCCTTGTCATAAAAACCGAAATGTTTCCAAACACTAGCTTTTAATCCAGAAGAATGAATCTCACGTTCTGTGACTGTGACTAAAGAACTAGCTGCCGCCCTATTCACCAGTCTGTCACTACAGGTGTCCGGGTGGTACGTAGGACTAATACTTTCGTTCCGCAAGTGGCGTACATGCTCCTGGCTTCTAGTTATTATGAAAAGTTGTTGCTGAATATTTATGAATCGGAATTGAACCATTACGTGTCGCATCGCAATTAATCTAACAAACTATGTATCAGCACACCTCTAATAAAACATAATCAAAATTGACCCACTTGTGAATTCTGAAAGGTTATTCTGCCTTTTAAAGCACAGCAGTGGCTGCATCTTGATACAACATGATTCATTTAACCATAATCAAGCAGCTCTATTCAAGCATAATATTTTTCACAGTCTTCAATAAATAACTGGACGTTTTTATGTTCATAACCATGATCACTAACTTGATCAATTGACAGTGACAGAGAATTTTCTAAAACAACTGTTCCCAACATGGTAAATATTATTATCTTGAAAACATTTTGGCCAGCCTGCATTTGGTCATCAGCTGTTGAGAAACTCAGAGGTGGAGTAAACTGTTGAAAAACCAGCAGCTTTGGCTTTCTCCAGAGTCTCCAGCCTCTTGAATTTTGGCATCCTTCATGTGGGGTAATCATTTTCACTCCAGCCCACCTAACCACAGATGCAGCTAAGCTAATGAGAGTTTGGATTTAGAGCCATCCCATCTCTTACGAGTGGCATATTCACTGATCCTGCCTCACAAGCCCAAGATGAATCCCCAGCTTTATCTCTGGCTTTATTTAACTTGCACTAAAATAAAAAGAAACACCTATTCTTTCCTGTTTGAGTCGTGTGCATCTACCTCAGTTTTAATTTCTGATATTCATATTACATCAAAAAGCACAGGAATTGAAAAAAGCACAGCCTCTTGTGATTATTTGACTGGCACTGCTTTGGGTTTAAGTTTGCCTGTAGCATTATAGAGAGGAGGAAAAACTGCCCTACATCACATCAGATACAGTTTGTACCTGGCCTCGTGTACCTAAGGGGAGCAATTTGCCTGTTTCCCTCCAGGCTCCAGCACCAGTGCCTGTACCAACACCTCCTCTACCTCCAAAATGAAGAGGATTCTGCTGTGGAAATCACCTCTCCGTTTGGCCTCTCCACTCCTAGATCCCTCATCTCCTGCGCCGTAACCTCTAAGAGCACCCGCCGAGCGACCATTACCCAGGCACTGGGGCTTTAAGCAGGGGAAGATGGATCTAGAGGGTGTCCCCAGCCAAAGCCCGGCACATCCTTCCTCTATATTCCACACCATTACTCGTCTGCCTAGCTTTGCCTGCCTCCCTTTTCTCCCTCATTGCCTTTTTCCCCTCCTTTTTGTTTTGTTAGCCACTACATTATGTGGCTGTAAAAAGATATAAATATCTGGAGGCGTGAGCCACATCCAATAAAACAAACTGATGTGAGGAGCTGTGACAGGCGATCACACCACTTTGAGGAGTGTGACAGCGATTTATTCGCTTACTGAAGGCTTGTAAGGCCTTAAAGCAGTCTGCAGGAACCAGAAGACAAATGAACATCGATATGGGAAAACCATTGTTTTAGGGGCAAATATCACATCGCTTCCCTTGACGATACAGAATGTAGAGATGGTGTCATATCCAGCTCAGTGGGTTTCAGGCTGTAACATTCAGGAGTACACTATGTTTTCTGCTACCTATTACCCAATACCTACCATCAGTGCTGATGGACATAATGGTTGGGTGGCCTGAAAGGGGTAGTGGCATAAAGAAGTGAATAGATCTACCCAGAAATCTGGATTTAGCAGAAAATGAAGACTGTAAATAATACTGATTCATAAGTTTTTTACTCAGACTTGCATAACAACCATTATGAATTACTAGGATGCATAGTTATGGATATTGGTGTGTATCGATTGTGGGACTGAGTGCTAACACTTGTGTTAAGTTCAAATGTTACAAATCAGTAGAAGGTCTGCAGATCACAAGCTTGAGAGCTGCATCGTTATAGAGTTATGTGTGAAACTAAGAAGACACTTTGGCTCAGACTCAATACAGCCCTCCCCGCTAACACATAGATTCTTCACATTTGCATGATGGGGTGCTGGGTGTCCTGATTCCTGTTTGAACAGAGCTGCAGGGTCAACTCCTCGGAGTACAAAGCTCTTACATTAAATGTTGTCCGGAAGGCACGCTCCAAGCTAAGAGGTACTGGAAAACTTGAAATGATTAGCAAAAGAAGCGTTCAAAAGAAGTAGTTTCAATGTTTAGAATGTTTATTTTTTACAACAGCCACTGTTTTATATTATTCAAAAGTACTTTAAAAAATGCCTGGTTACTTTCCTTTTTCAAGTCTTTAAAAAAAGTCCTTGTAGTACCTTAAAACTTATTAGCTTCTCACTAAGCTGACAAGAAATGCAAACTCACAGAGCTCTGAAAGTCTTTTTCCAGCAGTGATGTTTCTTTTGGGTTGAAAGTAGGGTTGTCAAAAGTATCGATACTCAAAAAAGTATCGATACTAAAATGTTGTATCTGGATACGATACTCACTCTCAAAAGTATCGATACTACCCCCCCTTCCCCTCGGATGCCGAGCCGCCGACGCTGCGTCCCTCTCTCTCTGCTTCCTCACACACACACGCGAGCAGGCACCCTCCCCCTCCCCGTGACGCGCTCAATAACAAAACAGCATGGCTAGTGCTGCTGCAGGAGGGCCAAATCAACCAGTTTTGGTTGAAAATGAAAAAGGTAAAAGTGTTGTTTGGAGGTATTTGCCTTCAAGGCTGACGAGCTTGGAAAGCCGAAGGACACAAATAAGCCAGTATGCAAAAACTGCTACAAGGTGGTGGCGACCAAAGCTAGCAGTACCTCCAACTTGGCCAAACACCTGAAGGACCGAAACCCTGGCCTTTTCAGCAAATTTTGACAGGTTAGTGTCTTTCATTTCAAACTTATTACTAGGGGTGAAACGAAATTTCGCCAAATAAAATTCAAAGACGCTCAAAATAAAAGGACGAAATAACCCCCCCTCGCCTCCCGTAGCTAAACACTCACTGCAATAAGGAGGACGAAGTGGAGGAATTAGCTGACACTCCTTCGTCAAATAAATCGGTTGTGTGGACCTATTTTGGCTTCCCATGTAAAAGACGAGAGAATGGTGAGAAGATTGAGGACAAAACAACAACCGTGTGCAAAATATGCCGCTACAGTTCACCGTATACTACGGCGAGGACAACTACTACCAACTTCGAACTGTGACGTCCGTCGGACGTAAAAATAAAGGCTTGTGAATACCTGCTTTTATTTAACAGTCACTGTGGGCTGTGACCACGCCAACTACAATTTTAATTCAAATTTAATTTTTTAATTCACGAACAAAACAGTGAGTAGTAATCTCTACACCTCCTGCTAACGGCTCTCTCCCTCCTCGCTCAAACACACACAAAACTCTCCCCTTCTGAACTCTGACCCGCTCGCCCCGCCTTCCTGGCCCCTTCACTGACCGTCTATTCATAGGAAACATTAAAATCCACATTGAACACACAAACAGTAGAACTGCTCCACTATGTTTGTGTAAGTCTGCATAAAAAAAACAATATTTGATTTTTGCATCTACTGTTGAGTTGACAGAATTTGATCATATTTGAAGATCAGAAGTATATGCACTGTTATAGGCTAAATATTATAGTTCACAGTTCAGACATTTATAGGTCTAAACTGCAGCTCTGAGGACTGCTATTTGTTTTCCTTTTCATTCAAGAATGCAGTTATCCTGATTGGTACAACAACAGAGCACTTTTTATTGAGATTTTATGTTTGTACTTGCACTGTAGTCTAAATAAGGGGAAAAAAATACAATTTTGGTTTTTTCAAAGAGCATTTATTTTGTTCTGATGCAGCAATATTTTTGTATTGTATTATTATTTTTTGCATTAGGAAGAAAATAAAAAAAATGAGATTTTTGCACAACTTCCTAGATGTTATATTTGTATTTTTTTGTTAATAAAATGTTTCTTTTAAATATTGCGTTCTTTTTTTTTTTTTATCCTTGTGGTATCGAAAATAGTATAGAGTATCGAATATTTTCCTGAGTATCGGTATCGAGTTGAAAATTTTAGTGTCGTGACAACCCTAGTAGAAAGTGTTCAAATATGCAGAGTATCATGGATACAACACATTTTAAGTGTTTTTTTGCTCGTGTGTCGGGCTTATTTCCAACAAAAGTCAAAAATCTCTTGACAAACAAAATGAAACAGAAATAAATATGTAGAAATAAGATGATACTCAATTTTGAATTCAAAATTAGGGGTGGGTAAAAAATATAAATTTATCAATGCATTTCAATGATTCTGTGTAAATAATGCAAAAAAATGCATTGATATAATTTTAATGTGTTTTCTTTCCATTGTTTTGACTTTTTTTTTTTGTTCAGTTTTGCAGCGTTTGGCCATATTTCCAATTTGTTTTCCACGTTTTGTCATGTTTTTTGTCATTGATCTTCTTTTCATCATAGTAAATTTTTGTAGGGATTTCATAAATAGTATGTTTAGAAATACTGGAGGGAGAAATGTCGAGACCTCTGTCTTCAGGTGGACAGGAACTGCTTTAGGGACTACCAGTAGTAAAAAAATATGCCTAAACATGGTCTAATATAACAGGCTGTGGCACTAAATGCCGCAGACAAACAAAAATGTTTGAGTTTATGAAAAAAATATGTTTATTTTAACCACCTCAAAAAAAATTACATGTTCATTTACGTTTTATGAAGAGATCTTGTTGAGATTTCACATTTGTATTTTTCATTTGTATTCTTTTATTGTGATTACACATTGTTTTAAGCATGTATAACATAATAATGACAATTACTTGCAAGAATTGTTTACTTTTATTTATCATGACAAAAGGGCAAAACAATGGATTCAAAGGACAATTCCTGACACATTTATTATTTATTTATTGACAAAAAAGAAAAAAAGATCAGGTGGACATTTATTAATATGGATTGCAATGTCTTTTTATTTTACTTTGTACTCCATACACACAAATAAGTAATTGTGTTAATTTTATTTTTAGATGCTTGGTTGCTCAAAACAGTGAGGAGACATACCACGTGTTCACAATGCAATGAAACAAAAAATCAAAAATTGTCAATGGGTACTTTAATTATGTGTGTATTTCTTCTTCAAAGTGAATCGATATCGAGTCAAATTACAACCTAAAGAATCAAAATTGAATCGTGAGGTTCTTAACAACACCCAGCCCAATTCAAAATGATCTCAATATGTCATCCCTGCATCACTATTTCAGCTTTCCTTAAAGAAAAATCAGCTGCATATCAGGAAACAATGCGAGATCATTAACACAGACACTGACAGTCAGCGCTGAATAAACATCCAGGTGTCTCTCATGACTTCTGACACAGGCCTCAGTCAATGAGCAGAGATCTAATCCTTGCACATAAACTTCTAATCATACGACAACTCAGCAAAACAATGCAGCGACGGTGTGCTCTGATCTGCCATGTGAGGCTCTATTTGCACGACCCAGCAGGCGGCGGGAAACAAACCTGAAAGGGGAATTACTGTTCTGCCTTCCCGTCACGCATTCAAATGCATCCACCTCTTATCTCACAGACCCCACAAAACAGCCGCTCTGTGCGCGACACATCAAAACATTACCTTTAAAGACGGACCTCAATAGTGTTCTTTTCAAGGATCTTTAAGGGGCTCAAAAACTGAGGATTTCACGCTGTGATTCTGCTTTTCACTTATTTGGGAGTCAGTACACGCCGTAAATGTTGTGAGCTGGGGATAACAAGAGTTGAATGTCAACACTTCAGCCTGACAACAGATGGATTCATTTTTCTATTGATGGATTTGTATCTGTCTCACTAACACACAGCCCATTATTGACTAACTGGCACGTGTTTCAAATGCACATATCATGGCCTCTTTCTTGTCTGATATGACAGGACGTGTCATGGTTTGACCGCTGGAATTTTTATGGTGCATAAGTGGTACTTTGGGAATATTCATGTGAGCTGCAATATGGAAGGATTTAGTGAGTCCAACATAAAATGGATCAATGAATTGTAGATGAACTGGCAAAGTGGCCTGCTACAATTTTATGCATCTCTGCTGAGAGTGTCGAGTTATATTACTTCAAGCCTATCAGGTATGCAGACTACACAAAGAGGTCCAAGGTAAATGTAGTTCTCAAATTCTCATAATAAATTTGAAACAAGTACTTCAGTTCTTTATCATTATATTTTTGATGTAAAAAATACACTGCCTGGCCAAAACAAAGAGTCGCCACCTGGAATTAACCAAGCAAATAGGTATGAACCTCCTACTGGATAATTAGTGCATGGGTGTTTTTCAAGTTATTTAACCCTAGCTGATGCAATGATTAGCTTCTCTTTTCTTTAACAACCGTGTGGAAAGACACATCCTGTGGTCATGGAAAAGCTGTTCGTTTGTTTAAATCACTGGCATGCATAAAGCAGAGAAAACGTCCAAGGAGAGTTCAAAACCTACTAAAATTGGGTTAAGAACTGTCCAACGCATTATTAAATACTGGAAGGACAGTGGGGAACCATCGTCTTCAAGGAAGAAATGTGGTGGATAAAAGTTCAGAATGATCCTGATCGGCGATCACTTAAACATTTGGCCAAATCAAATCAAAGAAAAACAGCAGAACTCAGGGAAATGTTTAATAGTGAAAGTAAGACTTATACACAAAAGAAATAAGGGATTGGGACTGAGCAGCTGTGCAGCCTTAAGAAAAACACTAATCAGTAAGGCTAACTGGAAAAAAGGCTTCAGTTGGCTATTGAGCAAAAATATTGTACTCTGGAGGACTGTAAGAAGGTCATGCGTTCTCATGAGTCCAGATTGACCCTGTTCCAGAGTGATGGACGCATCAGGGTAAGAAGAGAGGCAGGTGAAGTGATGCACCCATCATGCCTAGTGCCTACTGTCCAAGCCTGTGAGGGCAGTACTATGATCGAGTGGTTGCTGCAGTTGGTCAGGTCTCGGGTCAAAAGAATGAGGTCAGCTGACTACCTGAATATACTGAATGACCAGATTACTCCATCATTGGGTTTTTCCTTCCCTAATGGTACAGGCATATTCCAAGATGACAATGCCAAGATTCATCGGGGTCAAATTATGAAAGAGTGGTTCAGGGAGCATGAGACATCATTTTCTTACATGATTTGGTCACCGCAGAGTCCAGACCTTGACCACATTGAGAACCTTTGGGATGCGCTGGAGAAGGCTTTGCACAGTGATCAGACTCTCCCATCATCATGCCTGTTTTCTGCTGGACAGGTAAGACTAAGTGTCGAATTGTACTCTTATATGGAGCCAAATTTATTTGTTTACTTTCGTGAGAAGTTGGAGTAAGACGCAGAGAACGTATCTGCTATGCGAGGCTTATTTCATGGCCACAAGCATTTTGAAATGATTGTCTCTTCCAAATGACCAGCGTGAGCGTTAGCAAGACTGAAAGACAATAGGGAGACAATGTCGTGCTAAAACTCCACGATTTATTCATTTTCTGTGGCAGTAAGACAAAACATAGGCTGATAACTAAGCTAAAAACACTTTTTGTCCTTGGAAGGCCACCGTAGCTCCAGAGCTTTTCCGACAGGGAGGGGGGAGCGCCAGAGTGCTGTAATCTCAAACCTCACCTTTAGATGCCGCTAAAAACTACACATTGTACCTTTAATGCAACACTGGATAGAAATAAACTCTGTGACATTGCAGAAACGTACTTAAACAATGCCATAGCAAATGCTTATTGTAATCAAAGCTAAAGGTGGTCCAACAAAATATTAGGTGACCTTTTTTTGGTGGCGACTTCTTTTTGGCCAGGCATTGTATATAAAGCACAGAGCTAATTGAGGCTCACTATGATTCTAAATTACCAGAATGTAAAGCCAAGCTAAGCGTCTGATGAAATAACAAGAGATGGTTAGTTTGCCAGCATGTTCGCTCTATGCAGAACTTGGGGTTAGGTTTTCACACTCACATTGATACAGACTTCTATAACGGAAAAGCACCGGGCTTTTTAGCTTCATGTAGTGGGATACAAGTGTAAAACATGACTTCAGAAATTCAAGGAAAACATAAAAAAATGCCTTGCACTGTATACCTCAGATTTTAGTTGACCAAATTGACTGTAGATTTCGATGACTAAAATGTTGTGAAATTTCATCAGCTAAAACTAGACTAAATCTAAAACAATTTAGATGACTAAATCATGACTAAAACCAAAATATATTTTATATTTTAGGCAAAAGACAATTGCTAACTTAAACAGTGCTGTCAAAATGAAAAATGCTTTAGACACAACTTAAACTGATAATGTGAAATATGCCATACTGTTTGGTTGCTGCTGTGCTGATTCACCTGTGCAAAATGACCCTTTTTTAGTTTGAAGCAGTTCTTTTTCTCCCATCCTTGGAAAAACATTAATGCAAATTTACAGTTCTGCCCGTTGCAGGCACACAGAGCATCAAGCGGCACAGAGGTTTTGCATGAAGCACACTTGTTGCATAGTGCCCATTCATTTCCAACAGGAGACATTTTGAATTGCTTTCCAACTTTACTGGGAAATAAGTTCCCCATACTTGGGCCTGGATGCCTTTACATCTCTTACAAGCTTAGCCTAACTACACATGGACTATGCTAAAGACAACAGAAACTGGTCCTGCTGTGGTAAGTGTGTGTTTACACTAGTCAAAAAAGGAAAAGACCAGGGCCCTCCTATGAAACTATCCGAGAACTCAAATAAACAGAGCCAAGACTCAACAGACACACGGGCATTCTTATTCTGGGTTTTACAGGCAAAGACATGATTGTATCCAAGTTTCAAATTTTAATGGCAATCATAAAAAAGGTCTAGCCTGGATGTTGTTTGGTGCAAACTGCTCGTAAAATTACTGAGAAATTGACATCATTTCAGAGAAAGAAATCGCTTTCGTTTTGGGAGGTGACAGACAATGATTGCTGATGAAATGCATCGCATGCCAGAGTGTAAAGGAGGGGGTTCATTGAAGCCTTTTTTATAGAGGATGGAGAGATTAAAGTGAGTCCAAGACCAAACATGGTTTACTTATATGGGTCAAAATGCACTGGTATACTACAAAGTTCTCAACTTCAGCAGTGACACCCTGAGGTATATGGGGCACAGAAAAGACATGTCATGTGCAGACCCAGAAGAAACATGCACTGTAAAGGAAGTTATTAATAAGGTGTATTCATAATAGTACTCTTGACACAGCTGAGCCACAGTCATGAGAATAATAAGCTGCCTGGCAGATATTTCAAAGTAAAATCTTTGGGGATGTTACCAACAGTTTCAATTTCCTATCAAAGAAAAGATGAGCCAGAAATCCACCCCCTTTGGGATCAGTGCAGAGCAGTCATGTTTTGATATGGTGTAAGCCAACACTACCCTGTGGAAATCAATCGTCCTTCCAAGTAAGTACCTGTTATAAACTGCACTACTGACAGCAGTACTACAGTTTAGATACAGAGACATAACTTATGGCTTTAGCTTTTTTTTCAGCCTACACAGTAACTACCTTTCAAATAAGCTGACTTTAAAACACCAGTGCTAATATCCTACTTATTTAAGAAACATTTTGTAAAGATAAAAGAGGATATTTGACTACAATAGCAGTATACTCATTAATATATAGAGGAATATTTTACTACAATCGTGTACAAAGACTTAAATAAGGCAGAACCTGTTTGATTTTGTTTCCTCCTGAGATTTTAATTAATAATATGATCAGAGTTTTATGCAAAAGTCCAACAAATCTTTTATGTTGTGGGGATGTTTGGGTGAAATATGACTTTGTTCAGGCATCAACATGTTTCATACAGTGTTGTGTTGTTCTATGTGCTAAGTAACACAATCAAAAGTAAAGAACTAAATAAATTGACTGGAATACAGTTCATTGCATTTTAAATTGGATAGCATAAGCTTGTTGATCTGAGTCATGTCACCCCCAGAAAACATTTTTGTACATTCATGGGACAGAATACATCATCTTACTGTGCACATGCTTTGTACTTTAAATATGGGTCCTCATAAAAGAACAATATTAGCTGGGATACCCCGAGCTAATATAGGCTACGCAGAGGCACATAGCAACATTCTTTCCAACTGTCAGATTTGGGCCCTTATGGTCCCTTTTTTAACAGTCAATAGTTTAATTTGGGATGTTCCTTTGCAAAAACTGTCAATTACAGTACAAACAATGAGATTGATTTTATTCAACTTGTCTGAAGGAAATAAAAGGCTCAGAAAGTTGTATAAATTTAAAAGTCCAGTGTATTTAATTCAGGATCACAGCTTGAGTGACTGAACAATGTTTCGATGGTTTGCTTCCGTTGAATGGTTATGCCAAAGTAAGGTCTGACAGAGCCCACATGCAGATCAGACTCAACCCTCTTGTTTAAAATACTCTTTTATGAGACACCATTATACTATCTAATGGTTTCAGTCCTCACTCAGTGTATTCATCTGGTTTTAAAAGCATTTAGACAGAAGGATGGCAGCCACTACACAGAGCCAAGGTGTTTGCTAGTGTGAGTTGCTGTTCTACAGTTAAGATAAAGTGACTGATCAGGATTGAAGACGAGTATCAAACAGTCTGATATTTAAGTCCGATCTTGTTCATTCAGTCACTCAACTTTTACTTTATAGCTGACAAACCATGCACATATTCGGTTTTAATAAGGTCATTTTTTCCACAAAAGTTGTCGTGTAGTTTCGGTTGACAGAACTCAAACATATTTTTTTATTCCTACTTGTAGTCCTTATGATTTATTTTCAATGATTTTAACCACAATAGTTTCCTTCTACAAACAAACTTCAAAGTAAAATGCTAATAGACTTATCACTGTTTTAACAACGTCAATGCAATGTCATTCTGTAAACTAACTAAAAAAAATAAGAAAAAGTAAAGTACTCTGATTGTAGGACTGTAACTTATGGTTAAGTGTTTTCTAAGGGGGTTGGTTTTCATAAATATTCATCCAGACTGATGCTCAATCCATTATCTTTTTGACTTCATTCTTTTGAGGTAGCGAGGGCTGGAGCCTATCCCAGCTGTCTGGGTACACCCTGCACTGGTCAGCGGAGAACCACAAGACCATCAGACAGAGACAAACAACCATTACACAAACCCACACTGGCAATGTTGCATGTTTTTGGTCTTCATTTGGACAGTAAAGTACACTGAGAAAACCAATGCATGCACAAGGAGAACATGCAAACTCCACATAGAAAGGCTTGATCTGATCAGACTGAGGAAATGGTTTAGCTTTCTTCTTGCTGACTTAGCAGCATTATCAGTGCAGACCTGTTGCTGATAATCCTTCCAAATAATTACTGTGTTTTTTGACAAAGATTTTAAAGATGCTATGAGGAGAATCTATTTCTGGCGACATCAAGACTGCTACCCATGAGCACGCGCGGCGACTATCGTAAAGACGTGATCCAAGTCAAAGCGTGCGTTTGTTGTGATGTTAATGAATGCAGCTCAGACCTTCCTCAGAACTCTGCATTGCTTTACAACTTCTTTTTCAACAACTTACAGGATGCAAAGCGACGAGGTAGTGTGTCTCTTTCTACTTATGCCTAAGTCGCACATTCCCATTTCTTATGGAGATTGTGCACGACTTTACACAATTGACGAGGCTGGTGTGATCGCTATGATACGGGATGAAATGACTGTCTCACCCCTGGACACACCCCGTAAATACACCGTCAGTCGCGCTTCTACAGCGCTTCTACAGCGCCTCAGGGGCGTTCGTCCCGCTCCAGCTAGGTCAATACAGCGATATGACGAGGATTCCATGAATTTTCATCCCGCTGACACGACGTCAGCCCTGCTCAAGCTCAGTTCGCATCACATAAGCCCCGACTGAGCCCTGACTAAGCTTTTAGGATTGAGCCACGATCAGCCCGACTGAGCTCCGTACATGCCACGCTAATACCGTTTGTATTAGGACTGCATTAGGCTTCCACCCCGCTTTACTGAGAGCGGCGATTCTCCACAACAGTTTTGAACAGTTCAAAAAACTGTCGGGACTCTTCCACGTTCCCCGCCGTTCATCCACAACTATACAACGGTGATCCAGTCCAAGTAGCGCATGCACCACGACCAAAGCACGTTTCATCAGGATTATGACAATCCTGCACAATCGCCATGAGAAACTGGAATGTGTGACTGGGGCTTTACGTAGCGGTAATTTTTGATGTGTGACAACAAGCAATTTTTGGAAAACTTTGTATCGAAGTTTTGTCGCTGGCTGTATATCGCTACTTACAGCCTGGTGCTCTAAGACTGCTCTAAATTTGTTCTAGTTTTAATTGTCTTGTTCCCAAAGTTGAGTATTCAGGCCAGTCTAGCCCTGTCCGACCCAACCACGAAGCGAAGGAATAGCATTTACAGATAACCTACTTTGATGCTATAAAACTCATCTTAAAGTGTGTATTTCGATCAGGCATATTTCTAAAAGTGAAACTTTTTTGTAATTACTTAGACACTCCTTAAAGCATCTTTAATTATTGGGAGACAATGCACGGGAAACTCAACTCACCTACCTGAAACGGTCAAGTTTCTTCTTCAAAACATATGATTGATTGCTCTATAGATTTTCAATTTGTTACAGCCCACCTAACTCATTTTAATTTTATCTCATCTGGTTAACAAAAAGTAAACACACATTGCCACAGTATTTAGATAAACTTCATTTAAGCCAGTTTGTTTTCTCTACGAATTTCTTAAATAAACATAGTCATGTATCTTTTTTTGTCAAATTTTCTGTTGTTGAAATCATCTCTAGCAGAACACCACCACCATCATAAAATTGAAAATGAATAAGAGTAAAATATTCTCTGAAATTTAATTTTGGATATTTCACTCAAGAAGCAGAGTGGTGAACCCCTGACAGCAACGTCCCCTGCACTAAGAAGCTTACATGGCTAAACGCCCATGAAATAAAAGCTGTGACCTCCTCTAAGTCTGGAGCTTGGCAAACAGGCTGTACTTTCATCAGCCGGGGTTCACACCAAGAGTGTGTGGGAAACGCTTTAAGTATGACAGAACATGCTAGCACATTGAGGAGGTGCAAAGCCGCAGACATAAACACTAATGAAGAAAGTCAGGTGGAAAATGTAAGCACAGTAGTACTAATTGACCTGACAGACACCTCCAGAGTGACTCAGTGGAGAGAACTGGTGGCATGGTCGCCTGTGTGGCTGTCATTCGGCTGTCTGGGGATCTCGAGCCTAATTCCTTCCTTTTTTGTTTTTGTGCCCTCTCAGTGTTTCCTCTCCCTTTCCATCCCCCTTCTTGTCCATTCATCTGTCATTCACCGCAGCCCCATTTTCTGTTTTAAACATACCCTGCCGCTATGCACACAAAAACATACCCACTCAGAGCAAATCCCACTGGTGCTGTCCCCAAAACGCCTCCTCCATCAGCGCAACACGGTGCATCTAAGTGCTGGAGCGGATATCACTGCGTGTTTCTTGGCCTTCCAAAGTGACAAAAAGCACAGATAAAAACAACATCAGCACTGCAGGCCACACCGGAGCAGCTCCTTAGCACTGCTGCAAACTCGAAGCACCCAGCAGAGGATGTGTAACATAAGTGCACTTGTGGATACCCTAATTGAAGGAGATTAATGCTTACTTGAGTTACTTTAAGGCATTTTAAACATGTATCTGTCCTCCTTTATATCCTGAGTTAAAAGATCCGCTTTCCACGGTGGCACTGAGGTATTCGGCGATGTATCACGCACCTCTTGGGGCGTGGGGGCAATGAGCTGGCAGTAATTGAGTCTGATTTAATGCAGTAATGTAACCAACACAGCTGTCATGCTAAAACAAGCTAGTGCACACGAGCACCATCTATTTACCTCTGGCGTGAATGTGTTATCTCAAATGCACTGCCTAGCGCGCTCAATTAAAAGCTGCTGAGTGCAAGAGTCATTTGTTTTATTCAATTCTGTGTCATTAACCCCCAATATATTCATAAATTAAGTTCCTTCAGTGTAACTACCTCAGAGAGCATCCTATGTGATTTGAACAAGGACTCATGCTGGAGTGGATTTCCATCTGGATGAGCTAGAGCACTTGATGTATCAAACAAGACGTTAAAAGACTTTTAATACCACCAGGATCGCAAGGGAGGGAACTGTAAATAAAACACTTCTCATGTCTTATTGAAGTTCTTAAAAAGTACTTATCTGCTGTTTTGTTCAGGTTGGTTTCAAGTTTCCAAGAGAAATACAGAGCTCCCTAGAGAATGCAGCCAACTTCTCCCTTTTTTAATGTAGTCTGCTGCCAGATGAATTGTTTAATTAATCATTGATGGGAACATTAAAATTTGTATGAAAAAGAGCATGCAGGTGGTATTTGATTTGAACGGATATGGAGCAGCTTGTCAAGTGAAATAACATCATCTGCGGCCATCCTGAACCATTAGGAAGTCAAAAGCCATCTGCGTCTCTCCCCTGTGGGCTGCCATGTTGTAGAATAACTGTCTGAAACACTGTGCACCATCATGTCACAACAGATAAGAGCATCAGATGGAGAATTGAGTAAAGTGATGGAACAAAGCCTCAGAAAATGTGGAGATGCACTTTCCTCTATGTTTTTATACTGCAGAGACCACTGACACATGCAAAAAACATACGTCGTCATGGCACTATGTATCCTTTGTGTTGTATGTAGAAGGGTTGAGAGATGGTTGTCATAAAATCTGACCAGTTTTGATTGTCAACTTTCTTCACTGCTCCTGTTTTAAATTTGTGAATTATAACTTAATCTACAGGACTGAAGTGTCTGGGGTAGACTATAAAATCAGGCATCAAGCTGCACTTCAGTGGTCTCGTGGGTTTATTTTAAAGGGGTAATTCAGGTTTATAGAAGTGGGTTTTCTGGAGGCCAATGTCACTTGTAATATAATTGCCAATATAGCAACTGGCCACTTCTCCCCTTAAAGGGAGGTTGCCAGATACAGAGGCGAGGCAATACAAAGAGAAGGGGTGAATGATACCGATGCCAGTAATGATCCTGCTTCTTGATTTAATCCTTTAACAACGCCTTTATTGATTCCTCCAGGAGCAGTGTCAAAGAAATGACACATTAGTATTTGTGAGTTCCTTTAAGCAAAACAAATTAAGACCCAGTTTTGACAGCTTCTGCCCCCTGTCTGCCATGGTTTTTGACCTGTTAAGTCCTACATTTGCAAAGGATGCAGAACAAAGTGTAAGAATTAAAACCAAAAAGACTTATAATACAAATTCCTTCAAGCAGTTGTTACCTATCCTGGAGTGAAATTGGTTTTCAACTTCCATCCCTAGTGATACATGGTAGTTAATGGTGTCAGCTTCAGAATACCCCACTTTTGGGCTAAAACTACACAAAAACAACACTAACTTGATTAGATGCCACAGTAAGATTCTTTACATTAATTCAACTAGAGCTGAACTGACTGTGGAATGTTCTGACGTCAGCTGTAATTGTATTTTATTAGTTGTGGGTAAGAGAAGAAATCTATAAGAACCTATCCACACAGATGGAGTCAAGGCTAGAAAGAGGGGTGGGAAAAACTGTTGTGGAAACTGAGGAACAGGACTGATCACTAGTGACCTGGTGGTGCAGATGCATGAACTGTGATGCCATCAGAAGGTTGCAGAGTCAAGCCCAGCTCTGGCTGTCACATAGTGATGTGTCCTTGAGCAGGACACTTCGGGTCAATCCCAACTGTACCCCTTAGCCTTTGGTTTGGCATGTTCATGTCTAGTGAGGGGGCATCCCAATTATCCATAAGGGAAAGGGAAAGGGCTATGCAGCCCATGAAATGAAGACGAACTGGGACCATACTTGAAAAGAAGGAGCATGAGAAATTTTCCATAATACACAGCGCCCACTGACTAGATGGCAGAGCGGAGACCAAAGGAAGCACATACATGTTATGCATAATTATTGATTGTCAAAGTAATGATACTTGTATTTTTAAGCTACTCAATCATTTGGAACTCAAAGTAAATACATAAATATTAATCATGTAACAAAGTGGATAAAGAATTGCGAAGTCTGCTTATGACAGAGCCAGCGAGTGGCTCTGGTTAATGACATAACAGGTATCGAGTGGCGTCTTGTTTCTTAGTGTGTTTTCACCTTATCCCTTTGGCCCTCAAAACAGAGGGCCAAGTTGCTCGCATTGCTGGATCAGTGGCGTGTAAATGAAAATGAAAGAGCATGAAATGTGCTATGTAAGCTCAAGTCCATTCACCATTTTACTATTTATAAATGTACATCCCATTAAGTGCCATGAGATAGCCATGTCAAAAATGAAAACTATTTAACACTATGGTGGTAACACTGGCTGATCTATGACAGGAAAATGCTGTCCACTCTACTGGTTATAATTGGATCCCAAGCAATTTCATAATAAACAGGTAACGCTTCCCACTTACATTTTATAGGATATATAAATTAATTTATTTGGAGGGAAAAGGAACTGAAATTTAGAACAAAAACAGAAACATCCTTGTTAAGACTCCCACTGGCTGGAAGTTGGCTGGTAACTGGCTGGAAAGGAAAACTGAAGTGGCAGCATCTGTATATTGATGCTATATTGCCTCCTTTAAGGAATGTTAATGAACATATACAACAGTTTAAGTATATGGGTCTCAGCATCTGTCTCTTACACATTTCATATTGTGCTTTGAAAATAAGGCCCCAGCTTTGTTCTCTTTACAGGAATAAGCCTCTCCTTACAGTGAGTCACAAAAAAGTGAAAGGCTTTCCAGGTTACAATAATGCCACTCTCTAAAAACACTCTCTTAACACACATAAGGTGCTTGTCTTAAAGTCAGGGTGAAATATATTACCGTGCTGCCTTACAATCTGCCTTGTCTCAGTTGGCAGTAAGTGTTAATTGACAACGTTCCTTTAAACTACACAGCCTTGTGTGTATGCATCTGTCTAAAACTGAGGGCACACAGCAACCTTATGCAGACATGATAACACTGGTTTGACAACATCAACAGCATCTTTCCTCCTACTCTCAACTTGGCAGCTAAATCCCACTCAACCATGTGAATCGATCCATGAACAGAATTTTATTTTGGTGCTCCACTTCTTAGTCGGTCAGGTCAGGTGCCCCAAAGCGCACACAGTTCCCATCTTACTCACAAAACAGGTGCATAAATCATGCAGTGACCTTTGTGTGTAGAAACGAGCAGTGACTTTAGTTGTCCCAGGGCATTATTTCTCACTGTGTGTGCATATATGCATGACCCATGTGTACTAACTTGACCACAGACAGTGGTCTGGAGCTGAGGGGCTTTTGAAAAACTTTTGCATGAAGTATCACTGCAGCATATTCATGTTTTTATGTTGTCTGTGCACATCCACAACTGACAGCAAACTTTGGCTTTAAGCATACAATGTGGAACGGAGAGAATTTTAAGGTATATTTTCATAATTTAATAATAGGTAAGACCATAAAAAAGTTCATACTGATATAGCTGCTGATGCAATGGAGTGATGTCATAAACCTCCAGCTCCATCTGGTCATCGGTCAGTGCAATGGTAAATAGGCTGTTTAAGAAAAAATAGCTGCTCAATGCTTGCAACTATCCTGCTTCCTGACCATCGTATAATTGATCTGAACAGTGAAGACAAAGTGGGTGACCTCCACTAAAACAAAGGGGCTTGCCAGCAAAAACAAAATAGGTCATTTATTCTGAGCTCTTGGCCCTTACAGCAGGGGTCAGCAACTACACTTGTAAAGGAGAAAAGTTCTTTTTCTCTTAACATATGCTTTACAGGGCTGATTTTAATCTAAGTGAGGATACTACATCTAATTAATTAAAATATTCTTTTTTCAAAATTGAATTGGGCTTATCTTTTAAAGTGAGGAAAGCCCGTTTCCCCCCTAACTGCTGACAGCCACATGAAGCAATCAGAGAATTCCTGGCCACTTAATTCTGGGGCTTCATTTTTTTCCATTCAGTATGACCCTAAAATATTCATAATTAAGGTTAAATAGAAGCTGATAGGTAGATTTCTTTAAAATAGTTCCAACATAAAGTCAATACCAGTAATCTTGATTTATTTGCAATTGTTTTGGGACAAAATGCTTGTAGAGACAGAACAGCAAAATACCCTTTAACCACAGCAAATTATCTCCCTCCCATTTTCAGAATTTGATACTGATCTGGGCGCCAGTTGATGATAAATTCCCAACAGCAACGATGTACAGTCCAGCTTAGGTGCTGTTACCTCCTCCCATGGCCAACTGACCAGATTCAGCAATGAATTTACTGTTAACATGAAACGCATCCAGCCTCAGCTAAAAACAAAAAGACATTCTCTTCCTTTGATTTTGTAGTTCTGTCTTAAATGTCCTGCTATTTGAACATGCAATCACGCACTGAAATCAATATTAAAGAGCAGCTTAACCATCCAGGCTGCATGGGTCAATTAATTTAATTAAGCAAAGATAACAACAAACCCACTCTCATCATTGCGTTCAATTACAAACAGTTTAAAAGTCCATTAGGGAATTCAGGGCCAGATTACAGACCATGACTGCAGAGTTTTGGCTCTTTTTATGTGTTAAGTAAAGTCAAAGGCAAACACACAGGGCAAAATAAAAGGAACAACTGCTCACCAGTGCATCTTCTACAGAGCAGGAGCCAAGGGTTAAATGTACACAAAAGGCAAACCAATGTTCTGCTAAACAGTTAGCTTTCTGTCGAGGCTGTCACATTTTTTATAAAGGAGTAAAATGTAGATTAGACTCATAGCAAATTCCACCTTTTTCATAAAAGGCTAGCAGTGGAAGTTGTGCTTTTTGTCACAGCTAAGTCCTGATAAAATGTGTGCTACTTCACTTCCTCGCAATCAATTGCTGAAACATACATTATTTGGAGCCCATGTTCTGCTTTTTTCATTGTTTATGACATTTCAATGAGACTATCATGTCACCCTCGAGTGAAAGAATACTTCTTGGCCAAAAGTCAACAGCATCAAGACTCCTACTCTTTCCAGTGCCAGTTGCTGTACCAGTGTGATGTCCTACCACTATTACATCAGCAGTTTAAGTCCACTAGCTCGGGGTAGCTGACACTGTGCAGAGCAGCATTGGCAGACAGAATGCAAAATGGTTGACATTAATGGCACTGAGCAGTACTGAACTGTCAAACTACCTCAGTTAACTCTGCATTTTCTTTGGATCAGTCACAGTTAAGTTTTTGTTCTGAGACAAACCGCTTCATAATTTTTTTTTTTTCCACTATTTGCTCTGTTGATGCTGTTGAAATGGGCGGATGTGTTTTCCTCAAGTCTGTTGTGTTGGCTGATCTGATAAATGAATATAATGTGTAATGAATCAGTCTTATCACTGTGTAATGCATTGTCCTGAATGTGCATGTTGCATTACTTCATTGGAGGTTTTTGTACTCTGATAAACAAAAAAACAGACATGTTGACTAAATAAGGAAGTCTTATGTGCCCCCCCTCCCCAATGTGTTACAGTGCCCCCTACAGGACGTCCTAGTACCCTGTACAGTTTAACGGACTAAAAGGCTGCTGAACCAAGTGCTGAATCAAAACATTAAATATAATTGTTGTGAGACCAATCAATAACAGCAGGAAATAAAATTAGCTGTTGATTTAATTTATCACAAACCGTTGTAAAAAGAAGTAGTAGTTATAAAAATAAATTCAGACAAATAAATAAATGTATCCAGATAACTAAAGTCAGTTTCTGTCAGGTGTATAAACAAGCATTAATTTTGCAAACTCAGAACCTCTCGAATTGGAAAACCCTGGTTACTGCTCTGCACATAGTGTTCTCAACATTAAAACAAAAGATACGTAAAATCTAACTCAAAAGTAAGTCTTTTGTACATCATTTTAAACTCTGCATATCGACAGATCAATGCAATAGAGTCAAATAAAGTAAGGTAAATAAAATGGAATGAAATTAAAGAGAATAAAGAAATTAAAACTGCAGACAGTGCAAGGTGAACCTGTGCCTAAATAGGCTGCACATCTATTAATGCAAGTATAATCCTAACTGTATCGAGGTAGCTTGTTATTGTGCAAATTAAAAAAGAGCTAGATTTTTAATGTGCAAATTAAAGCACAGAGCAGAATATTTTTGTGCAAATTGAAAGCAACCTACATAGTACAGCCTAGAAGACCACTGAGTGGCATGATTGTCCAGTCGAGGGTTATTTTGTGCTTTCCTTCTGCCGTTACATAGACAGAGCTGTAAAGGCATAGGGCCAGGAGGACAAATAAGGCCAGGAGGACAAAGAGTTCTTTGGTCTGTCTGTGGAGCAGGAGTGTGACAGCAGTCTGCCACTGAACACACTCCTCTGCTTGGTGAAGATGCTGTGCAGAGGATGGCGGGCATTGTCCAGGATGGAGATCAGTTTATTCAGAGTCCTCTCTGCCACAGTCACCAGAGAGTCCAGCTCTGTGTCCGCCACACAGCCGGCCTTCCTTCCCAGGACACAACAAGTACATGATATTTGAAGGTTGGTGATTGTGAACATATTCTAGCAGTCATTAAAATTAATTTATTGTACTGAATTAAGGGAAAAATGGACTCTTTAAAACACAATTTTTACAACTGAGAACATCAGAACTGTCGAGGCTGACTGAGCAAGGGTATGACCTGCTTTGAATGAAATGTTTTCAGATGAAAGAGCTCACCATTGAGGTTTTACCCATCAGGAAAATCGACCAGAAAGAGCCTAATAGCAGCCTACAGTTATCTTAAACTATTAAGCTGTTAGCAGTTACAATAAATCCCTTTCTATTCTGGCCATTAAAGGTGTAGTCAGTGATGTGGGAGAAAACGAGTGAAGAGGTTGTTGATAAACGAATTTAGACCCACCTCTACCTTCATACCTCACCCCTGACTCCACCCCTGAAAGCTGATGGACGTGCACCGTCATGGAAACGGCTGTAGAAACCACGTAGCTGACCAACATAGCTAAGGTAACCCTGACTCGTCAGACAATAGTAGCCACAACTCGACTGCCATGATTGATAACATCACAACACAGTACATTTTTACATTTTGTCCGTTTTCAGGCATTTCAATTCGCGGACTTCCCTCCACCGTCGGAAAGCAACACCAATGTTGACCCGGTTCTCGACCTTTCATGGTCATAGCCCTTCTTTTTCACTTTTCACTCCTCTGACCTTTTTCTTTTGGGTTATTTTTCAGCCATTGCTACTGCACCTATTGTATCTCTTGTATCGCTAACTGCGCACCTACTACTTTCCCTCCCCCCTCTGTCTGATCTGCGCATGAGGATGATCGCCCCCTGAATGTGGGGGGGGTGTACCCTGTTTTGGTGACTCGGCCCGAGCCACAGTATTTACCTGCTGAAATTCAGAGCCAAGGCTGCGTATTGAAACCAGACTTTTTTTCCAACATGCTGTCAGTGGTGACATCTTGTGGATGAAGAGGAGAAATACGTTGATTTTGACAAATAGTGCATTAGATTAGAAGATTAGATCGCTGACTAACCTTTAAAAGGTAGGGTCTGCAGGATTTTTTGTTACTGTTTGTAAACACAACATTCAAACAAAGCCCCCTCAACCTGAACTTCTCGTTTCTGGGTGAAACGCTAATGTCACTGCATGCGCAGTACTCTTTCACATGAGGCTGTGCGCGCATACCAGGAACAACAACAGCTTCAGCCATTTACTAAGCAACAAGTGTGCTCCTCACCACACTCGGTTTGCTATCCAGACAAGAAACTTCTTTGTCTTTGTGCTTCCACATGCCGTTGTTGTTCGTGAAAAGTATTTCTTCTTCGTACGTGTTGTGGCAGCGCTGTTTCTCTAAATACCTACATTGCCATCTACTGGACTGGCATGCACACTGCAGCATTGTCATTTGTTTTTGGCGTCTCTGTCTGAACTTTTCCATCCCAAGACGGTCCTTCAGAGCTCAGAAGCGGTTGAAAGCCAACCCTATCTTCACTCAGGTTTTAGACCGAGCTTTGTCCATTTGGCTTTTTGCTTCTGTCTGATTGTATTTTCTTTTCTTTGCAGTAGTGTCTGCCATCTTTGCCAGTCTACAAGGCGTACTGTTAGTGTATTTTATAGCACTCAAAGTGACTTGCGCTCTGGGCGCGCTGTGATTTCCTTTGGTATCCCTGCCTACTCTCCGCCCAAAATCGTCCAGAGGAAACCAAAACATCAAAATAGAGGCTGAGGAGGGGGGTAAGTTAAAAAAAGACACCATCACACATCAATACAGACCCATAGGAGACCATAGCTTTTTATTTTTTAAGGAAAATCCTGCATACCCTACCTTTAATAAATTGTAACTCATCCAATTCCTTTGAAATCTGACATTACCGCACTCATGGCAGAAATATAAGACCTATTTTAAAATTTCTCGTTTAGTAAATTGCACAAACTTACAAAAAGCTGTTTGACCTTTATTTCTAGTTGTTATTAGGTTGATAATGAGCTAGAAAGAGGCTATGTGGTTTTGATTTTTGCACAAATTCAGCAGCACTGTTGCTTGGCACCCATCAGTCAAATCTGATGAAACAACAGGAAATTCAAGTTTACTCTTTTCCCACAATATGCAACTTTATTTGATGTTAACTGTGTTAGGAATATTCATCCAATCTAATAAGGAGGTTTTGGGGGTTAACCTAAACAATTTGGTCCAAAGTATCTTTATTGCGTCTTTAATATGTCTTATTATTGTGATCTTCGTGGAAAATAACTCGCTGCATCAATTCAAAGACGCATACTTGCCTTTTTTCTAAGGCTATTTTTAAACCTATTGATCATGATCATGATTATTCATAACTTTTCTGTCTCTGTCTATTTCACTTTGGTGCTCATACACAAATCTCCTCGTTACCCATCCAATCACTGTCTAAAAGCCTGTGAGGAAAATCAGGACAGAAAACAATCCAACACAATCACTCTGACAGGCTGATGCAAGTATTGGGCTGGCATCTTGCACACAACACAGCACTGAAAAAAGCAAATTCTAGCCTGCTGATTATGTAAATACCAATGGATCTCGATCTCAAAACACCATTAATCATGTCCGTATAGTTTGACTGTGTGTTATTTCAATTTCCTTGTGCAGGGCTCATTGGAGAAGCAAAGCTAATCAATTGTGTCTCATTATCACTGCATAGATCTGTGACGGTGCCACCATACACTCCATGCTGATATTGACAAAAGACTGATACTTAAAACAATTCAGCGCAAAGACAAAACATCAGCTGTCTGAGTACTGCTCTGGAAACACCGGGTCATCTATCAATGCAATTCATGGCTCCAGTTTCTTACACTTTGCTAATTTGAGAAAAGATGTTGGAGATTAGTTTAGAAAAAAAAATTAATAATTTAAAGAAAATGAACAAATCTGGTGTTTCTGAATACAACTGATGAATCTACCTGTTATTTTTATTTCTGCAGGTGCTGAAGGTGAAAAAAATTGAGTCTAGCAGGTGGATTCTGGCTAACACTGGACCTGAAAACTGAGCTGTTTTGTGAAAACCTAAATAAATATCCCACAAATGTGTTTGTATGTGCACATCAGGTATAAGTGTCTTCGTTAATATGTGTATAAAAATACTAAAACATTAATATCAAATACTTAACACCATAATGCACGGATACTGTGTGGCCCTGCATTAATAATGTATCAATAAATAATAAGGACTTTGGGCCTCATTAAACTATATGTTACCAAAAACATACACTCACCTGGCCACATTATAAGGTACACCTTGCTAGGCCGCTTATTACCTTCAAAACGTCCTCAATTCTCTGTGCCACTTGTTCAATAAGTTGCTTGAAACATACTGGCAAGATGGCATCACACTGTTGCTGCAGATGTGTCAGCAGTAAATCCATGATGCAACTCTCTATGAGAATGAGATGTGGCGACTGTAAAAGTCACTGAACTTGACACATTTAAGAAACCAAGATCTGAGATGATTTGAGCTTTGTGACACGGTACGTGATTTTGCTGGGAGCAGCCATCAGCCATTGATAAAAGGCAGAATGGATCACTGCTTTAATGGTGTTTTACACCTACTTCTGACCCCACCATCTAAAAAATCCCAGCAGCAGCAGTGTTAAATTTTCACAGTTTTCGTCAACAGCCTTTATTCTGCTGATAAAACCTCGACTATAGCTAAATAAAACAAGTGTACATGGACAAAAACTAAAACTATATAAACTGACATTTTTATGAAGAAAGAAAAACTTCATGAAAATGTTTGACAGAGACTTAATCCAACCAGACTTCATTTCATCATGTAGAAAGTAGGGATAAGTTATAGGGATGGGAATCGAAAACCAATTCCAGTTGAGAATCGTTAACAGCTCCATCAAAGAATCGATATCATTAATCTTTTTGCTAATCAATTCTCTTATCAATTCCTTCCACAGACAGGGTTCAGAAGCGTCAGAATTGTGGCTTAATTTTCATTGCACCTACTACACAACCTTAAGTGAGTGGAAACACCAGCAACTTGGAAAAGCAGATGTCTATGCTGTGACTTGTTTGACATTGTTGCCACTGAAAATCAGACCAACATTTGCCCCCATGCAAAATCTGCAGGAATCGATAAGGGAATCATTAAAGAATTAGAATTAGCAGGATTGTTAACAGCATCGGTATTGATAAAATCTTATCAATTCCCATCCCTAACAAGTTAGGAATACTGTATATCAAATCACAGCTGCTTTGGTTGTGTGGAAAGGTTGGATAAGTCAAGAGGGACACCCAATCACAACTGCCTTAGCTTAAATGTGGCATGATCCAAGAGTACAACATGACTTCAGAAATTCAAGGAAACAAAAAAAATGCCTTACACTTAACAACTCATTTTTAATTGACTACATTTACAGTAGATTTCATCAACAAAATGTTGTGAAATTTCATCAACAAAAACTTACTGAAATAACAATAATTCAGATGACTCAATTATGATTAAAACTTAAATACACTTTAGGCAAAATAATAAAACTAAAACAAAATTTAATTAAGTGCTGTCAAAATTAACACTTCTCAGCAGAAATCGACACTTATCAGACCGGGCACTGGGGCTGTAACTTTTCTCAAAACTTGAATTTTTCAATCATGCACGTCAATGCTCAAAGACATTTGAACCCTGGTAAAATCAGAGTTACCTGTTGATACAGGTGAGAGGTTGTGTTTTTAAAATGGATGAAATAAAAGAGTCACACTGAAACGCTTCAGGAGGGGAGGATACAGAGAGCCTTTATATGTGCCTCTGAAGTCTACAGCTGTTATTACCAATGTTGTTTGTAGCTAGAATGTGTGATATTGGATTTTGCAGATATCATACATGCCAATATTACCAAACTCAGTATCACTGATACTAATATGTATGTTTCTCTGAAGTAAATTGACCTGTTCCTGTTACAGTGAAAGTCTGCTTGTGCTAAAAACAAATGTAAGGCAGAAGAAAAATAGTATTCTGTTCTTTAATAAACTCTACTCTGATCATAAAAGTGAACACTCAACGATAATGAGGTGAACCATTATGGTACTTGTGTAGACTGCCAATATCACAGCCAACAAAAAAGGGGATTTATGGCCGAATGTCCAGAAATATCACATCTACTGATACCTCTAATCACCTTTTAAGGCAAATATCTGCTGATATTAATATTGTTCAGATGATATTGTGCATCACTTCTTCTTTGACAACAGAACAGAATGGCTAATTCCCTATAATGTGAAGAATACAATGAGGAGTGTCTAGTTTCAGATGTCCCGCTCCTCAGCAGTTCTTTAAGGCAAAAGGCTAATGTAAGATACTGTATGTTAACATGCTGGCATTTAAAGGCTCTGTTCTCCATGTTTCATCTGCATTAAGTGTTAAGTCTTAGCATGTAAGACTTTCTAACAAGTGCTCAACATAAATACTGCTAAGTATGATGGGAATTTCATTACCACTACTGGGATTAAGCCATAAACCAAAGTGTATGGAGCCTAGCAAAAATGCTAAGGACTGCCACATTAACATGTAGAACTGGTCTACATTAGGTTTTACATAAAAGCATATTATTAATGTTGTAGAACCTGCTATTATTCAGAAATGAAGAAAGCCATTTCTCCTGGTTTTGTCACTGCCTCTAGACACTCATCCCTGAACATGCATGAACATAAAAACATAAGCACATAATTTATCACAGCGTGGGCTAAAACTGGCTTTTTAAATTAGTCAAGGAAATAAACAACATGCTGCAGCAATACTAATGAGACTTTCACCTCTCACTAGCACAGGCATTTTAATTATAAATTGTTGTGCAGCATGCTTTTAATGACTTGGTTTTAATAGAAAGCACAAATTAATTGTGTACATCGTGTTGCCATGCCACATAGGAATAGACCGGGGAACTGGAATAATGAAGAATCAATGGAGCAACATATTGGGTGGAGATGTTCATCAATGTGGTTGTAACTAAAGAGCAGGCTCACTGTTTGTGGATTCATGTCAAGGCTGAAGTGTTGGAGGCTGTGTTTTGTTTTTAATTTCGTGTGTGTGCACCCTTTTTGAAATTAGAGCATGTGAGACCTTTCTTAATTAGCCACAGATTTTGAATTATGTGTTTTTTTCCAGCTTTTCATGCATGATAAATACCACCTTCTCACGACTCTGTGACCTATAGACTTTTACAAATATCAGTGGCTTTTGAGAAAAGAACTTCAGTGCTCCAGTGTTCTAAAAGTGTGATGCAGCTTAAAAGTCAGGAGGAGTTTACCGTCTAGACAGACTGAGAAATTATTTGCATTTTCTGTCACTTGGCCCAGCAGGAGGCACATTTGAGAGCTATTTTGCCAGACATGTCTGCTCTGTTTCCTGACCTCCAATTGCTTTCTATCTACCGGCTTGAATGAGGGACAGTGATCCCATATTTGAATTAACATGCAATCCACTTTAGATCTCCGTCTATGAAAATAACATGAGAGGCGAAGATGGGTAGCCAGACTAATTTAAAAGCAGGCTGGGAGAAAGCAATTGGCGACACTGATGGAGGAAGCAGGAGCTGGAGTGGAGGGCGGAGAGGAGAAGAAAGGAGAAGGGGGCACGCTCTCAAAAACATGCAGCTGGTGGGAGGAGACGCATCTTTGTAGTGTGTGTCCAAATTTGAATTGTGCAAAAAAAACAGTGAGAACATTCGTGTTTATGAAGGTAAAATCCCCCCTACAACAGAGTGTGAAAGATCATATTAGTGGGCGTCTGCTGCCTCTCATTTCACACCGCAATCTTTGCACTGATTAAATTTTGAGCCATTTAGGAGTCAGGAAGTGATCAGATGGAGCGACAGTAGGGAAGTCTGTGCGAGTGCAGTTGGTGTTATTGTGATGTGTGATTTGATGGACACAAAAGGACAGTGTGTCCATGTTTCTTTGAGAAAATCGAGCGTTGCTGCATTAACTGAAACCTAGACTGACTGAAATGTTCGAATCAATTTGCTTTTTATATTATGATTAGATATTTCATATGAATTGCAATTTTCATGTTCATGCCCTTTGACTGTTTCAGGGTTTATTTACATGCAGAACATCAACTACATGACATATACAGTAAATCCTCTGTTATAACACGCACTCCATATCTTCATGATTTTTGCCTGAAAAACAGTGTACTCCAATATAATATGCACCAAAATTTTGTCCAAACCTTACTCTTCTTCAATTTATTTTTAGTATTTTAAAAACAAATACATGATTCTCCCTCAAACGGATGCGAAAACACTTTTGCTTCAGGCATGCGTGATTTGCCTAATTTCTGCTCAAGCATGCTCAGTCGTGGTGTGTTGACCAATCAGAGAGCAGCTACCAATATGCATATGTCCTCAACCAATCACGGTGTACCTATTTTGGGTCTTGTTGCTCACAAGCTGGCAGCGCTCTGTGTTTGCCAGTGAGTGGTTACACTTGAGAATTAACCGATGATCACACAAAATTTAATTAATTAAGACCCAAAATATTTGATTAGGACATTTAACAGTCCGATAAAAAAGAATTACACGTTTGGTGGGAACGATCTCAGAGAAAGATTATTTTTTTTACTTTTTGTATCAGTGTGTTACAATCACCATTTTGGAAAGACAGATATTTTAGGTATTTTGCTTGTACTCGTGTATAATACACACCTGAAAAATGATAACTTTTTAAAAGTTATTTTCAGGGATTTTTATGCCTTAAATCAGAGATGAGAGTACAGTGGATAGAGTAGGAAACGGGGCACGAGTGGAGTAATGACATGCAGTAAACGGGCCTCAGGTGGGATGCGAACCCGGCCACCTGCTGGAGGTTGAACCTCATGGGAAGTGACCTTAACCAGTAGGCCATCTGCGCCACAGCTTTTTTTTTTAAGTGTGTGTTTTAATCAAGAAATTACGGAACTCTTCTAATGTTATTTTCTTACTGTTTCAATATACCTTAAGGCTTAAAACACCACCTGTAATATGTTTGATGAATTGGATTGTCTTACATATCCATTAAACATATTTGCACCCATCTGTGCAACATCCCATGAACAGAGTTTGGGAAGGACAAGACCAGAAGTTCTTTCATTTAAAGGTGCTATGAGGAGAATCTATTACCGGCGAAATAAAGACTCTGCTACCCATGAGCACGCGCGCTGACTGTCGTAATGCTGCGTTCCAGTAACCTTGGAAATGGGAATAACATCATCTCCGACTTATTGGCATTCCAGTTGAAGTCAGAAAAAAACATGCTGATCTACCAGGCTATTGCTAGCTGTTGTTAGCACGCCCTGCGTTGTTGTATGAAGAATGTGATTATCACTATGGCAGCATTTTTGTAAATATAAGTCTAACAATACAATGTATACAGCTGATCTAGAGCGACACACCCCAGTCAGAAGTGCAAATAAATTGATTATTACAGGGGCTAAATAACTGTTTAGCAATCTTCGATTGTCAACTCGGGGGTGGCGAGGTTTCACCGAGTTCCCAGTAGTGAATTCAGACTTTGGGAAACGTTCCAGTTGCAGTTTCCTACTCGGAACCCAGAAATTCCCACTTCTGACTACAACTGGAACGCACCAAAGATGTGTGCAAGCCTTCCTCAGAACTCTGCATTGCTTTACAACTTCTTTTTTCATCAACTTACAGGATGCAAAGCGACAAGGTAATGTATCTCTTTGTAGTTACGTAGCGGCAGTTTTTGATGTGTGACAACAACAATTTTTGGAAAACTTATTATTGTAGTTGAAGCCGGCTATATATCGCTACTTACAGCCCGGTGCTCTAAGACATGTAATATAAATAATAATATAAATTTGCTCTAGTTTTAATTGTCTTGTTCCTGAAGTTGAGTATCCAGGCCAGTCCAGCCCCGTCCGACCCGACCAGAAGGCTAAGGAATAGCATTTATAGATAACCTATTTTGATGCTATAAAACTCATCTTAAATTGTGTATTTCGATCAGGCATATATCTAAAAGTGAGACTTTTTTGTAATTACTTAGAAACTCCTCACAGTCTCTTTAAGTTCAAATTTTCAAAGCTACCCCAATCAATCAAAACCTGATCAAAATCTGCCAATTTCTTTAAGAAAAAACCATGATGGGTGATCAAAAGGAATGCCTGTGGTACAGGTCTGATCACATGTGCTTAATGTGTGGCTCCTTGTGCTACTATGGGAGTACCCACTTATCCACATCTGCTGCAGCAGCTGCTCTGCCAGGCCCCTACATGTAGGAACTGTGAGAGAATAATAATGTTATTAGTGTTTTTGGTATAAAAAAACTGATCTAGTGTTAAAATCTGTGTTGAAATCCATGCTGACACCAGTGGGCTCAAAGTTATTAAACTAGTTCAACAAACTGTGCAGAAACAAATGCAGATTATGTGCCGTGGTGAGTTTAAGGTCCAGTGTGAAATATTAGGTGCATTTATGTTTGCTCATAAAAAAGGAATATTTTGAAGGGATTAGTGCAGGATGTGTTGAAGCATAAATTAAGATTTATTTTGGAACTTGCTGATTAGAGCTGCTTAAAGGTTTGGATAGTTTTATTAGTAATGTAACAGAATTACACTAGTTACAAATTGTGACTAAACGACTGTTCTGTGACTTTTCCTCTTTTATTTTCTGTACTGTTTAGCCTATAAGACGGACTTATGTTTCCAGCCTACCAATATTTTATTATTATTGCATTGTTCTTAAGGAGTTTTTTTTTAACTTCTCTGTTGAATAAAAAAACATAAAACATTCACAGTATCATTAAAAGGTAAAGTCATCAAAACTAAAAAGTGATTGGTGATACGCTGGACATACACTGCACTACTTCTTGAGTGAAGATAATTCATAATTCTGTGTGTTTTGGTTTTTATCATAGATTCTTCACATATTGCGTTATTTCAAGATCAAATGGCAGGGAGCTGGTTAAAGTTTTAAAAAAGTGCTTTCAGATCTTGACGGCACAGTGGACAGAGAGCAGGATGATGAGCAGCTAATGGCTGAGTGAGGGCAGCAGGAGTTCAGCAACAGAATGCCAGAAGTAACCACGAGGCTAAAGCTAGAGTTCTTACTTAAGGTGTTGCTGTACTGGTTTAAAGGCATTACTTTAGTGTGTCAACATAATGGTGGAACATCAAGTTACATTCCTTTTCTTGTTTTTCTTTGCACATCTTAGTTGGACTTGCTCTGATTGTTAATGTCAACCATTTGCTTGTATTGTTGAAGTGAAAAATTAAAAGACTTACACTAAAACATGTTCATGTTGTTGCTTTTATTGTGAAAGCAAACGTTTTTGTAGCGTGTCTGTGTTCAGGAGTGATGGCTCTTGCTGTGAACTCAGCCATTTTGTTAACAAATGTGTTTCCTACAGTCTCACAGCCATAAAAGAATGCTGCAAGATGAAAACTAATGACTGGTTTGTGATGAGAGGTGTTGAAATGGTTTATTTGTTTTTTATGATTTTATTTTTGGAAAGTGAAACACACTTTAAAATCAAGGGGAAAACATGCTGTTCTTGGCCATTTTAAGATTTCAATAATGAGCTGTCAGCTGTGATAGATAAAGAACAAACACATTTTGTTACAGCTGCTCAGGCATGAGTAATTTGGTGGCTGTTTTGATTTCTGTGATGCCAGAAACAGGCTGTGCGTTTCACACTGGATTCGGGATGTATCGGTATAAAAATTTCATATCACAGTTTTAATGAGTCTTAAAATCATTTAGCCCCTTTAATATTAAAGTTTTAACTGTTCTTTTTTCTTTTTAGCCAATAATTGTGTCAGGAAATATCCTATAATTAAATCTGTTGAAACTTTTTTCATTAGAAATAAAAGTAAACAATTCTGGCAGGTATTCTTCATTATTTTGCTATAAATGCTTAAACTGTGTGTAATTACAAGAATATAAAACCTGGATTTGTACTTTAAACCGGTTTTTCCTTATAAACAATTGTAAATAAACATGTTCAAAGTTTTGAGACGACCAAAAATAAACATCTATTTTACACACACTCACACATTATAGTTTGGCTGCAGCATTAGTGTCCATGTTACAGCTTGTTATATTAGACCATGTCAGGACTTTTTTTTAATTTTTTTGTTTTACTAACGATAGTCACTGAAGCAGTAAGCCCCCTTCATGACTCTCCTCTGGTCTCCCCTTTCCATGGAAGATCTCCTCGACAACTCCTTCTTAATTGTTTCAAAATTAAGATTGATTAAATCCATTAAGCACAAACTAAGATAGAAAAAAACGATCTATTACGAAGAAATACATTAAAACATGGCAAATAAATGGGGAAAAAATGACAAGAACAGAATGATACTAAGGCTGTTATTTACAACCTTTATACATTATTTACTCAGAAAATACTAGTTAACCGCCTACAATTCACTCAGGTTTAGATCACTAAATCCTCTCTCTCTCTCTAAGCTCGTTTACTCGAGGAGTTACAGCAGTTTTAATCAAGTGCATTTGAGTCTTTCACCGCAGCTTTGTGTTTTAGACAGGGTGACTGTCATCAATCACTTTCCCCTCGACATCACTGTAAAATCCAACCTTCAGCCAGACTTTTGACTTCAGCCATTTTGAGTAGGAATACCCGCGAGAGTCTGAGCGGAGCTCAAACTGCTGAGGCCAGACATTGCAAGCTGCGCATGCGCGCCTCTGTTTGCGAGAGACGGCTTCATTGAGGGGCAGGGGCACATAGTTTCGGCTTTTCCAGGCAAAGAGATGCGTCACCGTAAGTTACTGTCACAGTGTGGTGATCAAGCACGGTATAGCGGTAATTTTAATAGGACACTGTTATGATTATCGTGAGAAATTTTACAGCGGTTTACCATTTTACTGGTAACCGTTGCATCCCTACACTGGAGTGAACAATGTAAATACTTTAGCAGCCTCTTGATGAGTGGCAGTTCCTATAATAAGGACTTTTAAGAACAATTAGGGAATGTATTGTGAGTGACTGGAATAAAATCAACTCATGACATGTTGGAGGATTTACAAACCCAACAGGTGAACTGGTTTGGACTGTGAATTGGTTTTGAATCTTACTGTTGCCCTAAGAGTCAGGACTGAATTTCATGTTAGGAACACTGATCCTGATAGTAGCAAAAGGTCCACACATGTTTTACTTTTTTAGATAGTCCCTTTAAGGCAGAATAATTCAGGCTCTTAATCCAGTAACCATATCATTTTGATGAGTAGTTGTCCCAAATAAAGCTTGAGGTTTGCATGTTTGCTTGATGTGCTGGTAATCCTGTTTAACGCTCTCCTGGAGAGGAGTCGCACCATCGTCCTCGGGCATGACAATCCCACCTACAAGAGTGTATCAGCAACCTCCGCAGCACCACTATGACAAATGTGTTTATGCATTCTCTTATCAAATTTACCCCTTAGTATCCCCCGCTACAGACTACCAGTGAGTCACAAGCCGTTGAGAACAGTGGTGCATTATTTGAAAACGTGGGGGCAGCTCTTAGTGCTGCTGTAACATTTTTCTTCATATAGCAGCATATTGACTAGCAGCCTCCGTACAGGATGTGAGGAAATCACAGTAATCTGGTTTGAAGAATGCGTTGCGCAGTTTTGGATAGGCAACTTGGTTTGCCCACAGTGGGCCCTAAACGCTCCAGAGGACAGACAGAGAGGGGGAATTCGATCACACCTACGCACACTCCCCCATCACTGTGAAATCGAGAAATAAATGGCCGTCTGGTAGTCATCCCTTACCTCATAATAAGTGTGACTTTCAATCCCACTTGATAGCCCTGGAATGTACAGCAGAGGGGGCAGCCGTCAGAGAGAGACAAAATGATTTAAGAGATATCAGTGACAGCCGAGGTGATGCTCTATCTCCTTCTCGGTGCTGATGTTAGCTCTTAAAGAGAGAAAGATAGAAAGAGGAGGGGATGGAGTTAGGGAGTGATAAGATAGGAAAAAAAGACCCTCTCTTGATACTTCTGCAAATTTTCCCTTGGCCAGCACTGACAAAAATTGATGATTTTTATTAAGAACCTTGGCTTTGTATCTTCCATCCCATATATCTCACCTAACAGAGGAAGGCCATCTTTGTAGCAGTCATAGAAAGATTGTTGTGATGCTCTTATTTTGAAAGGGGTTATCTGAGGGTTTATGTTCACAGAAGTACTAAGAAGTTGAAATGTTCTTAATTTTTATTTTGGAAAGTTTTAATCACAAAGATAAAGCACCCATTACAGGGAGAGTTTTCCTTTTTATAGGTGATAAAAGATTTAGTGGTAACTCGTATGCTTTATACCTCTGAGTGGGCATTTCCAATGCTAGCAATTCACTGACAGTTGAGGACTGCAGTTGCTAGGAGACATGATTGTACCAGCAACTGGAGCCCATAATAGCCCTGTATGGTATATAAATCCACTCTTACATTTTTAGAACTCAATGCCAATCACATTTAAGTGTTATTGAACTCCAAGACTACTTTTTCCATTTGAAAACTTATATAATTGGGTATTAAATGCTGATAAACTTGGGTCTTATTCTTGACATCATAAAAACTTTATAAGTTTTCCATACAGTGGAATAGTAGCTGCTAGGGGTGCAACGGTACAGTTAGCCCACGGTTTGGTTTGTATCTCGGTTTTGGGATCACGGTTTCGGTTCGTATTTTGCATTAAAAAAACAAGAAGTTTGACTTTCCAAAAGACTCCCTATATTTTGCTTTTAAGAAAATTATATTATGACAATGCCTCTTGGTCTTAACTATTATTTGGCTTAAATAAAGTATAATGACATTTATATAAGACACTTCAAATTTAAACATTTGAAACGGTTAGAGTGCCTCTTAGCTCCCTGGCTAGTGTAGTGACTGACTACTGAAATACAATTTACTATTATAGCATTTTTTTTTTGTCCTAAAATAAAGAGTTTTAGTTATTTTCCAGCTGCAAGCTTGATTAAACAATGGATAAAAGGAGTGATGAGAAAAAATGAGAGCGCTGGGCGATCGACTGACATAACACACACAATAAACAATAAACGTGAATGAATCATATGTTTGTATTATGATATCTGATAAACTTAGTTTATTAACACTGCGCCGACTTTTTGAATGGATTAATCAGACTAAAATAACACGTTTACAGGATGTGGAGACTCTAATGATACCGCTGTCCATCTCATCCGTGCGTATTTGCGCGCTGCTGTGTGTTTTTATGAGACTGCGTCAGTCAGAACAGTGTGATCCTGTCTGATCTTCTCTCAGACAAACTAAGAAACATCAGAACAGATGACAAAACTAAGCTTTTGCCTTTTTGTTCACCTGTTCAGCGCTATGGCTCTGAGATGTTTGACTCTCCAGCAGTGATCTGTCATCGGCAGGGTCGGCGGGAGAGAGCGTCCGCCTTCAGGTTTATAAGAAATAAAATATAGCCGTCATTACTTTAATAAGAGCTCACTCAAGGTGAGCTGCTGTAACATCAGGTTCTACGTTATGGGAACAAACTTCTCCAGCATTGTGAAGCTCACTTTTGCTCTGTGTTTGTTGTTTCTCAGCACACCGTGCTGTGCTGTTGTCATTACTGTTAAACTGCGCATGCGAGTCACTTCTGCAGTCTGAGATGTTTTCTCTCCCTCGTCATTATAATACATAAGGAAACCGAAATGTCCCCACACCGCAGACTGAACAAAGCCAGCGCTTCTTCAAACTCTGGTCTCTCTCCCTCTCCGCTCGCCATAACTTTTGTGGAGTTTTTCTCCTTCTTCGTCTCAGTTTTTGTGAGGCCGAGCGGAGCCGAGCTCCAGAGTGAGAGACTCTGCCCACTCGGCCATGTGCTCGGCTCATATTACACAGTAGCGATTGGATATTTACTTGCGGGGCGGGGTTTTGTACATAGCTGTGCGAGGAGGACGACGAGGGGTTGTCTGCACAGCCAGAGAGCAGGCCCTGGCTCGAGAGATCCGTCTCACAGCTGATAGAAATGAATTGATTGCAAAACCGAAAAAGTGCGCTTCATAAAGGCGAATTGAGCTGTGCAGGGCGAACCGTACGGTTCGGTTTTAAACCGTAAACCGTTGCACCCCTAGTAGCTGCTCTCTACAGGTTACAGCTGACGTTGTGGCAGGTGACATATGAGATATAGGCTTAATAATTTGATAACTGGTTTAAAATTTGCAACCAGTTTGACATTTCTGTAAACGCATTCATTCAAACCAGTACCTGAGTTTTGGTTCCACTTATTGGCTCCCAACACTACAAATGAATGCAAAGCATGACAAAATCAGGCCAATTTCACTAAACAATACATGACAGTCATAACCACATGTGATGCAGTACAGTGCTACATGATACAGCACAACGCTACATGACAGAGGACTATGATTTTGCCCTGATGCCCTGTTTTTGTTTTTCTCTCCATTGCTCAAATCAAAGTGGAAAACAAATGAGAAAAGACAGAAACGGACAAGGTCAAGGAGGGATGTCCTTGATTTGTTTTGACTATTCTCCCTCAGCAGAGCCTTCCAGTACTTGAGGCACTGTCAAAGGCTTGATGAGCAATTCTTCCACTTGTAGGAGGTAAATATCGTTTTTGTCAAGAGCGCCAATAAATTCCAGTTTCAACTTGACACTTCTAACACCTAACATGTTTGGGGACACGAACTCTGGTGTGCATTTTTTGGGAAATGTTGATTTGGGCGGGTGTCAAAGCTCATACAAATTGAAGCTTGGACCAAAGAACCAAACTCTCATCTGCTTGAAAACAGAAGGTTTCTGTTTGCTTCAGAGCAAATCAGAGTTTGGTCAATGGTGGGTGTGAAAGCAGTCCAAAAGGACACATGGAGGCAAGCAAATCAAAAGCAGAGATTTGTGGCTTGAATATGGCAGAAAGTAACAAAAGTAAGCAAGTTAAAATAGCACTCAATGACATTATCAAGCAGAGAGCAGCCATTGTTACTAATGCTAGAACCTCCAACATCCGGTCACCTTAACTAGTTAATGTTTATGTCAATAATGAAATGCCACCTGACACTGTAAAAAGAAGCTTTATCTTTATTTAGAGATAAAACCACTGTATTTGTGAAGTATTTGGAGATAAACAATATTAACCCTTTCATGCATGAAATCCACCACAGTAGATAGATATGTGAAATAACTTTTATACCCTTTAGGTTGCAGTACAATGCCCGACTATAAGGTGGTTAACTCCCAAACACCTGTCTCAAATTTGACAAAAATATTAACTTTGCATTTTTTTAAACCATATTCAGATATTGCACCATAAATTCAAAATAGCCAACAAAGGGAAAATTTGGCTTTATACCTAACCCTAACCCTGACCCTAACTATTTTAACCCTAAACCCCTAACCTTAACCCTATTTTTTTTAAATTATGGTGTAATTCATAAGTGAATAGTTTGATTATAGCAATAACACACAAACTTCAGACTTTTGCTTGCTTTAATACTCTTAAAAGTTTGTCAAAGATGTTTGTGGACCTATATTTAGTACCACTAACTTAATATTTATAACAATGAAGCATGGTGAAAAAAATGAAAATTGTTTTTAACTTGTTTGAAAGTAAAAACAAACACTGAAAATAGAATGCCTTTGTTATTATTCATGCATGAAAGGGTTAATACTTGAAGCCAGTTGTGTATTTCCTGGTCATAGTGAAACAATGGGACAGATGGCAGGAGCAAGACCACAGCTACAGCCCAATCTAGTGGTGGGTGGTTATTACACATCATCTAACAGGCTTCACTCTGCCTGACAAAATGCAGAGTGAAAGAAACCAAACTAATTGAAAAATAAAACAATTGCTAATGAAACAGCAAAGTCTGATGAATACGAGTTGCTAGATTATATAAACTGGCTTCCTGCTGTCTAAATTTGGCTGCTTTTGGCTCTAAAAATTGGATCACTTACTCAATGGTTGCTACACTGACTTCTGATTTGATTTATTGTGAAATGGAACTGTTGCAAATGTTGATTTACTAAAGTCTAAATGATCAAGTATATCTTAAGCATAACAAACAGCAACTTGGCTGAATGTAACAAGCATATGTCTTCATACTGCTGGAATTTTCACATTCATCACACCCTCTGCTCAAAGCATGTGACATTACAGACCATGGAGGTATTCTTAGTACTATCTCACTCTCCAGCAGCAAGACCAGGTCAACCTGCAACACCTTTTCTTCCGCCCTGAAATCGACGCTGTTGATCGTTACACTCAGAGCTGATGACCTGTGATCCCTCCACCACGCAACGCCTCATCTCTGGGGCGTCTCTTTCTTTTGCTTCTCTTTGTGGTACATACTGCTCCACATTCCAGTGACAGGCCCCATAAACCTCTGTTGAGATAGCCCGCCACTCTGCTTACTGGTTGGCCTGTGGGACTGCCATCAGTTTCCAACATGAGGGGACAAGTCGTGTCTCGTGTTGATCAATAATGTAGTCTCCCTGCATCACACAATCTGTCACTTCCATTTCGGAGAAAACAACAGAATGAATAGCAGGAGCGGGATTTGTTGCTTCCAGTGATGAATAACGGGTGATAACGTCGCCTTGGAAACTGTTCTGAGGCGCACGGGCACCACGAGGGTCTCCAGCACTTGCTTTTCTTACACTAAGCTGGAATGTCTTTTCACCTATTGGCTGGCTGTCACTGTAAACATCCTCCTATAGCTCAAACTGACAGCAGAAGTAAATTAAATGCTTTATTTCTTGCTTGGCAACCCTTTTTCAGGTGGGTGCAAAAACATGACAGCAGCAGTGTACACTGCATTTCCTGTGCAGCCACAATGAACACCTGCAAACAGAAAAAACAAATCAATATCCACGGCTTAAACTCAATAAATATGACGAGGATTTTTCCCACTTTTCGGCAGATTTGAGCAGCTGTTTGCCGCATGAATCATCACGTCTCTCTGTCCGCCATCTGTTAAACAGGTGTCACCTGCGTACACAGGGATAAACATTTAGTGTGCTTTTAGTGCACAGTGGGCATCAGAGCCTCAGGCAAATAAAGAATGAAAGAAATGAGTGATATTCAGGGGGTGATTTCTGAAGGTTAAAGCACTCTGAGGCAGTGTTTTCAATGCTTGCAAAAGAGCAAACATGCGGTGGACTTCAAAGACGTAAAAGCCACCAGAAAGGTCGTCCAAATGCACAAAGCTAAAAGAAAAATAAGATCCTGGTCACCTGAGCTGTCCCAGGTCAGACTGCAGCTTTGAGTGGCGTCTGTTAAGCGTAAACAACTGTCACTAACTGTGAAATACAAAGACGGCACATCCAGAAGACAAAATGTCACGCAGCTGTACATCTTGGGCAAATCAAAACGGACGAGCCAAAGCAGAACATTTAGCCTCCTGTGGCTCAGGCTGCTGCTGAGAAATCAGGAACGGCCAACTACGGTAATGCTTGAGGGACTGCCTGCTGTCAGCCGGAGATGAGCACAAGGAGAGTTTCTACCTCAGGTTCCGTGAGTTCTGAATCGCTGTACCAAAAATGAGCTTTTAGGCGGCTGCCTGTCGGACAGAAAGGAGCAGAGCAGAACACCCTGTTTGGAGCTGACAGAAAACGGGCCGGCCGAGGAGGAAACGAGAGAGCTGGAATAGAAATCTGGACAGTAATGGTCCTGATATAGACGAATCCTTCAAAGGTATTGAAGAGAACATGGTGTTTTCTTTCTCTAAACTTGGATAACTTTAGCTTCCACTTTTCTTGCACTGAAAAGATGAAAACCCCCTCAGCGTTTTTCTTGGCTATTCATCATGAAATATTAGATTTTTCTTTACAACGGACTGTCAGTCAGTGGCCCCGAAATGTTTTCGTACTACCTCTAAGAACTGACTCTGAGAAGAACTTTCTGATCTGCCGTTCAGATGGTTAGAGGCAGGGATGGTTCAAGGGTTTTCTTTAAAATTACTTATCTTGGATGGTATCATAAATAATCAAATATAATCTGAAAATTGTCAGAATAAGGCAAAACCTATTCATCACAGGATAAGTGCATCAGTAAGGAGGCCAACTGTTGTTACAGATTATAGTCTGTAAGCTTGTGCCAAATGTTATCACTTATCGCGCTGGGCAAGTGGTTGAATGTATGTAAAATCAGCAATAGCCTGTCTCCGTCAAAATACTATTTTTTTTTTTTCTACAAATATTATATGTTCATTGTGGTGACCAGACAGTTGGCATTAGTTTGACCAACAGTCACTTCAAGTCACAAACGGCTGGGTTGCGTTTTTCTAACAGAGTGGTTGACTGGGATTTCAGGCCTCTGCTGATATAACAGTACAACTAACTAAAAAAATAGCATAACAAATTCCAGTGCTACAAAGGAAGCTTACTTAGCCAGCCTATTGGCCATCTCTCATCAAGTTTGCAACACTTTAGGGAATCATAAGACTTTGGTTGAGTGAAGTTTCCTAGAGGTTTATAAGTGCTGTTGTCAACTGGTAAGAGCTGTACCATTGAAAATAGATGACCTGTTGTCAGAGGGCTGAGGCCACTTCTTCCAGGCAACCTCTGCAAGCGTAAACGGAAACACCCACTCAGGGATGGGAATTGATACGATTTTATCAATACCAATGCTGTTAACGACCCAGCTAATCAATCTAATTCTTTAGCAATTCCCTTATTGATTCCAACAAATTTTGCATGTGGGCAAATGGTCTGATTTTCAGTGGCAATAATGCCAAACATATATCACAGTATAGATAACTGCTTCTGCAAGTTGCTGGTGTTTCCACTCACTTAAGGTTGTGCAGTAGGTGTAATTAAAATTAAGCCACAATTCTGACGCCTCTGAAACCTGTCAGTTGAATGGAATTGATAAGGGAATTGATTAGCAAAAAGATGAATGATATTGATACTTTGATGGAGAAGTTAACGATTCTCAACTGGAATTGCTTTTCGATTCCCATCCCTACTCCCACTTGTACAAGAATAGTTCTCACAAAAGATCTAGATGAGAAAACCAACTGACTGACGGCAGCACATGCTTATTCTTCCTTTCAAAACAAAAACAAATCTATGACAGTGTGGTGTCTTTATCAAGCATTGGTTGCATCACTTGGTAGCAGTAAAGTAGTCAAAAAGTGCATCCAAGTATCACAAAACACAATGTTAAAATGACATTTCAGGATATATTTTACATCTGACCGACAGTGAAATAACGTTTTGTATTTACTGTTCAGTGACTCATGTCTCTGGCTTAGACTGACACTGACTAAAGGTATATAATTACAAATGTGAAACAGATGGAAGTCTATTGTAGGGATAGAGAACTTTAATCTCTGCAGACTATATTACTTTTATTTTGATGGCAGGCAATAATTTTCCTCATAACTTCACATCAGCTATGCCAGTTCTTTGATTGTTTTTTCACCTCAGCCTGCAAATAACTGAATCTTTTTTTTCCACTTGGTGACATCTTTATGTTGAAGGCTCCTTTGTTGTTTTCTCCACTGAACATCTGGCCCTGTCAGCAGAGGTAAAATGTGTTGACAATGTATAGATAAGATTGTACAAGCCTGCTGCCCCCAAATCAACAATGAAACCACACTACAGGGTCTGAAATTATATTTTATCTGCCTGCCATTTATGATTAACAGTTTGAGCTGTTATTTTGGGGTCTAAATGTGAAAGATGCCCTATTTCCTGATAAGGATGTTTCAAAAGGATATCATTTCAACTACATATCATTTTAACATTTTTTCTTTATTTCATTATTTATTATTAACATAAACAGCTAAACATTGCTGATCTTTAATTCCCGATTTCAGCACATGTACTAATTTTGTATATATAAAGGAACATGAGCTTATCCTGGCCTTACACCCAATTATTTTTTTCTGTAAAGACATTTCCATAGTTTGAGTAACAAGGAGAGGATGTTGTAATGTGGAAGAAGAAATTATCTTCCTTTGACAGGTTCTCCTCCTTGAACAAAAAATTATTTTATTTAACTCAAGTACGTGTGTGTGTGTAAATTGGGATTTATCTTTCACAGCACTATCGATTAGCTCTCTTTAGCAGAAAAAAACGACATTAATGTTACATTTTAACCAACAAGCTACTACCTTGCTGGATGAATATTGCCGTAACAGTACCAGTAACTGTTAGCTCAAGTTATTGACGTTAGCTCATTAATCAGTCAGCTGTGGCCAATTCAACAGGTATTTGGAAGGTTGCAACAATCTTTGTCCTCATATTTTGGTTCTTCATGCTATTAGAGTTTCTAAAGGGGATTGATGTATAGTCCCTTTGAGTTGAAACATCAAATCAGATCACTGCAATGGACTAAAGTATGAGCAGTATGAAGGAAAACAGGCACGTTTTTGTGGACTTTTATGGACCTTTTTCTTCGGGCTCCGTCGTCCCCTGTTAGATGGACGTTTGTTGACAGCAGAAATCCCCCCGGACCTCCAGCTGCATTTGAGACATCAAAAAAGTGCTCCAGAGTGTTGCTCAGCATGAGGGTGAGTAGAAAATTAAGGCATATCATTCTTTGGGTGAAATATTCCTTTAAAAAATCTCTGATCAGCATCGGGATCCCAATCACCACCAAACCCAATCATCTTTTTAAAGCCATGACTAACATTTCCAAAAAAAGTCATCAAAATCCATTGAGAACTTTCTGAGTTATTTCTCTCAAAAGCAAACAAGCGATCAAATGGGCAAGTGCTGACTAAAACAAAACCTTGGGTAATAATTTCAGGGATGGTACTGATATAAAAGCCTTGCAATGAGGGACAAGAAAATTCCAAGTATCTTTAGAAATTTCAGTCTGGAAAAATGTTTCTTTAAATGTGAGATGGTGTCAGGCCACACTGCAAAAATTCTTCACAGAGCTTTAAAAAAAATTGTCTCGTTCATGTGTCACCAACCTGCAGTTTTTAATATTCTGGTTGGTCACTGACTTTTCCAGTGAAACTTTAAGATACATTCTGTTAGGTCTTAATCGGACATGCAGGGTGGACTGTTTCACTTATTTATGGCATACATGGAGTCAGTGAATTCAGCTGCTTTGATCAAGCTGACTTTCCTTTGCTCCATTAGTTTAGTTTAAGAAAGACATTCAGCCAGTTAAAATGTTTGTTTTTTTTGCTGTGATGCATAAGTTGGAAAATGCAAATGAGACTTCAAATTCACTGATTCTGTATTTATAAACCTAATCTTCAACACACTCGTGGATGAGAAATTGTATGGACAGGCTTACATGTGGGTACGTTTGTATGACGATCATTGAAAGGTCACTAATAGTTGTGGTTTTATTGTGAATTTGGGTGGGTATATCACACTTTCTCTATTAGTTACATACAGAATTTTCTGCATTACACGATTTGGAAGTACCGTTCCAGTGTGTAATAAGTACAATTGTCAAAAAAGACTTTACAAGAAAAAATGTTTTATTTTTACTTTTTAATATAAATTACAGTTCTCTTTATGATCCTGCCACCATGTAAGTTGAGATTAGGGATGCATGATACTGGATTTTTGCCAATATGTCGCTATTCTTTAAAATAATTATCACCGATACAGATATTTCAGGTCAAGAGGACAAGCTTTGTGCTTAATAAAAATGGACTCTTTACTTTCATTGTTACAGTGTATTATCGCAAGAAGCTTTTAACTCTTGCAAAAATTAAACCCTCGATATTTAACAATACAAATGCAGTGATGAGAAGGTGCATCAATTTTGAACAATTGCATAATTTGTCAATATCAGGCTTTCTTATAAGTCATTTTCCAGGACTTTCCAGGATGTTTTCCCCGTTACAATATTGGAGTGGACAACTCTCAGGTCCATCTAGCCTTCTAAAAAACAAGATTAAAGGTGATGAGGATATCTCCAGGTATTTTGAACTTGAAATGTATTTATTTCTAACTCTCGGGCATGAATATTGTCTGCCAGCTATCTTTTAGTCCGACTTTTATGTAGTGTCTCACCATTATAAATTTATGGTTTAAACGTATTGTTTTATGTTTGTTTATTCTGCTTTTATAAAATACACTTTGTTAATTTACTGTTTGAGAAGCTTGAATTTTATTTTGTCATTTTTTATTATTTCTTTTTGTCATCGCTGCTTTGTGTTTTTTATATTGTATAACTTAACCTGCATTATTTTATCTACACTTTTATTTTCCTGTTTGGTTTTTGTTCACTAACAAAGTAGAAGGAAGAAGTTAAATTTTCCAGGAAAAGTCAAGTTTTTCCAGGACATTTTGCTTTTTTTCTAATTTTCCATATGTTTTCTATGACCGGATAATCGATCAATCATTTTCCAAGTTTTCCATGTTTTCCAAGACATGTGGGAACCATGCGATATTCCATCTGATATATGGCCGACATGTGTGCCTGATATATATGGCAGGTTAACATAAGAAAAAATGTCATTTATCGGCCGATACAATACTTATTGTTTAGGCTGATAGATATCGGCCGATAGAGATATCAAAGCGATAATATCGTGCATCCCTAGTTGGGATAAGAAGAACACCAGTCACAGAGAAGAAGGAAAGAAATGGTTAGTGGAGGATGCTAGTTTAACCCTGACCAAAACCTGCATGTTGACTGTTTTTGCAAAATCATTCTATGTCCTTTATTATTTTACAACAACATACTTAACATAAAACATGAAGCTGGAGCATAAATCAGTTCAAATCAGTTCTTCTGAGCAACAGTCTCAACAGACTGGTCAAACCAGAAGCAATATGTCACATCGTGCTCCATATAAATAATACATTACAAAGGAGGTATAACCTACATTTTTAAAGTAACATATTCCAGTTAAACACTTGCAGGACTTCCAATAAGAGTCACCAAATAGGATTCATTTATACTGCAGACCATTTTAAAAAATCATGCATATGCTTTGGGAAAAAGCGTTCGCTGAATGACTCATAAAGTATTTAATTATTGAAGAACATCCCTTGAATGTTCTGTTTAGATAGCTGCACTGAATTCACATAAGCTTTAGACAACTCCATTCCCCATTATTTTTAATCAGGGGCCTCTTCAAATTAATTAGAAAAGATTAAAAACAATAAAGGCAGAAGCGTCGACTGGCACCCTGACTGTTTTTATTATAAAAGCCAAGTTGTACAGAATTCATTCTAATGAAGGGAGAAAGAACAAGCGTCTGGTCTCTTTGTGATGTGCGTGGAAATTGCTGAATACTTTGTCGAACAAAAGGCAGGCGTTGAGTTCCAAAAAATAAAAAAAATCCACTGTTTTCTTCCCTTTTATGACAGCTAAAATGGTTTGTAAGAGTGTGAGTAATGAGCTCTTAGTGTCCAGCGAGGCCATTTGGAGAAGGAGGAAAAAAATAAAAAAGTCATGGTCAGTGCATGCCGCCAGGTAAAAGCCTCGAGGACCAATTACTGAGCCGGTCACCACACAGCAAGGAGCACACATAAAGGAAGAGCACACCCTGCGATGCCACTAGCTTAGGGGCTCTTTTTGTTGTTTTTCTGTGTGGCCAAAACGCCATGAGCATAGTTCCTGCGGCTATGTGCTGCACTCAGATTTGGTTTGAGCAGGCATTATGGAGGCAAATGGCCAAAATATCCTGACAAAAGCATACAAGAGGATAGGGAAGCTTTGGTTTGTTGTAAAAGATATTATTAATACTTTCTAATTGGGCTCTGTGGTTGAATTCACAACGTGTCTCAAAGTTTTCCTTCCTATATTACCAACGTGCTTTGCCTACAACCTATATTTTCTTTTTTAGGCTCTTATAAACCAGCACTCCTCCTCCTTCTGCTCAAGGACAGCAGGGAATAAGATAAAGCAGGACACAAAAAGAGACAGAAACAATGATGGCTTGGAAATCAAAGGGTAGATGGGGTGCTCAGAGGAGACGGATGAAAAATGTTGGGAGTTAATAGAGGTTGAGAGGAGGGATTAGGGAAGAACAGGGGGGGAGAACAAATGAATTCCACACTGTCCATTATACCAGCCTCTATGTGGTGTAGTGCCACAAGCCAAATGCCCTATTTATTCCAGGCATAATTACACGGCAATGAGGCCCCGCTGATGCCCAATGCGAGGTTAAGTCGATAGGTGACCCAGATTTAAAGCAGCCGCGTCCTGTAATGGCATCCGCAGTCAAAGAGCCTTGCCTAGATTCGAATAACCCATCTCATCTTTCATAATAAAAATTTAGCCTGCAATTTCAGCTGCCTGCTCTCCGCCTCTCATGTTATCCTCTCCGTGCATGCTCTTACAGAAACACACACACAGAGCAAGTTCAGGGGTAATACCTTATGTCACCGTGCTCATATTGATTCCAGAACAGTTTCCGCAGATTTAATTACCATAGCTGCATATAAAACACCCCAGCAACCAATCATCTTGCTCTGGGCAACTTCAGCCAGTGAGGCTTAGGGGTTCTTGCCTAACAATCCTGTTAAGCATAAAGCTTTTAGTGCCTCTGACCACTCTCCAGAACGGCCGAATCCTTGACCCTTTGGCTTCACTCTGTTTCCTGCCAGCCAATCCTCATTTACTCCTCTTGCCCTGCTGCCCTGGTCCCAAACTGCTCCTCTCTGCCCATGCAATTACAGTTCTCTCCCTGAATCACCAAAACCATTAAAAAGTATTTTGCTCTGTCAAAATTTAAGCAGGGTACTTCACCAGTTTCAATCATTTACCAGAGATTTCTGGTAATGAGGAGAGCTCAGCCTGTGATAACAGCTGTATGAGCCTTAGCAACTTCAGGGCTTTAGATGAAGATGTCATCAGTCCACCTGATAGTTATACTCTAGGTAATCAGATTGGATATCAGTGCAAAGTTAGAGAACAAAAGTCCTCAATGTAAGCTTGTCACGATAATACATTTTGCTGGAGGATAAGTTTCCCAAAAAATATTGCCGATAAACGATATTACTGTCAATATTATTTTGAAACATTTTTTTTTTCATTAATGTAATTATAATATGTCATAATAAAGTGAGTACACCATATCAAAAGCATTAAACTGTAATTACTCAAAAGTATTTAACTGTAATTGGAAGATCAAGAGCTTTTAAATAAAATAAATTAAACAATAAACTAGAAAGGCACTCGAAGAGCGCAGACCTCTGCCAGCGCCACAGTCCTAAGTCATATTGTGATTTTTACCATAAATATTAGTCCTACCCTTATTTCATCGAAATGTTTAGATTCCTTGACCATGAAAACATACCATTAGCAACTGGATTCTTAATATCTTTTTTAGTTCAGTAGTTATTCACAGAAATCACATTTTTCGCCATGGCGGCCAGACACTGATCCGGATCAACACCAAAATCGAATCAGTTCTTCCTTTTCCCATGCTGAACATTTCCTGCAAATGTCATCAAAATCCATCCATAACTTTTCGAGTTATTTTGTTCACAGATGGACAGATGGACAGACGGACAGACAGACGGATGGACAGACAAACAAACCCGAAAACATAATCTCCTTGGCGGAGGTAATTAAACAAACAAAAAAAGAAGAAAAAATCCCAATGAAAATTAATTGGACTCCCTTTCAGAAAAAAAACTTGATGTAAATAAAAAATCATTATAATAACCAAAAACCAATAAAAAAAAAACATCGATCCTGTCTCTGTAAAGAAAAAACAACTCTCCAATAAAAACACACACAACAAAAAAAACAACAAATAAAATGGAGTTTGTACAATTCTAGATTGTTTGTGACATGTACGCTCTCCCAGTCAATTTATACTGTCCGTCAAAAGTTTGTTACATTGCTGGCTTTCAACCGTATTGAAGGGCTGAATTTCTTTTGCAATGTGGCAGACAACACTGTCTGTGAGCACGCACCATTTGCGCTGTTTATTTATATTTACTTTGCCGACCAAATGCCACAGTAAGCATTGACTGTCAAGGACGAAGGCTCTGCTGCAGCTCAACGGGCAGTTTTTTCTCAGTTAGGAAAAATGAACAACATGGTTGTCGGTCATATTCCCCTTTTTCGTCAACACTACTTTCAAATGGCATGTCGGCTTGTCAGTGTTCATGGGCTCACACCTCGTTCATTCTTTTAAAAACCAAAATATTCCCGCACTGGGGCTGTGGAATTCAGCTTAGGGACCGTCACTTTCGTGCCGTTGTTCATATTGGTGTTTGTTTCCTTGCTACTCCTCACAACGCTCACTTACAGCTCTGTGTGTGTACGCATTAGAGGCCCCGCCTACCCCCCCAAGATAGCATGACTGACAGTCATGCTCATACTATACTATGAACATACTATGTTACTATAATAACAATGCGCCCAGATGTTGAGAAAGATGCACAGAGTGAACCCTCTGCTCATCCAGCCTGTTTGGTAGAGAGAGGGGAGGAAAACAAACACGCATGCACACATCAATATATCGAGGCCGGCAAACTTATTGAGGCCTTTTTATTTATCGAACACTTAATTGATGAATTGATTTATTGATTATCGTGACAGGCCTACCTCAATGTGTACTGGAGATGATGCATCTGAAATTACCTTCATCTGTGAGTAACTGTAGACATTTTTCAACAGTGAAAACATGTTAAACATGGTAACCTTTGACCTGAACCTTGGACTTCAAAAGTAAAACAGTGCAGCCTTATCTCAGAATGAATATCAATACAACATTTAAAAAAAATCCTTCTAAGCAATATTGAAATACTTTTTCATAAGCAAGGAATGAGCAAAATCTCATTAGCTCCTCCTTGAGTCAGGGTGTATATGTTAAAAGTTTGATCTCTGTAAAAAAAGTCTGCTACTCCAACTGCTCAGAAATCACCAATGTAGATTATCAGGGAACTAATTATTATTTTTTTCACTTTAATGCAGAAAAGCCCTGTGACTTTACTAAATGACACACATTCAACCATTGGGAAACTTAATGAAGTCAATTACAGACTCGTCTGATCTTGAGATGGCTATGACTCATGAACCTTTTTATATTCTGTGCTTTGTGAGTAGCTGCTCATCTCTCCCCAGAAATTTAATGATCACCTTGTCTTTCCCTGTGTAGAAATAAGAGCAAGAGAAAGTGAATTTGGTCGCATTTTATATTGTTTGTCAGTAGAAAGGATATACATAAATATACACACACGTGTGCAAAATTGTTGGTACCCTTCTGTTAAAGAAGGAAAAACCCACAACAGTCACTGAAATAACATGAAACTGACGGAATTAATAATAAATAAATATTTTCTGAAAATTAACTAATGAAAACCCGAGATTGCTTTTGAATTGTGGTAAAACAGAATCATTTAAAAAAACAAAATAACGAAATGGCCCGATCAAAAATGATGGAACCCCTACAAAAGGTTTCTTCTTACAGCACCACTTTTTCCTTTTCATTCTGCCACTCGAGATTCTGGGTAAGAGCTTTGTGGTCCGATGTGCGCTTGCAGGAAGGACGCATTTCACACACAAGAGCGTGCCCTTTGCCAACTGTTTCAGATACTTGGGACAATTGGTAAGAGAACACATTTCAAGCTGCATTCACACCAAACATGACTTTGCATCTGAAATCGTGTCACCCACCCATGTAGTGTCACCTGTGCTTTAATACCTCATTTTGGTCACCGTAGCCATCGCTGTTGCTCAGTGAACTCGTGTCCGCTCTAGTTTATATCTCACATCATATAACAGGATGTATTTTATTATCTGACATTATTCCAACTGTATCCTGTTCACTCACCTACCAACCACAAGGCACTGCAGCTAACAGCCCTGCAGCAGCATCATCTGTGAGTTTTCTGCGGTCTGTCTAGGTGGAACTAATGTTCTCACTAACTAATGTTTTCTACATGGACATGGTTTGTCACTTTGTGAACTAGGGCTGGACAATTACTCAAAAAAATTATCAAAATTGATTTTTAGACCCTATAATCCAAGTAATTTTACTCATGACGATTATTTAGATTATTTTCCCTGTGTAGGTCTGGTGACTGTGTCCCCTCCATATAGTCTATGTTCACTTTCGCCAAGAGTGAAGGAAGTGCTGCCAATATGGAGGAGACAAGGGCCAATTTATCAAAGGACCGAGTAGCCAAGAAAAATACTGTCTCGATTGTTTGGGCACATTTTGGATTCTGTGCAGAGGACATTGAGCAGAAAGAAGTGTAAGTACAGCAGGAAGACCATGTCGATGACCATCAGTATCATCACTAATTTGTTCCAGCATAGCATAACATAATCGTTCATTAATCATAATCGGGGTAAGACCTTCAATTAATCGTGATACTGAGATAAGCTAATATCGTCCAGCCCTACTGTGAACCAAGGCAAAAACTGTCTGTCACGTGTACGATCACAAACCTACACAACGCTGACTGGTTGTTACCGCACTACCTTCAAAAGAAGTTACCAGCTCCCTGGTAAACACAGCGGAGAATCTTCACAGACGGACATTTATCTTTGGTATATGGAGTGCAGATGAGAGCTAAAAGAAGCATTCTAAAAAGACTTGTAGTCATTAGACAGCCAGGAGGGAGAGTCATAATGATGGTAATGTCACTTGTCTGCTGGATGTGAAAGAGGTTCACACTTTTATAATACTTCATCAGCTGCCTGCTGTCATACCACATAAACCAACCTTGTTCACTTTAACGAGATGAAGATAGAGTATGTGCTAGCTAATGGTGAAAACATTGCAAATAGTGAGAAAGCCCTTTATGATTCATTAAGAAATCCAGACAGTGAGTCTTCCAAAACTTAACTGAAGTGTGTTTGTAGACTCATTCATCTCTCTGAAACCTCTCCAGTATGTGAAACCATTGCAGCAGTAAAAGTGAAAATGAGAGAGGTGCCCATTAAAACAAAGGAGATCTGGGATTTTGTCCAATTAACATTTAACCTGAATACGATCAACTGGAGGTGGAGGATGAAAAAGGAGGATGATGGGAAATTACTCACATTCTGCGTGCCAATCTTCACTCAGTGGCTGATGCAGTATTTTCTGTCTAAATTAATGGTGATTTAACTGAGAAACTGTGGACGCCTAACAAGCTTTTGAGGAGTCAGGGGTGTATTAGAGTTTATGTTTGAGAGCAGTGGTTCAAAAATGATTAAGATGGCAATGTACCGTACTTTTATCCTGACTCCATATCCTATACACTATCTTCCTTTTTTCATCTTCAGCACATCAAAGAGAGAACCCCTTTATTTAACATGAACAACACTTTGAAAAGGAGTCTACCAATTACACTCAGCTCATGCCCACTTCATACCTACTTTGGGAAGATACTTACTGGTACTTCCAGTCCTCATTGTAGTGTACTGTATTACATTAAACTATAAAGTAGCTTACTGTGTTCTAATACAAAAATGCAATGCTTAGTTAAGTTTTTCCCCAGTCTTGTCTCGGTGACCTTCCTGGTATGCCATTATATTGTATAATATTGTATTTTACTGATCACACAAATTCTGACTATCAACACTGCATTAAAATGGGACTTAAATTCCGTTTTTGTTAGCCTCAAATACTGGAAACTTCATTTCCACACAAGTACATTTTCATGTTGTTTAATGGGTAAATCCTAAGACAAGCATCAACATATACTTTTATCCATCCTTCAAAAGTATTAAACTATTTCTACAAAATTAAATCTATTATATATTTTTTTATTAACGTTTACATTTATCTTTTTTTTTCTACATTTTTATGACAGACCTGAGAGTTTAGCTTTTATATATTCAACAGAAAAAGTACTAGTGAATGTGGTTTTGTCTCATTTTGTGTTGCTTTCCTACGATTAAGTAACCTTGCAGTGCAGCTGGATCCGCCAGACTAAATGTCTATAGTCAGGCATATCAATCTTGCCAAACTCCAATCGACAACAACTGTGCTCGGCCAGAGGCTGCACAGCCAAATCAGAGCTCAGAAAAGCAAGAGGAGGAGAGGGTTACAAGCAAGACCATTGCAGAAAGGGACTACTCTCACACAGATTAGCATGGCTGCTAACAGCTTCAACCGCAGTTTTATTAGATCTGGACCACATTTCATTATCAAATGAAATTCAAATTAAACTGAAAGCATCCCTCAATAAAAAGGATGTTTTTGCCATAGTTTGTTTTACCTATTCCTCTGGTTTTCTACTCCACACCGCGACAGTAGTGCCAGCCTACTGCACTATCCAATTGGTCTGTAATGAATTTGATTGACAGCAAGATCATACAATCACTTGCCGTATAATCTGTTGGAAAGTTCTGCCCATGGATGTATTATAAGAACTGGATAGCGTGGCTCGGCCTTCCACCATGTAATGGATTTGAAGCCATAATATCCCCCGTCAGGGCGCCACCATTGTGCAGCCAGTGGAGAATCTGGACCTAACTGGACGCAGCTGTCGTAAACGGTCGCAAAACTCCGCAGCATACACCGTACACAATCATTGTGAAACTGTCGTAAACCACGGTTATTTTTAAACTCTAATAACTGATGAAAAAGAAACTTTTCAGAAAAAAGAGGACTTGGAAAAAAATGCAGCCCAATAATATTTTCATATCACCACAGCATACGGATGGGAGAAATATTTCTACGAGGTGTATTCATTTTTTGAAGTTTCACTATGGCCCGTTCAGATGAATGGGGAAGACGGAGAGTTGACCTATACTGCAACCAGTCACCAGGGGGAGCAGTTTTTGTGGCGACTTCAATTCGAGCTCAGCGACATGAGGTCCATGCTTTACAGTCTATGGTTCTGCCCATTTCCAAACACTTAAAGGCCTGTTACCTAGCTGGACAAGTTAAATACACTGAATGCTCCACCTGGTGTGTCAGGCTAATCATTAGGGCCTGTTGACATGTTAAGGGCAATCAAAAGCAAGACAAGAAATGGAGTGCTGGTTTGGTGGTTTGGTGGAGTGGTAAGCAACCAAGCATATCCCATATCTGCTTCTGTTGGTCCTTGTCAGAATCTAACCCAATGCCCATTTGCAGAATGAACTCCTATGCTGTCACTCCCCTAAACAGGCCTATCCACTTTCTCTTTCCTACCAATTAAGGCAAAATACAACTAAAAATATACTTTAAAAAAAGCAGCACACAAAAGACAGATTTTCATGGATGTATCCTTCAGTTCAAATTAGTCTTGGTCGTCACAAAATAAAAGATGTGCTTAGTTTACTATTTGTTTATTTGCAGAGAAAGCTATTTGAATTAAAGAACAAAACAGGATGCTGTGCCTTAAAATATAGCCCACAGAAATGACCTTCAGAGGGATTTGCATTGTTTGAGTACATTTCAGAGCCTGTACTTTTCATTTCATTCTGGTAAAACAGTTTAATTTGGTCTTCCACTCTCAGCAAAGCTGTTTTATCACATGCGGATGTGTTCTTCATTTTGAGTGACAAATGTGTTTCGTAAACCTGTGGCTTTAACCCACACCTGATGCAAACAATAGAGAGATGTGAACCTGACAATCAAAAGTGAAGATTAATTTCTCTCTCTGTCTGGCTCTCAGCAGTAAGCCCTCTCTGTCAGTATCCATGCTGTGCGAGAGACGACGTTGTTTTGTTCCCATTAAAAAAGTTCAAGCCCTCACTTTAGAGTCGAGGAAACAAGGCTCCTCAAGCTTGACAGCAAATCTTTACTAAGAGCACATAATAGGAACCTTTTTTTCCTCAGCCAAAATGCCAACATTAGACCAAACACACTTGAAATGGAAGCAGGTTTCAGACTCCATGACACTCAGCCTTGGTAGAATAACATATTAGAAACTGCTGCCAATGTAACAGAATGCTTGATTGCAGTATTTTGAATGATAAATAGGGCACTTCATTCCTTTAAAGCAGGGGTTAATTGGCCTGTCAAGCCCCTGTGTTGACTCTGCTCCAAAGCAAAGTTTCTGCTGAGTACTGCTAAATTGGAACAATTCACTTTCTTTCAAGTGACATTTTTAACCTTCAAACTCAAACGGTTCACAAACTATTGGCTTCAGAGCATTATTCTGTTTAATTTAAGTCTAAAACAAACAGTCTCACATTCAGCTGTTCTTGACTAAGCAAGCCGTTTCACCCTGCTCATCCCTCTCTGCCTATTCAGCATGTGAGGAAGAGGAGGAGGGGGGCGATAAATCAAATTCCCTATTCCTGCTGTAGTGCTCCACAGGTCCAGCAGGACACTGTCCACTTCCTTACATTAATCTTTTAATGGACTCTCCTTGCTCCTCTTTGGCAGCTGCACTTCCCCTGACAGGTCAGCAACGATTGCTGGGGTCATTAGTCCTCTGATAGGCTCAACGATAAGATCAGCAACAATGGGGACAAGGTGTGTGGAGAGACGGCGCTGAGCTAGCTACACGGCTCTGGGTTAAAGAGGAGAGTCGCTGCTGCAAGGTCGTTCAGAGAGGGAGAGAGACAGCCAGAGTCAATTTAGTACTGGAGAGCCGTGGCTGGAGTTGTGTTGCAGTGCGGGTACTTGAATGTGGATAGATTGCACTACGAACACTTGATTTCTAGACCAGCCAGGGCAGCAGTTGTGTTGATATTGTGCTCAGATTAAATCGACTGGCAAGATGTAGTGGACCAGATGGCTGTCTACCAATAAGTCAGGTTCTACTTGAGGTTCCTGCCACTTAAAGGACATTTCAGAGTGCCTATATTGCAGAGAGCTTGCTCATAGTTGAGATATTTTGAGTGTATGTAAAAAAAAAAGTTGGGAAATGATAGAATCTTATTTAACCAATGGCATTGTTGATTCTGCTTCTTAATAAAATTCTTAACTGGGTTTCTTAGAGATTCCTGTGGATTTTACACGTAAGCAAATTTGTATGATTTCTGTGTCAACAATGTCAAACACATGGCCCTTCTAATGCCCTTCTGTGTAGATAATTGTTTTAGCATGTTGCATGTGCTCACAACATTACATGATGTGCTGTTGGTGTTAAGTTATACAACTAAGCCAAATTTTACACCAATTCACCCCAACTTTGTGACTTCCTGAAAAACTTTGTCATTTATGCCGACTGCCTCTCACCAGAGTGGAATATCTTTGTTTTGCGCAGAGTGTAGACAAAGTGTTTAAAAGTAGCAAGCTCACAGAGAGGGCATTTTCAGGTTTTATATGCCTTCACTGTGTTTAACATAAGCCCTCTAAGTGATAGAGTACTTGTATGGGTTAGATAAAAAGTCAGCAAAATCAGTGTTTCTTTGTTTTCTGTCTTTCCCGTTTCAGCTTAAGCAGCTGCCTGAAAACAGCCCCCCAGCCACTTGAAAGACATACCAGAGCAACATCCTCCTGTTGTTTTGTCAGTAAGCCTTGTGTATAACATACAGTGTAGAATGACTGCAGAATCATTGACAACATGGCGCCAAGCAGTACCATGGAAACTAATTATCACAGAGTAGTCTGGTCAACTCTTCAGACCAGACTGTGCCAACTTGGGTACAGGAGGCAATGGCAGGAGCTCTAACTGACCATGTACAACATATTGAGAATATAGTTGGATCATCTGATGTCTTGGCAGACATCTAAATTCAATATATGAACCTGACTTTTTGGAGGTAGATGGTACTGGTGCTTCATGCTGTTGCAACTGGTTCACAGCTGAAACCAAATCCCTATTTCCGACCCTATTTACTAGCAAATTAATGGTGTGTTCTTGCAACTATTTACAAATATGAGGCGAACTAACAGAAAAGCCTGGACCTGCTTCATACTTTGCAGTGCTTGGGAAGTAACTTAAAAAAATAATTGAATTACAAATTACTAAAAAAAAATGAATTCCAGTACCTCATTACTCACTGAAAAAAATATTAACCATACCTCTAAGTATGTTACTTGGCATTACTGAGATAACCTGGCAATGCTTTGACAAATCAACGAGTTGTTAATCCCAAATGGGCCCCCACCAGAAAATATACTTATTCAAAAGTGAACATACACAGGATAAAGTCACTTATGTTCTTTGGTTGCTACACTGACCTCTGGCCTGGTCCTTGATAGAGGAGTATAGCTACCCTTAAGGGCCAAACTTTGTAATTAGACTAAATGTTACGCACCCTCATTTGTACAGTGAAGTTCATTTCTATCTGACTTTAGGCATCTGTCATATTCAGCCAGCTCCCTCTCAGTTGTTGGTTGTTCAAGTTAAAAGGATTTAACATAAACCTCAAACACAACGATTTTTCAAAAATGATAAAGTTAAATCAGTCTGTTATTGTCTCCATTGTCTTGCATCTCTTAGCTTATTCTTCATGTGAGTGGCCTCTCTTCCATACACACTCTGCACTTGACTCTACTGTTGAGCTACAAGTGAAGCTAGCCATTGAGTCAAACAGTAGTTCCAAACTCTATCGAACCCTTGCGCCAGAGCTTTCCATAGACATAATTAGGGAGAAGTTGGAAGAAAAAGTACTCAGACAAAGGAGTCCAGCAATCCCCCATGGAACCAAATAGGTCGAGTTGATTAATTCAGTATCATTATAAATACTTGATGGACCAAGCCACATCATTTGTTGGAAGCGCAAACTGATGTTTTGCATAGCAATTGATCAGAATGTTAGCTAAATACTTCACTGGAGTCACTACAGGGCTGAAAACAATCAAAAACAGGAATGTATATGATATGATTTGTAAAAGATGAGAGGAAAAACTTGTGAAAAACTCATTTTAACTTATTTGACCTTTTCACATTCTGAATGCCTTCTTGTATGAAGGAAAGGGAGTAATAAATCATTCCTAAATGATTTTTGAAGTTTGTTCTTCAATTCAGCAAGATTGAAAAATAAAGGAATTCATGCCCTTACTGATCAATACACTTTGAAAGATACACACTGGGATGAGAAATAAATGAGTACATTGTGTTTTCTCAGTCTATAACCGTTAGAGCGATAAATTAATTTTCCAACTGTCTAATCATGTTTTCCTTTAGTTAAGACTGTTAAGAGTTAAGTCAAGACTGGCAAAAAGTAGCCAGCTGTAACTGAGTGAGTTGTTGGCTGTTTGCCTGGCAGCTGGCACTTGTAGAAAGCCTTGTTACACGACAGATACTGACCAAAATACATGTTTTAAAGGCCCAATATTTAGGATTCCATTTATTCTGCTCTCGAGCTCCCTCTGTGGTCGTTGGTGTAACTGCACCGTCGTAAAACCGAGCGCCACACAAGCGTGCATTTGTTTACATAAAGAGGAAGGAGCAGCGAGCCGAAAGGACCTCCAGAGAGACATATAAACCATGTGGACTGATAAGGTACAGTCTGAGCATGTTTCTTTCCTAATATATCGTTTTTCAAGCATCAGCAGTCAGTAGTTAGCTCAGTGTTTGCATGTGTATTCTGTAAGTTTGACCGTAGCTTTTAGCCTGGGGCAAGTGGCTGATGCATAATGGCTACACAGGAGGGACTCGTTTGTTACCCGCTAATAGAGAAAACTTTACGTGTTACAAACTTTGTAAACTAAGCTGAGGCCCTCTGAGACATGATTGCGGTAGGATGACTCTATGCTCTCTGCAAAGCCGCTAAATATGAGACGAAGAAAACGCCGATAATGATGGAGCAGAGTGATGACACAGCCGAGCTAGACCATCATCTACACTTTAAACACGTAAAGAATAAACTCCATCAGCTGTGAAAAACTTTGACACGTACAAGTTAGACAGCGGGCATTAGGTAAAAAGTTACGCTGTAACGTTACGTCTGTTCATTTGTGTAATTTTCTGCTTCCATGTGTATGTTAGACACAGGACTGAGCCTCCACTTCAGACCCCTGAGAAGAGAAGAAGAATCAGAGATGTGGAGGTCTGGAGGAGCAGCAAAGAGATCCAGCAGACCAGAGGAGACCTTCTAATGTGTTTTATGTTATGATGTGCAAAACTCACAGATATAATACTGTGTAACTCATTTTATTAACATTATTAAAGTATATTTAACATAAACTGCAGACCTACTCATTTCAATAACAAAAAACTTTTATTTGTTCACAAAGGCAGTTCAAATCTTGGGAGCAAGTTGGTTCAGGACGTTGAATATGGAGTTATTAGGAAATAGGATAACTACACTGAAATGCAAATAGAAAACTTGACACTGGAGTATTCAGTGCTAGTTGTTAATTTGAGCACAGATAAATAGTTCAATTTAGTACAAATATTCTGGATATTTACTCACATGATGTAAAGAAACATTTTCTGGGTTATGTTGTGGTTTCTGCTGTACTGCAAAATAAAACTACTTACCATTGTACAATTAGAACAAATACAGAAAAATTTGGGAGGTAATACATCTGACTGTAAGGCTAAAATAATACAACAGAGATAAAGATCGAATTGGCAAATATAAAAATGCCTGAAAGGTTGCCCAGGCTCACCCTAACCTCACAAATATGCAATGGATTTGGAAAAAAATCTCAACCAAGCTCAAAATGAATCCCTATTTGAATCTTTCTGCCAGTATCTGGTTGAATCCCAAGCTAAAAATAGGAAATAAGCAATTTCTGTGGAAGCAGTGGGTGGAAAAAGGTATTCTGGTGCTAGGAGAGCTAAATGTTGGTGGCACACTGAAATCGCTTACAGCGCTAGCACAACAGTTTGGCCTCCAACAAGAGCAGTTTTGGCGATATCTTCAATTAAGGCATCTCCTATCCCAAATTTTTGGTTCCACTTCAACAGCCCCCCCAAGCTCTGACATTCTCTCTTCTGTAATAAAGATATTTGGTACAGGTTGAGAGGCCTCCAAATATTACTCCTTATTACTTAAAAGCATTACTAGCAAGAATGCTCACCTAAAGTTAGCTTGGGAGTCTGATCTTAACCTGTCATTCACTGAGGAAGAATGGAGCAGCATTTTAAGGAATAATAAGAAAATTTCACAGGAACTTAAAAGTAGGTTGGTTCAATTCAAAATATTAAATAGGGTGTACTGGTCCCCCTCTAGGCTCCACAGGGTGAAATTAAGGGACAATCCAGACTGTTGGAGATGTGGAGCGAGTACTGGTACACTTGTTCATATGCTGTGGTCCTGCCCACTGGTACAATCATTTTGGTCAGCTATCCATGAAAACATTAAGCTGATCCTTAAGTTGAATATTCCATTCTGCCCTAGCCTGTTCGTCCTGGGGGATCCTCTCCCATTAAAAGCCCTCCCCTTAGCACAAGCAGAGTGGGTGCAAACATCTCTCATGCTGGGAAGGAAACTAATAGTCTCAGAATGGAAAAAGACAACACTACCACCAGTCAGGGTGTGGTTCTCACACTTGGGCATAGTGGCAGCACATGAGGGTCTCTCTTATAAACTAATCAACCAGGTTGAGAGATACCACGCTAAGTGGGGGAATTACATTTCATTTATTAAGGGACCTTGACATTTCTGTAGGCCTGATAATGAACTACTACGACTGAAACTATTGTTTGTATTTCCTTACTATCTGCCAATCATGTGTTTTTATTTATATTTTTTTTTATTCCTTTCTTTTGATTGCATTTCTCTGCAAGGTGCGTGTGTAGGCACATGTATTACAATAGATTGCATATATGTGTAAGCAACCTTGGGTTTGTTTGTACATGCGTAGGCTTCTGTGCCTGAATTATTTAATGTCATTGTATTTTAATTTTCAACTTTTGTGGTGTGTTGTTTGTTATTGTTAAAAAAGGAAATGAATAAAAACTACTAATCAAAAAAAAAAAAATGCCTGAAAGGCAAGACAACAAGTGTTACGACAGAATATCAACTTATCAACTAATCCTCATCAGAATAACGGCTTTCTGAAGGTCTTGATGTAACGGTGTTCTTTTGTGTCTTTAAAATCCTATAAACTCCAGCTCTGGGATATTTTTGATTGTAGTTCTGTTGATACCTTGAAAAAGAAAAGAAATTTATGTAACAGTTTTTTATTTCACATCTGTTTAGTTTCTAGTTGTGACAGTCTGTCTCACTGAAGGACAGATAATGAAGCAAATTCTAAAATACAGTGAGAAGAAGGGAAACAATGGCAATGAAAAACAGCTCTGAGTGATTCCTTCAGTAAAATGAGTGAGTCCTGCACATAAAATGTAGTCAAATACCAAGTATGTCGAGTACATTTTGTGGTGTATGAAGATTAGATGGATTGTAATGACTAAACCTGTTTGTTATTTCACCATGAAAGAATAAAATCTTAATGAATTCACCCCAAAAAAAGTCGTGCACATTGTTACTGTAAATATGGCAGGAATAGAAGAGAGATCAGAAATAAAATACAGTATTTATTACACTATTTGATTTATAGGTTTACAGAAGCACACTGCATTGTACCTAATTATCATTTCATACAGACTATAATCTTCATACAGTTCTTTTTTTTTAACTATTTGGATAGATCAAGCACACAAAGGTCCATTAATGACAGTAAATAGTGAAACTATTATCAGGAACTTTGAGCCCTGCAGACATTTCAGAAAACATCCCTCCTGTTTTCTGACTCCTGTGGTGGTGCTGGTGTCTCCTGTCTTAAGCTGATGCTGATCACCTGAGCTGATACCTGAAACAAATACTGAGGTCAGTGAACTGGACAGAATATATAATCGTCATCTCATGCACCTGGACAATAAGTTTTCTATGTAATCATCTCCAGTATTACAGAATAATAGGACCTGAGATAACTTCAGATCATCTGATTGTTGGTTTACAGCCTCTGAAGTGTTCAACACTCAACATCACTGCTGTGCTAATCATAATAATATTATCAGATTCTAAATCTAATCGATCATAACTCATAACAATAGCATGTGAGGCTAACACACATGCTAACAGTAACGACCGAGCCTCGGTACAGTAAGAGCGTATTTCTTTCTTATTTCTTTGATCAACAGTAAAGTGAGAATGAAACCCCAGCAGCTCAAATCAAGTAAGAAACTTTAAAGACTTCTTTACTCACCCTCTCTCAGCAGCAGAAGAGCTCTCAGTCTGACTTCAGCCTGTTGATTCACGTAGTTCAAAACATCGCGAAAGTCCGTCCAATCTTCTCTCTGGTCCGGCTTTTTACTCGTTTTTTCCTCCTCTTTCTTTCCCAATCGTTGTCCGTCACAGTCCTCTTTCATATCATAGCCTCAGCCTTCATAAAAACTGCACACACGCATCTGTGATCTGCCGTTTACATCGGCCATAAGCTGAGCTCAGATTTGTGCCGTAAAGCAGGTCGTTGCTCGACCGCGGCTCGCGCCGAAGAGTTACAGAGTGCCAGCATAGCTCTCACGGCTGCACAGAGGGAGAGAGGGGGGGACTATTCGCATTATTTACTGACTCTCCACTGTTAGATGGGCTTGAAAACAGTTAAGATAAGGTGTTAAAGTTACATATTGTTACTTTAAAGTATTTGCACAACAACTCTGAAAATCAAGCTTTGGCTGCTTGCTCAGTGCTGCCATTATGCTTTAATTTTAAGCATCTCTCAGGATGCCGCTCTGGTATTATGACATCTTTGAATTCACATGTGTTCATGGGATGTGGTACGTATGACTTGAGTTTTTAACAGTGAAGAGTTGTAACTGGCTTGTGTCAGTTTGCACCATGCAGTTGCTTTTTTTGCCAAAGTTGTTTGCATATTTCTTAGAAGATGGCACTTTAATTTGCATTCTTCTTGAATGATGATCATGACATGATCTGACAACACAGTGTTGGGTAAAGCACATAAAAAGGCCAATTTTTATGTTCGATTGTGATGCATATAAAACCCATGGAATGAGACCATGTATGATTGGTAACAGTGATGTGATTACTGAGGTTATAAGCAGTAATTATTGCTTTACAGATAAATCAGTTTTAAAATGACAATGAAAAATAACCCCAATCATACATCAGGCGTAACATTTTTTGTGATAATAATATGAACAAAACTCGACTGTTTCTTTCTGCCTGTGAAAAATCTAGTTTAACAAGCTGCTCTCTAGAGATGATCTATTTTAAAAATGCTGATTGTGTTTCAACTCTGTCAGTGAGAGACATAAGGTTGAATATCTGGACAAAGTCCTTTTTTTTCCTTTTTAAGTTTTGCCAGAGATAGCCTGAAGATGAATCTTGACTTTGAAGTGTATGACTGAGTTCGTTGGTTCAGATCACAGCGGATGAGACTGGTGAAAGCCAGATTTGCTCTTAATGAGCCCAGAGGAAAGCATTTCAGAAAACGAAAGGACAAGATAAGGAGGAGGATATTTGTTCTGCTGGAAAAGCGCGTGGCCTCTTCTCTGAAGCTGTTTCTAAAGCCGGCTGCATCCCAGAAAAACATTAACTACAGATAAAAAATAGTTGACCAGGGGGAACCCATGGGCATCACTTGATGGGTTGATAATGGCTAAATGTATTTCTTAATCTACACTAGAGTGTGAGGCTAACTGGGTAAATGTGGCCAACCACTCGCTACATGTCCCTTGAGAGATTGTACCAATTGCCATTTCAGGAATGAATTCAGTGACCTACAGTAATGTGAATTAAATTTGCACACAATTTGCAGCCAGACAGCTGTGTGTGTGGGTATAGGTGTGTGAGATATTTCATCTAACGGCCAATCACTGTGAACTTAAAACATCGACCATAAATGCAAAGGAAGGGGTAAATTGAATTTTAGAAAAAAATAGGAGACCCTTCGACTGTAAGCATGGAGTAGGTGGTGACTGTGTTCACAGTGACACTTCCAATTGGTTTGCAGACTACCATTTTTCAGCATGGAGGTAGCAACAATCTTGATTTTATTGGACTTAGAAGTTATAAACAAGGGCTTGATGTGTTGTCCATTCAGGACACACTCACACTGGGATATTTACTGGAGTCTAGCTTATGTTAAAAAAATTTAATAGGCAAAATGCTGTCATGTAATGTTGCCAATATGTGTATCATTGCAGGTTCTATGTAACTGATACTCCCCTAAATGCTGTCAAACAGTTGTTAATTAAAACTCAAAAGACGGCAGTACAAGCCAAATGATGCAGCATGTTGCAAACAGGAAATTGTGGAAACGCCTGATTACACACACAAGATCACAGATTTACAGAGAAGCAGCAGTGGATTAGGTGCTCAAGAAGAGTTTACCTGAGGATAGGCCTGTCACCATAACACATTTTGCTGGGTGATAACTGTCCAAAAAATTATTAGCGATAAGCAATATTATTGTCAATATTATTTTGAAGCATCTTTTCTTCAGTAATGTTATTATAATATATTTTATAATAAAGTGAGTACACCATATCAAAAGCAATAAACTTTAATTCCTTAAGATTTATTAACTGCAATTGGAAGGTCAAGAGCTTTTTTATTAAAATAAATTAAACAAACAATACAATAAATTTAACCAAAAAAAAATCCAGGCTCGAATCCTGCCTGTGACCAGTTTGGTCACAGTGTCTTCCCCTACTCTCTCTCCCCCTTTCACAAGCCTATCCACTGTCTCTCTCCTATCAATAAAGGCACAAAATGCCCCCCCCCCCCCCCCCAAAAAAAAGAAAATGGATTGGACTCTCTTTTGGGAAAAACTGCATGTAAATAAAAATCATTCTAATAATCACAAAAAAAAAAGAAATAGACTCTGTCTCTATAAGGAAAAAAAACTCCAATGGAAACACACACAACAATAAAAATAAATGAAAATGTATTTCATGTAGTTCCTGAATTGTTTGTGACTACTATGTTCTCCCAGTCAATTCGTAGTGTCTGTCAAACGTTTGTAACATTGTTAGCTTTTCAACCGTATTGAAGGGCTTTATTTCTTTTGCAATATAGCGAACAACACTGTCTGTGAGCGCGCACCATTTTGCTCTGCTTTATTTATATTTACTTTGCCGACAAAGCGTGTCAGTAAGCGCTGACTGTCAGGACGAAGGCTCCGCTTCACCTCCCCTTATTCGCCACCACTTTCAAATAAATGCAACATATCAGCTCGTCGGTTTTCATGGGCTCACACCTTGTTCATTCTGTTTAAAACCAAAATATTCCCACACTGGGGCTGTGACATTCCGCTTATAAACCGTAGCTTTCGTGCCGTCGTTCATATTGGTGTTTGTTTCCTTGCTACTCCTCATGACGCTCACTTACAGCTCTCTGTGTGTACGCATTAGAGGCCCCGCCTACCCCCCACAAAGAATGAATGAATGACAGTGCTCACTCCACTATAAAACCAACGCACCCAGGTGTTGGCAACATTGCACAGAGTGACCCATCTTCTCATCCAGCCTGTTTGGTAGAAAGAGAGGAGGAAAACTAACAACACAAGCATGCATGTGTCAACTTATCGAGGCCGGCAAACATACCGAGGATGTTTTTTTTTACTGTGCAGTTAAATGATTTGTTGATTATTGTGACAGGCCCACTGTGGTAGAAAGAGAGGAGGAAAACAAACAACACAAGCATGCACGTGCCAACTTATTGAGGCCAGCAAACTTACAGAGGACATTTTTTTATTTATCATGTGGTTAATTGATATATTGATTATTGTGACAGGCCCACTGTGGACCACGGATCAATATAGGAATCAGAAATTGACCTTGTGTTTTGTAGTTCTGCTTGTTTCGTTTGTTTGCTTGCTCAGGGATAAATAACTTTGGTTAATGGACGGCCACATTGATGTAATCCTTAGTGGTAGAAGGATAAATTGTTAAGAATCACAGGAAACTTTTGATTTATCTTTTTCATTATTAAATGCAAGGAAGGGAATGATAAAGCATATAACTTTATTTTCCCTTCATACTAAAACAAACATTTAGCCTAAAATGGGAACTATAATTCTTAATTTAGCCAAACATAAAATTCCAACCAAATGAATCCACTTTCTTGACACAACATATATTATAAGAAAAACTTCAGTGGTCCATTAAAAACAGTTTTCCAGCAACATACATATAATGTCTATTAATTGAAATTGAAATAACTCTTACTAATTAGAGTCTGATTTATTGGCATGTCACACTTTAAAGTTTAGAATTTATTGTTTTCTGGAATTGACAGCCATACCATATTGAGTGAGGACATGGACCACCAAGTCATAGCCTGACAACGAAGACAGACCCTGACCTTTAACACCCTCAGTTGGATGTCCTTGCATGAGTTCTATCTTCAAACAATAAAAAAGAGAGCAAGAAAATTAATTGGGTTTATTTCAGCTTTCATGTTTGTGAGTTTTATACTAGAACACCAGGTTGGTCAAACTTCTTGGCCTGCTTGTTCTCATCCACTTCATCAAGTGTTATGCATAGTGTAGACTGACCTGAAGCTGACATAAAATTGAAGATCTGAGTGGTACTGACCCTATCCAAAAAGAAGGAAATAGTGGTAGTGATGGCACACACGTCATGATCGTTTAGAAAATTGTCGTCTGGAAAGGAGTGGTCCACACGCTCTTGAGAAGGGAAACGGATGCAAAAAGTGAGATAAAACCATTTTGAGAGGGGGGTGTTCTGACAGATTTTGCTTTCTTGTCAGATTCTGCTACCCTTAACCCCTGCTAATCCTAAACCTAACCAGCAGAAAGAGTGAAGACGTAGGGTGTATGTGCAGAACCACAAAATAGAGTTTTTCGATGGGTAGAAAAATGACAGAAGAATGGCACCCTAGCCTTGCAGAGCAGAAAGATCTGCCTGATTCTGAAATCCCTTATGTCTGTCTTGCCAACTATAATTGTCCAACGACTTCACTCGGCTAAATGCTTAATGGCCCAATCAGGGGAGAGAGGCGGGAGCTGTGGACGTGACACCACCAGGAAGTGACTGCAGGTTTGAAAACAATGGTGGCTTCTGAAGCGGCCTCAATATCTGCCTTTTTTTAATCAGAAATTGACTTAATTTTTCTTTTAAAGAGGAGGAAAAAACATCACGTAAAGATTGTTTTACAAGAAATCATGTTTTTGCACTTCTCCTTACCGGGGACCACTGCTGGGAAACTGGGAGAAAACACAGAAGTCCTCCATGGACAAATTAAATAGTCTATGGTTGTCATAGTTTTTCAGTGATACTCAGTGAAATATGCTCTCCTCAGAGATGTACCTGGAAAACTTGTTAGTGATTGTCTTTGATAAGATTCATGTCAAATTTAAGTGTTAAATGATACATCTGTGTGGGATTATTTAATATAAGACAGTAGTCTATGGTAGTTTTAGGTAGTTGTTGGCCACTACGTTTAGTCGCTACCTATGCTTAGTCATACCTAGCAGCATTGCTTGATGTGGATTGGTCTGTGATAAGTTTGATGAGCCAAACAATTGTCCAATCACAAGCTGTTGTTGTTTTTGAAGGTTTCTGCCTCTGAAAACATTTTCAAATGGCTCTTTCCCAGATGAATAGGTGAATATCTCTGTGACTGATTTATGGAACTGTTCATCTGAAGTTTCAGGTCAGAGATACCTAACCTGACAAGCCAGATGGACAGCTCAATATATCTGCCACAGAAATATTTCACTAGTCCATCTGGGTAGGAGCCCTTTGAATTTGTTTTCAGGGGCAGAGCATTAAAAAAAAAACACAAGCTTGTGATTGGACAATTGCTTGGCCCATCAAACTTATCACAGACCAATCCACATCAAGCAGGGTTGCCTCCTATAATGAGGCATACATAGCGGCTAATGTAGAGGCTAATGGCTAACATCAGTTAACAACAGTTCATGGATGTTAGCCATGGTGGCTAACTTAGCCGCTAACAGCTAACAACAGTTAATGACTGTTGGCCAGCCTTTTACTATCGTCTTACACTAAATTGTACCACACAGATGATTCATTTAACACTTATATGTGACATGAACCTCGTCAAAGACAATCCCTATAAGTAAACTTCTGAGAAGGGCAGATTTCGCCAAGTTTCATTAGGTAGCCATGAGGACAATAGGCTAATCGGCATGTCCGTTCTCCACTTCCGGTTCTCAACTTCCGGTTGTCGTCACGTCCGCATTCTGCTGCCCCCGCCTCTCTTCCTTGATTGGGCCGTTAAGAATTCAGCCGGGGCTGGCAAGATGGACCTGCAGGATTTCAGAATCAGGCAGGTGTGTCTGCTCTGCAAGGCTAAGAGATACCCAAATGTGGGTCATAAACACAGGCATCCCCAAAGAGTTAGATTTGCTATCATTTTGGGAAGCTCAGGTCACACTTTCTTTTTAATGTAACAAGTTTTGAAAAGCTCAGGTTATGGGTTTACTGGCCCTGGAGCTAAGATCCCATCTTTAGCCAAAGCTGAAGCAGCATTATAGTACGCACACCAGCATTATCAATGACAGTGTAAAAATATTTTTGCCAAACATAAAAACAGGTTCATTATAAAAGGTCTTTATGTATCGTAAACACAGTTTTGTGAGTCATTGGTTGGCACTGATTGGAAATATTAACTGTTCATTGTTTTTGCTCTCTTCTAATTCTTTACTCCATCTAATGAACTCTGTGTGGGATAAAACTAAACAAAGCTATAACTCGCTTCCAAATTAAGAGAGAAGCACCCTGTGTGATAACAATCCAAACCGTTTTTCCTAAGATAACATTTACGAAGATAGATCAGAGGAATCCTATCGTGTGCTTCCATTCGTTTAGTAATTATATTCTAACCTCTAATCAAATTAGGATATGCTTTACATAACAGCAACCCCGCACACACCACAAACAGCACACGAGTCATATTTAGTAAGAAGCGTGGGCTGTTGAACCCTCACTTAGCGCAACAGCTCTCTCTCATGTTATTATTTTAGAAGACACAAAAACACTTGGACTGATTAGTTCTGGGAATAAATGATCTCTAATTAGGCTAAGTGCTTCACAGGGAATATTTCAGAAGACGTAGAGAAGCTCTGAATGACTACACACAAAACAGGAAAAAAGCACTAAAGTATCTTCTGTTTGCTTCTGATAGTGAAGCAGTAAAACAGTGAGGCTGGGTGGAGAGAGTGGTTTGCGTGGCTCTCAAATTAGCAGCATCACTTCCCTTTTGTCGTTTAATTAACGAACCATAAAGTGATGCACTGAAACACGCATTGTAAAAGTCTGGGATCAGTGAGAGGCTAATGTTTGAAGGCTTTAACATCAAAACAGCACAATAGCAGATCAGAAAAAATCATTTTCCACATATGTAAAAGCCTTTGGTATTCTAGGAGCAATCTACAAATAAAGTGTTATAGATATGATAAAACTGCTGCAACTTACCTGAAACCAACTGAATAACAGTTAGCAACTTGCTGACAAGACATTAACTCTTTTCTCACTGCAACTGCATAAATGCAACCAGCATTGCGCATTGAGAGATTCATATTAGTCTCACCACAGTGTAAAATTGTCATCGTCTATCACTCATTACGCACCAGGGGAGCTTCAGCACCAAAGCAGAGACAAATAATAAGTGACGGCAGCAGAAAAATGCTATCAATTAAAAAAAAATATGTTGAACAATCTGCCTGTGGTGCTTTTTCACACGGTGCAGATTCCCTAGACTCAAGTAAAATGAGCTCAAGAAAGCCTTGCATTTGTGTCAGACTCCACAATCAAAAGAGCTTATATCATAATTTTTCGAGTTTTATTTCACCTTTAGTGTGTTTAACATGTATCCTGCACTAAAAAGGGTACAGCAAACCCTGCAATACCCCGTAAGACTGATTCATTTTGATAATGCGTACATTTTTGCCATGTCACTGCATTCTGCAGCATTATTATTAAGTTTAAATCGCACGCTTCACAATACAATGTCCATATGTACCTAGGCCTGTGTTCAAAATATCAACACATCAAAATATCGTCATGCACTCTTTGCCAATAAATGTGTCAATACTGATTCTATAGAATCAATACAGCCTCAAATGCTGTGACAGCATGTCAATACACTTTTTTTCTGCAGGACTTCTAGACTCAAGTAAAATAAAGTAAAGAAAGCTCATTTGTGCTTTGTGTCAGACCACAACTCAAAAAAGAGCTTATATCATAATTTTTCGAGTTTTATTTCACCTTTAGTGTGTTTAACATGTATCCTGCACTAAAAAGGGTACAGCAAACCCTGCAATACCCCGTAAGACTGATTCATTTTGATAATGCGTACATTTTTGCCATGTCACTGCATTCTGCAGCATTATTATTAAGTTTAAATCGCACGCTTCACAATACAATGTCCATACGTACCTAGGCCTGTGTTCAAAATATCAACACATCAAAATGTCGTCATGCACTCTTTGCCAATAAATGTGTCAATACTGATTCTATAGAATCAATACAGCCTCAAATGCTGTGACAGCATGTCAATACACTTTATCAATGTCACGGTTTAAAGTTGAAGCCAAACTTTATGAATGAAGAACATGTTTAAATACTAACTTAGGTCTAAAATCTTTGAGGACCTAAATCTAAGAGGCTTGAGTTTTAGAACAATCTTCTTTCTCTTTGCAATGAAAACACACACTTTTAAAATTGTCAGGAATCCTGATATGCGCAAAATGTCAATAACTTACGCTTGGCGGAATAAGTACTGCATCGTAGCCTCTGTATCAGGATACATATCGTATTGTGAGGTTGCATAAGATAATCAGCCCTAGTTCATACCAGTTCAGCCAATCACAGTGTCAGTATTAGGTAGGAGAGATGCTTGCTTGTTCTCTCTCAGTTCAGTGTCTCTTTCTACAGTCATCATAGTCGCCATTGTCGTCTTCTTTACTAATGAGTACAGTCTTCGTATCTTATATACTGTTTGTACAACATTTTTGTGTTTTCTATTGCTTTTGTTCTCTCAATACCTTTTTTAATGTATTTTTTGGGGCATTTTGTGCCTTTATTGACAGGAGAGTGACAGTGGATAGGCTTGTGAAAGGGGGTGAGAGAGTAGGGGAAGACACTCTGCAAATTAGTCACAGGCTAGATTCGAACCCTGACAGGCAGAAGTATGTATATGGGATGTGCCTGGTTGCTAACCACTCTGTTTTTCAATATCTTTCGTGTGTTTAAATGTATTTCTGTTGTTCTGAAAGTGAGTTTAAAGACCTAAGAATCTTTTAAAAGTACTATTAAAGTTAGTAAAACATGCCTAAGGTATACTGAAATGTTTTTTTTCTATTTCTTAGGTCTTTACTTCTCAGGTGGGTCTGGAACCTAACTCCTGCGATGGAGGGGGGACCACTGTACTCCTGTTCAAGAGTGAAAAATGTAACCGTCTTATTCCCTTGACCCCCTGAATGAACCGGCAGGGCACAAACAGTATATGATTAGTGAGTTATTGACCACGTGGTGTCATGCAGTGCTGAACTGACCAATTACCACAGAGTAGACTGGACAATTAATCAGAATGGACTGAGCCTGAGAGGGTATTGGGGCTTTAAGGTGGCAGGAACTTCAACAGAGCAGTTGAGACGTAGATAAAATACAACTGAATCAGGGAAACTCAGTATGTGAAAAGTAGATGGTTCATTGGAACGTTTTTTAGCAGTCCACAAAATTGAATATGTGAGCTAAAGTTAATACCAAATTCAAGCTCTTCAAGCACAATAATGGCCCCAACTAACATCCCCATGGTTTCAAGACCCCCTGAAAACTGACTCATTTCATCATTTGTCATGCACCAGAGTAAATGCCAATTTGATACAATCCCCGGTGTTTGTGTTTTGTGTGTTTAGTAACACAACAAAAAGTGAGGAATTAAACGATCCGACCAAAGCTGAGACCAAATGCTGTTACCTGCTGTGTAATCATCAGTCAACAAAGATGCTGCTTTTAAAGGGAATAAGAGCTGACACTCCAATTGCTTCATTCATTTTATACCAAAACAACTATGTAATCAACTTCTTTGCACACTGTGCTCGGCTTTGTGTCTGCATTTCTTGTCCTCTCAGCTGCAAAAGTGCAATGACTTGTGACTGACCAAAATTTATATCTTAATATACAAAAACTGGCCAGACAGTCCTATTTGTGATACTTTACCGTCCTCCAGGCCCATACTCTGAATTCTTATCAGAATTCTCTGAGCTCATATCAAACTTAGTCCTTAGCTCTGATAAAATAATCATGTAGGTGATTTTAACATCCATGTGGACAAAGAGACTGATAGTCTTAGCTCAGCTTTTATGTCATTAATAGACTCAGTTGGCTTTATTCAGTCTGTTAGTGAAGCTACCCATCATTTCAATCACATTCTTGATTTGGTTCTAGCATATGGCATTGATATTAATGAACTGAAAGTTTTTCCTGAAAATTCATTTTCATCCGACCACTTCTTAGTAACTTTCAGCATCCTCCTGGAAGATTCTGTGTTTTGCAACAAAATTGTGAGCAGTAGAAATCTGTCCTCTGGTGCCGTGGCTAAATTCAAAGAGGCCATTCCTACTGCCTTAAGCTCAATAAATTGGCCAACCGATAACTGTGATATTAGCCTTAGCCCCACTCAGCTGGATCAGCTTGTTGATGACTCAGCCAGTCTACTAAGATCCACTTTGGACTCAATTGCCCCACTGAGACTAAAAAATATTAAACGTCAAAGGACAGCTCCTTGGTTTAACTCAGAAACTCGTACACTTAAACAAACAACCCGTAAATTAGAGAGAATGTGGCGCTCTGATAAAAGGGACGAGTCACATATACTTTGGCGAGAAAGTCATAATAATTACATGAGAGCCTTAAAACATGCTCGAGCTGCCCACTACTCCTCACTTATTGAGGAAAATAGAAACAACCCTACATACCTTTTCAGCACTTTAGCCAGGCTGACACAGAGTCAGAGCTCTATTGAGCCTGTGATTCCTCTAGCCCTGAGCTGTGAGGACTTTATGAACTTTTTCAATGATAAAATTCTGAAAATTAGAGATAAAATTAGCAACTCTTTATCTCCAGCTGAACCTGCCGTACCTTTAAATGTAGTAGTAGTCAGACCTGAGTTAGACAGTTTCTCTACAATTAGCCTTCAGGAGCTAAATTCTCTCGTCTCCTCCTCTAAATCATCAACCTGCCTTTTAGACCCGATTCCAACTAAACTGTTCAAGGAGGTCTTTCCTCTAGTTTGTCCATTGTTGCTGGAGACAGTAAATATATCTCTATCAACAGGCGACGTACCAGTCTTTTCAAACAGCAGTAATCAAACCCCTCCTTAAAAAACCTAACCTCGATTCAGGAACATTAGCTAACTACAGGCCTATTTCTAACCTTCCATTTGCCTCAAAGATCCTGGAGAAAGTAGTAGCTGATCAGCTAGGTGACTTCCTTCAAGACAATAGCCTGCTTGAGGACTTTCAGTCAGGATTTAGAGCTCATCACAGCACAGAGACTGCTCTAGTTAAAGTAACCAATGATCTACTTTCAGCTTCAGATAAAGGACTTCTCTCTATTCTTGTTTTGTTAGATCTTAGTGCTGCTTTCGACACCATTGACCATGGTGTTCTTATACAGAGATTAGAGATGTTACTTGGGATTACAGGGACTGCCTTAAATTGATTTAAGTCCTACTTGTGAACAACAAGTCCTCTGTGTCCATTAAAGTAAGTTACGGGGTTCCTCAAGGTTCGGTGCTAGGTCCAACTCCCTTCTCTATAAATATGCTTCCCCTTGGTGATATCATGAGGAAATACTCTGTTAATTTTCACTGTTAAGCAGATGATACACAGCTTTATGTATCACTGAAGCCAGGTGAGACAAACCAGTTAGACAAACTAGATGCCTGTTTAAAGGACATCAGAACCTGGATGGCCAGAAATTTTCTTCTTCTTAACTCAGACAAGACAGAGGTTATTGTGCTGGGCCCTCGACACCTTAGAGAATCCTTTTCTAGTGATTTAACTGCCATAGATGGCATTAGCCTGGCACCAAGCACAACTGTTAGAAATCTAGGAGTGCTATTTGATCAGGATTTATCCTTTAACTCTCATATAAAGCAAATTTCAAAAACAGCCTTTTTTCATCTTCGTAACATTGCTAAAATCAGGCCTATCCTGTCCCAGAACGATGCTGAAAAGCTAGTCCATGCTTTTGTTACCTCTAGACTGGACTATTGTAATTCTCTGCTTTCAGGCTGTCCCAGCAAGTCACTTAAGATGCTTCAGCTGGTCCAAAATGCTGCAGCATGTGTACTGACTAGAACTAGGAGAAGACACCACATTACTCCTGTATTAGCTTCTCTGCATTGGCTTCCAATTAAATATAGAATAGAATTCAAGATTCTTCTCCTCACCTATAAAGCTCTCAGTGGACAGGCACCAGTCTGTCTTAAAGAACTTGTAGTGCCGTACAACCCCTCTAGAACATTGCGCTCCCAAAATGCTGGCCTACTTGTGGTACCATCAATCACCAAAAGTAATATGGGAGGTAGAGCCTCCAGTTATCAGGCTCCTCTTCTCTGGAACAATTTACCGACCACAGTTCGGGAGGCTGACACTCTCTCTACCTTTAAGGTTAGACTTAAAACATTCCTCTTTGATAAAGCTTTCAATTAGGGACCAGCTTATAGTTTAGAAATTAGTTCATAAATTACACTCATAGTCTAGATGCAATAGGCCTAGACTGCTGGGGGGCACATTGGGCTTTATCACTCTCACTCTCTCTCCACATCTGCTTTTGCCCCGTTTGTTTGCTCCTGTACTCGTCTCTGGCTCTTGTCTTGTAGGTGGCCTGGGATCCTTGGTGGAGACTGCCTGCTGGTGTGGAGTCACGAAGCCTCAAAACTACAATTATAAACATGACACATATTTGGCCATTTTATTAGGAACACTCCATTCCCATTATCACTGTAGCTGTTAATGTAGATATTAGCATGATCTCCATATCCATGATCAATACATCTACAGTATCTATTTTTAATTACCACATAGGCATGAGGTCCCTCTTGAAAATGGGATGTCACATCTCAAGAGGCCTTTATCACATTAATATTTAAATGGAGACAAATATGGTAGGGGTGACCTTGTGGTTTGGGCACCCATGAGTTTGTCACTATCATAAATTCTAATTTTCAGCAAGAATATCATTGATATCAAGAGGCTAACCTCTAATAAATCAGATGACAGGTCGATGGTCCATGAACCTGTCCTTAACTTTAGTTCTTATTCTAGTCCACTTGTCTCCTCTTACCTCCCTTCTTATGCCCTCACACCCAACACAGCATCGTGTGGATTTGCTGTTCATCATGAGACTGGGATCCACATTCAAGATTTCCTGCTGCTTAACAGAAGGTTTTTTCTTGCCGCCATGATGGAGGGATTCATGATCGGCTATATGGATTCATGTTGGGTGTTGGATGTATATATTTGTATATATATGTATATGTGTATTTTATATTTATATATGTATCTATGCATATATGTGTATCCATAATATGAAGAGCTTTATGCTCTATTGTAAAGTGTCTTGAGATAACAATTGTTATGAATTGGCGCTATACAAATAAAGATTGATTGATTGATTGATTGAATATTATTTTGCTGAATGGAAATATTGTATATTGAAATATATAAATACACACACAAATATGTAAATACACATATTAATTTATTTCGAAGGAGAGGGTGAACAAGAGAGAGAGATGTGTGTGTTTTTCCCAGAAATATTAAGAACACAGGTTAATGAAGCTCAAAATTAGGTTGGTTGATACAGAGGGCTGCAAAAGCTTTGAGTTTGGTTTGGGGCTGCAGCTCAGTATTCTAAAGACACCATATATATTCCACTTTGAGGCACTAATATGTAATGCCAAGAAGATCCAAGCTTCTTATGCCTCCCATTTTGGCATTCCCAGCAAAAATATAGTTCTGCTTCTCACTCAGTGTTGTGTGTAACGCGTCAGAAAGTAACGCGTTTCACTAACGAAACTACTTTTTCGGGTAAAAAGTGAAGTAACGCGCTACTGTTGAAAATTTGGTAACGAAACGTAGTTCCTTTTTTAATGCAGCGCGACGTTACATTTCCCTCGGACAGATCTGACACTGAAGCTGCCTTCTCAGCTGCTCGCACAGACACGAGCAGCGTTGCCAAGTCCGCTCGTTATAAGCGTCTAAAGGCTGAAAATCTCGTGAGTCACGGCCGCAGGTCGTGGTTTTTTGGGCTTGTTTCTAGACGTGAAGTTGCTTCTTGGGGCTCTTCTGTCTGTGTGTATCCCCCTGATTATCTTCCAGCTCCTAACATAAAGGAAAACACGACTGCGGTAGGTAGTTTGTCCACTTCCTCGTTTCCTGGTTATATGCACGCCCCCAAACACAGTCACGCACATGGCGCATGCTCCAGAGCCAAAGTTGCCAGGTCTGCTTGTTATAAGCGACGGTCTTTTCTTGAATAGATACTTAGCACTGTGATATTGAAATGTAATGTAGACGAAAATTAACACACTTTGTGTAGACTTCTCTTTTTAAAAAGTAGTATATCACATTAGGAAAGGAAATAACTGGAGGCTGCTTATTTTGGGCTTATTTTTATTGACCAGGTTGCTTATTTCAGAAGCAAAATGTGGAAACACCGGGCAGGAGCTCTCATTCCACAGGGTATGTGACATTTTGTAAAATAAAGAGCACAAAAAACTGTTATGTTCTCTGTAGCAGAACTTTTTGTCGGCCTTCACATTTAGGAATAGATATGGGGTTCTGTCCATGATCAAGCAATGTAAAAGTAACAGAAAAGTAACTTGAGAAGTTACTCTTCATAGAGAGTAACTAAGTAAAGTAAAGAGTTACTTTTTTCAGATGTAACGAGTAACGAGCAAACACTACTTTTTAAAAGTAACTTCCCTAACACTGAATCTCACTTGAGATCTTAAACACAAATCAGCATTCCCCCCCTTTTCTAGAAATTATTTTCCAGGACATTTCCAGGATGTGTCTGATACTCAACAGAGGAGACAGAGAAAAGAGATAAAAACCTCTCATTCAATTTCCAATCCAGAATCGCTAGTTTTGGGCTATCTTTAGGGGAAAAAAGTCCTTATTGGGGTTTGAAAAGTTGCTAAATCTAGTAACAAAATCATATGGAAACCCTGGTTAGCAGGACTGCTCTGGGAGAACGTGCACATTCGACTGGTTGGTAGCATCACATGGGGCGCTGTGCTGGCTAGAGGTAGAGAAACTCTGCAGCTTAATATTTAAAGCTGAGAACAGACATGTGGGCTCTGCCTGTTTGCAATTCACCAACAACAAAGAGAGAAGTAGAGTGAGGATAAATAACTATCCAGGACAATTCAAGATTTTTCAGGACATTTGACCTTTTTTTTTCTCATGATCAATATATTTTCCATGAATGAAAAATTAGTCAATCATTTTCCAGGTACTCTGGGTTTTCCAGGACATGTGGAAATCAGCCTTTTCTTTATTATTATTATTATTTTTTTCTTTTTTGAACCATCCAGCCTCCTGCTCTTCAGTCGAGTTATTCCCATCTATTCTCCCCTCCATGTTGGCTCTGCTGACAGGACTGTTGTTCTAAGGGAGCAGGGGATTTTTGTGGGTTTTTGTGGGTGTTGTGTTATTTTTGCTTTTGTGACTGTGTGTTTGGCTGGGAGGGCCAAGCACACAGTCAAGAGGATGATCTGAAATGTGGACTTGCTTTGTACAATTTTAGCGTATCAACACCTACACTGGAACAAACAACACTTCTTAACTTGGTTGGTTGAAAAGATATAAATGTATTTTAAAGATCAATTTAATTCCCAGTTGCAGATGGACATCCAGCAAACCTTTGTGTGCCCCACACTTTAATTCACACCACTAAAATAATGCCCTATGCCTGTCCACATCTGGTAATGTAGAAAGGCAAAGCTATAACGCAGAGGTGAAACTGAAAGATTTTTCAGGAACTCTGTACTGATGCTCTTTCTTTTGGAGACATCAAACACAAACATTATTGGCTGCATAAATTACATTTGTGTTCCTCATGTCATGACAGGTTCAAATGTCTGCAGTAAAAATATATTGTTTAGTTTCCTTTATGATGCTCATAAAAGTTTATTACGTTGAGATCTTGCAGTGCCCTTTATTTGTTTGTTTCAGTGATTATATGTCTCATTTTGGCAAAAGCGTATTAACTGTTACTCAAAAGCAGCTTCTGTGGCTTACAGAACAGAATGGTTGTCATGTGGCTAGTAGATTAACTCTAATTTTGTTTCAGCTTTTTTTACAGGGAGAAAAACTAAACCAAAACTGCCCTTGAAGGCATAAACATTGATGCAGCAAATATCAGCAGCCACAGTCAGTGGTGTTAAAATGTGAGAAAAAGGAGAAAATAACCTGTGCAAAGGGACTTTGACTATTTGAAAGGGGGGGAAAGTAATTTAAGAGCTACTCATTAATTATTTACAAATGAACTTCACATAAAATGGAAAAGCCTCGGAACAAAAACATGTTCAGTGTCACCGAAACCACTGAGGCTTTATAAAGCTAAACTCATGGTTCAGGGTATTAATGAGCCATGGTGAAAGCCACTAATTCTGCAGGTTCAAAATGAGAATAGAGCAGATTTTGTGAAGCTATTTAATCATGTGAATAAGGCTATTTAGATGCTCACACATTTAAACAGCCTTTGAAGAAAAATATCAGGTCAATATGAGCAGAACTGCAGTCTTCAGGAAAGTTGCAAAGAATAAACTTGATTAGTTTTGTTAGTTATCCAACTGTAGGATTTCATGTTAAGCCACAAGGTCTAAGGGGATTAGAGATATACATACACCTTTGAAAGGTAGATGTGTACTCTCTAGCTTTAATTTCTATGGTACATTTGCTGTAGCGTTGAAGGCTACTTTATCAATTAAGCCCAGTATGTTGATGAACAGACAAGAAATACCTTGGATGTCTGACTAAACATCTTTCAATTTGGTGGCCGTGATTAATTCTGTTAAGAAAAACCATCTGCATGAATAAAAAAACACACATCGAACACTCTTATCAGAGCTGAGTGGTAGAGGTCAGCCATAGAATAAGACCAGTACATCGGCGTGTTCCATTTTTTGCTCAAGGATGCCGCTGAATGAGAACACATGTCACAGTTTTCTAACCAAAGCCTTTCAGATGCCACGCTATCCACCTAATTGCAAAAGTGACAAAAGGCAATAAAGTGCCTTAAATGCTGGAATGCTGGAAAGGAAGTCAGTTTGATTTTTGTCAGGTGAAAAACACAAGATTTCTATAGATCTACATCCACAAAGATTTGACTATGCCTTCAAAATGTATACAAGTGAGAGACAGTGAATGTTCAGTGATGAAATGTCGAAGAAGGTCAGGAGTTTTTCAATTGTAGGGCAGCCAAAAGAAACTGAACAACAGAGGATGAATCTGAGGCCCCAAGTCCTTGGCCATAAAGTAAAAAAATAAATCATAATGTTGATAAAATTGTCAGTCTACCTTGAGACACAGTGGACATTTGAACTGATCTGAAGACAGGCCAATGAGATTTAAGATTCCAGTTTGAGCAGCAGCAGATGTTCACAAGGCTTCACGACCTTGACTGCTGGCATTACCATTAAAAATCTGATCAGGTGGGTGGGTGTGGCTTGAGGCCGGATGGACTGGTGGTTGGTGAGGGTGGGTGCTGTCTGTGGGGGGATGCTGCCTGGATCCCTGGGTGTTGTCCTTGGTGCTGTTTGGAGGGCGGGTCTGTGCCCCTTTGGGTCCTTGGGCTGGCCACCTCACATGCATGCCTGTACAGATACTCAAGCTCCTGTCAAGACTAGCTGAGAGAAATGATTGTTCCAGTCAGAACATGCTGAGTCGGGCACTCTTACACATCTTCTCACATCCTGTGATGCATGTTCCTCCATATCTTATCCATGTGGGCCCACCTCCCCTACTATCAAGAACCCACATCTCTGGTGTCCCTGGTTTCTTACAGCCTAAACTTCTTGTATGAGCTTAGATCAGCACAGCACTTGAACTGCTATCTCAAATCAATAACAGTACCCGTTAGTCCTTTCTTCCATCTGAATTGTCTCGTCCTATCTGTCACTATTTCCCCTTCTTTCACACTGTGGTATGGCAAGGCCCTCCCCTTCAGCTCATATCAGGGGTTAAATAAAGTTTGATTTGATGGAGTAGCCTACAGGGAGGGCTGGTGATGGTCACTGTAGCAGTGAATCATATTCACATTTCTCTGACTGCTAGAGAAAAACTCACCACAAACAAACCCCATTCCACTTGGAAACGAAACGAGACCACCTATTTCCAGGAAAACCAGGTTTCGCTTTTTTGGTCCATGCCAGAATTTGGGTGAGCTTCAACAACACCCTAAGTCAACAAAAATATCTAAAAAAGCAAACCACAGTTGGTTTGATCTGAACCAAACATTTTAGTTGTGAAGTACATCATCCTTAAGGTGGAGTGGACAGTTATGAGAAGTTAAAGAAAATTTCTTCTATTAACATCCTTGAGCTATCACATTTAACATATATGGAATTATTTTTCTTGACTCAAAGTAGAAATTCTACAAACCAGGACAATAAAAAACTCTTAGGAATATATTCCGCTCAGGTTTACAAGCACAGGATAAAAACAAAGGCACTTGATCATGACCTTTGACTTATACCTAGGTGTTGGGATCCATTTGCTCTTAAAGGAACATGTTCCCTCTAATAAGAACAATAAGACCCTGCTCTGCTTTGCAGCTCAGTCTCTTTTTCTGAACCATGGGGTGAAGGGGACAAAGCTCCTCTCTCACAGCTCTTCTCAGGAAACAACCTCAAGACTTTTTCCACAGTCCTGCTCAACGCAGACTGTAGCACCATAGGCGACATAAGAGCCTGCTTAATGAACAGGAGTTCCTGATCAAAACAAGAAACAACACCACAGAGTTAGCATCAAGCTGCTAACTCAAAGGACAAAGGAGCAACCAGTGAACTTCAGAGCCAGGAGCTGGAGGGACAGACCGGCCTGGGACCCATTGAGAAACCATCAAACTTGCAGCACTGGACTTTGCAGAGCAGAACCTAAAGGGACACCTTTTCCTCCCATGGACTTGGTAATATAACTGGGCCTTACAGAGTTTAGCATAGCACGGATAAGCACAGGACAATTCAGTTTTACTATCACGGCATTGCTTTATTGGATATGTTCTTAGAGCTTAAAGCTATCGCTAGCTTCTGCATAGTTTAACATTACTATTCCAGGTAGAGGCATCAATCTAACACAAAGAGACCCATTTCTAACCTTCACCACTCCCCATGTGGTCCTGGTTGTAAATACCTTTGAGCCATGCGGTGTTAAGACACCCTTGTGAGGCAGCCATCTTGCCTTTGTCTGTTACACACACACACACACATATACACACAATCACCCACACTTAGACATAGGATTTTTTTTAGGTTAGGTAATGTATTTTTTCATGTTTTGTTTGTCAATACATGATTTTGAACACAAAGTCAGTTGTTGATCTGTTAATGTTGTATAAGAATGAATCTTGCCAACCTCTTCTCTGCAGAGCTCCCAAATCCTTTAACTTTGACTGACAATGCATTAGGTAACTCTGGTTGTTTTTATTAAGGTAATTAAAAAATCATGGTTCCAAATTAATAGTCAGTAACCTCAATGAGACAAACTTAATAAACTGACTATCATCTCCCCTTTATAGGTGGTTCCTTGAGGTTTAATGTAAATTAAATCCCATTACTTAAGTAAATATTTCTGATAGCCAATCAAAAAACAGTGAATAGTTGTCCACTGATCATAAAGCACAACATAGGACCCTTTAAAATCTGCAATCACTGAATCACTGACGGAATCAGGGAATTGGACATTAAACGAAGAATTCAATATAAACATGGAATATTGTGAAAATGGCCGACATTTTACATAAAAGCCTTTTTTTCTGACTATAAAGGAATGTATATTTTCGGAAAATGCTCTGAGGGGGTCACTAATGATGGGGACAATGCACGCTTCACTTCTTCTCCCCTCATTTACGCGGCAAACATGTTGAAGAGGCCACCTAGGACACTGGCTAAGTTGGTAAAGAACCTACAAAACTTCCGGCTAACTCCAAAGAACAGAGCAGAGCAGTTTCCCAACAATTATTACGTGTCGGGCGATCAAATGTTCTGCAGATTTTGTCGTCAACATACTGTCAACTGGACCGGTAAATATAAGTGTGAAGACCACTTGAAGAGTGAGTGTCTATACTTCACTGCTTGATACTGTGTCTATGGGTTGAATTTGCACAAAATACTTAAAATTAAATTCTCAATCAATTAAAATGGAAAAAGATAGAATATAAGAAAAACTAACATGGAATTTGAAAAAAAGGATTTTCTAAAGCCCTATATACCCTCCATAATCTGATCAGCTCATCCTTGAGTCAGAAGGAGCATCTGAGCAAAGTTTGAAGAAAATTAGTTAAAGGTTCTTGGGACATCACTTTCATAACAATCACTTACATCGCTTGAGAGATAATCGCATGAATTACTTGATTAACTTACAAAAAACCTGAAAACATTTCCCCTGGGATCTTAGCAGTTGCCAGTGCAGACATAAAAAAAAATGTCCCAGCTAGCTCCACACAAGGCCCTTTAACACTCTTAAGACTTAAACACAGATACAATAGCATCCCGCTAAGCCTGTACAACACTAAATGCTCTTCCTGCTGGGCTCCTATAGGACATGCAGTAAATAGCTGTCTCAGCAAGTCTAGTCTTTGCCAGCTTGTGGTTTCTAAGAACATTTCTGTTACATATCAGAGCAAGCGTGGGAGGTGTATTTATCTTGTAAACACATGTGCATCACTAATTACACTGCAGATCACCTTAAAAGCATTCCACCTCCATCAAAGTCACGAGTGTTCAATACAGAAAAATTTCTTCCCCTTTTTCTTCTATTCTCTCGCCAGGATGGGATTAAATGCTGGTTATCATTCAATTCCTTTAATGTCGCCTCTCTCCTCGGCTGCCGTTTCAAGCTAATTAAATTTCTTCCAGGGCAATGCTGTATTGGCGGGCTGACAGGTAACATTATAAAGTGTGACCTTCCTCGCGTTGTTATCCTTCTGACAGCTTAGAAATCCTGCTGGTGGCAAAGCTGTGGGATGAAGGCAGGACAGTCACCAAGTTTTTTTTCTCCATCTTTTTTTTATTATTTGATGCCGGGGACACAGTTGTCAAGTCGAGTCAAGTCAGAATATATTTCTTAAGCAAATTTGCAAACAGATAAACTGGTTTTCTCTAAATAAAATTGACAAATAGCTGAGCACATACTCCTGTTTTAGTTTGCATCCTCTTTGCATGAAAATTATGTAAAAACACTAATATGGAGAATTAAATCCCATCAGCGCTGAGGTATTTCTAGACTGCTGAACAATGGCAGGGATCTAGCGTTGACTCATCTCTTATGTAGGAGGAGAGAGGAGCCACTGTGGCATCCTCCGCTTCCAGCAAGGTGTGTGCTTCTGTGTGTGAATTGTTGGTTCATGGTGGGACTTTCATGTTGTGTCAAATTAAAAGTACAACAAGAAAGTTACAGGCAGTACTTATAACTCTCAGTAAAATCAATATCAAATCCATTTTAAATCTGAAACAGTATATTAATCTAGATTGTGGCCGTGGCTCCCTGCTATCTGTCTTCTGCTTAGTCTGCAAGTGTGTCTGTGTTTGTTTGTGGGTGCAATGTGCGATGACAAGTGAGCACAATGTTCAATTGTCCATTCACTGAGCTCAGCAGGGTGTGAGGGCCCTCTGGCCAGACAGCCCGACACTGTGACTGGTTGTCAGGTTTCATTTCAGAGCCTGGAATAACATCTTCTTATGCTGCTCTGGCCAAAAAAGAGCATTGTAAGAACTGCATAAAGAATTCTGCGGTTATTTGTGCAGATTTTGAAATGAGACGTATAAACAGGAGACCACAGACATGAAAGTAGCTGAAATAACAGCTCAGCCCCGCCAAGACCTTCAAGTGCAGAGAGAGGCAGTGAAACCTCAACCTCTTCCATCAGACCAAAAGAATTTGCGAGATTTTCAAGAGGTGTGGGCCAGAGTGTGCGTGGTTGTTGTGCTTTATATGTTAGTTTTAGGATTGGCTTGCAACCAGTGCAGAATATACCCTGTCTCCTACTATAAGATAGCTTGGATGTCTGAAGCCCCCAAACTACCACAGCGGTACGGATCAGAGGTCAGCAATCGTGTCACCGGCCGTATGTCATTAGCACCAAGCTGTAGATTGACAAAAATGATTAACTGCATTTACTTTTGTTGAAAAACAGAAACCAAACAGTGGGGCTGAGTATCAATTCAGATTTTCCGGATCAATTCAATTCTATATTACAAGGTCTCAAATCGATTCGTTTCACGATTCAATTTGATATTTATTCACTCTGGGATATCTTAGTTAAAATAGTGCTGTAAATTTAAAAAGTGACCTTTTGACCTGGTACATCATTAAAAATTGTTTTAACATGAAGAACTAAACCCAAAGCAGTTACATTAATCATATTTTAATGATATGCATTAATGCATATTCTGCAAGTTACTTGTTTTTTGTCCAACTCGTATTTTCCTTTGTACTTGTTAAATCTAAAATACTGTACATCCAAACATCAGCTTTTAAACTTGCCAGTGGTGCCCATATAGTGCTTCCACCATGTTTGTTTACAGTAACATCTCATGAGATCTTGTTCAGTAGAAAGCAACGCTAAACACTGATCACACGAGACTAGCAGGGTTGATACCACAAGCTGCTTCTCTGCACATCCAAAGAAGAAAAAACTACCCAAGCTGAAAGATCGATCTTTGGATTTAATGGATTGATTATGAACCAGTTAAAGGAAAATCGACTTAAATCGATTAAATCAATTTTTTAACCCAGCCCTACCAAACAGTGCTGTGTTTATTGAAATGTGACTGAATCCTTGCATAGGTCTGTGTAGCATGGCTGAGCAGCCTTTACACTCAGACTCTTTGTCCCTGTTACCACTATGATAAATGAAAAAGTACAACTTTAGACAAACTCATGGTTAAACACTGTGCTTCTGTATGCTTCTGCCTGTGTTCTGGACGTAGCTGTATAAATATTTGACTCTGCACAATATGTGCAACTGGACACTTAAGGCACATGAGAGTGCTGAGCTTAGCGATGGAATGGTTTCATTCTGAGGTAAGAACAAATAAAATACCCATATACAATCAATACTGCATCAGCTCAGCTCAGTTTGATGACCAGTATATAAAACATAGTGTCACAGTAAAAAAGAAAAGCATTTTTACATCATCTCACTCTGTACTCAGAAGCTGGAGTAGTTTAATCAGTTAGCATCATGAGTTGGTGACAATAAGCTGACACTCACTGTTAAGCTGCTAATGGCCACAGAGTGAGTCCTTATGAATATGATAACATTGGGGTTTAGAAACAAGCCCATCGCTCCCTCTGTCCATGTGTTATGGTGAGTTATCCAATGCACAACCCACGTGCATGTATCACTAAACTTTTTTTTTTTTTTTTTGTACTAGGGCAAGTTGTGTGGACATCCTGCAACAGTAAGTGGCTGTATGTGCACATGTGTGTGATCAGGAAGTCTGCCCAAAACAACAAAGATAAAACCACAGCTACAACGTGTCTTTGGTCCTAGGTATGTCACCTGACAAAATGTTTTATTCACATAAAAAATAAACAGACAGAAATGAAACCAAACATTGACGTCAACTGCGCTGACCTACTAAAACCATCCTAAAACTTAAGATGAATGTTAGGGTTCTAATGAGTTACAACAATCAAAATTTTAGACTGTTAAAGGCATTCTTGAGACATGAACTGAAACACAATGTTTATTGTATACTGAAACAACATTGGTTTGCTATGTATATCCTTCTTTCAGAAAGTTAATTAGAAATAAAATTTGAATGAAAGCCTCTTTAAATGCTAAGTAAGTCAAGGGGCTATAACAACATGTGCATGTTTTCAGGCCAGCCCTTCACAAAAGGACTAAAACAGAACTTTATTGGGTTTTTGGAAGATACAGAAAACTCATATTTCAGCTGCAAATGCAGTATTAAACAAAGGGAATAGCCTAGTCTCGGACAACATTATAGCTTTAATACAGTCTGTCTTTTGTTAGATTGTTGCAAGCCATATAGTTATCTATTTAAATAACTGGCTCACCACATAAAGTTAATGTGGAATCCTTCAAATTTTAACCTAAGCTACACAAAAAGGTTTCATTTCATCTATACTAAAATAATTGTATAGTCTGAATGCAGAGCTGAAAAGTTGTGTATTTTTAACATTCCACATAAAACTAATGAGCTGTTTTCCAAGTTGTCTGCAAAGATAACATGGTAGCCAACAGTAACTACTGAGAGGGATGCATACTACCAAATTCTATTTCATGTGAAGAGATGCCTCCAATATTTAATTGATTTTTCCTTGTAGCATGTACTAGAACACAGTATACTGAGACGGGAACAGTCAGCAGGTCAAATGGTTTAATGGAGCTATAACTTTAGCTCAACTTCACTGTCTATATAAACCCACACAACGGTTTGCATGGACACCACGATAGAACTGCTGGGACTGAGAATGTGAGTGTACACAAACACACAGTTTTAAATTTGGCACAGCAACGGCCACACAGCTTGATTGCAGAAGTTATAAGCTGCTGAAGATAACTGGATAACTCCTGCTGTGCATTGCCTGTTTGGAAGTTTACATAGATATGTGTGAAGCACAACTGTAAGTTTAAGTTAGAAAAATCTGTGTGTGTGCTCCCCTTAATAAAAATCCCCTGCTGCAGGTTTTGAACTCAAACTCTAACAGGCTCCACCGAAGCATTCACATCATTTTAAAGGAACTTGTAGGCCTGATAAATCTGTATGACTGGAGGATGGAGTAATGTGAGACGAGGGAAGAACGAATAAGATAGAAAACAGGCGCAGTGACAAAAAGAGAAGCTGGAATAATAGAAAAAAATCACAATGACAAACATTCTAATGGATCATTTTCCCAGAATTGTTTTCCCACAAATGATCGATGCATGCGAACATATTAGGAGGAGAAAACACCAGGAGTTTTTCAGCCAAATTCTCCTGGCTGGCAGGGAAAAATGTAGCTGAGATGTATGAAATTGTCTTCATGCTAAGTCGAACATGGTTTCTCAAAGCACAGTGCCCATATTGCCTTTTGAAAATGACGTTCTCAGGGCTTTGTCTGGCATTTTTCAATCTTTTCTCAGCTGTTATGAGTTCATATTTGAAGTTCCTCTGTTTATAATGAGATTTAGAAAAGATGATGGCAAGATCATCAGACCAAGCTCAAAACAAATGACGGTTTTCCAAATAAAGTGGGAGTCAATTTAAATTCCTAAGTGAAAACACAAAACAGTCAACAATGGCCCGCTCTGACATTTCTGTCTTCTCTGTGCCTTTTCAGAATCGGACATGTTCCAATATTTTGTACAGTTGAGTGTGTACGAGCAGTATTGAAGAGGCTCTTGTCCTCGAGCAGTGTATGAAGCACTCAACTGCTTTATGGGACCATTCTCCATGACCTCCAGCGGCAGAATACTAAATGTGGAATAAATGACCATGACACTGACCTTTCTGAGCTGCTGATTGTTACACGTAACTATGACTTCTGTGTGCTACAGACTGAAGAGGATATTTCATGGTTGGTGAAAAGCTGTCAAACATATGTTTTAGCAGTGTATAAAATGTTTTTCCACATTAACAATAAGAATTATAATCCTTACAAAAAAAACACATAGTACTTAAAAGTAGGTACTTACAGGAATCCAAACAATCAATAAATAACCTCAGATAAGGCTCACAATGGTTTATTACTGGGACCTGTACAGTTTTGTTTCAAGGCCTTTTCAATCAATAATTTATCTTATATTTACTCCAGAATTGTTTAGAATTTTAATACAAATGTTGAACTCTGTGGTCTATCTGAGCACACGCATGAATATCTCGCAGTGAATCTTATGGCTCTTTATGCTGACAAAGCCCCAAAAATAAATGTACCAAAATCATTTGCTAATAAAAAACTAACATAACACAGACTATGCCTCCTCAAAATAACCAAATACAAGAATAGACGGACAGACAGATAGATAAGACAGATTTGATAGACGGTAGGGTCGTTGTACAATTTTTTTATTTAACTAAAAGAATATTATTTGAGATGATGACTGATGTTAGGTTTTTCTCTCCCTCCATTCCCTCATTTCCCCTCTCCTTGCAGCCTGGACAAAGCCGCAGTAATAGTTTATCAAAGTTTTGCCTTAAATCAGTGTAAATCAGGTGCATTTAAAGAAAATAGAGGTATAATTTCACAGAAAAAGCAAAAAAAAGAGCTGAGTCAGGCAGAGATTCACTCTGCAAATTGACTTTAATTTTTAGGTCTTCTTACAAAAAGCTACAGATTTTAAATTTTCAGCTCTAATCTTCCATATCATTTGCTGGAGGACTTAACTGTTTAGAATTAATATTATAATTACAAGTTCTATTCCAATGTGCTGCTGACTACTTAGCATGTTATATCTATCTATATGTACAGTGATTGTAGGGGGTTATGTATTTGCATGCATGCAGGCATGTCGCGTGTGTAGGTTTACATATATGTATGTGGGTATGTATGTATATGAATCAATGTATTTATATACGTGTATGTGTGAATTGCTTGTGTATGAGTAGATGTATATGTATACATTAGGGGTGTAATGAAATGGTCAACTCACCAAACGATACGAAATACGAAACAGGGCCCACGATACGAAATACTCACGATACGAAATAAAGATGAAGGAAAATCCCCAACAGTAGGAAGTTGTGCAAAAATCTCATTTTCTTTATTTTCTTCCTAATGCAGACATACAAAAGATATTGCTGCATCAGTACAAAATAAATGCTCTTTGAAAAAAAAAAACTAAATTGTAGTTTTTCCCCTTATTTAGACTACAGTGCAAATACAAACATAAAATCTCAATAAAAAGTGCTTTGTTGTTGTAACAATCTGGATAAGTACATTCTTGAATGAAAAGGAAAACAAATAGCAGTCCTCAGAGCTGCAGCTTAGACCTATACATGTCTGAACTGTGAACTATAATATTTAGCCTATAACAGTGCATATACTTCTGATCTTTAAGTATGATCAAATTCTGTCAATTCAACAGTAGATGCAAAAATCAAATATTGTTTTTTAAGCAGACTTACACAAACATAGTGGAGCAGTTCTACTGTTTGTTATGTGTTCAATGTGGATGTTAATGTTTCCTATGAATTGACGGTCAGTGAATGGAGCAGGAGGGCGGGGCGAGCGGGTCAGAGTTCAGAAGGGGAGAGAGCCCTTAGCAGGAGGTGTAGAGATTACTACTCACTGTTTTGTTCGTGAATTAAAATTGAAGTTGGCGTTGTCACAGCTCACAGTGACTGTTAAATAAAAGCAGGCATTCGCAAGCTGCAGGTGGTTGTTCTCCCCGCAGTATACGGCGAACTGTAGCGGCATATTTTGCACACGGTTATTGTTTTGTCCGCACCGTTCTCTCGTCTTTTACATGGGAAGCCAAAATAGGTCCACACAACCGATTTATTTGACGAAGGAGCGTCAGCTAATTCCTCCGCTTCGTCCTCCTCCTTATTGCAGCTGGTGTTTTGCTACGGGAGGCGAGGAGGGTTTATTTTGTCCTTTAATTTCGAGCGTCTTTGATTTTTATTTCGTCTTTTTTTATTTCGCGAAATTTCGTGGCACGAAATTTCGTTTCACCCCTAGTATACATGTATGTATATTTGTTTATGTATATCATTTGTATATATGGGTGCATTATCTGTAGGTTTTGTATGTGGATGCATCTTTATATGGGTATGTGTGTTCACGGTGTGTGTAAGTGTACATATATGATATAGCTTGACAATTTAATTAATTGTTAATGATTGTCAATGACTCCCAGTTGAGTTGGGTCACGTGTATACATACCTTGATTTAAATGGCTACTCACTGACCACCCTGTAAAGTCTGAGGAAGAGCTGTTTGGCTCGAAGTGTCACTGAATGAAAATAAAAAAAATTCAAGGGAGCTATTTTTTGGTGTGCAGATCTCGTTACACATTTTTCATACTGTTTAGAAATTAAAAATGTTTATGATTACAGATGGCTATATGGCTATATGGATATATATATAGACAGGGCTCTCGACTAACTTTTTGAGTTGGTTGCAACGGTGCACCTAAAAAATTTTTTAAGGTGCACCAGCACAAAATTTAGGTGCACCCAAATTTTTCAGTGTCGCCTTTAACGCCATAAGGTCACCATTTTATTACTCTCCATAAATTTTATATAATGTAAATGCTTTTTAAATAAGACGGAGATATAAAGAAATACTTGTCTTTATTTGAAGCAAAATTATACATTTAATGTAAAACAGAGCGTTTAAAGTGCTTCACTGAATGAAATTTACAACTTTAAACTAAAACATAAAGCAGAATAAAACATCTTCAAATAAAAGTGCTTGTTCTTAACCCTTTAAGGTCCAAGACTGTAGATGATAGCCAGAAAATTCTATTTTTTTGGAGATTAAATTTTTATTTCACTTTCTGGTAAAATCCTACAAAAATCAGAAAATCCATAAAATTCTACATTTAGATTTTTCGTATCTCATTTGATACATTAGGTGTTTATGGCAACTGATAATCCATTTGAGGACATTTTTATCATTTATCTGATTTTATTCTGATTTTTTTTGTCATTTGATGATCAACTTGTGTAGATAGAGGTATTATAAAAGTATGTACAAATATGGTACAATTGGCATTATAGAGTTAAAGTGTTTTACTGAACTGAAATATAATATTTCAAACTCAAACATCTCAAGTTAAATAAAATATTTCAGGATAATAAAAGCTAATGTTTAAGGTGCTATACTGTGCTGAAAAATGAAATAAATATCCATATTTTAACAACCAACAACATAACATTTAACTGGATGGTCTTATTCTCCAATAAATTTGAACCTAGAGTAAGACTTCATTCACCGTATTCAATATTTACAAAACTGAAACTATAAGGTCAATAATAAAAAAAAAAACAATTTTCAAACTAATTTATGAAAACGACTTTAAGGGCAGAATATTTCTGACTTTTTAAATTATTTTTTGGCTTTTTTTTATTTACAGCTTAATGTTCAGTCGGGGGCTGTCAGTCAAGTCATTTGTCCTCATTGGACGTGAACACTCATCTCCTCCAACTCCCCCCTTAACAGGAGAAATGACTGTGCAGATATAGATGTTATATTTAACTTTACTTTGTTTTACTTGTTATTGTATTTAATTATTAATTATCTGACTGTCACTCAGGTGGGCTTTACACGAGTACGAATTTGTAAGACTCCGGTAAAATAAAATATCGATCTGGTGATACTGACACACGGAGACGCGTATTTGTCCATGACTCCGCATCTTTTTTGAAAACGGGTCTGCAGGTGGATATCTGCGTATTCGTCTTCATGCTGTAGTTGGTATAAACAGATAAGTCCGAGAAAGACGGTGACCTCATAGCACCCCTCCTCCTCCCCACCCCCCAACCCACGCTGTCACACACTCCAACAACAACAACAATGGCGGCAGCCGAGCTGATTCTGTTCTTGTTCCAGCAGCTTTAAATATTGCTACGACTTTTATACCAACATTTGCTCACAGAACACCAACAACACCACCTTCGGCAACAACAGCAACAAGGTCTCACGCAGAGATGAAGCATGTTACGCGTGCATGAGCACTTATTGACGTGGAATACACCTCGGAGCAGAACTGTGATGTTACGAGTGTAGTAACCCAAGAATTACATTACCCAGCATGCAGTATGGGTTGGGAGCTTGCGTGGGAACCCATAGGTACGTCCCGGCGTGGATTTTGCGTTCTCAAGTAAATACACAAGCTTATGTACAATACAATGTGTAAACAGCGATACATGTTTTGATGCCGACGCCAAGACAATACGGTGCCGTCCTCGTGTGAGGAGGGCCTAAGACGATTCAGCGGAGCTTCGCTGTGTCTTCCTGCTGTAGCCTGAACACCGCAGAGTCTGGGCTCCTCTGCATACTGACAGCTGATAGGATGATTACTGAGGGCTGTGTGTGTGCATGCGTGTGTGTGCCTGCGAGTGTGTGTAGGACCTGCTGTTGAACGGAGAGGCAGAGAGACAGAGAGAGACTGCAGGTGCGTTGTTTTGTCCGGTTTTAGCGGATTATCTGCTACCGCCGTTACCTTTGTTTTTTTTTTCACCCGGGGAGCGCAGGGTGCACCAGTGCGACCAACAGAAAAAGTTAGGCACACTCTTACAAATTTTGGTCGCATATGCGACCAAAATGGTCGCACTTGAGAGCCCTGATAGATATATAAAGAAGACACAAGTTCATCAAATGCAAACAAAAAAATCATCTGGAGCACCCAGCTTTATTAAAAACTTAGTATTTCATTTGAGGTATCTAAATACTTTACCGATGATATATCTAAACTCACTCTTCAGCTTTAAATCAGTGACTGTCAGTCTTTAACTAAATAGTGTGTATGAAGAGATTCTTCTTCACATTCAGATTTTCCTGAGTGTAAGCTTATGTATACAAGTTCAGATTTAAATAAGGATTTGTGCGAATCCTACAGCCACATTCAAATCAGGTTCAGATGTGTAGAAATGTTTTTACACTCACTTAGCGTTCATAAGTAGGCCAATCACAACAAAAAATTATGCTGGATGAAATTGTCAAAAAAATGATTCAAGGGCTGTATTTCTTTTGCAACGTAGCAAATATTTATCTTTACTCTTGAGACCAAACGCCTCAGTAAGCGCTGACTGTCAAGATGAAGGCTCTGCTGCACCTCCCCTTCTCCATCACCACCATGTTAAAACAAATTTGACATATCGGCTCGACAGTGTTCATGAGCTCACACCTAGATCATTCTGTTTAAAACCAAAACATCCCCACACTGGGGCTGTGGCAGCCGGCTTAGAAACCATCGCTTTTGTGCCATCGTTCATATTAGTGTTTGTGTCCTTGTTACTCCTCATGACGCTCACCTCAGCTCTCTGTGTGTACGTGCGAGCAGCCCTGTGCCCCCCCCCCCCCCCCCCAAAATAGATTGAATCACTGACAGATGCTCACTCCGCTATAAATCCACTAAATCTGCCTTAAAACCAACGCACTCGATGTTGAGAAAGTTGCACAGAGTGACACATCTTCTCATCCAGCCTGTTTGCTAGAAAGAGAGGACATGCACAATTGTCAATTTATCGAGGCAGGCAAATCTACAGAGGATGTTTTCATTTATCGTGCGGTTAATTGATTTATTAATTATCGTGACAGGCCTAGTCATAAGCATTTTTAATAAACAAGGATCATTGTTCTGAGAGAGCAGTACCTTCACTGTTTTAGACTTGTGCTAATTTCGTCCTTTCAGCTAAACCTGGCTCACAGCTACTTCCTCTTGAAAGTTTGCTGACTGGCTCTGATATTTTCTCATGGGGAACAAGCAGTTTGGAGCTTTGCAAGATAGATCTGCCTAAAATAAAACATGGATCCCTGCATGGTCAGCTGCTTTGCTTGGTTATATCTCAACTGCTTCTATGATATGTAAAGCCAAAATTTATTTGCAAAACCACAAACAGAATTCTTGCCCACGTTTTTGAGGGACACATGGTTTATTGTAGATAACTACACCAATATTTTCAGCCACCATGCTGTGCTTGTTTTTCTTTATTTGACCATCATATTCAGAGGCACTTCAGCTGACCTCGCACACAAACGAAAACACACACCGCCTCTCTGTTTTGCACATAATGCTGTGAACTAAAACCCACAGAATATCATCACCTGAGGGGTCCTACTATTTTTAGTCGTCTCTAACTGTTTGCTAACCCCCCCCCCCCTCCACTGTGCCTACGATACATACCACCATGTTTTTTCTGTCTCTCTCTCTTTTCTCTGTCCCTATCTGCATGGTGGTAACATATTCCTGGCAGTGAGCTCCTGAAACACAATTCCTCCCCTGCCGCCTCCCTCGCACCTCCATCCATCTGTCTCTCTCCTTCCCTCTCCCTGCCTGCATCTTTTTAGCCATCTCCCTGTGCTCCTCTCTCGTCCAACAGCCGTCCTCCTGGCTGACTGATCTCTGGCCAAGACTCCCTGCATTGTACCCCCCGCCCCCCTCCCACTTTTTCACCACCTTACCCTGCTCCCTCCATCCCTCAATCCCTCCTCAGAGTCCATCTTCATTCTGGGTAATTTCCTCCTCTCCGTAAAGCCTCTATAGTGTGAATAGCTCTCATCTCGCACCCCTCCCTCCAGTCCTGTCACATCACTGCCACCTATCCCTTTTTACCCACAGGTCTTTTCTCTATTTTTCATGCCATCTCAATCTGTCAGGTGGGGACAGCGCCTTCAAATCCCCTCCAAGGATGTTGTTGCTTTTCCATTAGGTGTTAACATGGAAGGCTAAACACATCTCCCTGCTTGCCTACTTCCACAAACACTGTTTGGTGACACCACACAACATGCAGCTGAAAGCTATTGACTAGTGACAATGGCAATAATCACCTACACTAATCCATTTAGAGCCTTTGTCACTGGTGCTAGCTGTCGAAGGGGGGATTGAGTGGGATTGCACTGGCTCTCCTCGATGTGATAAATTCTCCATGGAGAGATGTGTCAAAGTCAGCCTCGCAAACCTTGTTAAACAAAACTAATCTGACTGCGGATTGATCCGAAGGAAGGCAACACAAAGGTGAGTAAGCACAAATACTCCCTTTAGGCTTGGTTGGACTTGTCCTGCTATTGCTGATCATAATGTGACCTTGAGGTCTATCCTTCAAAGTTACAACTACTAAGATGATGTAAAGAAGTGACCATAAAACAATAACTGTAAAGCTTTTTATATGAGGATATCACTAAATGTAGCCGCACAGATTTTCTTAAAATGCAAAGAAAATTGTATATCATCATACATATATGTTACAGCCACCGCAGAATCCGGAAGTCTCTCTCTCTTGTGTAAGTGCTCTTGCATGTGCATGAATGTTAGACTGCTAGACTACTCATTCCATACACCTGCACTGAGGAACCCTGACTGGTGCAGATGAGACCCAGGTCCACATCAGCCAATCAGGAGCGGCTGGGAGAACGGATAAAAGGCGGGCTGACCCGAAGCTCGCCAGCACGCTGTAACCAGCCATGCTCCTGTGCCTCTTCGTAGAAAACCATTGTCAGAGACTTTGAAAACTCTTTGTAACACTTTTGAGGCACTGGATTGTTTTTGTTTGTAAAATTCTGAGCACATTGCACACACACTAGTTTCTTATTTGTAAGACACATTATGAATTGGGTGCTGTTTTGTTCTCCCTAAACTCCATTTTGTTCTTTTTCTTCTTCTTTTTTGTATTCCTAGACTTTGCCACCTTTCACAGGCTTCAAATTTGCACAGATTTTCACAGAAAAAAATTGACATATGCAGCATGTTCAGGAGAAGTGCGCTTGTATTTTTCACAGGTCTAACAGTTATACTTTTTACAGTAAAAAATAATTTCTGCCTGTATTTTTACTTTGAAATCAATGGGACATGTCCGCAGGTCTGCTGAAAACTTCAGCAACTTTGCAGCTCCACAGATTGAGCATACTTACACCTTTAGACTTCATTCATGCTTTAACAGCTGCACTGACTTCTCAGCTATTTTTACATATCCTCAACTTTTTGCTGGCTTCAACAATCTTTTAAATATGATTTTTTGAGCAACACCGAGTTTTGTGGTTTGCTCTGGACTTAGAGCGTGCCACGTGACTTATTAGACCGTAGCCCTCCTTCACACACACAAAAACTTCAGCAGAATTATCTTGTCATAACTTCGTCAAATCGTCCTCCACAGACATGATTTATGCATCAAAACGTAGACAATCTTCTCCTCTTACACGTGAAATCGGCTTCAAAGTCTAATCTGATATCAAATTGTCTCAGTGAGCTTCAGCTTTTGCGGTATGCCGCAAAAGCTTCCATCTGCAGTTATGCAATTTTTCAGCTCCGGGACGCGGAGTGCTTCACTTTGAAGCCCGTTTTTAACTCGCCACTGTGTCAACATTTTCGACAGTACAGACGTGAAATTAGAACCATAGCTTCAGCAAGTTCTTGGGATACTCACAGTGCAATCCCTTTTCTGATATCTATCAAGGTTTAGGCACAGCGAGCGTTCGTTTACCCGGAAGTACCGAGCGTTATGAGCCTGCTGTATGACACTATACATGCGCACAATACAACTAGGAGAAATACCGTTCCAGCTGCTGACTCAGCACATTTGGCCCCATAGCCGAGTGGTCAGAACAGCGGACTATAGACTAAGGGCCTCGCGGGTTCGAATCCAGGCAGAGCCTGCATTATCTTATTCTCCATCTGATACAGATTCTTCATTGTAATAGCATATTTGTGCTTTTCTTTGCACTCTCAACCCCTTTTCACATAAATTACACTGACTGGCCACTTTATTAGGTACTTCTACAAATATCACCACATTGAAACAAGTTACAAAACAGTCATTTTCTGCTTTCTTTCACAACTGCAAACAGTTTTTCGTGCACTTTTCACTATCTGCTACAGTTTCTGAGATGTGACTGTTGAAGCAGCATCTACTTTTGCACATTTCTTTGAAGTTAGAGCGTGGTCAGGTGACCTGCATACCTGAGCTCCAGTAGCTATGATGTTCTGCAAATATTTTTATTGCACATTTCACACATTTTCAGCCATGATTTACTGCTACTAGGGCTGGGTATCGATTCAGATTTGCTGGATCGATTCGATTCAATATTAAGAGGTCTCAAATCGATTCGAGTCACGATTCAAAATTTGTTCAGTCTGGGATATCTCAGTAAAAATAATGCTGTAAATTACTTTTTTACCTGGTACTTTATTAAAACTGTTTTTATATTAAGAACTGAACCCAAAGCAGTTACATTAATCAGATATTAATGATATGCATTAATGCATATTCTGCAAGTTACTTGTTTTTTGTCCAACTTGACTTTTCTTTCATGCTTGTTAAATCTGAAATATGTCCAAACGTCAACTTTTAAACTCTCCGGTGGTGCCCCTATAGTGCTACTCACTTCCACCATGTTTTTTTGACTGCTTGCAGGAACATCTCACGAGATCTTGTTCAGTGGAAAGCAGCGCTAAACACGAGACTAGCAGAGTTGATACCACAGGCTGCTTCTCGGACCGTCCAATGAAGAAAAAACTACCCACGTTAAAAGATCGATCTTTGGATTTTATGGATCGATTATGAACCATTTAAAGGGAAATCGATTAAAATCGATTGAATTGATTTTTTTAACCCAGCCCTACTGCTTACAACTATTCATGTCACATTTTCAACTTTCATTGCATTACTTTTAGCAATTTCATTTCACAGTTTCAGCAGTCACGCTCCAGTAGCTATGATGTTCTGCAAATATTTTTATTGCATTTCACACATTTTCAGCCATGGAAATGCAAATTCTCTAGTATTTCTTTTGATTTTTTTCGTCAGGGCTTTGTTCTGTATATCTCTAGGTCAAAGTCTTGCTTTGCTCTCGTTTTATTTACGCTTCACAACACTCATTTAGTTAATTACCCCCCTTTTGTTATCATAATTTTACTTTTGTTTAACAAATTACTGGTTTAACCACTAAACATCAGGGTCTATGAAACTTCCCTTTTCCCTAAATGAGCTAGTTGAAACATAAATGGGGACTTGTCTGGGATTTGGACCTGTCGCACCCGAAGCGAGAATCATACCACTACATATGAACTTTGTTTAACCAGAAAAAACTCACTGACATTGAAAAATCTCATTTGCAAGAATGTTCTGGCCAAGACAGGCAGCAGCTCATTTACAAGGTCGCTGACATACAGTTAACACAATTACAGACACAGATACCCAGACACATATCAGCCAATCAAGTCAGAGTCACAAAGCAGAACATCATCAGTAAAAGCAGCTACAGACTGATGCAGCCTTCTCCAAAACCTTTAAACTGTGCTTCAAAAGATTTAAAGAGACCAGCTCTCCAACGCCCACTTTTTCTTGTAGCAAATTCCGGGCAACAGGAGCAGCAAGTCTGGAAAGTACTTTACCCATTTTAAGATGAACTTTGAAGACAGAAAGCAAAAGAATCAATCAACCAATCAATCAATCAATCACTCAATCTTTATTTGTATAGCGCCAGTTCATAACAAGAGTTATCTCAAGACACTCATTACACTAGAGCATAAAGCTCTTCATTTTATGGATACACATATATGCATGGACTGTTGAAAAACATAAATGACTTGTCTGGGATTTGGACCTGTCGCACCCGAAGCGAGAATCATACCACTACATATGAACTTTGTTTAACCAGAAAAAACTCACTGACATTGAAAAATCTCATTTGCAAGAATGTTCTGGCCAAGACAGGCAGCAGCTCATTTACAAGGTCGCTGACATACAGTTAACACAATTACAGACACAGATACCCAGACACATATCAGCCAATCAAGTCAGAGTCACAAAGCAGAACATCATCAGTAAAAGCAGCTACAAACTGATGCAGCCTTCTCCAAAACCTTTAAACTGTGCTTCAAAAGATTTAAAGAGACCAGCTCTCCAACGCCCACTTTTTCTTGTAGCAAATTCCGGGCAACAGGAGCAGCAAGTCTGGAAAGTACTTTACCCATTTTAAGATGAACTTTGAAGACAGAAAGCAAAAGAATCAATCAACCAATCAATCAATCAATCACTCAATCTTTATTTGTATAGCGCCAGTTCATAACAAGAGTTATCTCAAGACACTTTACACTAGAGCATAAAGCTCTTCATTTTATGGATACACATATATGCATGGATACATATATACATATAAAGATACACATATACATATATATACAAATATTTACATCCAGCACCCAACATGAAGCCATATAGCCAATCATGAATCCCTCCATCATGGCGGCAAGAAAAAACCTTCTGTTAAGCAGCAGGAAATCTTGAACGTGGATCCCAGTCTCATGATGAACAGCAAATCCACACGATGCTGTGGTGGTTGTGAGGGCGAAGGAAGGGAGGTAAGAGGAGACATGTGGACTAAAGTAAGAACTAAAGTTAGGGACAGATCCATGAACCATAGACCTGTCATCTGATTTATTCGAGGTTAGCCTCTTGAGATGCTACATCTCATTTTCAGGAGGGTCCTCATGTCTGAATGGTTGTGGTGATCATTTTATAGAAGTATAAGCAATGATATTCTTACTGAAAATAAGAATTTATGGTAGTGACGAACTGATGGGTGCCCAGACCACAATTGCATCCCAACCATATTTGTCTCCGTTAAGTATAAATGTGTTAAAGGCCTCTTGAGATGTGACATCCCATTTTCAGAGGGACTTCATGCCTATGTGGTAATTAAAAAGTAGTTGTTGTAGATGTATCGATCATGGATATGGAGATCATGCTAATATCTACATGAACAGCTATAATGATAATGGGAATGGAGTGTTCCTAATAAAATGTCCAACTATGTGTCATGTTTATAATTGTAGTTTGTCAAAGAAGATTTCAGTCACAGAGTAAAGACTGTAGTTTCCAGAATTTTCACATGAATACAATTACTCAAGTATGAGGAAAGCAGGCCAAGTAGAGCTTGATAAAACAGGATGTGCCAATGATTCAGTCTAAGGATGGCTAGGGGAGCCATTCAACACGCTCGTACAGAGTACAATGATGAGTAAAGCTGCATTCACACTGAACGCCACTTAGACAACCACAGCAAAGTCATGTGTAGCAGCGATAGGGCAGGGCTAACCCATGGCAATGTGACAGACTTGATCGGAGTGGCTTGGTCTCGTATTGGGAGACATATGGTGGCGCCCTTGTCTCTGCAGATGCTTTGTTTGTCACTTTGTTTGGTCGCCAAAGTTAAAAAGTTTGAACATTTCCGGCAACGTTGCGTGTGGCTGTGCTGCAAGAGCTGTCAAACAAACACAGATGACGGACTGTTTTTATTCCAGATCACAGAGTGACAATCCATAGCCATATGGGAACATTAGTTAGTGGGGAAACTGCAGAGAACTCCCGACTCCCTACTGGTTGGTAGGTGAGTGAAACTGATATAGTTGGAATAATGTCAGATTAAACGTCCTATTATATGATATATGATATGATCGCAGTGAATCTCGAGTGGCATGATGTCACTTCACTACATAACAGTGCGAGTGACTGAATGAGGTATTTATGATGCGACTTGGGTGGGCGACGCAATCTCAGACTTCAGGTTGCGTTTGGTGTGAATGCACCTTAAGAGCCTTAGGATTTGTTATGGACCTTAGAGCTCAAACAGCATCCAATCATTATATATATTTAAATATATTTATATAATTATATTTATATATATATTTTTATATATATATATATATATATATATATATATATATATATATATATATATATACATATATATATACATATATATATACATATATAAATGTATAAATATTTTTTTTGGGGGGGGCATACACACTTGCTTGCAAATAACAAAAAATCTTCCATTATTAGCGTTTATGCTACATATAAAACTAATAACTAGTCATGCTTGACCATTTTGTGCCAAAAACATAGAATTGCTCATTGTTTAGAAGCCCACTGTATTACCCATTGTCACATTAATCTGTGTACAAACTTGCATGTTTACACCTTAGTAATTTAAAAGGGAAATATGATTTTTCATTACGAAGTCACACCACAAACTACTGGTCAGAAATGCATACTTCAGTATATACAACCTAATCACAACTAAGATTCAGCATGATGAAGCATGATGTCTGCAATCTGCAAAAGATTTACAGAAGTTAAACTAACAACCTAAACCGTACCTGCTGTTCTTGTATTTCTGAAGCAGCTGTCTTTATTTTTTTTATCTTTTATTATCATAATTGCCAGTGAAGATTTCAAGTTAGATTCAGTTTATCTGAACAGAGATGAGTTTCTTTGTTCAATTTTTATTACTGCCCTATTCTTAAATACATAGCAGTGCAAACCTTGAAAAAAATCAATTCTGATAATTGGATAGTTTCTACATACAAGCTCCCACATGAGCATTAATTTGCATGGTGACTACAATCAGCAGGGAGCTACCACATCAATTCTTGCTGAGCTGGTTCGATATGTTTTGGTATTCTTTTCAGGGTTATTCTGTGTTGTGTTGAGAATCAATAGTGATTCTTGTTTTTGGTTGCTTAAATTCAACAATTTGACTGAAGAACAGTGGATAGGTCTCCCTAATGATATTCTGCTCCTGTGCAAGATTTTTAATGAGAGCCACTTGGGAGGGCTGTCAGTGTCAGGATACCTGCTGTTTTAAAATGTTGAATAAAATGGGGATACAAAGAGGTACAATTACATTTTTTGAACACGCAGAACAATTGAGAGAGGAGTCGTAATTATTTGAACAAGTTTCTTGTTTTCTTGAAATATTCAGTCAAAAACACAAACAACCAAAGTCTCAAACATGGAAGTAAACCATTTTAAAGCTAATTTCTCTGTTTTATTGTGAAAAAAAAAGACAGCTTACATTTTAAATGAAGAACACATTTCTACCATTTCCGTCACCAAAGTTATTATATGAATAATTTATTTACAAGTTGCCAGCACCAAATGCAGATGTTTAAGGCTTCTTCATAAAAGACATGACTTACAAACAAACAAAAATAAGATAAAACAAAGTAGCTCTGCAAAGGTTATCTTGTAGCACCTGAGCTTCAAGTTGATAAACCTTTTTTTTTTTTTAATTAAGCCACGCCTGCAATTCCAGCACAAATAATCAGCTTATTCTACAACACTGTCTGCCGCTGATGGATGCCTGACTGAATCGCTACTGCCATGCTACCATATACCATAATGCTCTTCAACTTAAATGTAAACACAGAAAGACTAAAAACATAGCTTTGACAGCGTCTTGTAGGAGTACTGAAGTTTGACTGTATTTTTATCTGGGAAATAGGATAAAGTTTTGTGTAGGCATTGTCTGGTTATACTCACATTAAACTGTTTGACCAAGGAAATGACTGACTAATCTTAAAGGGATATGCCAACTATTTTTTTCTTTTCCTGTCTTGCCTCACTCCAGAGTCCATGACAAGCAGATAGACATTATTGTTTTGATTCTGCTAGCAGTAACAAGAAAGAGGCAGGGAAAGCTTGACCACTGCAAATAAGCTTAGCTAAAAAACTGGGAGTCAATGGGAACTGTTAGCCTACCTCTGCCTATAGTCATAAGATAAACTCTTTAGCAACTCCGAACAGTCCTGTGTGCTTGTTGTGACTCTTCTTTTTACCACGTTATGTTACGTTACCTTCTACTATAATCTGATTGTATTCTTCTACTCCTAAACAGAGGCTTTGTTTGTTCACTTACTTACAAGCATGTGTGCGGTGGTTTTAGCTAGAGATGTGACATTTGCGAATGAGTCAAGTCTTTTAAATTGCTCTTTTAAGTGACTGTTGAGAAACGATTCCCACTTGTGAGTAGGCCATTTGTTTTCATGACAGTTTAAAATGCAAATTGCCTGAAACATTTAGGACTGGTGTTTATTGTTGAGGTGCTGTAACATTGACGATATGCTATCATGCTAAGTCAAGTCTGTTTTGTAACGGACATAGTGCACTATGTTGTTTTGTTGTTTCAACTTGTGATCCCACACAACAGAAATAAACATTTGTGTCAAACACAGTGCGCTGTATAGTGGGCCGGAGTTACACAAGTTTTTTTTTTTTTTCATCAAATAACTCAAAACACTTGGTGTGAGCATGTTTAATGGAGGTATGAGTATGCTTCAGGCCAGAGCACAAGTGACATGTTTGCACTAATTTTTGCACGTGTTTTCTGAAGCAGCCTTTAAAATAAGAATATAAAAAATGCTTGTGTCACATGTACATTAAGGATAATGTTTTGACAATCAATGCAAAGAGCTGCAGGACCGATATAATGCCTGTGCACAGGTTAACTTGCAGATTCTGGAGGATATTAATTGGACATCTCGTTATGATTTAACCAAGTAACATATGCATACCCTAAAGCATGTGTCCTTGAGTGAACTTTATATCCATATAAGTTTTAATTTTCCTAGTTCCACTAATCTTCTCTCCTCCTCGCCTCTTCTTAATACTCCCTCTGCATGCTTAATCAATAGACTGCCACAGGCATTGTATCCATCAACAAATAACTATGCAAATAAAATCAATTGTCCAACAACATCAAACCACTGGCTGGACAATTAAAGCCTGGCATTTCTCCAGACAGCCTGTGGCCCATACAGGCAGTTTAGGAAAAGGTGCTACTCCTATACAAGAGTGACAAGTCTCAGTGTTAGAAAATGATTAATGAGTCTAGATGTGTCATTTTTTTTCTATGGATTGCTAATATATCTCTGATCTTGACATTATGATGATTTCAAAACATGGAAAAGTAAGCCCGAGGGAATCAGTGTGTAAAAGCTTGCCTGGCTGTCGAGCTGCAGGTAAAATGTGTGTCAGCAGACAGCCTGTACTTAGCTGCTTTTAGGAAGCCCTTGTCTGTCAGCATGATCATTATCCTCATAATCCAAACACACTCGGTCACTGACCTTATTCAATTGGTTTACTGTTTGAACAAATTATACTGCTCGTAGCCTTTCAAGAGGTTTTGAGCCATTGGGAAAACCCTCAAATAATCATGCAGTCACGGTCCCGCAGATGTGCAGTGGACACCACACAGAAACACACACACACACAGGGATATATGTGAAAGTGAACACCTCTTTGATTCAACCTGTTACCCTAGCAACCACATGGAAAATAGCCACCAAGGCCTGTCACTTACAAAGCCCAAAGAAAGGTATTATGACTAAAAGACTGGGCATTATGCAGCTGATCTGTAGAATCCCACACACAAGATGCAACATATGCTAAGCCACGAAAGGCTTTATGAAGTTAGGGCTGATCAATACATTGTGTAAACAGGATTGTAAAGTGAACAAAGTATATTCACACGGCAGTGCGTGCAATGCGAATCACATCAGTCAGAGCACATCAATGCTGCCATTTGGGTCTTATGATGAAAACCAATATTGAAATTTTTCTTGTTTTATAGACAATTTTTTTGTTTCCTACACAAAAAATGTTTAAGCTACAAGTGAAGCCTGTCATGTACGAGTGGTAGAGAGTGGTTGTGTGAAATGGGTGCTTCCAGACCATTTTGTTCTCTTTGTAGCATTCTCTTAATCATGATTATATAATACCTTGAAATGGAGCCATTTAAATTTGACCAACTTTCCTCGACTGAGTCTTGACTGGTCTGTGACTGGGACTTGCTGGGACCTGCCCATCGTGGCTGTAATGAAATCCCCAGGGATGATCTAACGCAGTGGCTAACACTACTCTGATGAGGGCAAATGAAGCCAACATGGATGTGTTCTTGTGAGGGGAGCACCATATCATGGGAAGTTGTATGACTGAGCATGTTTATGGTGAAATCTAGGCTTACCCCAACAGGGAAAAGGGGGGCGTCCAAGGCTGGTAATGGCTGGAACTTGGCAGGCATCAGCTGGAAGGGGAATATTGAAGTGGGAACATCTTCATGTGTATCTAAATGACAATTTAATTGATACAGTTGGAGATGTTCCAGCTTAAAAAAATGGATCAATGTCAGCAAATACAGTGGTTTTGAGATTTGAGAAGTTATAAATATGTATCTGCTGTTTTAAAGTTTAACATTCGTGTTTGATTACATAGTCTATAATTTGAGTAATTGCGACCCACAAGTGAATTTAAAAAGTCCATCTAGAAACATATCCACTGTGTTTGTATGTCAGTCACATTCTTGTCTGAGGACTGCAGTTTGTAACAGAAGAATGTGTTGATAGGAAACTAATGTGATGATTCAAATAAAGGTGTTGCACACTAACAGACTCAGGAACGGTCCCTAAAAACTGTGATACATAGTGTTTTTTATCTTAATACCATTACATAATAAATTCAAAAATCCAAATTTTTTCAATTTTGTTGGTATTAAAAGGGCTTTTAACTGTGAAGGTCTTAAATTTGTGGGGCTAAGTGGTGTAAAAGTGTACCAAAAAGACAAATTGAAGACAAATTCCCCCAGTGTGTAATAGTATGTAATATCACATTAAGCTGTTGAGGTTTATTTAACGTTATTTAGGGATGGGAATTCATTAGAGTTTACAGATACCAGTACCATTACAGATTTTGCTAATTGATTAAATCCTTTCGCCATTCTTTCATAAATTCCAGTGGATTTTCTGTTCATTCAGTGTCAGTAACCCTAAACACAGGGATCTCCTGATATTTGTCACTGTGCTGCATACACCAATACTTGCAAGTATGTGGTGTTGCTACTCTTACTCAAAATCAAAGCCAGAGGATGTTGTTTTGGTGTCATGTTGTGAAAAAAAATTATGACTTCTTCTCACTGCTGCATACCATTATCCCCCTTTTAAAGTCACTGATGTTGTTCATGCTGTCTGTCTCTGATGCTAACAAGGTACCCTTGATTTGCAAGGCATGCAGAGCAAAGTTGAAGGAATTGTTAATGGAAGTTAAAGGCAAAATGACAAATTACATTGATTCTTTTACCAGTTTGCTACTAGTTCCCAACTGGCATTGTTTTTATTCCACTGTGTTGTATTTTATGCAAGAACAGGATTTAATAATTCCTCATCAATTATTCTTGATCAATTGGCATTACAGCTATGGACACTTCCTCAACAAAGAAAAGTTGTTCAAAGTACACCAATTCTTGTAGATTATTTTTATATGAAAGAAAGTTATAAAAGATAATGTGTATCTATTTAAACTTACCACTGAAAGCTAGATTCCCTTTTTTGAAGTCAAATTTGAGATCATCATTATGTTGTCTTTATATTACCAGATAATTTTTTGTCCAACCAGTCTTAATCACATCATGATGCAGCCATCTGCTACATTGTTTTGTAAGCAAACTAGGTTTCGCTCGGACACTCATTTTAACAATCGTCTGATATTGAAATCAGCAGGACTTGCTAAAGTGCAGAGCCTGCTTTGATTTACTCATGCATGTCCAATGCTCATGTAATAGCATCCAGTAATGTGTTGAATATGTCACAGTTGCTATTTTAATTCAAAGAACCCTTCAATACTAACCACACAACACCTGCGACTGTCTTGCGAGTTTACAGAATCATATAAACCAGGTGAACAAAATGTGGTGTGGTTGCAGTTTACAACGTCACAGACAAACAGCTGATAAAAAAGAGACTAAAATAGAGGTGCTTCTTGTCAGCCTGTGCTTACTTGAGTCCTGAAATGGGTCTGTAAGATGGGACGGCAGCAGGGTCTCTACCTCCCTCCTGCATTAATCACTGTAAAGATCATCTCAGATAGGAAAGCGTAGGTCGAGGCTGGGGAATGGGGGGGGCTGAGGGTGAGGGCTATAGGGCCGAGATGATGGAATATGGGGTTATAGCGCTAAAAGGAAAGAGAAAAGGTGGAAGGGGTGGGCTTTTACTGCTGAAATACCTGCTGAGGAGACGGGTAATGGGGATCATGGGTGAGATGCTGAGGAGGACTGAAGTCTACTCTGCTGAAGCTTCACTGTCCTTGACCTATTTTTTATAAAAAATTTGGCACAGGTTGAGGGGTGCTGACATAAAGTGGGAATAAACTATAGATATCTTCTTGAACTTTACAATCAATCAAACTTTAATCATGATTTTGGCTTCCATGATTAAATTAGCCTGATATTTACATTTAAAATAAAGGGCTTAAAATACCTAATCGAGCACCTTCTCAAGCTTTAGTCTGCCAACCACCAGGGGGCGAACACATGGCGAAGGGTCCATAAAGCTGCCCAAAAAACAAGTGAGTGGACCCTGCAGCGGCAGCCTCAAGTCACTCAGTGGACTGCACGCGAATCATGTCGGTAGGAGAGGGTAGAGCATTTTGGTGAGGAGCTAGTGCCCCAAAAGGTTCAACATCTATTGTTTGGGCTTGTTTCAGATTCAGGGCAAGTGGTGTTAAACAAGAAGAAGTCATGTGAAAAAATTCCAGCTGAGTTGTGTCTGCTCCAAAGGGTAACACAACTAATCTGTTCAACAGTCTGAAAAAACATCACAAACACAAATACAAGGAATGCATGAAGGCAAAAGGCTAATGCTGCTTGACAAAGTATCTGCCCATGTACAGCGGCAGCCCAGGCAACCAAACAGCGACTGTACCGGGCAACTCGGCATCCATCTACCTCCTAAAGATGAGCTGAAATAACAGATGCTTCATTGTTTTATTTCGCCAAAGAAATGTGTCCAGTAGATACAGTGAACTATGAGGGCCTCAGAAAACATGGTCAAATGACTCGACAAAAAAATGTGTGGTCCCTATTTCCCTAAACTGGCATTACCCACACAATGAAAAATGTTGGGGGAATTAGAGGGAGAAATAACAACTGTTGACTTCTTTGTGACCTACGGGTAAACAGAACAATGGAGCCTTACCTGTCCTTGACACTGCTTTATATTGACAGGGATATTCAAATGGAAAGTCAGTGCTTGCCGATGTCATTTTTTTTCTACAAGACCACAAAGGAGAAGCTATAGTCCAGGGGCAGCAGGAAGCACTGGCTTCTTGAAGTCTACAAGAGGAAAAACTAGTTTGCATCACAACTAGGGCTGAACAATTAATTGCAAATTAGACTAAATCGCAATATGGCTTGTTGCAATTTTCAAATCGCAGACAGTGCAATATTTTTAGCCCAAAATGTGTTGAACATTTTGGCATTGTGATGTAGTTTCTCGCAATTTAATGCCTATTTTAACCTTTTTTAATCCAGTTTTTACAACTTTATGCCTATCTTGCTCCCATTTATCTTTTTTTTGGCCACTGTCAGACCATGTTTGGAATTTTTACATAGTTTTTGAAATTTAATCCCAAGTTTGCTGCTATAATCAATTTCCCTTAGTCACTTTTGAATTTTTTTGCCATTTTTTTTTACAATTTCATATCTATTTTGCTTCTGTTCTCCACTTTTTCTCAAATCTTTTATCCTTAGATTGATTTAATGTCATTGGTTATACTATAAAATGATCTTCTGCTTATGTTTGTTAAAGAATACATAAGATGAGGAACATTAAAACGATCGCAGAGTAAATCGCAATTGCAATATTGGGGAAAAATATCGCAATTTGATTATTTTCTCTAATCGTTCAGCCCTAACCACAACAGACCATGGCTCTATATGTCATCAATGCAGCTTCTCTAAATAAAAGGACGAGACTTCAGTGCTATGGTCACAGGCTCCATCTAGCAATTGGTGAGTAGATGAAAAAAAAAGTAAATAAAATGTACACATATTTGAATTGTACGTAATCTATGCCAATATAATGAATGGATGAATGCAATTGACTAGTTAAATAACATAAAAAGTAATTGGGTGAGTATGCATACAAAGACGAGTCTTGTGTTCTTTTATAGAGAATGCAAAGAGAGATCCATGGATTGACCATGCAGTAGGAATCTGAAAAAAACTTGGGAGCAGTTTCTCCTACAGGTGGAGGCATAACAAGGAGCTTCAAGAGCATGGGCTGAAGACAGAATGCCTCACAAAGTGGGGATCAATGCAGGCAGTGATAGCAAGAGTCCTGGAGCAGCAGAGGGTCATTTTGCAAGTCTTATCTTCTGACTGAAAATCAAGACACCTCATCCCAACATGGCAGGACACTGACATCCTGGAAGCCACCAACAAAGCCCTCCATCCTCTGATTGAGTTTCCTGATACACCGTCCGGTGAGAAGAATGTCATTGTTTCTTTTGTGAAGCCAGTTCACCTGTTCAGTTCCGCCTTTGCCAAAGTAAGTGATGATGTTCCAGACCCGACCAACACCAAACCCAAGATCCTCACTTACTTGGAAGAAAAATACAAGGATCCAGAGACACAAGAACTGCTCGACATGGCCTCTGCTCTTGATCCAAGCTTCAAGCTGAGATATGTCAGTGAAGACAGGACTGCACCAAACCAGTCCAGATTCTGATCTGAGATGGCTGCCTCGACAAGCATGGTGAGTAATAATTACGGATACATAAATAGAGAAGAATTTATAATAAATTAAAGATATTCAGGGGATTAAAATGTACTACAAGGTCACTGATGTGTTGTGATCTGAATACAGATGTGTTTTTGCTTTGATTATTTCTTCAGACTGATATTTCTCTCTTATTTATGTTGTGTATTTTTCAAGGAAAAGATCCCAAATGATCCAAGTGGAGGGACTGCAGACAGTGCATCTAAGAAAAGGGGAGCTTCAAGGTCACTGGGGCAGCCACACCAGGATCCTCTCCTCACCAGAAATAACAGGCTGTAGCCAAGCTTCCTACTTTTTGTTTTAAATTGATTTTCATGTCATCACACCAAGGGTTTCAGTTTTACGTATTGATGTTTTATTGGTCTAATCCTGGAATGTCTGATTTGTTTTGGATTACATCTGAATGTTGTTTTTCTTTGTCCTTTCTTCTGTTTTAAGGCCTTATCTTTTATACAATGGTGCCACTGAAAATGATGTCTGTCCTTCAATTATCTTCTGAAGACATCAATAAACTAGAAAAGCACTCAGAGAGCGCAGACCTCCGCCAGCGCCACAGTCCTTAGCCATATTGTGATTTTCACCATAAATATTAGTCCTACCTTTATTTCATTGAAATATTGAGATTCCTCGACCATGAAAACATAGCATTAGCAATTGGATTCATAATTACCTACGCCGAGGAGGTTATGTTTTCGGGAGAGTTTGTTTGCCTGTCTGTCTGTCTGACTGTGAACAAAATAACTCAAAAAGTCATGGATGGATTTTGATGAAATTTTCAGGAAATATTCAGCATGGGAAAAGGAAGAACTGATTTGATTTTGGTGTTGATCTGGATCAGCGTCTGGATCCACCATGGCGAAAAATGTGATTTCTGTGAATAACTACTGAACTAAAATAGATATCATTATGAATCCAATTGCTAATGGTATGTTTTCATGATCAAGGAATCTAAATATTGACATGAAATAAAGGTAGGACTGATATTTTTGGTCGAAATCACAATATGGCTGAGGACTGTGGCACTGGCGGAGGTCTGTGCTCTCCGAGTGCTTTTCTAGTGATATCTATTTTAGTTCAGTAGTTATTCACAGAAATCACATTTTTCGCCATGGTGGCCAGACGCTGATCCAGATCAACACCAAAATCGAATCAGTTCTTCTTTTTCCCATGCAGAACATTTCCTGAAAATTTCATCAAAATCCATCCATAACTTTTTGAGTTATTTTGTTCACAGACGAACGGACAGACAGACAGATAGACAGACGGACAAACTCTCCCGAAAACATAACCTCCGTGGTGGAGGTAACAATTAATGCTGATAATAGTTCCTTAGAATCCCTTTGGTCAAACACAATTAAAAGGACCTCAGCTTTATTCCATGGACACATGGCACCTTTGGGGCTACGAAAATTAAGCCTTGGCCAAATCAGGTCGTGGGCCCTTGGGATTTGATTAGTGACCCTGGGTGCCAATCCAAGATACTGCACTGTGATTGGCCATTTGCCATGTCAATGGTGGGCTGTCTAGAAAGACCACTGTGGGCATTGCGACGTCAGGCTTCTGTTGGCTGACTTTGCTGAAGGAATTTTAAAGCAGAAATTTGATTTTGTTAGAACTTCAAATGTTGACTCTGGACTGAAATCTTTGTCTTTGGTTTCAGAGAAACAAGGGTTTGATTTACCACTTTCCTGTGTTTATAATTTTCAGATGGATGGGACAAGAATATAAATCATAATCCATGTGTGCATACAAACAGAGTAAATAAAAACTGCTATTACTTAGTGAAAAAACATATGAGAAAACTGAAGACCACAAGCAAGGAATATGATTGTAGCCTGAGAGTAAAAAAATATATATATTAAAGAGACTGTGAGGAGTTTTTAAGTAATTACAAAAAAGTCTCACTTTTAGATGTATGCCTGATCGAGATACGCACTTATCGATGAGTTTTATAGCATCTAAATAGGTTATCTATAAATGCTATTCTTTAGCCTCCTGGTCGGGTCGTACAGGGCTGGACTGGCCCGGATACTCAACTTCGGGGAACCAGATAATTAAAACTAGAGCAAATTTATATTATTTTATGATTTATATTACACGTCTTAGAGCACTGGGCTGTAAGTAGCAATATATAGCCGGCTACAAAACTACCATGCTAAGTTTTCCAAAAATTGCTTGTCGTCACACATCAAAAACTACCGCTACGTAACTAGAGAGAGACACATTACCTCGTGGCTTTGCATCCTGTAAGTTGTTGAAAAAAGAAGTTGTAAAGCAAAGCAGAGCTCCGACAAAGATCCATGCAGCATTTACCATTACAAACAAACACATTTGGCTTCACGTCTCCGGTGCGTTCAAGTTGTAGGCAGAAGTAGGAATTTCTGGGTTCCGAGTGGGAAACTAAAACTGGAACGTCCCCCGAAGTCAGAATGTCCTACTGGGAACTCGGTGAAACCTCACCATCCCCGAGTTGACAATCGAAGATAGATGCCCCCAGTGTGAACAGTTATTTAGCTCCTGTAATAATAAATTTATTTGCACTTCTGACTGGGGTGTGTCACTCTAGATCAGCTATATACATAGTATTGCTAGATTTATATTTACAAAAATGCTGCCATAGTGATAATCACATTCTTCATACAACAACGCAGGGCGTGCTAACAACAGCTAACAATAGCCTGGTAGATCGGCATGTTTTTTTCCTGACTTCAACTGGGACGCCGATAAGTCAGAGATGATGTCACTCCCAATTCCGAGGTTACAGGAACGCAGCATTACGCCGGCGATAAATTCTCCTCATAGCAGCTTTAAATGATTCTGTAAAATAATGTAAAACAAAAATAAAATAGCTTTGACATTACCAGCATTAAATACAAAGTTAAATAACAAGATTGTAAAATGAAGTTTTTGGGCTCTCTTTTGAAAAATCAGCCAACAAGTGAAGGAACAGGCAGTCCCTACAAGAAGTTTAAAACACTGAAAGTTTAAGTGTCCAGAACATCTGAAAAGAGAATCTGAATTCTTGCTACTTTAATCCTCCCATGTGGATCTACAAGTTTGGTTCCTTGGCAAACACACACATGTACACATGTATAGGTGGGGTCATATTTCATACCTTTAATGAATAGCTGCAGCAGCCGCTGACATCACCCCCCCAGTGAAGAGAGAATAATAAGCTCTGCATAATAACTGTCCTTCATCAGCGTTCACTCTTCATAATGCGCTACGGCGCTCTCACTACCTTCTTTCCTTTCTCCTCATCTCCATCTTCACAGTCCAAGGAAAGAGAGGAGGGGGGGTTAGTAAAGCAGAACAAAGCGAGCAGCGAGTCTCCCATGGGAGCCGGCTACACGATAGAACCATTATGGGAAAATAGGCTCGCGCATTTCAGGGGCCAAAAGGGGGCATGCTTAAGTAAAGAATCCCCACTATTCACTTTCATCGCGGAGCTACGCAGAGTCATATACAGTGTCTCACACACAAACACATACCAGCCTACACAAACATGCAGGTTTATATAAACTTTTGTTTGGATCATCACAGCAGAAGCAAATATAAAATACATATCCAGGTGCTTTCACTGTTGTCAGCTCTTTTATTCAGTGGCAAATTTAAATTACCATCAGGTCTTTCACTACGTCCGCACGCATCCCTGCTGTTTGAGAGAGAATGGATATGTTGGGTAAATGTATTTCCAGTTTTCAATGCCATTGCAATGTTTTTTTGCTAAAATACTATCACAGAACTGCTGACAAGTTCTTTTGCTCAAACTGCATTATTGTCAAGACCTGTCACAGACATAGAAGGTACTTTGCACAAATGTCTCAACAGCTCTTGACAACAGCAAGGACTGTCACAACTCTTGACCATCTACCCTTAAGGTGAGTTCACACTGAACACAACTTGGGCGACCTCAGTGACCAGTCTCCATGCAGAGTCAATGTACATCAGCAATCAGCTGTAACCAGATATCGTGATGTGATGTGACAGACGTGATCAGGGGGACTTGGTTGCGTCTTTGGAGTCATGTGGCGGCCCCCCTGTAGCTGCAGGTGGAAACTCTGTGGTTGCCAGGAATGGAGGCCAGGTTGCAGCGCTTGGTCAACAAAGTCAGTGAGTACATCAGTTCCGCCTGAACAGGACCACAGAGAACTCGCAGACAATGAAGCTGCAGTGTTTTGTTGTTAGTAGGTGAGTGAAAAGGATACTGTTGGAGTAATGTCAGCTAATACATCCTATTATATGATATGTTATGACTGTGGGGTGAAACTCCGTGGGCATGGTATCACAGAGACTTGCAGCAACCGAATGAGCTATAGACGGTCTCACGACTTGGGTGGGTAATCTCGTTCGCCAAGTGGCATTCAGTGTGAACGCACCTTCATTTCTGCTCTGCTTGCATCACTGAAAACCTGAAAATTCAAAGCTTTATTTAAGCGGGCAATCTATTGATTAAATCCATTAATTTGAATTATTTTCTGCAGAGATCAAAAAATTTAAAAATCAAGATTTTTTTTTTTCATTCACTTACTTAAATTGTAAGTTGTTGCAAAGTTTGAAAAATATATAAATACTGAAACTTTACAGTTTTCATGATGGTGGCCCTGTCAGGTTTTGCACAAGCACTCTTATAGGCTTGTTTTTATTTTTCGTAAACTAGAATAAATATTTATCAGAGAGAAACACGTTAACAGGCTGGGAAAATCCCTCAGCTTTCAGTGGTTATGTAAGCAAACCTACGTGCATTAGAACTGTGCAATCAACATTTTATGACACACACTTTAATTTTTAGAGGGAAATTCTGATTGATTTAGGAACATAATTTGATAACATAAATGTAGAACTTCATTCATGTCATTTTTGTGTCATTTAGAGTTTTTTTACTTTGAGATTTTTTTTTTTTTTTGCTTTTGGAAAAACAACAGAGTTTTGTGGGGAAAAAATTTGGTATTTTCTATAATTTAATAAATAAACTGTTCTATTAAGAAAGTATTAAAAGTGTGGACCAGATAGCTCAATCACTGTTGGCTTACATATAAAACCAATTAAAAAAAAAAAAAATCGGGTGTTTGAGTGTTATCTCCCACCCACCGAATTACAACAATGCTAAAGGCATTAATATATCCCTGGACCCCATAAGACGAGCACACAACATTCTGCTGTATATCTCAGGTATCTTTTCTAATTTCTGCCTGGCGTAGGCGTCATTTTTACACTCAGTCCTCAAGATGTTTAAAAAGCAAAACTGATTCGCTTGCTTTTGTGCCCGGGGGCCTTTTTAAAGCTCCTTCTACCAGGTCTAAAGTCTTTGGCACAATGCGTTACTGCTATTTTGAGCACGCACAGAGGCTAAAATACATTGAGCTTGTTTAATTCACGTGAAATCCACAGCAGCACACCTCGATAGCTCAACAACAGAGCACTTAGTTCACTTAGTTTATTACTGAGAAATGGAGTCTGAGAGGCAGAGCAGCTACTTTGAAGGGCTTCCTAAAAGCTCTATTACTTGGTTATGCTCTCAGAGAACATTTTCTTATTACATGTCCGGCAGTCATGTTGCATCATCAGCCTTTATCTTGAGTTATGTTTGTTGCAGCCTTTCAAATCTAAGACTTCAGCTGACTAACATGTTTAGTAACTTCTTTTGCTTTATGTCTATGTTGACTGGTGAGTTTCTGACCTTGTCTGATAGACATTCATTGTGAGGAAGGTTAGCACAGAAGCATTTTTTTTACTGAGGCTTGATCAAACAGTAGAGTTTGTGTATCTTAGATTTAGAGACAAACTTGAAAAATCTGAGTTCAACCACAGAGTAGTGTGATAACTCTCCAAGGAGAAATGTTGTAAGAGAGGGTTATTAGAAATCTAAACACACTTCAAAGTATTTTTACCCAAAAGAGATGAAGTGAGAAAGAGATGCAGAGAGTCAAGGGCATAGTTTTAGCCTCAAGGTTTTCCCACCACATCCTAGGCAAATCTGCCTTGAGGGAGGACTTTCAGAGGAGCTTCATTTGAACCAGGACATTTTTCCTTGTCAGAAGAAAGAGGGCTATTTTTATCCTCTCTTTCTTGCTCAATGGACCCACTGGGAGTGTTGCTGTTCTTCCTTGATCTGGGCTGGATGGTTGGTTTAAGGGGATTTTGTCCATTTCCACAGGATCCTACAACCAACGAGGGGCTAATGTTGCTGTTTTCTCTATCGCTGTCAGTGCGAACTTTTGTTTTCTTATATCAGTATTCATTTTTTACATTGTGCAAGCAGAGTTTCATTTACTTACATTTTAAAACACCCTTAGCTGGTGGGTTGCACACTGTGTCTGCATCACAATATACCAGATTATGCCTATTGACTTGGACCTCAGACATCCTGAAAGAAAAGAACTGATGCAATTCAACATCAATAGTTTTCTCCTTTTTCTAAGTTTTCTACAAGTATAAAAAAATAAGACTACTTCTTGGGCAAAAAGCCCATTCTCTGAACCTTAATATACCATCTTTCAACACTAGTTTCTGTACTCACAAAGGATTTAGCTCACTTTCTCAACTCCCTTTAGTGGTTCTCTACTCCCACTTCTCCCGCCTTTATATCTCTCTACGTCCTCCCTAAGCTCCAGGTTGCATTGTTCTTCAAGGCTGGAGTCAGACTTGAGATTTAGAACTTGGAGGATTACAGGAGGCAGTGTTGTCCCTGGTGGCTATTCCCCTTTGTAGAGCAGCCCCAAAAATAACGGTCCAAAATCACCAGAGGATAAAAGAACTAATCCATCATGCAGGTTCAAAACCCCCACTTGTGGTCACTTCAGATAAAAGTGTATCTGTGGAGTGTGCAGGTGTTCAGGTGTGCAAATGCATGCAACTGCAGACCGAGGCAATACCAAATGCAACTCCTGACATTTTAGCATCTCAAAGGGTTTCCTGTAACAATGTTCTAGATCCTCTGGGATTCAGAATGATATTCTGTCATATGAAAGAAGAAGATATGCACTACTGGGATTATGCAAACATTCTTTTGGCTCATTTTTTTTACCTTCATTCAGTCGAAGGTTTTTCAGAATACATTCTAAAAAACAAAGCTACAAATCACTTCAGACTTCCATTTGTAAAACATTATCAGGTTTGAGGACCAAAATACTTAAATGTTCCATTTTCCCTCCATATACACTTATTCCAAGAGTTGTCTTTGATTTTTTCTGCTGTATATCATTTTGAAGGACAAGGTAGTAAAATTTCACTCTCCGTTTTTGTAATGGGTTTAATTTCATTTATTTGTAATTATAATTAAGCAAGGCCTGAATTATCACACTGACAGCAGAGCACACAAGTATCCAATGCGAGGGATGATACAAGCTTTTTAAGAATATTGTTGCTGTCAGGCACAAACCACATATCTCCAAATTTAGTAATTTCAGAAACAAACACACGGCTGCTGATTGAATGAATGTTTTAATAGCCTGACCAAATTTTGCTATACACTTATTTGGTTAAAAGTCTATGAAAGCCACTCACCAGCATCAAAGGTGACCAGCAACAATATACCCTGAAAAAGAAAAAAAATCACGTTACCGTAGATGTTAAGTGCAGACAAGAAATATTCTGAAACTGAGGCTGAAAGCTCTTCTAATAGGAAAAACACTGCTTATGGACACAAGTGCGTTATGTTATTGATCAGGAGCAAAATAAAAGTAGATTGCAGTACTTAATATAATGGTAATCAATCCTTCAGACCAGTTTCTGAACAAATAATGATCATGTGTTGTCCTCTCAGGATAGGGACGTGTGGTTGGACATTTTAGACAGTGTGCACAAGTTTGTCTTTTGGTTTTTAAATAGAATATTAAACAAAATGTAGTGTCTAAGACTTCTATTTCTATTGCTCTGGCATCAAACAATCATTTACATTTTTTAAATGTTGCTAGGTTTATAACAAAATTTTTCATTGTTGCAATATCAAAAACCATCTGATATTCTCCACAGAAAAAAAGTCAAGATAAGTAATGAGTAGGGGTGACACGAAATTTCGTGCCACGAAATTTTGCAAAATAAAAAAATGACTAAATAAAATTCAAAGACGCTCGAAATAAAAGGACCAAATAAACCCTCCTCGCCTCCCTTAGCTAAACACTTGCTGCAATACTGAGGAGGACGAAGTGGGGGATGCTCCTTCGTCAAATCAATCGGTTGTGTGGATCTATTTTGGCTTCCCATGTAAAAGACGAGAGAACGGTGAGAAGATTGCGGACAAAACAATAACTGTGTGCAAAATATGCCGCTACAGTTCGCCGTATACTGCGGCGAGAACAACTACCTGCAGCTTGCGAATACCTGCTTTTATTTAACAGTCACTGTGGGCTGTGACCACACCGACAACAATTTTAATTCACGAACAAGAAAGTGAGTAGTAATCTCTACACCTCCTGCTAACGGCTCTCTCCCTCCATGCTAACACACACACATTACTCTCCCCTTCTGAACTGACCCGCTCGCCCCGCCTTCCTGGTCCATTCACTGACCGTCAATTCATAGGAAACATTAAAATCCACACTGAACAAAGAACAAACCGTAGAACTGCTCCACTATGTTTGTGTAAGTCTGCATAAAAAACAATATCTGATTGTTGCATCTACTGTTGAGTTGACAGAATTTGATCATACTTGAAGATCAGAAGTATATGCACTGTTATAGGCTAAATATTATAGTTCACAGCTCAGACATTTATAGGTCTAAACTGCAGCTCTGAGGACTGCTGTTTGTTTTCCTTTTCATTCAAGAATGTAGTTATCCTGATTGTTACAACAACAAAGCACTTTTTATTGAGATTTTATGTTTGTATTTGCACTGTAGTCTAAATAAGGGGAAAAATCTACAATTTTGTTTTTTTTCAAAGAGCATTTATTTTGTACTGATGCAGCAATATTTTTTGTATTGTATTATTATTTTTGCATTAGGAACTAAAGAAAGAAAATGAGATTTTTGCACAACTTCCTACTGTTGGGGATTTTCCTTAATCTTTATTTCGTATCGTGAGCCCTGTTTCATATTTCATATCATTTCGTGAGTTGACCATTTCATTACACCCCTAGTAATGAGTAGGGGTGTCCCGATACAACTATTTCACCTCCGATACGATACCAATATAGCAGCCTTGTGTATTGGCCGATACCGATATCAATCCGATACGATATCAGAAGGAATCATACAGACTTTTATTACCTATTTTGTAGTATGGACTGTAAGAAAAGGCTTGATAAGGTCAGATTACTCAAACAGAGAACAGTAGTCAGCAATAGTAGGTATGAGAAAAACTGACTCATTTGTTATTAACCAACAGGTTAAATAAATTTTAACCTTAAACAGAAGAATATACTACAATTAAAACAACATGAATAAAAAATATTAGACGACCCTGAAAAGTGACCTCAATAAATCAAACAAAAACATATTTCACCAATTGCAAAATAACCACTGTGTTGAAGTTAAACATAACCATATTCTACAACTTAATAAAATAAAAAATAAATATATTAGAATGGACTGCTTGTATCGGAGTGCTGGTATAGGGGATTTAGGATGCAGGCCAATATAATCCGATATTTGTTTTTTTGACCGATATCAATATCGGATCGGGACATCCCTAGTAATGAGAGTAACCTTTCAGCTAAAAAAAGTATCAAGAAGACATTAAGTCCACATTGCCCAACCAGTCGCTTCAATTTCCCCTCTCTGCTAGTGGCTTGCCAACTTCCAGACAGTTTCCAGCCAATTACCAGTTAACGTCCAAGTGCTTAGATTCCTCTGAAAACGTTCAAGCATTTGCAGAGTGTCTCCCGAAGATAGTGCCTCAACATTTTCCTTGGTTCTCAGATTAACTTTGAAATAAACAGAGAGGAATCTTGACACCACAAATCAACACAAACATGGCCTGAAATTAACAATTTAAAACTTTAATGGTGGTAGGCTCCATCATGGACCATGGATGATCCAAGACTCTATCAGGGAGAGTGGGAAACTTCATATAGCTGCATCTGTACTTGATCTTGCATTTTATCGATAACTGGAAAGATACTGAACCCTCCACAACTCTTATTGTGTGAATGTAAATAGTGTGTTGCAGTTTGTACTACAGCTCCACCATCATTGTGTGAGTGAATGAACTATGCAGTGTAAACATGCTTTGAGTAGTAGGACAACAAGAGAAGTGCTATATGAGAGGAGGCTATTTAGGATTCAACTATTTCTTTGTTGCACAATTCCAAGGTCAACAATACACAATGTGGAGAACTGCTGTATAGAAATGTTATCAAGCACAGATTTGAAGTGCTTGACAGGCAGGACGCCAGCAAACACCCCATGTGACGAAGTGTAAATAAGGCTTCTCACAATTCCATCTGCTCTCAAGTCACACAGAGGGAAAAATCATCACGGCGACAATTATTCTCTTCAAAGACTTCTCATGAAAAAACAACAAACTCTTATCTCCAGTGCATCCTCCAGATCTTCCCCGTGTTCTGAGCAGGGATTTCTGGCTGCCTGGACTTCTGTAACCACTAGCTACACACATCAAACCCAAAGGCTAGAACTAGAGTCATCTCCTTCCTCCTGCAACTAAGCAGCTTTTCTGTACAAGTCAAGGATTAAGCACCTTGCCTGAGGCCCCTCCAACATATGATTTCTATGGTTATTACTCAGAGAGCAGAGAGCGTTACTTGCTCACTTTTGGGACTGCTCTGAGGATCCAAACTGGCCAGTGTGCAGCTTTCTGACAACTTTCCTGGGTTGGTGCCATGGAGGAGAGTCACTGGACAGGAAGGCTGAATGCTTTGGGTGAAACCTTAACATTTGATTCAACTGCAGTGTTCCACGAAGAGAATCCACTGTTGCACCGTCAGTCAAATCACTTAATCCAACATGTATTTTTCTGTTTTAAGGGGTTTTATATGGAGACAGGCAAAAACTAACAATAGCAACAGAGACGTGCAGCAAAGACCAGGGCTAGAATCACACCTCCATCCCCATATCTGTGACTCACCCCACCATTTCATAGACATGTTAATGTACGTTTTCTGATCCATATGGTTAAAAAAGGGGATTAGTGACAATGTGCCATGAATCCTATCAATGAGGCTGATCCGTGGACCCTTTTCCAACCTAACTAACTGTGACTTCAATTCACTTTGAAGAACAAACAAGAATTCATTTTGTCAACCAATTATTTTCATCATTGTTTTCATCAACAACCTTTTTCCCCTGACAAAAACTAGACTATAACTTAAAAAAGAAAACAGCTGTACATTGACCAAAACTAAAACTAAATTAACTGACATTGTCCTCAAATAAAAACTAGACGAAGATGTTTGACAGAGACTAAATCCTGCCAGAACTAATTGTGTCATGAAGAAAGTAGAGACAGGTTAGGAATCACAAAGGTTGGATGGGTTAAGAGGGACATCCAATCGTAATGCGTTAGCTTCATGGTGGCGGGATCCAACTGTAAAGCATGACTTCAGAAATTCAAGGAAACAAAAAATGCCATATGCTACAGCCACACCGGACGCGAATTGGCAAATTTAAACGCGCGTAGTGCCTGCGACGCGCCGCGCGTAATGCCCGAGGCTGGATGCTGGACCATTTTGACAAGCTGGGGCGACGCGCATCACTGCGCAGGCGCAGTAGAGAGCTGGAGCTTGTCGGATTCAGTGATGACCCGTGCAGGCAAATCCAGCTGGAAACGAATATTTACAGAACTTACCTTCAAAACCTGTCTCCTCAGCAACTTTCACCCAAGCCTGCTCCTTTTTGTTCCGGTCTCTGTAGAGTACACATGTCGAATCGTATAGCTCCGGATGATGGCAAACAGCGCAGATCAACCTCTCCTCCATCTTTCAGAGGGGTTTGAGCAGGAGCAGGAGGCCGGAGCATCACACGTCACCGAATCAATGACATGGGGGGAATGTCATCGCTGATTGGCTGCTGTGCCACAGCGTCACGCAAATTTGCGTCGAAGGTTCAACTCAAGCGTAGAGGCGTTTGACACCCCAAATGCGCCGGACGCTCCAAACGCGCCACTCCAAACGCGCCGCGCCAAACTCGTCTGACGCGCGGCCTAGGTCGAATCTGCGTCCAGACGCGTCTTTGCATTGACTTTGTATGTAATCTAGACGCACGTCTTTGCGAATTCGCGTCCGGTGTGGCCACACTATTACACTTTACGAGTCATATTATAGTCAACTACATTTATTGTCGATTTCGTCGAATAAAATGTTGCAAAATTCCATCAACTAAAACTAAACTAAAATTATAACAGTTTAGATGACTAAATTATCATTAAAACTAAAAGCTATTTTAGGCATAAGACTAACACTAAAAATCAATTAAAAAGTGCTGTAAAAATTAATATTGGGACAAACAGAAAAACTGGATGCAGATGGTAAGTGCCATCAGATTTTTTTTATGATTTATTTTACACTACTCATTCTTAGTGATCAACTTCCAGTTCTTTTTAGAGATCAGAAGATTTTGTGTCAGCTCCATGATAAGACCCTGTCTTCATGCTTTCAAACTGATCTTTATTTTGTATTGTGCTTTTTTATTAGTTTTTATGTTTGTTATTAACAACAGAAATGGAAGAAGGGAGGCTGTCTCTAAAATAAAAGCAGGCTTTGGTCTTACTTGTGAGGGGCTTGTTTGCAGACACATTAAAGCCTGCGTGTCACGTTTAGGCCTTAAAATTGCAGTTTCAATCCACCCACTGCTGTGATTTAAAGTGTCTTCTGGCAAAATACAAAAGGTTCTTTGGGAAATATTGTCTGGATTATTTCCTTCTGTGGCTTATATTCATATATACATATGTTGTTCATACTGTATGTATTGCAATATTTTAGGGTCTTTGCTGGTAAATTTGCATTTGTACGTGGAACAATTTAAATCAGAGCTATGAGGGGTTTTTAAAAGCCCAGTGGCTCTTAAGTCAAACTCTGCAGTGTTACTAAATGTGATAAATACACATTAAAACACAGCGTGAGAGTGCAGCAACAAATTTCTTAATATATTTTACTAATAACCTTGTGGCTTTCAATTCCATTAATTAAAGACTACACTATTGAACAACTGACAATGTAACCTCATCTTGTCGACTACTCTATAAAGGCCATTCTAAGCAAAGTTAATTAAGATAATGTTCCATCAGCAGCAACCTCTTAACCTTATATCAATAAACAGAAAAGCATTTTGTAAAAAAGGTCTTATTAAACGCTGATTACCTGTATATTACAACGATGTAGAATTAAGTGCCAATAAGCTCCAATAATGAAATGAATATGGTGACATTAGCATTCCAAAATGACAAAACAATCCAGAGAGGCTACATCTTTTCTGAGAACGAGCCAACTTACCAGCAAACACTGGCCAACATGTCTGGAGGATTGTTAGCCTTCAGCTAAACCCAACTCACCAAAAATGTCAAAACATTTATAAAGACAAAAACAGGGTTTTATACTGCAGCTGTATAGTAACTGCAGAGCATGTGCACACCCTCAGAGCTCTGGCAGGTCTGCACATAACAGCAGAGTTTAACAGAGGCTCAGCAGCCTGGATTTATTTCACAACAACAGTCATGCCAACAACTTCCATGCCTCATGTAAGCAATTCCTACACAGCTTACATGTTAAAGGGTGGCAAGTTTAACCCAGATATGAAAACAAAAGAAGGTTAAAAAAAAGTCCTGTTCCATGTTTCCTTGCAGGTCCTTCAAGTTGGTGTTTATGTCGATTACAGTTTTTTACTCTTGTCATTTCGGAGAGTATGAGAGTACATGCTTAAAACTGACAGACACAGGTTTACAGGAGCAGGGTTACAGACAGCGTTAAACACAAAGGGTTACAAAAGCAGTGTTACAGACGCAGGGTTATAGACGTGGGGTTACAAATAGTTACAGACTAAAGGATGTCCACTTTTGCTGTACTGGAATGACTTACCAGTTAAATTCCAGTTTGAAGACTCCTTCTCTTCTTTTATTCCTTTCCTAAAAAAAAATAAAATAAAATTTTAATTAAAAAAGACTTTTCACCAGGTGTGACACCTTTTAATTTCTTAGATAAAAGATGAAGGTTTAATTTTATGCAGGATTCATTTTTATTAGTTTTTTTCCCTTTTTAATGTATCAATATACAGCATTTCTAATTAGTTCGACATTTTATCTATTCTTTTGTTAAGTCCTTTGTGACTTTGTTAAGAAAAGTGCCACAGAAATGAATACTAGTTTGTTGTTATGTTGCAAAAGTGATCCAAACAATGTGGGTCATCCCTCAGCCCAAAATGACACATAAGATACTGTATCAGTGTTGTTACCTCTGCCAAGGAGGTTGTGTTTTCGGGAGAGTTTGTCTGTCTGTCTGTCCATCCATCTGTGAACAAAATATCTCAAAAAGTAATGAATGGTTTTTGATGACATTTCCAGGAAATGTTCATCATGGAAAAAGGAAGAACTGATCCAATTGTGGTGTTGATCCAGATCAGCGTATGGCCGCCATGGCGAAAAATGTGATTTCTGTGAATAACTACTGAACTAAAATAGATATCATTATGAATCCAGTTGCTAATTGTATGTTTTCATGGTCAAAGAATCTAAATATTTACATGAAATAAAGGTAGGACTAATATTTATGGTGAAAATCACAATATGGCTGAGGACTGTGGCGCTGGCGGAGGTCTGCGCTCTCCAAGTGCTTTTCGAGTTTTAACACTTTAACTCTGCTTTCTGCTCTATTATATTTTTTATCCAAAGCTTTCAGAAGGTTATGCTTTTTGTGTTTATCCAAACAAAAAGAATCCTTTAATGAAGCAGCCATAATATTAACATGTACATAAAAAATTACAAATGAACAAAAACGCAATCAAAATATTGATTTGGAATGGGTAGGAAACCAGTAGGCGCTTAACCAGATTTCAGTGGTACAATCATCCGGGTGACAGCTCTGAAAAGTTCTTTTTCATTCCTTGGATGTATCATTTGTGGAAAAAAACAAACAAAACGAAAGCAATAGCATGTGGTGGCATGAGTCACCTTGTAGTCATGTCCAGAGGCATGATGTTGATGGACTTAAGTACCTACACTGGGCGTCCAGATTCAGTTATGACCTGGTGCTTTTTACCTCAAATCATTCTCCACCTGCTCTCATCCCCACACTCTTCCACATCCCGAGTTAAACAAAGGCATAAAAGCCCAAGAGTAAATCCCAAAGAGGGTGAGCAGATGTAAAGGATTTATCCAGATCATATGTTTTGATTTCTTTCTCTGTGGACAGAAAACCAGCTTTTACAGTCTCTTACAAACTTTTCCCTCAGTAGCCGACACGGCTTAACAAAGTCAGACAACAGTGCGCTAACATGCACGCAGATGAAACCTTCTTGAGGCGGCAGACCGAGCGCTGCAGGATATATGTAAGCACTACACGCCGGGGACGGAGTCACTTGAAGTATCGTGGGGGAAAGAATGAACAAAGTTGTGCCTTTACAGAAACACGCAACTCTGCATCAGCGCATCCATGCTTCCTGCTGACACACAGCTGCAGCACGCGAGGATGAACAAATCAGCTAAAAATTTGGTTTGTAGCAGCGAGGAGGGCTGAGTGATTCATGTTGAAGGCTGTCCATGGGAGCCCTTGGGGGGATGGATTTGTGGCAGCTTGCGGCCCGGTGATCTGTCTTCCAGCGTCCAAACTTATAAATACCTCAGATCTGTCAGAGGGGACAGCTCCTGGAAACTGCAGACGAACACACCTGTTCTCACACACATAAAATACACACAAATGAAGAGCTAATATGTACAAGAAACACCTGCACATAAAGCCACAGAGACGCTTTTCTCAGAGTCAGTTTTTGTGTAAAGACCTCATGCTTTGAAACAATCTCAGAGAGGAGATAGGGTTCGGTCACTGTAAATTGTCTGATCAATCTTCATAACTGGCCTTGGTGTGAAAACAGATGTTTTTCTGTCCTCTCTGTAGGAGAGTTGTTAAACTGAGTCCATCCGTATTCTGCACCAGCTCCACTAAAACATAAACCTGCTGTCATTTGTTCTGTTTTTTAAAAATAAAAGCTCAGGTCAGAACAGTCAAAGTCAACAGCCTGTCCTGATGGCACTAATCATCCGCTGATCTGATCTAATGATGTGACACAAATTAAGAGCAATAATTGTGCTTTTTTAAACCCCATTTTGCCCCCAATGTGTCAGCTACAGTGGCCTAGTTGTCTAATCAGTATCATTGTCAAAGTCAGTGTGTGATGGAGGTCGTCCTCAGGCACTGAAGTGTTTGAATATGAAGAGGTTTAAAGAGGGAAAAGAAAGGGAAAGACATACTTCAAGACACATTAAAACAGTGTTGACTGCATTGTTCAAAGATCCAAAGTGTAACCCTTGAAGCAACATCATTTTATAGGTTGACAGTTAAGTGTTTGAATAGTGCAAAGCAGTTTGAAAATATATGGATGTATGTATGTGTGTATGGATGGATGTTTGCATGGATGTATGGATAAATGGATGTATAAATGTACGGATGTACTGTATGTATGGATGTATGCATGTACATATGAATGTATGTATGTATTCATGGATGGACTGATAGATGGATGAATGTCTGAATTAGGGCCCGATCGATACAGATTTTTTGAAGCTGATATCGATGCAGATATTTGGCTTAAAAAATACCAATAACCGGTTCATTGGCCGATCAATTAAAAAAATATATTTAAAATTATTTTTTATTAATTGGTCCCAAAACACTTACAACAATGAATTTATGAATAACAGGTAGAACATTTAACTGTTTTACAATACTTTGTCCCTAAGTTTTGGTTTAACTTTACAAAACAGAAGAATTTTTAAGTCCAAAAACATGCAGAAAAGCTTTAAACCTCCGGGAAATAAATTATAAACCTTTAAAATGAGTCAGTCTTTATCTTGTACTTTTTGTTGATGAAAATAACAAGAAGGTAGGTTATAGTTCAGGTAGAACAACTTTTAAAAAGTTGTAAACAGGTCATTGCGAGAGGAAAAACATTTTTATAAGCCACTTATTTTTTACTCTACAACTTTCAAGAGCAAAGAACTTTCAAGTACAAAATAAATAGTGGACAAAACTGCTGAATGACTTCTATCTCATCACATCTGCCTGTCAGTCCCAGAGTCCTCATTAGTGCATCAGAAGTAGATTTTAGTGCAGGTAGAATCACTTTTTTATTGTTAACACAATGTAACATGTGTGAGGGAATCAAAATATTTTGTGGGACGCTGCACATATTGCACAAACTACCTTGAACAGGCCTAATTTAAGTTCCCAGCTATGATGAAGTCTCCCCTTGGATGAGTCCCCCGGAAGCATGGTCTCGCTGTGTCCAGCGGTATATTGTGCGAGCTCTGAAAGTCACTAGTTATGTCTGACTTGCAGGCAAAAACAACTTTCAGCAACTCTGTGTGAGTGTAGCTGAGTTTTGCCCCATATACTTAATCACCAATACACACAGAATCAGTACGGAGCTTAGAGCCGCTACAACAACGCGCGCCGCCATCTTTGACTACATCATCAATCTGCCTTGCCTGGACACCAAATAGCGTTTACTGTTTTATGAGAAATTAAGTACATATCAGCGTTACATCGGCAAAAATTTGGCAGATGTTGAATACTTTAAAGGGATTGTGAAGAGAATCTGTTTCTGCCGACTTTGAGACTCTGCTACCCATGAGCACGCGCGGCGACTGTCGTAATGCTGCGTTCCAGTAACCTCGGAACTGGGAGTGACATCATCTCCGACTTATCGGCGTTCCAGTTGAAGTCGGAAAAAAACACCCCGAGCTACTAGGCTATTGTTAGCAGTTGTTAGCACGCCCTGCGTTGTGTGAAGAATGTGATTATCACTATGGCAGCATTTTTATAAATATAAGTCTAACAATACGAGCAAGCTAAATAACTGTTCACACTGGGGGCATCCATCTTCGATTGTCAACTCAGGGGTGGCAAGGTTTCACCGAGTTCCCTGTAAGAAATTCTGACTTTGGGGGACGTTACAGTTTTAGTTTCCCACTCGGAACTCGGAAATTCCTACTTCAGACTACAACTTGAACGCACCACAAGCCTAAGCGTGCATTTGTTGTGATGCTAATGAATGCAGCTCGGACCTTCCGCAGAACTCTGCATTGCTTTACAACTTCTTCTTTCAACAACTTACAGGATGTAACACAGTGAGGTAATGTATCTCTTTCTAGTTACATAGTGGTAGTTTTTGATGTGTGACAACAAGCAATTTTTGGAAAACTTAGTATTGTATTTTTGTAGCCAGCTATATATCGCTACTTAAGCCCGGTGCTCTAAGACGTGTCCGAATAATACAAATTTGCTCTAGTTTTAACTGTCTTGTTCCCGAAGTTGAGTATCCAGGCCAGTCCATCTCTGTCCGACCTGACCGGAAGGCTAAGAAATAGCATTTATAGATAACCTATTTTGATGCTATAAAATTCATCGATAAGTGCGTATTTCGATCAGGCATATATCTAAAAGTGAGACTTTTTTGCAATTACTTAGAAACTCCTCACAGTCCCTTGAAAAAGGGCTATGATCAGGTGGCCGAGATTTTGGTCAGGCCCTAGTATGAATGTATGAATGTATGGATGTACCCATGAATGGATGGATATCTACAGTGTATAAAGTGTCTCCGATTTTAACAAGGAGTTATAAACAAAACCAGTCAAATACTGTGTCCAAGTGACCAACCCATCTCCTCAGGCAATCACTTTGTTTGGAATGATCAATCATATCAAACGCTGGTCTCAAATCAACTAAAAGAGGCCGGCTTTATGATATGAATCAGCTGCAATTCTAAAGTCATTCCCCCCCTTCACTAAAGCAGTTTCACTGCTATGATTGGATCAATTGCCAGGCAGGAAATTATAAAGTATATCTCTGCAACTGCTACAGTGAGTCAGTTGATCAAAAATCCCTCTCCAGAAGTTTGCAGAGAATAAAAGGTTAGTATAAGCCTGTGATTTGCAAGGGAAGTAGTAGCAGAGAAAAATATTTGCAGTGGTCTGCTGAGATAAAGATGTTTGCTGAGGAAAGTTGACTTTTGCAAAATTCATAGATTTTTTGGATCAATTCAGAATTGCAGAAATTAATATTTGCAGTTTTAAGATATATCCATTTGAAACACCTTTAGAATAAAACAAACCCTGGTCTCCATCTGTCCCACTTAAACAGATAAATTAAACTAATGCTTTGAAAGTCATTGAGGTGGTCTCATATAGAATCACCAAGAAGGGTGACAAACAGCAGTAGCTGAGCCTTACCCCCTAAACTCCGGTCATTAATATACAACATTTGAACTGTAAACAGACTGTAAGACCAGGCTGCACAAGCAATGTTGAATCAGAAAAGATTTTGACAGAAAGATCATCATCAAATTCAATCCACAAGTCACACTTTGCTCTCTCTGTCGGATCTAACCAATATACTGGTCTAAAATGCAGGGTTTTTCTATGTTAGACAAGTGCAGTCACTACCACTCGATTCTTGTGGCCTGATGTAGTTGAAAATTTGCCCCCACACATTACACAATTGGCTGATTAACTTTGCAGAGCATACTGGGATACTTAGTGATATTGACAATGCTGGAGCAACTTTTATAACTCCTCACATCTTCCTCAAACAGGTACTAACAATACAGCCAAAGACAACATAGTATGCTCTTGAATAAGTAAGTCAGGTGGAGTGCAACTGAAAAGATTTCTTGAATAAAGACAACATGTGACCAGGGGAGCTGGGCAAAGTAACCTTTGAAAAAATGTGGATGCCAAGTGAGCTCTGTGCAAGTGTTGAACGAGCAGGCCGATGGTTGGTAGGACTGTTCATTTGGCAGAAACAGGAGGCGGGAGCGAGTAGCACAGACCATCAGAGAGTTTGCAAGTGTACGCTGCAGACTTCGCTGGTCGCAGTGAAAATGGTTCTGAGCAGGATCTGATTTTTTTTTTAAAGGAATCAGACTGGCACTAGAAATGTGGAAAGTTCAACAAAACTTTCTGCCGCCCCACATGCCACATACAAAAGGTGGGCACAGTCAAGTGGGAAGACAAAAATGACAAAAGTAGAGAAATTTTGGATAACTTTCGCAACAACTTCCTCTCTCTCCTTCCTTCATCTGAGGCAGTAGCAGAAAAAAAAAACATTAGACAACAAAAACTGTTGTTTAAAAAGACTTCAACTGGGTTCTCCACCGTGATTTATTTTCAGACAAATTCAGCATTTTCATTTTTATTTCTTGGTGACTACAATCCATAAAAGCACCAGATCTCCAGATTCTCTGAATCTGCCCTTTTAGTATTAAGTACAGCATCGAACTCTGCATCTGTTTTTACTGATGCCCTATGTCATGAATAAGTCTCTTCCACATTCACAACAACACAAAAAACATTAAGAACTTGATACAAACGAAAAAATATATATCTAAAAAAATGTAAAACTAAATAAAAAACAGTCTTCCCTGTTTAAAGAAAGAATTGTGCTTTAAATTGTTTTCCTCCTGCTATTTTCTATATATAAGTTGCTGTATAATATGGTTGTCATGGAGAAATTCCTGCTGAAAAACAGCTGCCTTCTATGTGTGCTATTATTTGTGTTTAATAAAATGAATGCACCAGATCTCAACAGTTACCCCTAAAACTAACCATGATAATAGCAGCCATGCAAGTCAAACATCAGAAATATCTCAGAGGTGTAGCAGTTACATTGAGAGCATCTGATGAGTTAATACAAAATATCAGATTTTTACTTTTTAGAAATTCTGCCTCTAATTTACAGGAAGTGGAGAAATGGTAGTTTGAGGGATTGTTTTATTAAGTACACTGGTTGTTATAGGCACTGTCAAAAACCTTTGAATTAACTTTGGTAAACTGGTGAATAGAAAAATACCATAATGCATATTTGATGCTAATACTACCCTATTGCTTGTACAAATAGAATTAAAAGTGTTTTATAATAAACTGGAAAAGCACTCGGAGAGCGCAGACCTCCGCCAGCGCCACAGTCCTCACCCATATTGTGATTTTCACCATAAATATTAGTCCTACCTTTATTACATGTAAATATTTAGATTCCTTGACCATGAAAACATACCATTAGCGATTGGTTTCATAATGATATCTATTTTAGTTCAGTAGTTATTCACCAAAATTACATTTTTCATCATGGCGGCCAGAAGCTGATCCGGATCAACACCAAAATCGAATCAGTTCTTCCTTTTCCCATGCTGAACATTTCCTTAAAATGTCATCAAAATCCATCCATTACTTTTGGAGTTATTTTGTTCACAGATGGACAGACGGACAGACAAACAAACTCTCCCGAAAACATAACCTCCTTGGCGGAGGTAATAAGTGAAGATGTATTTTATGGTCTTTAAATAGTCAGCTATATTGCTCACTCTGAATCTCTCAGTTTTGATAAAACTTGTGTTTGGTTTCGTATACAAAAGTATTTTGTCAATGTTCCTGTGGCAGTGGTGACAAACACAACATACAGTCGTAATCGACAATATTGTAGTTCAGATCTCAGCTCCTGCAGAAGGATCTGTTTAACAGAGTCCATATTTTGCCCTAATTTGAGTTCATATGTTCAGTTTCTGTGGCTGCTAGAATATGTTGCAAAAAAAAAAACAAAAAAAAAAAAACACGTTATTCTGACACACTAAGCACCCCTGAGAAGCTCTGCTGGAGCTCCTGCCACACACCCACCCACTTCCCCGCCTGAGGTTCTGCTCTGATTGGTCTGCTGGTCTGCTCTGTCATGACTGGTCAGTTCAGCAGCGCTCAGTGCCATGTAATCAGCAGCAGTGCACTTCGTCCACTGTCCATGCACTGCTCAGGAACTGCCAACCCCAGTCAATGGGCTTAAACAATGGTGGGACTTAACACTGGCAGGTTCTTTCAGCGGGGGCTGGAGGATGAGATGATTTCAGCAGCCACTGGTGCTGTGAGCAGTGGGATGAGTCCTGATGCCCTTGGCTATTTGTCTTAGGCTTACAAGAACTATATCATACAGAGGAGACATATTTTACCCACTAAATGATGAAAAAGCATAATATTGGCCATTTCATTTTAGTGAGTTTCATTATCAGATAAACACTCATTAAAAAAATAATGACCATGTGGGAAACATGGATTTCCTGACCTGCTGAACAAGAGAGCTGAAACATTTGCCTCAAAAATAGGCTTGCATCCAACAAACCAATAAAAAGATTCAGACCATGAGGACATATCTTTCTGTGATTTGTAGTTACTTGGTAGCCATGCAGTGCAGCTGAATCCACCAGATTCAAAGTCGGTAACCAGGAAGATCCATTTACAATGCTTGGAATGATGCTGGAATGACTGAGCTCTGTCTGCACAGCCCAGTTTGCATCTTTGGGGAGGAAGAGGTGGAAAATACAGGCATGATGGCAGGAGAATGAAAACAATGGCTGCCAATATACAGAAAGCCATAAATATAATCAGTTTGATATTGGTATAAGCCGATATCAGCCTAAAAAGTTTTGCATCGTATCAGTGGATATTGAAATTTTTGCAGATATTTACAGCTGGTAAATCAGCAACATACACTGGCCATATATTGTATCAGCAAATTACACAAATGTACAATATTGATGTTCCTCATCGCTGCATGGGTACAGTTAAAATCAAGGGTTTCATTTTTGCAAGATTTAATTAAATGCTTTTTTTTAAACACTGAAAGAAACAAGTACATTTTTAAGTACAGCGCTAGTGCTCTTGACCAGAAATATTGGTATCGTGGATAATGAATTAAATATTGGCATATCATTCCTGCATTCCTACATAACCGGTACCCACTTTAAAAGCAGTTTCATTAAAACTTTTCAACATTTTTTCATTAAATGAAGAACAGAGACCAACTCTGGAAGCATTTTTAGCTAGAAAAACTGTTTTCAGTCTTCTCCCAACAGGTTTTAGTGAGAGGTAGCTCCAAGAATTGGCTCAAATTTGGTAATTAACAACAAGGTAGTAGGGCACACCTACAACAATATCCATCTTGTGATGAATTTGATTTGCAAAACAACTGTCTGATCATGCTAGTTGTGTATTTAAAAGGTTCTGCCCTTCCGAAACACTTCCTTTGGGCTGTTGCCCAGAATGACTAGAGAAATTTCAAAGATTGTAAAGAGGGATTGAGAGAGATTGTAAATGTAGAACACTAAATGTTGTGTTAAAGCTGGGGTCGGCGATTTTGGAAAACTAGCATGAATTTGAAAGTAGCATCTCCTCAGGGCTCCGCCTACCTAGCTTTAAGTGAGTAGGGTACCAAATGGATAACATGAGTAAAACCAAGAAATAGTCTGCAAGTTTAAAGTGAATCTACAGACTCATTTTACAAACTGATGTCATATAAATTTAACAAGATGTGGCACGTGGCAACTAACACATTACCCAATAGCAGGGTATTTTCTGTTGCTGTATTATTAAAATAAGCATAAGCCAATCAGTTTGATTTAACCAGTATTGCAATTCAGTCTTTGAAACTCATAAACACTGAAGAGAGACAAGGTTTGAGAGCAGATCTGATGAAGTGCCAGGTTTAAAAAGATCAAGATTGTCCCATTACAAATGTATCCGTCCATAATAGGGCTGGGAATTTCCAGCAACCCCATGATACGATATGTATCCTGATACTGAGGCCACAATACGATTTGTATCCCGATACACATAAATTGTGAACATTGACTACACTTATTACAGAATTCCCAGTAACTTTTGTTTTATATTACAAGAAGAAAATGAGCAAGGATGAGTTTTAAATGACTCTACAACTTAAGAACTTTAATTCAGGTCCCCAAAGATGGTAGACATCTAAGTTTACATTTGGAACATGTGCTTCATCATGTAGCTTGGCTTCTACTTTGAACTGTACCATTGTTAACATTACCCAAAGAGTATTTACAACAACTGTCCAACCATTGAGGCTGTGTCGATTCTGTAGCATCCGTATCGATACACCTATCACCAAGGAGTGCATGATGATATTTTGTTGTATCGATATTTTGAGCACAGGCCTAGTCCATAACTAAAAGAGTGCTGCAGGAAACTGGTAAACTTTCTTTATTCTGCCAGGTAAAATGCTATGTTCATTCTAAATGTGGCATTTGGTTTGGCTCCATACATCACAAACAGATTTAGGTATGTTTTTTCTGACTTACCAGTATCTCTCAGATGCGGGTTTATATGTTGCATTCTGCCAAAAGGTCTGAAGATTATGGCAAGAATTCATTGGCCTCAAGATAAGAAGAGGTGGACAGTCACCATCAAGAGTGTGGGTGGCAGAGGGTTGGGTGCAATTCTGGCAGCTTTCTGAGCTGTGTGGTAAGAAGTCCAGGGGCTTTTGTGTCGAACCTGTTGAAAAAAGCTATTTGGCTTATTCACCCAGTCCCCTCCAATACTCCACTATTTGGCCCGGCTGCTTATAGTCAAGTGATCTTTCTCCTCCCACTCCATATTTCTTGGAATGACACTTATCCCCCTGCAGTTTATTTTCAATTTTAGCTCAGTAGGTGCTCTCTCCATCCATTATCATTTTCAGTGGCTGTTTCTTGACAGAGTTTGATTCCCCTGCTAGCTTGTTATGTGAAACTTTTTAGTTTACTGGAAAATTTGAAGCATCAAAACTCCAAGTTTAATATGAGTATCTTTACCAGAGCTGGTTCCACTTCCAGACTCCTGAGGCAAAAGCAATAAAAGAAAATGATGGTGTTTGAAACCAAACAGGGCACTTTCTACAAGAGAGCAACCAGCCCTCTGTCTGGGCCCTTCTATGAATCAGCACCAGCTGAAAAAGCACATTACAGTATGTCAGCCAGTTAGACTGCCCTTTGAAATGATTTAAAAAGTTAAATATATCATTACACAGTTAATTGTTTGATTTATGAGATCTCTATTTCAGCAAGCATTTTCCTATCAGTCTTGTGATTGTTTTCTTTGACAATGACAGTTGAATAGAAAATACACATAAAACCACCCAGTGATCTGACACAAATACACACAGACAAACACTATTTGTAATCACTGTTTATCTCAATATAATAGGTAGAATTCTCTCTCTTCACTCTCTTCAGTTTGCCTTTTTGAGTTAGTGCACTGCAATGCATCACAGCAGTTCTTTAATTAAAGTTGGCTACTAAATTGCTCCGAGTCTCCCTAGCCATGTGTTCCCGTTACCACTTGAATACTCTCCAATTTTTAATACGAGACCTCGGTTACTCCCAAGGCATCAAATGCTGACTCTTGAATTAATGTGCTTTTTTCTTCCAGAAAACTAGCAAGAGCAAGTATTGAATAAAAATATAGGTTTCTTTCATATAATTTTCTGAGTACGAGCATTTTAAGGCTTAAGCAGATGAATAATTCTCCTTCATATAACATTTAGAATTCCCCATCTGTAAAGACTCTATGGTAAGAGTGATGAGTCAGCTCTTTATTGTTATAGCTGTACAATAGTTAACTAAAGTGCTTACTACCAAAAGCTTTGATTACAATAAACATTGTTCACTAACATACAGAATAAATTAGGGCTAAAATATAGCACACTATGTGAAGCATTCCTTCCTCAACATGAAATTGTAACACCCCGTATTTCATTTTATAATGTGCATGGGTTTGTTAACTCGTGCTGAAGGTGTACCAACGTTAAAATACTGCAGTGTTTCATGACAGCATTAGTTATTTACTTTGAGCACTCATAATCAATAGAAAATAAGCAAAACAATTTTTCATAGATTACAGATAGTGGTTTTGTGTTTCTTTTAGCGTTGTGGGCAGTAGGCATTCAAACTTGAGATAGTCGGTCCATCCTATTTTAAAGATCTGGGTCAATTGTTAATCAGTTGTCAATTGTTACACGAGATGTCAAATTGTGTATGCTGTTAATTTCAATTTGAAAACTGTCACTTTGTAAATAAAACAGAAGCACATCATTTTCATTAAACAATCTAAAATGCAATAGGGTTCTTAGGCTTTAAGAACCCAAAGCCCAAAGCTCACATGCCAGCCAGTATGTGGCATTAGAATAAAGGTAATGGCACTAAAAGACATGCCAATATTACAAAAAAACACTCCTCAAAAACAACTGAGCTGTTTTACTGTAATTTCTCAATTATTACATGCCCCCAGTTATAACATTTACCCCATACTTTCACAGTTTTTACCTGGGAAAACACTGCACTTGATTATAACATGCACCCAAATATTGCCCAAATCTTAACCTCAAAGACAATTCAAAAATGACCTTTATTCAAACTTTAAATAAATGAAATTTAGGTATTTTACAACAAATACATGATTTTCTCTCTCAAACAGATGCGGAAACCCTTTTTGCTTCATGCATGCGCAATTACTGAACATGCTAAGTGGTAGTGTACCAACCAATCATAAAGCAGCTATCAACATGCCGATGTCTTTGACCAATAGCAGCACAGCTATTTTTGAATCCCATGCTCACAAGATGAGAACAAAACCACGATTACACAAAGTTGAACTAATTAGGTTCCAAAATGTTTGATTAGAACAGCTTAACAGTCAGAAGTAATAAGAATTGCACAAGTTAGACAAGAATGTTTCTCAGAGTAAGAATATTTCTGCTTTTTGTATCAGATTTCACTCTTGACCTCAATAAACAAAGAGTTTCCAGTCCAAGCGGACATATTTACAGTACCGAATCATCTGAGGAGTCCTGTCTGGTAGCATTCTTGGTTTAACACTATTAATGCCAACTTTAAAATCAAAGACTGGGCTGTGTCAGTTATGTGAAAAGCAGTTTACTCACTCGTCCTCCACATCAAGTTTGCTGATTCAGCCATCGACTTTCATCCAAGCTATACAATTGACTGCAGCGGCGCTTTGTTAAGAGTTCAACCCTGTGTGACTGTGACTGTGTTTTTTCGGCAGGGTTTTTACCGAGGGGGCAGATAAGAGAGTCTCCGTCTATTTTTATTTAGGGGATAACTGAATATCTTGAATTAATAGGTGCATGTTCAAAACCTGTTCAAGTTTGTTTTTTAGGAAAAGTGACAGCCTTATGCTGCGTTCACACCGCAAGCGACCCAGCTACCAAAATCACATCGCCCACTGACGTGGCATCGCACGTCCACTTAAATACCTCATTTTGTCACCGTTGCCATCGTCCGTCGCTCGGTGACGTCACGTCCGCTCAAGATTCACCGCGATCATATCATATATTATATGATAGGATGCATAAGCAGTAGGGCTGTAAAGTCCTAGTCGACTGGTCGACTAATCGGTCGATGCGTGTTCAGTTGACCAAATTTCTGATTGGTCGACCAAATGTGTCAATTTATTTTTTTCCCCTACAGTTCATTTCATCAGGAGAAACGTATCAAGTGAAATGGGGGTATTTTCTGAGCACCCCCATCATGTCTCAGAACACCATTTTAATGTATTTATCGTTCATTTCAATATTTTTATTTAAGAACATTTCAATATTCTAGTCTAATAATCGTTTATTCGTTTTATAGCTGCATATGCACCTGCCCACTGCCCACTGCAACAGTGGCATCCCTCACCCAGTCCGTGCTGAATTTTAAGCCTCATATAAACACCCAAATGCAAAAACGACATAACAGAACAAATTGACAGTTCTATTTCTGAGGGTATGAGGCCCATTGGTGTCGTGGAAGGCCAAGAAAAACATTGAAACCTGGATATTCAGTGCCAGCGCGCCAGACAATTACGCACGCACTAACGGCAAAATATCAGGGAGTAAAAAGAGAAAGTTTCCAAGTTCATAGATAAAGATAACAGATGTGTACGTCTCTTCGAATGTAGTCCTATATGAAAGTGACTGCCCATTTCATTGATGAAGACTGGAAAGCAAAGAGTCTTGTGTTGAGAGAAAAGAAGGAGGGGCGAAAAACATCGCTGCGCGATTATATGAAGTTGCCGATGCCTTCAAAGTTCCAGCAGAAAAAGTGTCTGTTGTAGTGAACAACGTGGTTGATATGAAACTCTGTGTGGGAACACGAAAAGAGTCCCATGAATATACACGTTCCAATGTTTTTCTGGATATTCAGTGCCAGCGCGCCTGACAATTACGCATGCACTCACGGCAAAATACAGGGGAGAAAAAAATAGAAGGCTTCCAAGTTAACAGATACAGATAACAGATGTGTGCGTCTCTTCGAATGGAGTCCTATATGAAAGTGACTGTCCATTTCTGGATGAAGACTGGAAAGCAAAGAGTCTTGCGTTGAGAGAAAGAAAGGAGGGAAAGAGGTGCACTCAGGGGAGAAACACAATGGGGGGGGGGGGGGGGGGGGGTCGATTGGTCGATTTTTGGTCGACAATTGCTGTGTTTTAGTCGACCAACAATTTCTTTGGTTGATTATAGCCCTGATAAGCAGACATTATTCCAGGTGTATCCTTTTCATTCACTTACCAACCACAAAACACTGCAGTTGATGCCCTGCAGCAGCATTATCTGTGAGTTTCCGGCGGTCCATCCCGGCGAAACTAATGCCCTCACTGACTAATGTTTCCCACATGGACATAAATTGTTCCTCTGTAGTCCGGATGAAAAACTGTCTGTCACGGGCACCGTCACACGCACACACCGCTGATTGGCTGTTGCTGCACAGCCACGCATGACATCGTCTGAGAAGATCAACTTTTTTTTACTTTCACATCGTGCGACAAGCTATGTGGTAGTGTGACAAGCGGCTGTCGCATCGCAGGAAGATTAGCCCTGCCCCATCGCGGCTGTACATTGACTTTGCATGGAGAGTGATCGCTGAGGTAGTACAAGTAGCGTGCCGTGTGAACGCAGCATAAGTGCATGATTAGATATTAGCAGAGCTGCTAACTGTGGTCGGGAATATAACGGCAAAGATGGAAAACTGAGATCATGAGATAGTGAACACGGTGCATTTCCTCACATTTAGTCCATGTTGAAGGAAATACTTGGTGTCACTATCTTTTTTAGCATGGTTTAGTTACATTATCTGCTGCTAAGGTCTGGCATGATCTACCTCTCAAAACGTTGTGTAGGTGCTGCGTCACATATTAAGTAATGCTACGGCGACACAGCAGGTCCCATCTTCACTGAAGTCAAAACACCTCTCGTAACTAAACTAAAGCACCTTATGGAATCCACCAATCATGATAACTAAGAGTCTGGAAGCTGTTGTCAATGTCCATACCTAACCATGTGTGCATGTACATGGAACAAATAGGTGTAAAAGGCTAAGTGTAACCTTGGGTGTAAAAAGCACATTAAGCGGTGTACTCAGCAAAAAAAAATCAGTAAAAAACTACAGCGAGAGTTGCCAATACACTGTTATTTACTTATAAATCCATGTTTTCAACTTAACTTGTATGTCTTAGGGTTAAATGTGTCATCCATAATGGTTCATACTGTGTTGTCAGTGTACATGAGCATGTTAGCTGATGATGAATTTAAATACATTTAATCACTGATGTATGACTGTATATCATGCTACAAATGTCCGTTCCAACTAAATAAGGGTAACCATGCTCATTAATCTTGACAAGGTTCCGTAACAAGAAATCTGTGCATCAATATTACATTACGCAAACCTGAAGGTAATTGTACTCATGTCAGATAGGAGGAGTGAGTCTTGGTGTTTTTCCGTACAAGCACAGTTTACCTCTTCAATATCCATAACCAACACTCCAAACACCTTCCAGGCATGTTATTTACGCGTTGAGAGCTGTGTCGAATCTAAGATGAATGTCAAGACGTGAACCTGTAATATCCCAAAGCCCAATCACTGGAATAGCATGCGAACCGATCAACAATCTTGGCATCAAGGTCCTGCATCTAAATCAGCCGAGACACAGACGCACAACAGGGACACACACATCATCTATTGTTCCAGGGTGAGATGAAATCTGCAATGTGTGCACAAAGGCCCATCTCATACTAAATATTTCATTGACAATAAACACGGCTGTGATTGATGTGGAGCTGAGTCAGAGAAGAGGAAGGGCACACGAGGGGGAAAAGGGAGGAAGAAAAAGAGGAGAGAGACTGAAGAAAGGAGAAAAGAAAGACTGAAAGTCACAGAGCAAACAGATCTTAATTGTCCTCATCCTGTTGCAACATTAATGGAGGTTTAGAGGTCAATTCGTGCTTGAATTGAGAACACTTCTTTAATTTCATACATTAGGGCCCGGCCTTGTTTGAAATGAGGCCTATGAGTCAAAACACTTGCTGTGTTAAAGAGGGGGCGGACATTACCGAGCTGGTAGAGAAGGCCAAGCTCTCACCCTTCATTGGGCAATTTAATTACTGCAATCAGACAACCAAGAGTTGCCAAAAACGACTACAGTGTCGACACAATCTCAGTTTATTTAGGAGCATCAATGATAGACTAATGCAAGTGTTCCTCCGCCTTCTCTTTAGCTGTAAAAAGACAAGAAGACAAGCTCTCCCCTCTCCTAATGTCATGGTCATTCTCAAACCAAGGCTGAAATCCTGTCCGTTCAGTCAGACTCCTGAATAATTCATGCAGAGGAAAGAGAATAACAGTAAGACAGGAGCGAAAATGCAAAAGAAGAACCTTTTAAAAGTTAGGTTTTCCTCTTACCTTTTGAAACGTACAATAGAAACAGGGCTTAGCATAATTTTGGTTAACATAATTTTATAGTCTGGCACACAACAGAGACACACGATACTGTAGAATGTTTACATCCCATTTCTGACAGCTACGACTATCTGGACAGGACTGACCCAAGTGACATATCTGCAAAACAAACAGTGGCCAACACAAGAGGGTCTAACTTCTGGAGTGACAGGATTAATTACTATTGGATAGTGATTTGTAAGAAATCTCTGCTTGTGGCTGCAGTGGTGCTCCCTGGCCCTTGTGGAGGCAGTGACAGGCTGACGGCAGTTTAATATTTGCTTTCTTTTGCTGCTGCTAAAGTCAGTACATAAACTATTTCTGCAACACAATGTTGTTCCAGTGAGAAGCTCAAAATAAGCTGCAGTTGTGTAATATTTCTCTGATTTTAAAACTGCTGCTGGTTGACAGGATCAAATTAAAAAGAGATATATATTTATGAATATACATACATGTTACAATTACCTGTACAAATAAAACTGTGTTCATTAATGTTGGATAGCCATTGAATCACCATATGCTTTCTCTGTTTTTTGTGCAATGTGCAGACAATTTTTTCTTGAGATTATATTTCTGTGGACTGAGTCATCGCGCTTTCCTTAACATCTTTGTTAACATCAGCAAACAGTTACCACAGAGCAACAGCACTTCAACGTAGCATAGCAGCAGTAGCGCTTGGTAAAGGGTCCTGAAACTTCTATTTTTTAGTGTATTTTATCCTCTGTAAAAGATAAAGTAGTTGTCCTCACTTCGCAGGTCATCATTGTCTGAGGGCACAATGGAGGCTTGTTTGTCTGCACTTAAGTTTGGCTAATTTAACAGTCAACTCCATTACTCTGCACTTCTGCAGCGAGCACAGTCCTGTGGACTTGACAGACTGCTGCTCAGAGATAAATCTAAATTTTCATTCAGTTCTTTTTTCAGTCAGCTTTAGAGCTCTGTTTGAGACAACATAGCGTAATCACATAATTACTTCCACTCTGTTCTGACTAAACTACAATATTAACACACCTGTGTAAAGGGTAATCTCTCAGCACTTAAAAAGTGTAATCAGTCTTCTTATATTTAGTCCTTTATAAAATCCAGTGGTTGGACGATATATTATCAAACTGGTGCACATAACCTACATTTTCTATATCCCGCTGGCAGTCTCTTCAGAGCTTCACCCCTCCATAAAGTGTGTTCAGTATCTCTCCCTCCATGTCCCGTTTAAGGCTAGCTAACTGTGTCAGTGGATCAAACATCCATTTAACCTCCTATTGACCTAACACAGCATGGGAAACCACAAGTACCTCCAACACATTCAGTAAATCAGCTGTTTAATGGTCCCTAATGACTCACGCTGTGTGGGATATACATCTAAACCACTCAACTGTGGGACCTAAACTTGGTTGAAGCGAAGAGATGAAGACATGTCTAGTCCTCCCAATGCATAATATATAATTTAGCCGTTATGCTGTTCGCATTTTATTTATCTGTAGGAAAATAAGTGAGATAAACTGGTGTGGGCCGTAGAGAAGTAGCAGCTATATTTGTCCAGCCAAGCTATGAACTGCTCTTACATAATAAAATATACTCTAGATTACGGTGGAGATATCCACGTGTTTCAGCTGATAAACACTGAGAAGCCCCACGACTCCTCTTTACTTCAGGAGTTTCAGACAAAAAAAAAAAAAACACACAAAACAACATCAAGTCAAAGACAACACTCACTTCTCCACTATCAAGCCTTTTGTTTTGGTAGTACTCTCGTATTCCTCTGCCAGCAGAGTATTAACAAACATCTCAATTTCTTTTTGCTACGTAAAGTAATATTACTTCATCCAAAATGAAGATTTAAATTTCTGAACGTTTTAATGTGACAAACTAACCAAACATCGAATGTTGATAAAGTGTTATTCTTGCTCAGTCTACCTCCTGAATAACAAACATTTTCATCAAGTGAACTTGTTATAAAAAGACTCCTTAAACGTTTGTTAATAATGCTGACAAGTTATTAAGTTATTTGCAAAAATAAACTAGAAAAGTCAGAAATATTTCTAAATTAAACAGCAATCAAAAGTTATAAAACAACTTTAAATAGATATTGAGTTTGACAAACACAAAAAATGTTTTGATGACTCACAGGAGATATATATATGCGCATCTCAACATTTTAATAAATTAAGCTTTTCAAATAAATAATGATGGTAATAATAACAGCTTTTAGATTCTTAAAACTCCCACACAAAGTCCCACACAAAGAAAATAGCAGTTCTTTTGTTTGCTTTCTATGTTTTTCCTGTATTCTAAAACATCGTCAGAAACAAACAATGATGTGTTATGTGTCTTAATACATTGTTGACCTCTGCCAAACAGTAAAGCTGGTAGTTAAAGGCCGTTTAGCACAAGGTTCAACGTAATATGAGCATGCTTTGCAATATATGTTGGCAAGCATGGCTCCAGGCGTTTGAACCCTGAGTCACAACAGACTTTAATATGTTAAACTAGAAAAGAACTCGGAGAGCGCAGACCTCCGCCAACACCACAGTCCTCTCCCATATTGTGATTTTTACCATAAATATTAGTCCTACCTTTATTTCATCGAAATGTTTAGATTTCTTGACCATGAAAACATACCATTAGCAATTGGTTTCATAATGATATCTATTTTAGTTCAGTAGTTATTCACGAAAATCACAATTTTTGTCATGGCGGATCCAGACGGTGATCCGGGTCAACACCAAAGTTGAATAACTTCTTCCTTTTCCCAAGCTGAACATTTCCTGAAAATTTGATCAAAATCCATCCATAACTTTTTGAGTTATTTTGTTCACAGACAGACAGACAGACAGACAGACTCTCCAGAAAACATAATTCCAGGCGGAGGTAATGAGTAGGGATGTAACAATATGAAAATTTCATATTACAGTCATTGTGACCAAAATTATCACGGTTATCATTATCTCTGTATTGTTGCAATGTGCTCAAAATGTTCAAAAAGTACTTTAACACAGTCTTGAAATCATCTCACCCCTTTTATATTATAATTGTAGTTCTTTTGTCTTTTTTGTCAATAACTGTGTCAGGAAATGTCCTATAAGTAAATTTGTTTAAACTTTATTCATTAGAAATAAAAGTAAACAATTCTGGCAAATATTTGTCATTATTATGTTATAAATGCTAAATCTGTGTGTGATTACAAGAAAAGAAAAAAACTGATTTGAACTTTAAACACAATTCTCTTCATAAACAGCTCTAAATGAACATGTTCAAAGCTTTGAGACGGCCAAAAATTAATTTAACCTATTTTACATACACTCACACATTTAAGTTTGCCTGCAGCATTAGTGTCCATGTTACAGCCCATTATATTAGACCATGTCCAGGCCTTTATGTTAATTTATTGTTTGTTATACTAACGATAGTCCCTGACGCAGTTAGCCCTCTTCACTACTCTCTTCTGGTCTTCCCTTTCCATGGCCGATCTCCTTGACATCTCCTATTTTAATATTTCCAAATAACGATTGATTAAATCCATAAAACACAAACTATGACAGAAAAAAATGATCTATTACGACGAAATACAGCAAAACACACAAAATAAATGGCGAAAGAACGTCAAGAACGCACTCCAAAATGATACTAATGCTGTTATTTACAATGATTATACATTATTTACACAGAAAATACTGGTTAACGGCCTGTAATTCACTCAGGTATGGCTCACTGAATCTGTTCAAAACTGTTGTGGAGAATCGCTGTTCTCAGTAAAGCGGGATGGAAGCCTAATGCAGTCCTAATGCGAACGGTATTAGCATGGCATGTACGGAGATCAGTCGGGCTGATCGTGGCTCAATCCTGAAAGCTTTATGAGGAGGACTGACAAGGATGTATTTTGTGCCCTGACTGTGTCCCGTTCAAGACAGCACAAGCAACGAGGCTCAGCCGGGGCTTACGTGACGCGAACTGAGCTCGAGCGGTGCTGACGTCGTGTCAGTGGGATGGAAATTCATCATCATATCCCTGTATTAACCTAACTGGAGTGGGACAAATGTGGACAGCGCTGTAGAAGCGCTACTGACGGTGTATTTACGGGATGTGTCCAGGGAGACAGTCATTTCATCTGTATCATAGCAATAACACCAGCCTCATCAATCGTGTCCAGTCGTGCACAATCACCATGAGAAACGGGAATGTGTGACTGGGGCATTACTCAAGGAGTTACAGCAGTTTTGATCACGCGCATTTTTGTCTTTCACCACAGCTTGGTGTTTTAGACAGGGTGACTGTCGTCAATCAGTTTCCCCTCAACATCCTTGAAAAATCCAAACTTCAACCACACACTATACTTTGTTTCGACTGGAAAAACCTGTAAGAGTCTGAGCAAGGCTCCAACTGCTGTACTTTCAGGGGCCAGACATTGCAAACTGCACATGCGCACCTCTGTTTGCGAGAGACGGCTGCTTCATCGAGGGGCAGAGATACATTGCTCTGGCTTTTCCAGGCAAAGAGCAGCATCACCGTGAGTTATTGACATGGTGTGGTAATCAAACGCAGTATAACGGTTATTTTAATAGGACACGGTTATGATTACTGTGGGAAATTTTACTGCTGTTTACCATTTTACAGGTAACCGTTACATCCCTATAAATTAGTATTTTTATCTCCTTTGTGTGCATAACATTTAAAAACATTTTTATTTTTGAGCTTCACTCCTGAAATTCAAGGAAACATTCAGGTCCAAAGAGAAATTCTTCATCCACTGAACACTTTCTTTAAAGAGGGTCCACGCTGTCACCGTCTGCTCCACAGCCCATGTGTGTGTCAGTTCCTCTCTTAGACTTTTTGTCAGGCCTGCAGCGGGGGCCATTACAAACCTGATTTATTCTGCATGCTGCGGTGAGCACACCCATATGTGAGCTGCCTGCAAAACTGATTTGTGCAAAGGATCAATTTACATCTGATGGTTCTATTTGTCTGTGTTCCTGCACGCCAAGAATAAGCGTTGCAAGAAATGTGAAATGAGATCTCATTTTCCGCATGGATCCTTCATGTGCTGCATGCGCTGTCATGATATAGTGTCATTATAGTACATCAGCCATCTAATTTTGGCTGTGCCTTTTTCCATAGCAACACAAATCGCATCTTCTGCTTCACTGATGCCCCAAACAACTGACATATTACATTTTTTATTTATTTAATGTCTGTTGGAATTAGACATCTTCCTGTTATATTTTGAGATATATCCATGCATAAGTAATAGAGAACTCGACAAGCAAACTTTAGCAGACAAGTCCAAGACATGATAGGTCTTTCAAGTTCCATTTGCTGCTATCGGAGTATATTAGCATCCTTCAAATGCGGGCTACATCTCTGCTTTTGTCTCTCTCACTCTCTCCTCTCAAGTGACAACTCTGTACTGTTGGAGCCCACTTTCAGCACCAGGAAGAAAAAAAAAAACTAAAAACCAAGATGTCTGGTTTATTTTCACTCTCAGAACATGACAGATGAAAAATAAAGGCAGAGGGAAAACATTCAAGGCAGCGGCGACAGCTTTGAAACCTTGGAGAGCCCACTGCAACCAATCTCCGCTTCACAGGCGCACAGTAGTGCACTCTGGGATGCTGGGGCGGCACAACGTTGTACTTCAGGAAGAGGAGAGAGAGAGAGAGAGAGAATGAGAGAAAATGGCAGCAAATGAAGCTGGCGGGCTGTGGAGTATTGTTCCCTCCTGTTCGCAGTAATGAACAGGCCTTCGGAACAGACTGGGGAAATTGGTCCCTGGTGGGCCCCATGCCTTCCCCTCCTCATCTGTCAGGTGTGTGGAGGCCTACTGGCATACACTGAAAGATGCATCCTAACACTAAACTACAGCATGTATATTTCCTCAAACCATTTTTACTTCTGCTCTGTTACACATGTAGTTAAAACAAGTCAATTTTTCAAGCTTACATATTATGTTATGTTTGGCATTTCTTTTATCATATGATTTTTGTGGAATTGAAAGGGAACTGCTGACTTATTATTAGGGTTTCATCAACCAATCAATGAACCTGACACTCCAGATAGACAGTTTTATATATCCGCCACAGAAGTATTACACTAATCCATCTGGGAAAGAGCCGTTCAAAAATGCTTTTAAGAAGCAGATTCTTTAAATACAACTGCAGCTTGTGATTGAACAATTGTACAGCTCGCCACACTTATGACAGACCAATCCAAATCAAGCAATGCTGCTATGGATTCAAAAATCAGTGGACTAATGAAATCTGCTATGAAGGTGATAGGTCAGAAAGACCACCCTTCTCTGCAGTCTGTCTTCGATAGAGTCGTCCTCAACCAGGCACAGAAAATTCTACATGATCCTTCTCATGTTCTTTTTCAGGAATATGAACTTCTGCCTTCAGGGGGACGATACAGAGCAGGCAAACAGAAAACGAATCGCTATAAGCTCTCTTTTCTCCCAACACCCATATCTCTTCTTAACCAAGTAATTCTTTTCCTGCAAATGATATATGTTTGTATATGAACATATTTTTTTCAGCTTATTTATTGCCACCAGTCACTTAACTTTTTAACTTGTTTCTACTTATTTTCACTGCTGATTGTAGCGAGCACTGCACTTCAACCTCCTTGTGCAAAAACTACAGAACATGCTTGCCGCCAACCTCTTTCTTATGTTAATGTTGTATGATGTCTAGTTTTTTTGTTGTCTGTAATATCGCGTCTTTGGCCTGTAGCACTGCTGTTCAAGACAAATTTCCTGCAAAGGACAATAAATTTGAACTATCTATCCATCTATGTGTGACATAGCAAATGTAAGCAGCTATTCCTAGCTTTGACTACCTTGGACTATCGTTTCACATTAAATCATACCACACAGATGTATCATTTAACATTTACGTGTGATATGAACCTCGTCAAGGACAATCCCTACCAAGTTCTCCCAGTAAACATCAGAGAAGAGCATATTTAGCCAAGTATCATGGAGGATATCCACGTTCTTTCCCAGTTTCCCAGCAGTGATCCCCATTAAGGAGAAAAGCAAAAACATTATTTCTCATGAGGCAAGCTTCTAGTTTACTTTCCTCCTCTTTTAAAGAACAATTTGAGTCAATTTCTGGTTAAAATTCACAGATATTGAGACAGCTCCAGAAGCTGCCATTGTTTTCAAACATGCAGTCACTTCCTGGTGGCTCACACCTCTTTAAGCCTCTTTTCCTTGATTGGGCTGTTAAGCATTGGGCAATGGAGGTTGGCAAGACAGACATGCAGGATTTCTGAATCAGGCAGGTCCGTCTGCTCTGCAAGGCTACCAATTAATAACACTGTTTAAAAAACTCAGTTGAAAGAGCTACCATTAAATCAGACAAGCAGTTTCTTCTATTACATGACTGTTGGTGTCCTTGATGGGTCAAAAATACAAACCCTGAATTTTGATGTAGTTCGAACATTGTGTAAAATGCACCGTATTTCTCAATTTTAACAAACACGCTTCTTATATTAAATTAAGCTCTTTTTTATTTTTCATATTATACATGAGTACAAGTGCTCCATAAATACAGTTGGATTGAATTTGATTGATTGTAGGAAGATTCATGAACTTGCAAGGTTCATCGAGTGTTCCAACAAATAAGAAACAAGATGATAAGCACAGTTACACAAAGAAGAAGAATGCGATCATGGACATCACCCCTGATCTGGACCCCAAAAAGGATAAGAACCACTTCTGTAAAACATGTCACCACATGGACTCAGGAAAACTTTGGAAACCACTGTCAGTCGAAACAGTGCATCTCCACATCTACTTGTGCAACCTAAAACTCCATCACGAAAAGCAAAAGACATCGATGAACATCACCCAGAAGTGCTGCTGGCTTTTCTGGGCCAGAGCTAAACTGACATGGACGGATGCAAAGTGATAAAGGGAGCCCACATTATATATTGTTCATAGAAATCACTGACGTCCATGACAGAGTTCTGGTCTAGTCCATCAAACTGAAAGAGCGGAGCTGTTTGGACCTACTGCACGGCACTGAGAGAGAGAAGCTCACAGGAGTGTCTGAGAGCTGATACATCGATTACTAAAATAACTGTTTGCAGCAGCCCCACTCCAGCCACATAACTGCGGCTGTTGTCAACGGACAAAAGCTTGGTTGACCTAATGACTCCCACACAAAGACAAACTGATTAGCCTTCAGGAAATAAACCCATTATTATTGTCAGCTAATGGGCCTGCAGTCTTTGATATTCCATTAAAGAGGAAAAAATCGGTTGTCAACAAATTCAGTTATCCATTTGTTTTGTTGCAAAGTGGCTGCTGCTTGCAGTGGGACAGAGACGTTTACAACGCTCACAGACCGTAGAGCAGAGTGTTGAGAAGCACTCAGTCAGCTCCAGTTGTTTGTTTGGGCCACATAAATCTCTTCTTATATCTCTGGAAGATGGTATTTGTGGATCTGATCAATATTAAAAGTGTAGGGGTGCACTGTCAAACTCTCCAAACCCACAAAGTGTTCCCCACTGTGTGTGTGAGATGTATGTTAAAATAAAAGCCCAGAAAGTGAAAAATGGGGGCGCTTTATTGTTGCATATGCTGACCAAAGTGGTCCTGTGTTTGTCTGTGGGAAAAACTTCAACATGAGGACTTCAGCGCAGTCCAACCAATCACTGATACCCCTTTTCCACCGAGCTGGTTCCAGGGCTGGTTCGGAGCTAGAGCCAGACTTAGCACCAGTTCTTTGGTTTTCCACAGACTAAGCACCGGTTGCTGGCTCTCAAAACCGGTGCCAACTCTTTGCCGGGCCAGCAGAAAGAACCACGTTACGTCGGGGGCTACGCGCTTACCTCAGGGGGTGGGGGCAGGATTAGCTGAGTAAAAACACGGGAGAGATCCATTTTTAAAAAGACGAGGTTGGAGAAAGCGAAAAACAGATTGAAAAGAATATATACATATAAAGAATATATAAAGAAAGAATATAGGGAGCAGAAGACCGAGCTGGGCCGTAGTGGCAATGGTCGGCCACGTTTTAACAGCCCGCATTACAAAATGCTCGATGCTGTTCTCGGGGACCGACCGGCGTGCAGCGCTACCGGGGCATTGAATTCGGCCACAGCCATGCTGGAGTCTATGCAGGAGGACACAACCACGGAGCAAACCTCCACAGAGCCTGGTAAGTTTATTGTTTTGTTTATTGTTGTTCGCTAGTTGTTATGGGAAACTGGCGTGACGTATACATTGACGTGCTGACGTAGCTCTCTGGCCGGCACCCGTTTGTGGAAAAGCAAACGGTTCTTAACCGGTTCGCACTTAAACCAATTGTGAACCGGCTCTAGCACCAGCACTAGCACCAGCCCTGGAACCAGCTTGGTGGAAAAGGGGTATGAGTGTTCACAATATGAAGGTGAACAAAAATGCTTATAATTGCATTGTATGTTTTGCTTTCCCTTAATATTAGTGATATCAGGGTAGTGATTGAATTACTGCACACTTCGAAAGAATTCCAATGTAAGCCTTCATTCATGATCTGTGTTACCATCAGTATATTTAAAGAGATTTTGTTTATGTGAGCGAGGAAGACTAAAACAAATCTGTCTAAATACTTAAAATTTTAAGTTGCAGCCCTATTTACCTATGACAAGGAGGTTATGTTTGTCTGTCTGAGTGTTTGCCCATCAGCAAGATAACACAAAAACTACTGGATGGATTTAAAAGGAAACTTTACCAGAGGTGTGGTTTGGTCCAAGGAAGAAGCCAATCCATTTCAATGCTGATGCCATTATTTGTCTGGATGCAAAAAAATCCCCACATTTTCTGAAAAATCTCATTACTTAAAATTGGGCTATATTTAAAATAAAATCTCTCTCTGACATCAGGCCACACAGTCACCTTATCGGACTTTGAGGGGTCTGATCTAAAACAAGGTCACAGGTTTTCCCTTCAAATCAACGCCCCCACTGGCTGCCCCCCCACCTCCCTGATATCAACTAAATCCCAAGATATATTGTCATACTTCATTTCAGAACCATCAAAGAAATTATCATTGTCTCAGTAAGCTTGTCAATGTTGCTCCCTGGTAAAGGAACCAACAAAACAGGTAACAGGAGCATTATCTCCACATTAGTGAATATTATTTACATTTTGTAAGTATTGAGTAGCTCTGGAATATGTCTTCATCCCCACAGTTTGAAAGTACTTCTCATTTGTATCAGAAAAAATCTACAACACATAAGCCTGTTTATATAATTATTTCAATGCATGTGCTAGGGTTTGTTTATTACACTTGTTAGGGCTGAACGATTTGAGAAAACAATCTAATAGCTTTATTTTTCCCCAAAATTGCAACTTAACTCTGCGATTGTTTTAATGTTCCTCATCTTATGTATTCTTTAGAAAACATAAGCAGTAGATCGTTTTATGGTATAACCAATATGACATTAAATCAATCTAAGGATAAAAGATTTGGGAAAAAGTAGAGATGTGAAGAACAGAAGCAAAATAGGTATGAAATAGTAAAAACTGGGTAAAAAAAAATGGTACGAAGCTGAAAAAAGTCATTAGGTGCAAAATAGGTATGAAATTGAAAAAAAAAAGGCAAAAACATTCAAAAGTGACTGAGGACAATTGATTATAGCAGCAAAATTGGGATTAAATTTCAAAAACCATGTAAAAATTTCAAACATGGTCTGACAGTGGCCAAAAAAAAAAAAGATGAATGGGAGCAAGATAGGCATAAAGTTGTAAAAACTGGGTTAAAAAAGGTTTAAAATAGGCATGAAACTGCAAGAAACTACATCACAATGCCAAAATGTTCAACACATTTTGGGTTAAAAATATTGCACTGTCTGTGATTTGAAAACTGCAACAAGCCATATTGCGATTTAGTCTAATTTGCAATTAATTGTTCAGCCCTAACACTTGTTTACTTCAATATTTGTGTCAAAACATGCTTTTTGTGTGGTTTTATGTCCATGTTGGTCAATGTGTGGGCATAATTTCAGCTTTTTTATAGCAGACACTGGTCATGCTATAAAAAAATGATAAAATCAAACAGCCCTGAATAGAGCTCATACATTTTTGTAAGACAGACAAGACCACTTTGCACATTATGTCGGAACTATTTGACCTTTTAAATGATTCAGATTTCCGCATATACTTGGGCTTTGTCCTTTGTCCTCACAAACACTAATCTTGAGCTAAATATCAGCCCTCCTGCTGACTGAGTGTCTGTGAGTTGGTCTAGACTTCACCTTTCTGCCAAATTACTGTGATTGTGTTGAATGGCAGATATGGGGAGCTAATACTCAGCAGGCGAATTAGTATGCCCCCCAAGCACTCGGCGCACTCTGTCAGGATGAGGGGTGATGTAAGAGGGGATAAATGTTGCAGTTTCCCTGTGACCCAGGGCCCAAACTCCCCTGGAAAGTGACAGACTGCCCTCTCTGGGCTGGTGATGGAGATAATAGAATTTCAGCTATTTAAAATGAATGGATTTAAGCAGGTTTATCCTCATTTTCTGTGATCTCAGAGAACCAAAGCTCACAGTTCAGTTACGAGCAGGGGAGGATAAAAGCACCATTAGTGTGAAAATGTCAATGTGTGCTAACATTTAAAGAACATGGTGGCCTTTTCCTCTCAAAAAATGCTTAACAAGTAAATTAATTACATCAGGAAACTGTATGTCTGTATATTCAGACTTTGAGATAAAAGAAGCTGCTTTCCAAATTACATAACAGTGATTATATTTAACTCCATGACATTAAAGTGAAGGGTTTGTGTTTAAGGTTTTTCATATCTGATAAATCGAATCTCATTAAATTGTCATTTCGATGAGTGGTCTTCTATTCTCCTAACTTTTACCTTTGGTCTATAAAATCTATACAGATCAACCTAAAGAAGAGATAACCTTAGTGCTTATAGTTTGATGAAAACCGTTTGAGATAGTGTTCACAGGTAACAGACGGTTACAGAATTTGCTTTACCTCAACCTTTTTCATATAACCTCAAGAAATGAATCAAGATTTCCATTATGTAGTGAACACATTTATGTCTTGAAAAAGAAAATCAAAGTCTTTTTTTTTTTCCAATTCAAAAGCAAAAGATGACTTAAAAACACAGTGCCTCAGGCACTAGGTGTCACCAGCTCAAAAGCATAAAGACATGACGCATAGTTTTGATGTGCGGAAGAATACGCCAGAAACATTTCATGGGTTGTTTCTTGAATTATGAACTTCCCTCATAAGAGTTAAAGAGCCTTTCTTGAAGATGACAGTGCCCTACGAGGCTTAAATATTGTCAAAAACTATTGTCATTCCTTGGAAGGCCATAAGAGGCTGTCTAAAAACTCATCAGTTTTATACACATGCTCTTGAAATGGTCAGAAGCAGAATTTAAGAGGTTTTACTGTCTAGTAAAAACTACAGCTTGTTTTGTTTGCTTGTTTTTGCTTTGTTCTGCCTGTTTTCCGTTTCTGAACCAATTGTACATTTTTAAAAGCTACTTGTGCAGCTTTTTCTGAGACCTGAACTTTAAAAAGAAACTAAAAAAAATAGACCAGTGCCTAATGCATTTCAGATCTTTTGCTAAGCAAGAGGGCAGTTAAGGAAAGCTAATTTAGCAACAAAAGGGTTCAGCATAAGAGCTCCATCAATGTGTAGCGAGCGGCTTATTCTGGCAGTCCTCGCCAAAAATTGAGGTTGAGGGTTTGAGTCCAGCTCCAGCTGTCACATGTCAATGTGTCCTTGGGCAAGACACTAAACCCCAATTCGCTCCCACTACAGCGTCAGTGGCATGTAGACGGGTATGACAGGGTGTAGATGCGCTAGCTAATGCTGATGGATGACTTGAGTTAAAACCCAGTCATCGATGAGTAAATGGGTAGATGGGATCTGGGTGTAAAGCTGCTTAAAAGAGTCACCAACACTAGAAAAGAGCTATATATATATATGTATTATCTAGTGAGAAAGCTACACTTGTCCACTCATAAGACTTGTCCAAAGGGTGGATTTAATGCAACTCATAATTTAAATTATAATAATCACTGAAATAATTCTATCAAGGTAAATTGCAGCTTACTAACTTAATTAAACAAGTAATGAATTATTCCAAAGAGCAGACCTTCAATCACTGAAAATGTGTCCTTTGTGAGTCATTCAATATTAATTCATGCTCTCTTTGCACATAAAAATACTCATATTCCATCCACTGGACTCAACTCTCACTATCCAATTAGACCCCTTTCCAGCCTATGTTGCAAGCCTAATAAAGTAAATAAAGTATTAACAAATCAAAACGGTGGCAATAAACAAAATGCAATGTGAGCTAGCACATGGTTCAACACAAAATTGTCTTGTTGGATGCCACAACAGAGAGGGTTACAGGGATAGCAAGGCTGCCCCGGTGATTCCTCTACCACACAGTTTACTGGATGGTCCTCCATTCAAACACAAGCCCACATGATTTCAAAGAAAAGGCACAAAATATTTCTTGAAAGACCTTTTCTTCTTTTAAAGCAAGAATGATGAATTTCTCATGAGAAAGGCCTTTAACCAGTATTCTTTTACTAATGTCAAGAAGTCACCGTCATTTCCATTCGTTGCTTTTAAATTCCCCTGTGATCGACAGACAGCTAAAACTGAGCTAAAGGAGGAAGCTCTCTTATTGACCTGCCTCTGTACTTTGATTCTTTCAGGAACAGTTTTCCCTCAAGCTATAGAGCATCTTTGAGCATCAGAAAAGATGTGTTTTTAAGGTATGTTGGATATCTGGGAGTTTTATGGCACTATGTAAAAAGTATCTTTTTTCCTCATACAGTGAAACATGATGTTAATCATCAGAGTGTAATCAGTAAACCATAGCTAAATCCCAACTAAAACATCATCTCAACAGTCTGTGAAAGCAATAGGATGCAAACTAATGCTGCAAATCAGTCGATCAGTGGTCGAGTTAGCTTTGCAATGCCTCCCTTTTTAAATGTCTGAATATTTTCCGCAACCTCTTAGAAATGTACGTATGCAGAGAGAAAAAAAGAACGGTTTGTGCAGTTTTAAACATCCAATGTGCTTGTTAAGTATGGCTAAATGCATTCACTGAGAGCTCTTCGCAAAGGGTTTTTCACCAAGTGCTTGACAAAGAAAAGAGGTCATGAATAATATGAGGAAAGGAAAAATGAATAACATGAATTTCATAAATGCTTTGACATGGGCCAAAGCTTCTGTGTGTCTGTGTGCTTCACTCCATCTTCATGCTTTAACCTGATGTAAGCCTGTTTCTTTACTTGGAAGCTTTTTACCAGGATATATTCATTGTTCCCTGGAAACTTAAATTATAGATGTGATTTTTTTTTTTCTTTTAAAGAGAATCCAGGGTCAAAGACGTGTCAGGATCATTCACTGTCTGATGAATAAAACCAAGCTTGTATTAAGCTGTTCAGAATTGTCCTGTGGAGTTCTTTTATTGCTGAAAAACATCAGATCATATTTTAATTATACATGACTGAATACAGAAAAGCACGATTACAATACTTAAATTTAAATGTGCATTGCTTGTATTTTTCTGACCTTTGCCATTTAGAGCTGACTGAAAAGTCTGAATAACTTTTCAGCCATTTTTATCATTTCTATGCTGATGATACTGTTATTTATTGCTGTGCACCTACACCTGCACCAGCTTTTGATCAAGTCCAAGATCAGCTTAGGCAGCTGCCACTTGTTCTCAATGTAGAAAAAACTAAACACACGTAGTTTTCATCTTCAAGAGTGATGAAGGGAACACTGTCTGAGAAAGTTGTTAACAGAGATGGTCAAGAAATTGAGCTTGTATCTTCTTTTAAGTATTTGGGGTTTTTACATGATGAAAGCCTGTCTTTCAAAGAGCATATTTAGCATGCTGCTAGAAAGCCCGAAGTTGTACTTGCCTTTTAATACAGAAACAAGTCCTCTTTCTCTTTAAATGTTAAAAAGAGACTGATTGGGTCCTCATTTTTACCTCTTCTTGATTATGGTGATGTTCTATACATGAATGCCTCTGCTCAGAGTCTATAAATGTCGGACAGTGGTTACCATGAAGCTCTGACATTTATCGAACTGTGGCTTTCTGACTCATCACTGCACTTTGTACTCTAAAGTCAGTTGGACTTCCTTAAGTGCAAGTCGACTTGGACACTGGTATGTGTTCATCTCCAAAGCCATTCTTGGTAAAATTCCCAACTATCTTTCCTCCTTATTAATCTTGAAGGACTGAGATCAATGAGCTTTATACGGTTTGTTGTTCCCAGAGTCCGAACTGAATTGTGAAAGAAGGCCTTTAGGTTCTCTGCACCTTCTGTATGGAATTATCTGCAGACTGACTTTAAGCTGCAAAACTTGGTGTCGCTGGATGTCTTTAAATCTGCAATGAAAGCTCTGGAGTAATGTTGAAACTGTGTTTTGCTGCCATTCTTGGTCAGGTCTCCCTTGGTAATAGATCTGCTGATCTCAATGGGACTAACCTGGTTGAATTAAAGGTTAAATAACAGTGAGATAAAGATTTAAGGTCATCAGTTGTTTTATTTTGGGCTGCACTATTTCAGTCGAAGTCATGCATGAGTAAGTTTTAACTCCATTATATTTCTTATGCTTCATTAGGAACAACATTAAATAATCCCCATTTTTTGAATTTGTGGCTATAATGTATGAAGTGCCTCCCAATTTTCTGATACACATCATTTAATTTCAGACCAAAAAACAGAGCTGAATGAGTTGATTACAATGTTATAGCTTCAAAGCAGCACGGGTAGAGCCTCATCAGAGACAATATTACTTGTCCCAGAACTCAGCCCTGAGGGACTAAGTGGAGGAAAGTGAATCAGGTGATTCACTGTTTTATGCAGACAAATTATAATCCCTTAGAGGCAGCACACTGTAGTTAGTCATGGCGGGCAGGTGTTTTGTTCCATGGCTGTTAAAAATGGGAGAAAGACTGGAAGTTCTTCTTTTCTTGGAAAAAATCTCCTATGCCTCAAAGCTAATAACAATTTAATCTGGTCTCACTCTGATCAGAAAAGTTCAAGTTTGCTCATCCAGCACAACGAGTATGCTTTGCCCTGTGTGCAGTGGTTTGAAACCTCAGCTCATGGCAGAGAAACTCAAATTAAAGACGACACATGAATGGGGATGTTGACATAATGTTAACTAATTCACTCATAATGCCTTTCCTTTCTGAATTCTCTCTTTGTGCTGCTGAAGATGATATTTCTTGTTTTACTTAGCACACTAATTTGTAAGAAGAAAGGCTTGAAAGGCATATGCATTTCATTAACAGCCTGTATCACTGTTCATGGTCTATGAAACCTGGGTAGAGTGGTAATGATCTCACAGATGTAAAGCACACTGTATTTCTGGCTGAAACCCCCTGAAGGCAAATACCTCCCTTAACTCTTCTGAGTTCTGTATGTTCCAGATGAATAATATGACAGATGCAAGGATAACGATGATAGAAAATGAAGCTGCATGTGTAGCAGATATTTCTGGTTGGCTTATGTTCCTCAGCAAAACCATTCAAGCACTCCATAAGTGTACAGAACAGTTTTGGGGAACAAAAATAAAACAAAATGGTAAAGTTTTCCAGAAAAGGCAGCTTTGATTAAACATTTATGCCACTCTATTCAAAAACAACAAAATACTGATGGACATGCACGAAACATTCCTTGCCCTTCCATATAGCCAATAGAACAAATTAATACTAACAACAGCTATGTCCCATTTCAGGGACTGCGACCTTGGAAAATAACTTGTCTGCCAGTTGTTATAATGTACCTTCAGTAACTTGAATGCTCATTTATTCTGAAGGCATCCTTACATACAGCCAACAATGCACCTTCCTCTCCCTGGTCAATCATCAATCAAGACAAATTTGAAGGTATCACAACTTCCACAGTCTTGCCGCTCTCAATTTTCACAGCTACTCAAGTGCCAGAGTGATGATACAACTTAAGATGTGTGTTTCTAACAAAGGACGCACAGTGTTGTGGGCACACTGCGTTGCTTTAAGCCAATAATGTCTTGAAACAGTGATTGCTGTTTGAGACTAAGGGCGTTTTCACACCAGAGCTGTTTAGTTCGGACTAAACCAAAAAAGACCTTGGTGCGGACCTTTTGGGCTGGTCTGAATACAAACCAGCAAACTCTGGTGCGGAGCAAACAGTCGGTCCAAGACCTCGCCGGAGAGGTGGTCTCGGTTCGCTTCCAAGTGAACCATGGTGCGATTCGCTTTATGTGTGAGGGCATATTCAAACCAGGAAAGTCCATAGTTCTCTTTCTTTGGGACCAAAGAAAGCGAACTATGGACTTTCCTGGTTTGAATACGCCCCATCTCTGACTGTTATGCAGACATACAGTTTGGTCAAATACACATGGACAAACTTGTTGGTACCTTTCCATTAAAGAAAAAACCCACAATGACTTAGTATCAGACTCAATAATGGATGAATTGTCATATAAGCAAAACACCAATATTGTGCATCATAAGGTCTATATGAGTAAAAGAAACAATCCTCGGCACTTCAAAATAGACCCTAAATGTGAAATTATCATAGATTAGTAGGTTAAGTTAGCCATGTTAGCTAGCTCTTGAGTAGCTGCCATAGTTGTTAAGCACCAGGGCAGCATGTTGGCAGCATGTTGGCCCAAATGGGTATACAAAATGCTTAACTGTAGTTCAGCCTATGCTGTCTTCATGGGCACAAGCAGGACACTTGAAGTATGTTGCCTCTGATATGGGACACAGCTGCAAAAATTAATTAATAATAATTCCAAGACTGTAGATTGTCTATGGGGAGGGGGAGGATCTATTGATCACTGTTTGCTCTGTACACTATGGCCTGAAGGATTCCAACCCTGATATGGGACACAACTAGATAGATTATTTTTAACCAACACAGCTAGATTGATTATTTTAACCATTATCTATTCTGCTCTAACTGTATGCCTTTATCTCATGGCAGAGAGAAGCCTCGTGTTGTAAACTGATCTAAAGTCGTCTCTTTGTAAAGTGTCTTTGGCTGATTTTAAATGATTCTGCCTGTCTTGGTTCCAGTCTATTTTGAGACTGAATGTTGATGAGCAATTTAGACCCCACTTGAAAGAACAGTTTTCTTACCCTGTAACCTCCATGGGTTCAGGAGTCAGAGTCTGGAAATGTTGGACTGCCCGTGGAGCTGAGGGTTTTTTGGCAAGCTGGGGGGTAGGTCTGTGTGATGCTGCAAAAAGAGTTCAATTTTCAAACAGGCTAAACATCACTTGTGCTGTCCACTGATGCATGTAATGGTTAGGACAGCCTGATTGAGGGTACTGAAGGTAATTCAATACTTGCCTGTTTGCTTTCTGGCACCATGCTCTGTTAGGGACAGGTATTGGGTGTTCAGAGATGTGCCGTACGTGAGCGTGTCCTGAGTTAGCCTCACTCTATTAGTATGGGGATTCTGATAGCAGGGGAGTGTGGGGACATTCTCCTTTTGAAATGGGAAGAAAGGTGTCCATTGAATAAATGCTCCTAGGAATAGATCAAGCTTATTGGATACCATTTGAACTAGGAAGAAAGAGAAACCTCTGGCTCTGTCTTGTTTGGATAATGATGACAGAGGTCTGCTGGAAAAGCAGGCAGACATTAGCACAGCTTTGATCCAATATCTAAATCCACAGTGTAAAATCTTACTTTGAAACAAAACAGTCTGATCAATATTTTAAGCCATCCTGAATTTAATAAGAGTTAAATTGAAAACTGATACCTTCCAGCAAGTACCACAATATTGCTATATTCTAAATGGTGTATTTTTTTACCCATAATGCCCCTGTGACTCTGCACTGCAATAACCAGGTGTCAAAAATAATTGAATTAATGGATGAGTGGAAACAGTTTGATTCCAATCTAATCATGAAGTGAAGGCAGCCATGCATGTGAGTTTTATAACTGATAAATGTTGATGAATTTACCTCACCTTGGCTGATCAGAATATCTAACTCTGCACCCCTTATAAGGTCGTTTTCTCGCACAGTCTCAGTCTGTTTGTCTGTGTGTGTACAATCTGTCTGTCCTTGTATTTCTTGGCTCGGCTCAGACTGAACTCATGCAGTTGAACTAGCCGTGACTTAAAGTGTGTCAGCCTGAGGGCCCTATTTTTTGGGAGAGTGTGTTAAAGTGCGCATGCGTGGAGTGTGTGTTTGTCCTACCTGGCACAGTACATACAATCCCTAGGGACCCTTGTGTGTGTGTGTGTGTGTGTGTAGCTATGTGCATGTGTGCACGCTTGCTTTTTCTCCAGCAGTCTCCTCGCATCCGTCCGTCTTCTGATGACTGAACATCACAGAGATTCTTTTTCCAAGCTGCTATCTTTAGGGCTCCACCCAAAGAAACGCACATTTCAAACTAAAGCTTCTCCGAACAGAAGCCAAATCATGAAATGAAAAGTGGGAACTTGCACTTCAGTGCGTGAGAGGCAACCATCTTTTTTTAAACAGTCCAGCGCTGGATGGACAGCCAGTTTTTTCTCTGAGATCAAGCAAGTGCTGCTCCTCTGATGTAGACAGGAGAAAGCATGCAGTACTCTCCAAAAGACACCGGTCTAAGTGTATCCAAAAAAAAGACTGGGTAAAGTCTGCAGAAAGGTCTGTGCATCCCCATTTTGTTACCAAAAGCATCTTTTCGAGCTGCAGCTTTGCTCCAATCAACCGCACATGCTTTCACCCACAGAAAGCACATTTAAAAGGACTGTGACGCTTTAGACACCAAATCATGAAGATCACCAGTGAACCACAACTTCACAAGGTTGTTGAGTTTACTGGACAAAAGGACGAGCAAATACCAGATTATATTTCCAGCCTAGCACTTATTTGTTTTAGGCATTAATATTTTCCCACCATTTCCACTGTATTTTCAAACAATCCAGAAACTCTCTGCAATTGGTTCCCTGTGTTGGGTTGATCCACTTCAGGAAATAGAAGCAGTTCCCTGCTAAAAACAGACTTGCTTCATATTTTCAGCTAACCAGTGCAGAGCTGCACTGCTGGCATGCTCTGCAGATGGATTGAGGTACAGGCTGTGGAAGCAAACTGACTGAATAGGCAGGTGGGATAAGACTGTACTGTCAAACACATACAGTACTGACTGTGGTAGAATATGGACAACATGCTTCGGAATGATTAATAATTTGTTAAAGGAGACATATCATGCTGATGCATGATTTAATACTTACATATAATAGAAAAAAATTGAAAACAAGACCTTACACCCCCTTAATTTTCAAAAAATGAGATATTGTATTTTTTCTGATATCCTAGAACGACATTTGATGCCTCTGAAAATAGGTCATTGCGAGATGTCCGCGAGATTTCAAACGTCGTGACGACACAAGGTACCTTTCTTTTTATTGGAGTAATCTGATAAAACACTTCCTCCTCTGTGACGTCCGTTAGCCACAAAACCGTCACCGAGGAACACATCCACCAGCAGGGGTATATGGGTCCCTAGCTCACATTCACTCATTACCAGCTCTGGCCTGTAGGGGGACTCAATACGCTGTCGCTGCATTGAGCCTGCCCGAAAATACAGTAGAAGAAGAAGGACAGGCTGGCTCAGCCCCCGATAGAATTGACCAATCAGACCACAAAGGGCTGTGACGCTGCGAGGTAACTTTAGGTCATCCTCAGCTCCGAGTGTTTCAACGAGGGCTTCATAATGGCCTAAAATGAGGATATTGAGAACGCTATCGTGGGGCAATGAAGGAACTAAATGACTTGTACTGAGGGCAGAAATGCTTTATAGGCATCCTAGTCTTGCATAGTGAAAAGGAGAAACAAGCATGATATGTCCTCTTTAAATACAATCATTTTAATAAGTAGTACAAGGCAGAGTTGTGGAAAAAGAGAGTTACATCAACTCTGTAGACTCCAATTGGAAAATAACTGACAGAAATGGTGGATCATGGGAGCCCTGGATAGTCCCAAAAAATTTTGATATGGGATTCCTATGGGGCATTTATGTTTCTCGCATTTATCGAAGCTAAATATACAGGGTACAGTTTATTAATGATGACCATTTTACACACACATTTTAATCAAAAATTAACAATGTAATTTAAAGCATGATAGACCATCAATTTTTAACAAAATATCACTTTTACAGTGGTAACTTGTATGCTTCTTGTTACATTATACAACCTTGATCTTTGCAGGACAAGACCTTAAGTAAAACCAGCTAGGTTACCTTTCTTTTTTTTTGTATGTACTTTTGGGGCATTTTGTGCCTTTATTGAGAGGAGAGAGACAGTGCATAGGCTTGAAAAAGGGGGCAAGAGAGTAGGGGAAGACACTCTGCAAACTGGTCACAGGCTGGATTCGAACCTGGACCGGCAGAAGCAAGTACATAGGGTGCCTGGTTGCTAACCACTCCGCCAAACCAGCTTCCCAGCTAGGTTATCTTTCACATTCTTCCTTTCCAGAGGAAGTTTCAATAATTTTAACAGCATTATCATAATAATGTTCCCAAACATAGGCTCAGAATATGGGTGATTTAAATGTGTTAAATATCAATATATAAATGTAAAAATGTTGGTAAGTAATGACCAGAAATCTTGGCTCAGCAGTTTGTTTAAATGACCTGCTGAGCTTTGTTGGAAGTATCCGGCTGCTACACGAACGACGTGATTCTCTTGTGTTCTGACCTGTCAATGACACAACTTTCTCTTTCCACAGCTCAGGTACAAGCTAAAGATGGGCACATTGAATTCCCTGGATGATAATAACAAGCTAATTGAAATTAAACTAATACTGTCCAGCATACCATGGTGCACTCATTAAGTTCATGCGTTCTGATGTTTGAAAAAGGAGGGAGTTTAGGAGGACAAAAATGAAGACACTCTCAGTCTTATGGAGCCACTGAGGTTTAAAGGAGACACATCTTGAGACCTACTTTAGGCTAATAGAAACAAATACAACATTTTAATCCTCTCACTTGCCACTGTATTACATTAAAACCCCCCTTCACTTATGTCCTAGTAACTACTTAAACATTAGGGGGTGCCCTGTTGAACATAAAGGTCAGAGTATACAGCACACACAACAGTGCAAAGAAGACTTGTGGATTAATTTTTAAAATAGTTTTCCACATTTGTGCAATTACAAGCTATCTCTGAGCCTCTGTATCCTCTAACCTTACTCAAAGAGGTCATTTCTGATGTTATCAGAGCACAACATCCATTAAAGGGCACAGACAGAAGAGATCAGCTCATCATTTATTTATAGACCCTCACAAACAGCACATACACACAGACACACAAATACACAGCACCACCCCAAAGAAATGAAGGACAAAAACCCTCTACGTCAATAATCAATCACACCTTTTAACCAATAAAAGCAACTAGGATTACACTTCACACTGAGTGCCAACGCTTCACCTCGGTTTTCCAGTCACAAAGACAAGATATGAAGTGAAGCTTGAGAAAAGATGAAGCCGAAGTGTTCAACGGGGAAAAAGAGCACAGCTGCTGATGTGGTTCATGCTGGTTTTGAAATGATCATTCAACCATAAAAGACTAACACATTTTGTCTCTAACGAACAAATAACACATAAATAAAACATCAGCAAAAGAACCCTCAAGTAAACTGTTGTCATACATAAAAACAGAACATTTGTTTGATGGTGTTATTATCCTGTGAGGTATAAACGTAAGAAAGGCTGCGTCATTCCTTTAAAGTACAGGCATGGGCCAAGAAGAGTGACTGGGTGGTTCTGCGGTAGTGAGTGCAGAAATATTGAAAGCAAGGGATGAAAACATGTGAGGACAGACTCAAAGTCCAGGTCTGTTTTGACAAAGATCAGCATTTATCAAAACCCGAAAGTCAACAACATCTTGCCTCACTGATACTGTAGACAGGTCTAATGGTCCCCCAAGATAGCACAAACCTCAGCCAACACCCTGCCAACTTTGCCTAGAGAATTATGGCCCTTTTCCATTAGCCCTACTTTACTCTACTCTACCCGGCTCTACCCTACTCGCCTTGTGCTGCTTTTCCATTAGCCCCAGTCGCCTGCCCAAAGGGGTGCAGTGTTGCTGAGCGGCTCTGCGGTGACGTCATTTTGAGCGCGACACAACATTCTGCGGCTTTTTGTCACAAACCGGCTGCAGGTGGTAAGAAGAAATACCTCTTGAGAAGCACAGGTGAGTTTTGGAAGCTATACAATAGAATGAAGCCGAGGATGAGAGCTATCGAGCTGCAAAGAAAAGACGTATGAGGGAAAGCTAACGGTAGCTACCGCTAGCATGCTAGGTAGTCACGCTCATGACTCATCGATGACGACATTGTCTGACCAATCAGTAGCTGGCAGTCGGTGACGTCATCTTTTAGTATCGTCTCTTCGCTTGGAACCAGAGCAGAGTAGGTACTAAAACTAGCTTGTTTTAGGAGGTACCAGGCCAGTGGAAACACGATGCAAATCGAGTAGGGCCGAGTAGAGTAGGGCCAAGGCGTGCTAGTGGAAAAGGGCCATTAGTGTAAACTAGAAAGTACTTAGAGAGCACAAATCTCCATCAAGGTAGCTAGCATATTGCTGTAACATCCATAAGCAATAGTTCCATGATAAGGTAACCACCATAATTAGATTAGTTGACCCTAAAAACCCACACCAAGCCCTTTGAATTATGTTGCTTTCATTACTAGGTGGGCAGTTATGGAGTAAAAACCATTGTTTGCTAATGGCAGTTGTCTGGATCACCACCAAAATCTACTCATTTTTTAGTTGCGCCATTACCAACATCCCTAGAAATATTTAGCAGATCCATCCAGCAGTTTTTGCTTTATCTTGCCAAGAAATGAACAAAAAGATCAACATACACCTGTGAAAACATGTGGAAAACTGCTCTCCCACTCTCTTAAATCTGGAGATACCATTGCAATACATTTTTCCCTTTCGATACTGATACTTGCGCTGTGGGTAACGGCTGAAACCGAGTACCGATCTGACATCGGTAGGTTATCAAAAAATAAATAAAGAAATAATTCTTACAACGCCTGCATGACTGTGATATGATTATTGAGGTAAGGCCTGGCTCAAGTTAAACCCTTTGTAAAACATGAATAAATACAGCAATGATAAGGCATGATCGTGCTAGTTAACTTAGCTTCATGCCTTGCCTAAACAGGCTCTGACACACGTGTATCTGTTGTGTCTTAGTCAGGTAATCAACTCCTCTAGGTTCCTGCAGGTTGCAGCAAAGCACTACTGTTTTAAGAGTGGCAAAGAAGAACTGTGTCAGAGTTTAACGGTACTAAAAAACAAAACAGATTACTAATTTAATCAATTACGTGGAATTGGATGGTGCCAGAACTCCAGTACTCACTGATACTGATACCAGCATTTTAGGTGGTATCGGAGCAATTTCCAATACGGTATTGGAATTGGAGCAACTCTAGTCAAATCCTTGAAAAATCCTGGATTCTCATCCAGATTTAGATCACCACTAACATATTATGACTTCTTTTGCCATGACCCACAGTCACTGAAAATGTAATCAAAATTCATTCATTTTTTTTAAATGATCCTGCTAACGGAAGTTACAGGGGTAACTATGGTTCTGTGAATTCCTGGATGACTGCCAGTGGCAGTAAACAAAGTGAATGTGTCTTCTCGCACTCCGTGCAGGTCGAGATCTAATGTAAACAAAGTCACGTGAGTGACATGTAGGCTACCTGACTACGCCTCTATAAATACCACGTTAGCCTACTTCCGTCTCAGAATCTTCTCGCAATGAAAAGTTCCGAGTGACCAGAATGACTGGCAGTCATCCAGGAATTCACAGAACCATAGTTACCCCTGTAACTTCCGTTCTGTTTCATTCCTTCCTGACTGCCAGTGGCAGTAAACAAAGTGGATGAATTATGCCAGCAATGTCACGAGGAACCGGACCCACCTACTGACTTGATGTAGATGCCAATGGAAGTATGGCTGAAGCCAGTGTGGACTCCGAAGCCACATTAAGGCGATAGAACCTTGAAAATGTACAAGGCGTCTGCCAGGATGCTGCTGCACAGATCTCTGAAAGAGACACCCCCCTCATCGCCGCCCAAGATGTAGCCATGCCCCTGGTGGAATGGCAGATAACATCTGAAGGCGCAGACAAACCTTTAGCTTTGTAAGCCTGCTTAATGGCCTCGACAACCCAGTGGGAGAGCCTCTGCTTAGACAACGCACGCCCCTTATTTCGTCCACTGAAGCAGACAAACAGTTGCTCCGAGAGCCTGAAGCCCTGTGTAGCCTCAATGTACAAGCGCAGTGCCCGGATGGGGCACAAGAAATTGGCCACCTGCTCCAGCTCTGATCTAAATGGAGGAGGACAGTAGGCCTCTAATTCTATAGCTTGGTTAATATAATCGTGGGACAAGACTTTTGGCAAAAAAGAAATGTTTGGCAACAGTGTCACACCCGAGTAGTCTGCCTTCCACCGAAGGCATGCGGAAGTAATCGAGAGGGCGTGGAGCTCGCCTACACGCTTGGCGCTTGTAATTGCCAAGAGAAAAGCCGTCTTAAATGACAAGTGCTTCAGGGCTGCCTCTGCCATAGGCTCAAAGGGTGCCTGGCTCAAGGCCCGCAGGACTAGAGGAAGGTCCCAAGTAGCTGTAAGTTTAATTCTAGGGGGGCGCAGTCTCCGGGCACCACGGAGAAACTGTGACACCCAATAATGTGACCCTACCGGTCTGCCATCAGCAGGGCAATGATGTAAAGAAATTGCTGCCACATAAACTTTCAAAGTTGAAGCTGCGCGGCCAGCCTCAAAACAATGCTGCAAGTAGCAAAGAACATCTTGTATGGAGCATGATACAGGATCCAAACCTCTGTCTCTGCACCAAGAAGAAAATGCAGACCAACAGTTCCTGTATACCAACCTTGTAGAAGGAGCCCTTGCATTATGCAGAGTCTCCCGAATCGAGGGTTCAAGGTCAACTAAAAATGACCGCTCCCCCTCAGTGGCCACACCCATAGCTGAAGTAGGCCCGGGGATGGATGCCACACCCTGCCGTCCATCTGTGACAGGAGGTCGGTCCTTACTGGGAGCTGCCAGGGACCCCTCCAACATACTGAGGAGTATGGGAAACCAAATCCTTGATGGCCATCTGGGTGCTACCAAGAGGACCCTGTGGCCAAACAACTTCACCCTGTGGAGGACTGGCATTATCAAGGGATCGGGCGGAAATGCATACAGAAGCCCCTCGCCAAGCATTGGCGAGGGCGCCCATTCCCAGTGGAGCACTGGCTTCTGCCCAAGAGAACCACAGGGGGCAATGTGTTGTGCTCTAAGCAAACAGGTCCACCTGTGCCTCTCCGCACTGGTCCCAGATCAGCTTTACCACCTGAGGGTGCAACCTCCACTCCCCGGGGGGCAGGGTCTTGCGTGAGAGGAAATCCGCCACTGAATTGGATCTGCCCGGAACATGAGTTGCCCTTAGGGATGCAAGCCGAGAATGGGCCCACTTCCACAGCCTCTGGGCCTCTCTCAGAGACCCCAGTGACCTGGTTCCTCCCTGATGATTCACATGAAACACAGCCGAAGTACTGTCTGTTCGAACAAGCACATGCTTGCCCCTCAGAGAGGGGAAGAAGTGCCTGAGTGCCAGGTAGACAGTGCGGAGTTCCAATATATTGATGTGTTGCCCTGTCCAGCGAGGGCCCCAGACCCCCTGGACTGTTCTCTTCTGCCATACTGCCCCCCAACCGTGGGGTGAGGCATCTGTCGTCACAACCTCCCGCCTTGCAGGAACCAAGCCAAGAGGAACCCCGTGAAGAAGAAAAGTGCTCTCCCGCCACCGGTGCAGATGCGTGAGACACCCTTTGGTGACCTTGACCTTGACCCACCTGTGCAGTCGAGGGTCCAGGTGGAGGCTGTTGTACCATCTCTGCAGGGGACGCAGATGCAGCAACCCCAGAGGTGTGATGGCTGAGGCGGCCGTCAGCATCCCCAGCAGTCTGAGCCACGTGTGGGCAGCGAGACATGCCCCAAGGCTGAACGACCTCAGCAAACTCTGGATCCTTTCCACACGCTCCATTGTTAGCGTGCCTTCATCGACACGAATCCAGGACAAGCCGATGAAGGAGGTTTGTTGAGTTGGAGTTAGTGAGCTTTTTCCCAGTTCACTGACACACCCAGGGCCTGGATGTGGGTCAGAACCCTTAATGTTGCCTGCTCTGCCTCCCAAGACGAGGGAGCGCAAATGAGCCAGTCCGAGGTAGGGGAGAATTTTTAACCCGCCAGACTTAGTGGTGTTAAGGCGGCCTTTGCAAATCTTGTGAAGATGCGGGGGCCAGTGACAGGCCAAATGGAAGGACAACAAATTGGTATGCTTGGCCCTGAAAGGCGAAGCGAGATACCTTCTGTGGTCTGGGTGAATGGGGACATGAAAGTAGGCATCCTTTAAGTCTACTGAGGTGAACCACTCCCTTGGGGAAATGACCTGGAGGACATCGACCGTGGCGAAGCATAGCATACGGAACGAAAAGGACCTTCAGATACTTGTTCAGTCTCCTTAGATCTAAGACAGGCCAAGTGAGCCGCCTTTTCTTGGGAACCAGAAAATACGCTGAGTAAAACCCATCGTCTTGTGTAAATGGATGAACGCGGGTAATAGCCTTTTTGTCCAGGAGGGTTGCTATCTCCTGTGACAAACATTGTGCCTTTATGGGATCTGTGACCGAAGTCACCATGACCCCTGAAGGTGGAGGGGGCCGGTGGCGGAACTGCAACCTGTAACCCTGAGTGATTGTTTTTAAAACCCACTCGTCCTGGGAATGGGCTGCCCAGTATTCCAGGTGCTGCTGTGAAAACCTGCCCGCCACCGGCCCCGAGCCCTCAGCGTGTGCCCTGAGGGTTATTTGGGGGCTTGGGGGGGCGCTGGTTATGTGCCTGTGCCTGCTGAGATCTGCGTTGGGGAAGGCGATCCACTCTGGGCTGACGCCAACTACCCCCGGTCAGCTGGCTATCCTGTTGCCACCGCTGTAGTGGTGGGTGACTAATTTGGGGCGTTGAGTTGGGGGGCCCATGCTCCCCCTACCCTGACGGCCCCAAGCTTCTGATGCCTGGCTGGACTGCTTCCGGCGCTCCAGCGCCTTCTCTGCCTCTGGCCCAAACAACTGGCCAGGCACCACTGGGAGCTTCCGCAGAGCCTGCCTGCAGTCATCAGACATTGGCGCCTGGGCCAGCCAAACCTGACGTCGTGTGACAACGAGAGTAGACATCAGACGGCCCAGTTCCCTTGTCATCAACCCAAATGCTTGGAGGGCCGCATCATTGACATCTCCAAGCTCCCTTCCATTATGCTCTGGCTGCAACATCTGGGACTGGGCAAGAAGAAGCACTGATAGGGAATTCCCCATACGGGCCGTTCGTGCTGCTGCCTCATAAGCCTTTGTGAGAAGGCTGTCTGTAACCCTACACTGGGGCCTCGGACAGCGAGCCTTATCCTTCAGCGCCTCATCTGGAGAAAGGACCAGAGAGGCGATGCATTGGTCCACAGGGGGCATATGGTCCAAGCCATGTTCTCCGGCATTGCGCATGGAGGCCAGGGTCCGAGAGTCCCTGCCATGGTGGGCAGAAGCTCTTGGATCAGCCCAGCAACGCCTTAACTCCTCCAGAAATGCTGGCGAGGGGGGGACCTCAAAGGGTGGGGCAGTGGGTGTCCGCCGAAAGAACGGGTTGCTAACGAGGCTCTGGGCTGCTGGTGTATCATCCAGTCCAATCTTGGCCAGGGCTGCACGTAGTGTTGCTCGCAAAGAGCAGGCTCCTTCCCCTGGCTCAGCACTAAGGGAGCTCCTTTGGGAGGTCTCTGAGCCATCCCTGGCCTCCACACTTACTGGCTCTCCCCCCTGGAACTGATCAGAGAAGATGTCTTCCCTGGGGCTGAACATGGTTTCCTGTCCACACTGAAACCGGGAGTTTGAGGCCCTTGTTGACATGGCGCCCCTCATTATCCTCGCCTGAATCCCAAGCCCTCAGCTGAGGAGCTGGTGGGGAGGGTGGAGCTTGTACCAGTGCTCTGAGCTGGTCAATTTCAGCTCTAAGTGCCTCCATTTCCCGGCGAGAAGGGGCCTTCTCTTTTGCCTTTTTACTTAGGGGGCTACCATCCTCCTGTGCCCCTCCTCTTCGCTTTCCACGCCGCTTACTGCGGGAGGCAGCGCTCTTTTGCGTGTGCCCAGAGAGCGGAAGATCATCCCCAAACAGGAGACTCTCCACCTGCTGCAACCTTTCCTCTCTCACTGCTAGAGGCATAATGCTGCAGTTAATGCAAGGGTCTGAGAGAGCCTCCCTCAGGTGACCCACACCCAGACATTTGGGGCACAAATCATGGCCATCCTCAACATGCAGTTGAGCTTCACACGAAGTACAGGCCATCGCACACAGGGAAAAGGGGTGACGCTAGGTAATCTGAGCGGGAGCTGTGACAGTCCGTCACTGAACACCGTCAGAACCTCCAGCACGCAGAAAATAAAGCTATATTGCAAATTAAAATATAATTACTACTTAATTATATAATACACGCTGTTAGAATGCTAAAGAAAAATTTATACAGCCAGGAAATCTGAGCGGGAGCCGTGACTATCTGCCACTGAACACGACCAGTACCTCCGTCACGCAAAAAAAAAAATATACTGCACGAGCATGTATAAATATACAGCTAGAAAGCTAACGAGCTCGAAAGAAAATGTATACAGCCGAAATCTGAGCGAGACAAGTGACTGTTAGCCACGAGACGCGACCAGAACGTCCGGTACTTACCGACTATACGCGGCCAGGCAATCTGAGCGCGAGCAGTGACGATGAGCCTCAGCACGCGATCAAAACATCCAGCCACAAACAATACTACCTAGCAAAACACACCAGGTGGGAGACGATTCTCGCCCTGTGGTTTAGCATCGGAGGAATTAGCCGCTACCGCTAGCTGTTTAGCACGGTGCGCTCAGCTAAAATCCTCCCGGCAGGAAAGGAAGGGTTGCTTGACAGCCCCCGCCTTAGAGGGCAAATAATTTGCGCTCCGACTATTAGTCACAGGCAGACTATCAGGCACCCAAAAAAACACAAATCGTTCTTACCTTTCCTGGACCTGCAGAATTAAGAACCGGACAACGGACCTTATGGAGCGATTAACCCGCGGTACACAACAGGTTAACAGCGAGAAGATCAAAGAGACCGGAAGTAGGCTACCACGTGGTATTTATAGAGGCGTAGTCAGGTAGCCTACATGTCACTCACGTGACTTTGTTTACATTAGATCTCGACCTGCACGGAGTGCGAGAAGACACATTCACTTTGTTTACTGCCACTGGCAGTCAGGAAGGAATGAAACAGAACAAACATTATCTCCTTGGTAACAGGACTGGGTATTTCTAGCAACCACAAGATACCTTAGTATCATGATACTGAGGCCACAACACAATACGTATCTCGATACACATAAATTGTGAACATTGACTGCGCTTTTAACAGAATTCCCAGAAACTTTTTTATTTTATCACAAGAAGAAAAAGAACAAGCATGAGTTTCAAATAATTCTTCAACGAAAGAGCTTTAATTCAGGTCTCCAAAGATAGTAGACTTAAGTTTAAATTTGGAACATGTGTTTTATCATGTAGCTTGGCTTCTACTTCGAACTGTGCCATTGCTAGCATTACCCAAAGTGTATTTACAACAACTGTCCAAACATTGAGGCTGTATCGATTCTGTAGAATCCGTTTCGATTGAAGAAGTGCATGGCAATATTTTGCCGTATCGATATTTAGAGCACAGGCCTACTTGGTAATAAGCCAAAGTCATGCCATCATCATATCAAAGCAAATGTCACACCTTTTAACTGACAGCTGGGGAAAAAAAAGCTGAGAACTCCCCTACAGAGGGTGGCCTGCACTCATGTAGAATTTACTTCTGCTTGGGGTGGCTTTGCTGCATGTCCTCCATTTTTTAAAATTAACTTTACTCTTTATTTACTGAGGTCAAGTGAGCATCACAAGTGCTTGAATGGTCAAGCTATGCTGAGAGTGCTCTCTCTTGGATCTAACGGCCTGCTATTCCAGGTGCCCCTATGTGCTGCTTCACTATACTGAAGGGCTCCCGAGAGCTCTAATACTTCTTGAATTAAAATAAATCTTTCATACTGAAGACAAAAGGGACAGGCCTTACCCCTATAAGACCAAATGACTTTGACTCTTGAAACCTGAACTCTAACCAGTTCAACACTGTGTCTGAGCGGAAATTTGTGCAAGTTGGGAGAAACATCTTCTAAGTGTTTCTGAGATTCACATTCACATTCACATGCAACTAGTATGTTACGACACAATCACCATTGACCTCCAAAGTATGTTTATCTTAAGAGTCAGCAAGCATTTTGCATGAAAGAACTAACACAAGATTCTTTAGACTTGACTTTGAACTTTGGTTTTCTATAGCTTAGTAATTCATCAGTAAATGTGGATTCTTCATTTATTCTTAAGATGTTGGGTTCAAAAGAAATGGAAAGATGGGTGGACAACCCTAAACTCTGTGACCAAAAAAGCAACATCAAAACTGCTGAAAAAAAAAAAAAAATCAGACGGCTTGAAGTAACTGAAGTGTGTTTAACACACAAGGAAATACAAGCTCACACATACACATCGAGGTGTGAACTTGTAACTTCCTGGACCATTTAGATTATTCTTGTAAAGGAAGTGTTGACAGAAAGCTACCAGAGTGGAATCGGCAGCCACTTAATTAACAGCTACGTCTTCAGCTTCCCAAAGGGAAACGACACCTGCAGGGGAAGACGGGATGTGTGAATTTGATCCAACACACAAAAACTGGAGGAATCTTTGCGATAATGAACATGCATCCAAGTGCAAATAACAAGTGCAAGAATTAGTTTTTATAAACAAAAAATCCCCTGTATGTACCACTCCTTCTCTGTCTAAAATCTCCAAGTCTTTGTTAGATCTGATCTCATAGTTTCAAGTGTTTTCCATCTGCATTATTTAACTTTCCTACAAGCAAGAATTTAATGGCATGACTTTTCTTGTTCATGTTAATGATTTAACTTCCAAAAGGTCAACCAATTCTTGCAGGTTGAACACATTATAATGGAGGTAACAAGAAACACAACAAACAGCTGCACTCAAAGCACATTTGCCTTAAGCCACAAACTGCATTAATTGGACAGCCGTCACCAGAAACCAAGAGAAATTCCATGAAAATGTGCCCCATTATATTTTCATTCTGAGGGTTTGTGTGCCCTTGTGAATTACAAATGAGTAAAGTTTCAGAAGCAAGACTCGGAGAAAAACAAAGGTGAAGGTTCTGACTTCTTGTTGCAATTGACTCCGTGTCCACAATGTCTCTAATTACCACAAACAAGCAGTTTCTCTGATGGGGTCAGCTGTCTGCGGCTGAACTCTATCCTGTCTAAAACAGAACAGAAACTTCTCCCCTTTTTTCCTTTATGAAGAGGCTTTTTTCATTTCACTGCGTTTGTCCTCTGGTTGTCAGATAACTCTGATGGTGTGTAATTGTGTGCGTTCTCCGACCCCGCTGTGCTCTAACAGAATAGTCAATTTTTAAGACTAGAACAGCATCAGTCCAACAGTCATTAGTGACTGCTCATTATGCCTCCACTGCAGTGACAGTCAGGGCCAGGGGCTTTGGAGTTGTCCGCCTTACTGTCCATCCATTTGTGTGTCCATCCAGTCATCACATCAATTTGAAGAACAGTCTGAAGGATCTTCTTTGCACCAATATCCACGGTAATCCAAGAAACAGAATATATAAAAGCATGCATCATTTAAGGTTTTTATTCCAGTCCAAAGGTCACAAGTTTATTCAAAAGTTGACTTTTAATTCATCTACTTGTTAAAAATGTATTTTATTTAGCCTGTTGCACACTAAAGGACTAATAAAGAATGCAAGTACAGGTGGTATTATCGGCGCATGTTTTGAGCTGACACTTTCTTACTATTTCACAAGTCTTTACTTTTATTTAGCTGACCTAACTTTAACATTGGCTTATTCTTTTTTACCCAGGGTGCTGAAGTATCAACAGTGCATCCAAACGCTTCCGCAAATAAAAAAATAGAAGAGAATGACTGTGCTACAACTATGTAATGAAACATCAGTGGCAGCTAAGAGCTAGCGTTGCTAATGTTATGTTATTGAAGAAGCATAGTTAAGAAAATTGCTCTACAATTATTCCAATAATCTACACCTTTTGTTTTTATAGAAATTATATCAAGTACTCTCGACGTCCACAAAATGGTGCTGCTGAGCAGATACTTATGCTAAGCTAACCCTGTTGATAAACCAGCAAATATTGACAAGCTTAGCCTGTCAAAGCTGCCTCCCAGTTCATATTAAGAAAATAACTGAAGCTATTATTAACATGCAATGACAATGTTATGGAAAACTCTGCTTGTGTTACTCATTGGAGCCTGGGTGCATGCCTCCATTGCGGCATTAATTCACTGACAAAGCGACACCAAGGCTCCACGGAGTAGTGATGCTTAAATTTGCAGAAACACAGCAGAACAGGCTGAATTAAGTGGTTAAATGTGGACTTAAGTCTGTGAGTTTTACACCTTTACACCTGATGAATACACAGACATATTTTTTATTAAATTTTATAACGATTCAGTCTTTTTTCCTCCTGGATGTAAATGCAGTCCAGGAAATGTTGAAAATCACAATACATCACACTTCAAAACATTGCAATACTGAGCAGATTGTGAAATATTAAAGACTGCAATAAAATTGGAACAGGACTTAAGTATCAGGATAACATTTTATCTTCAGGCCCTGAGGTCTACCATTGACTCAGCAGTTCCGCATCACTAGAATTGATTAGCAAGACATTTAATCGTTAGCTTTAGACATTTTTTATCTGATTAACTTACTTGTCCGTCCTTCTGCTAAAGAAAAAAAATAAGCAAAGTGATGAAACTGGACTCATATACTTAAATTCTACTTTGCTGGAAAACTGTTTATCTGTCCCTTGAAAACAAAGAGAGGCTCATAAATGACAGTATCATAACAGAGAGGCATTAGAGAGGAGTCTATTCAAAGCAATCAGGCCCTTTTGAAGTAGACACTATGTTCAGTGATTAAGTGTCATTCTCTGAAGATTCTGCTTCTTTGTCCTGATAACAACGCAGAGGCAGCACACTGTACCATCTGCCTTCAAGATCGACCAAACAAGCTCAGTAATTTATTTTCAATTTCCTTGTGATTTTTTCATTCATTCAAATCAAAGAGACCGCGTCCAACAAACTATTACAATTTATCACTTCAGTAGAGTTAAAGTGACGCACACGAGCAAACTGCATTTTTAAGAAAGTATTCAGAGTCTAGTGAAATCTGACATAGTGTGAAATCAACATCATTGACGATAAACGCTAACAGCATGACCCAGCCACAAAGACAAATTCCATCTGACATCACCTCTAGATTGGAGTTTTCACCGGTCTTTAAAGGGGGGGAGATGAGCCAGGCTGTGAATAAAAAGGAGGAAATATTCATTCCTGCACCCCACGTGGAGTGGTATGATATGGCTTTCATTTCACCGCAGCAATCAAATTTGAGAGTGGAAATGGCAACAAGCATCCGAAGGCCTGCTGGTAGCAGCGTGCCTCACAGACAAAGGCGCCGCTGGTGCCCTGCAAACAGCATGCAGCTTTCAGCAGCACTATGATGCCTTTAGTGAATAACAGCCGTAATAAATCAACTGCTGGATGGAGATGGAGAGGAATGGTTGGAGCCATCCAAACTGGGTATGTTTACTGAAATTCAATACCAGTATGGAATTGATAAAACCAATCCTTCATACCTTCCAGAGCATGGGAGGGTAACATGTGGCTAAGGGCCATGGTGTGCCTGTTGTTTCTCATTTTTTTACTCCTTCACATAAAGTAATCTTCTTCTATCTTCATACTGTCTTATTCTACTCCTAAACAGAGTAGAGATGGGACCGATCCGATCCAGTATTGATACCAGCGTTCGATCCAGGCATAATTCACAGATCGGAAATTTCTGATGTAACGCTGATGTGTTCTTAATTTCTCATAAAACTGTAAACGCTGTTCGGTGTCCAAGCTGCGCAGAATGATGACGTTGTTGAAGCGGCTCTCAGCTGATGCTTTGTGTAGGGATGACTCGCCTACACTTACACAGAGCTGTTCTTTTAAGCTTGACATGGCGAGCAACTTTCAGCAGTGCACAATGTCCCGCTGCTGCTGGACACAGAGAGACCACTGGGCTCTCTGCTAGGTTGGCTACGGATCAGCCTCACAGACAGACCGGGCACCGCCAAACAGTTTTCCTGACGGTTGCCACCTCTTTCGTTGTCAATACTGATGAATTGGACCTTCTGATGGCAGGGGACTAGTTTAGGCGTGACCGTTTTATTGTGATTATGACGAAAATCTGGCTTTATCCACTTGTTCAGGACACGGCAGCTAAGCTAATCATCTAGCGAGCTAACCATGCTAGCATTAGCATATAGCCCCTTGGAGCTCTACAACATCATCAGCAGGCTCATCCAGGGGAGACTTCAATGTAGCTGGGGACTTTAATCAGCCCCTTCAAATAAGTTTGTGAAATATGTGCAGTGTCCCACAAAATATTTTTAATTTCCTCAGGCACATTACCTCATGTTTAAAATAAAGCGGGATTCTACCTGAACTAAAACCTACTTCTGATACACTAATGAAGACTGAAAGACAGATGTGACAAAGAGCTGATAAATAATCTATATATTTTTATTTTTAAAAGGTTATTTGTTTTATTTTGCAGGAATTTGCTGCAGTTTTGCACATTGTTTTATTTTGTGCTTGAAAGCTGCAGAGAAAAATAAAAATGCTGATGAAAAGAATGTTACTTTAATGTTTGTGTTGCTTTCATCTCACAGTGATTTGTTTACAACTTTTTAAAAAGCTGTTCTACCTTTACTATAACCTACCTTTAGTTTTGATCAACAAAAAGTACAACCTACAGAGTGACTCTTTTTTTACGGTTATATAATTAATGTCCCATAAGTTCAATGCTTTTATGCATGTTATTGTACTTTAAATTTCTGGTCTCTGGTTTAAAGTCAAACAAATACTAAAGGACCAAGTATTTTTTATTTATTTATTTATTTTTAAATTTCAAAAGTTGTTGTTGTTTTTTAAAAGGAAATAAGACATGATACAAACCATACTGGTGCAGAATACTGTATACTGATCCAGCAAGACAAAGAGTGGCAGCTAGCCTTTCCATCTGAGTTGTAACAAAATGAAACCGTCCCTTCTTTTTATAACATGTTGGATTATCTACCAGAGAATAAGTACACTCGAATTTACAACATAAATTAAATCATTTAATCATTTGGACGGTACTGGGTATTAAACTGGTTTAAACACCACCACAGGTGTTTTTGTGCCATTATATGGATTTTAACTACCCTGTCATCACTGGTTTAAAGTGTTGTTGTGTTCATCACATTAAAAAGCTCAGAGCATACAATCTCTGCCATGGCAGGAGGTAAATAATAATAAGTCAAACAAAATCATTTCTAAGACAGGAAACTCATTCTAATGTAGTTAAATATGCTATTTGCAGCAAAGTGCCTCAATTTTGAGCATCCAGACCAGCAGATTTTATGCTGTCAGCTGCAGTTTTAACACAGCTCATGAAAGAAATTGCATTTCTAGTTATGGCTACAGCACCAACAGATGTTCTCAGAAAACTTAGAAAAGCTTCTGTATTTGATTTTTTGCACAAACACAACACAATTATAAAATTACATACTTTTTAGGGGAAGAAAGGGGCACTTAGCCCTGCTGTAAAATATGTTATTTAATTTAACTGCACAAAACAATACAATTCAATTACTGAAACAAGCATAAAAACAGAGTGATATGAAATTTTACTCAGATCATCTAGCATTCTATACGATATGTTCACTGTGCAAATCATTCTTTTCCTGGACTAAGGCCTTGCCAACCTTAAGTCTAGGCCAACAGAGGGTCTCAGAGGGACTCCAGGGGGGCATGACGCTCTTGGGGTCAGCTTTGTCAAAGTTTGATTTACACTAGGGGATGCAACAATGCAGTAATATATTAAACTGCACAGTCTGATGATATCCACAGGTCAATACAGCTGTCTAATATTCAGTCTGCAGTGTTTTTGGTTGGAGCACCACCAGTTTTCATATCTTGTTGCCCTTTTCTTTTTTGATTTGTTCTTCTGTATTTGTGAGCAACATGCCGAAGTTGAGCAAAGATACCACACAACTGTTTTGAGAAGAGAGGCAGCAATGTGCACCCATACAGTACAGCCAAGTGACCAATACTGCTAATGAGCCTCATAGTCAGGTCTGTCAACATACCATCATTTGGCTAAAACCCTGGTGCATAAAAAGTACTTAAGGTTTTGCAGGGAGAACATAAACTCAAAGGACATTAGCAAAGTGCATAATATGAAACAGAATGTATTTTACCTTTTCACTGTGGCTTCGCAAAAAGAACTCTGGTAACCCCACAAGGCATTCATAATATACTGGCCTCTCTCTTTATCTGACTTAACCTGCCATGAATAGCATACCAAACTTTGACATGAGTGCTACTGTAGTAATCCATTATAATTCTGGCAGGATGGGACAAACTCTGCAAACCTTAATTTAGTCTTAACAGGCAGACAGCAATGTTTATAGTATGATGCATTAGAAGTTAATGACTGTTAAATACAAATACATAAAATGTTATTATGTGTATGTAATCCAAGAGGAAGAGAAATTTGGCTTGTGTCTATTTACCTAAATATAGATATATTTGATATTAGCTAGAGGGCAAAAGCGAAAAAAAAAAAAAAAAACACAAATGCGTTGATGTTCTAAACTTTACCTCAGGGTGTAACACATTTTTTTAAGCACCTCAGTTAGCAAAGGGTGTAAAACATAACAAATTCTGATCGAGCACATGGTTGATAATCAAACGGTTGCAGGTTTGAGCCCAGCTCTGGTTGTCACATGGTGATGTGTCAATTGGTAAGACACTCTACCCCAAGTTTCTCCCACTGCTGCGTCAGTGGCATATAAATGGGTATGAAAGGGCGTGAATGTTTTAGCTGATGCTGACAGACACTTGGCATCGAAACTCTGAACCATTAGAGAGTGGATCGGAGAGTGAACGTGTAGATGTGGCTTGTGGCATAAGGTCACTTTCAGTAGTCAGATACTAGAAAAGTGCCAAAAGCACTAACCCGATAAATGTGACCAACAAAATGAGTGGACGGAACAGTTGCCTGTATGGTTGCATACAATCAGAACAATACCCAACCTAATTCTCAGCGGGGTATTGTTGAGAGTGCTTTCTGATGTCATGTAAATGCATTTTCAATAAGCATTTTTGTCTTTGAACAAGTCTTGACATGAAGCGTGCTATAGGTTTTTCCGGATTTAACACAGAACACAATAATTAGCATCTGAAAGGTTAGGATCTCTGAAGAGAAACAAAGCATGTTGATGCCACATATGGCACACTCTTTGCTGCCCTGCTTTGCGATGCCAGCCTTGTTTACAGCATATCTTAAGAGTTTGACACAGTTAGGATGGAACATGAGCTTAAAGGTTCAAGGCGTAAACCCTCAGAGAGAGGGGGGTAAAGTAAGATTATGAGAAAATGATGAAAAAGTGAGTAACATGCTGCAGGAAAGCAGAGTTTCGGCTGTGTTTCAACATAGGTACGGTGCAGAAAAGCAGACTTCAATCAAGTGAGTGGGTCCAATAATGGGAGGAAAAAAGAAAAAAACCTCTGCAGTACCTGATCCAACTCGGATTTCATGCCGTTGCCCTTGAACAACTAAAAAATAACACAACTGTGCCAAAGAGGCAGAGAAATCAAGGCCTATGCAAATTATCTGTCTGACTCGATCCAACACAATTAGCCTCTGGTGCTTGCTGTCATAGTATCACTCCTCCAGAGAGAGGTGGGCAGAGAGAAGCTGACGTGCCATCTCGTATCTCATGTGAGGGAATGAGACCTGCGCAAGCACCTGTTTTTTGTTCTATTCCAGGCAGAGAGCCGACTATTCCCACACGACACCACCTCCCCCTTGCTGTACATATTGCAAAACCAGCTCAGATGGTTGCAGAGGCCACGAATCCCTGTGTGATTTCCCTTTGATTCACACCCAAGTCTATCTACATTTGCAGACTAAACACATGGAAAATACAATAAAATATTGAACCAGCATAGTCAGAATAAATCACAGTTAAATGGGCACTTTACTAAGCCACGCATTTATTTACAAGACTTGTCAGGGGCACTATACTCTAGCTTGGCTGAAGTGAATGAAACATAAGTAGAATATATGAAATAACTCAACTGCTTAATGGTAACACCACAGAGGCACCTCCTCCACGTTATATGGCTTCCAATATAGGAAATTGGTCCACACTCAAAAACATACACACAAATCATTATAAAAATGCTCTCACGTCACATCTTACTGCTGGATATACAAGTCTTGGCTCCCAGTCAACCAGCTCACAGGCTCATGCTGCTCTGCTATAGGAAGAGCAACATAGGACGTTTTCTTTTATTGGTCTGCCAAGAGATGTCACTGTACTATCAGTATCCATTGGACTTCGGTTGTTGTCACACATCAGGGCTTTACTGCCAATGCGAGAGTGTGTATTAGATTCAACCCTTGCTGAAACTGCTGAAAACATCAAGACCAGAGCGGCATATAAAAGCACGCCAGCAGAGGAATTTTATTATATCCTGTAGCATGAAGTGCATTTGATTCAGGAGAGGACTGTAGCTGATGGCAGGTAATGCAACCACAGAGGACGTACATCTTTGCCATGTCAATTTATATCATGATGTGGAGTGTAACTACCTTCAGTAAAATCAGCGAGGTTTATCTTGTTTGAGTGCACTACTGAGCTGTATATGCTTTTACAAGGTAAATTTCAATTCTGAAGTGGTCCACAGGATGCATATAAGGAAAAAAAACATAAGTTTATGAAATAAGTATTCCTTAGGCAGGGTCATGAGTGGATTATGTGCATATATGCTGTAGCACCAAACTTGCCATTGCTTTCTGCTTTGTCTCAAGACTCCATGGCCTTCACATCAACTGCCAACCAAACCCTCATTCACTTGTAACAGACTATAAAAGAATTGGTCAAAGCCAAGTTATTGAAGCCACTGGAATGCTGCTGATGCTCTCTTATGTCCTATTGCAAATGCGATCTCAACCAAACCTTAACTCCACCAGCTCACACATAGACAGGCCGTGTTGAGGTGGGATTTGAGGCCGTCAGACCAATATTAAAGCCACATTTCCAAAGCCAGAAATGCTCAATCAATCCTCCATAAAAGAAAAACAGGCAGGATATAAAAATCACCCCTTAACAGTGAGAGCATATAGATGTTTTATAGCTTTAGACCAAAGCCTTGTGACTTAAGGCAGTAATTTTTTTTTTTTTTCCCTGTATACAGTTATTGAGGTGTCAGGTTCCTGCAGACAGCCTCAAGTGGACACTCTAGGTACTATATCTTATTTTAAATTAAATTACTAAATATACAAAATTGTGTCCATATCGTTCAGCCCTGATTCAACCTCCCAAGGTTTTCAGCCTGGCTTGAAACCAAACCAGAAGAGTTTGGTTTTATGGTCCACAGCAGTTGGTGACTTTTCACACTGCGGTACTAACCAAACTTTCTAAAAAAAAAAATAAGGTGACCTTAGTCTTAGTCAGACTAAGGTCTTCTAAACTTGACCTTAGTCTTAACTTGGATCTCCTGCCACATTGTGGATCCCTTTCCCAAAAGGGTTCAGACTGTTCTGATTGGTTGACCTGTCTTCTCTGTGGTAGTTGTTCAGTCCAGCAGTGTCTGGTGCCATACCAGAATTTACTGTGCCGACCAAATGCCTCAGTAAGCGCGGACTGTCGGGATGAAGGCCCCGCTGAACCTCCCCTTCTTCTTCGTCGCCACTACTTTCAAACAAATTCGACATATCTGCTCGTCAGTGTTCATGGCCTCACACCTTTTCATTCTGTTTAAAACCAAATATTTCCACACTGGGGCTGTGGCAGCTGGCTTAAGAACCGTATCTTTCGTGCCATCATTCATATTAGTGTTCGTTTCCTCGTTACTCCTCATGACGCTCACTCCAGCTCTCTTCGTGTGTACACGTGGGCAGCCTCACCTCCCCCCAAAGATTGCATGTCTGACAGATGCTCACTCTGCTATAAATCCACTAAATCTACTATAGAACCAATGCACCCCGGTGTTAAACATGGACGGGGTGAGCCATCTTCTCATTCAACCTCTTTGGTAGGGAGAGAGGAGGAAAACATTGTCTAATCTTGATATGTGAAATCCACACAGACCATTCACAGATGATTTGGTGTCTCATTTGCATGAGGTCTGTGGCTCAAAAGCTGCCTGGTCCTTTTGTATATTAGGCTTCTGATGTTTAGAATGTTTAGCATGTACTATTGGCGCTAATACAGTCATTTGTTTCAGTCGTATTCAGATACTCTGAAGTATTTTAACAATGTACCTTTGTCAACAACCTAAGGATTTTATTCCTACTATGGTTTCTGCTAAGCTTGTGACGGATGAACACTTTCAGAGCGTTGACCACAACCATTCACAGTCATTTCCATGGCTGTTGCACATTTTTTGAAACCAGTGCTAAAAAGTTAAACATTTATTTTACCTCTTGCTTACAGCTAGAAAAAGATTTCAGTCACGCAAATTTTCAGATTTCCTGATAACTGAACTTCTTAGCCCACCCCTCATAATATTCTGATCCCTCGTCTTTTTCTTTCTTCCCTCTTTCATCATCTACTCCTGCTGTTTCTCCCTTCACTCTTCCATTCATCATATGTAGCTGTCTGTCTCTTTGAACGACTGTATTTCAACATAGTGCACTAATGAAACAAGAAAGCAATGATCACAAAGACACGTAGGCTATGTGTGCACATTAGCTCATGTTAGAGGACTTAATAAGAGGCAAACTTCTCTCTGATTTGTGAACATCAGGATTTGTGAGCTTTCTTTTTCAGATCTGCCTGTGGGTGTGCATCGTGGGTGGGTACTCTCAGTTGCAGCTTTAGAAAGGAGAGGTGCCTTGTAAAATATTGCAAACATAACACTGTTCTCTGGGCCGAGCTGTCTGCAAACAGGAATGAATTTAAAGATTGTACTTTTTGTACCACTCCTTTATAACACTGAAATAACAGTTTTGGATTTAACAGATTATGATTTGCTGTGTTTACACATAGTACATAGTGGTAACAATTTTCCAAAGGCAACCATGTAAAGCCATTCTTGCAAAAGGGCCTGAGCGGTCTTACTCCCTGAGGAGGCTGAGGGCCTTCAACATCTGCAGGATGATGCTGAGGACGTTTTATAAGTCTGTGGTGGCCAGTGCTATCCTGAATGTTGTTGCATGTTGGGCTCAGGGCAACCGCCCCTCACAGACTCAAAAAAAATGATTGCCAAGGCCAGTGAAGTGGTGGGGCTGCAGCTGGACTCTCTGACAAAGGTGTCGGAGAGAAGGATGCTGTCCAGACTGCAGGACATAATATCTCCCATCCCCTCCACTAAGTGCAGGACAAACACAGAAGCACATTCAGTGCCAGACTCATCCCACCATGATGCACCACAGAGCGCCACAGGAGATCATTCCTGCCTGTGGTCATCAGACTTCACAACTCCTCCCTATAACTGCACTGCTGCGTCAGGTTCTGAAGACTGAAATCTTTCATGGCTTGTCTGTTTCTCACACAGTGACAGTTTCATAATGTTCAAATCTCTGATATATGTTAATAAGCAAATGTAATACCCAGTTCAATATCCTTGAACTTTGCCTTTCAAACTGCTCTACTGTTATATTATATCCATATTAAATACATCTTGTTATTGTTAAAGGAGGAAAATTATTTGCTCTGTTCAAAGACGTTCACGAATGAGGTTTATATGTCATGAAGATTCTGCATGTTGCATTTTGCTTATTTAAATTACTTTAAGCTTTTATCCATTTGATTGTCTCAATCTGATATTTCTATCCCTATACTGTGTATCAGAGTAACTTAAAACAGCCAAATTTTACCTGAGAGATTCATGAAGTATTTCTGATTTTGATTAAAGAGACTGTGAGGAGTTTCTCAGTAATTACAAAAAAGTCTCACTTTTAGATATATGCCTGATCGAAATACACACTTTAAGATGAGTTTTATAGCATCTAAATAGGTTATCTATAAATGCTATTCCTTAGCCTTCCGGTCGGGTCGGACAAGGCTGGACTGGCCCCGTTACTCAACTTCGGGAACAAGACAATTAAAACTAGAGCAAATTTATATTATTCGGACACGTCTTAGAGCACCAAGCTGTAAGTAGCGATATATAGCCGGCTACAACTACGATAATAAGATTTCCAAAAATTGCTTGTTGTCACACATCAAAAACTACCGCTACATAACTAGAAAGAGATACATTACCTCGTCGCTTTGCATCCTGTAAGTTGTTGAAAAAAGAAGTTGTAAAGCAATGCAGAGTTCTCAGGAAGGTCCGAGATGCATTCATTAGCATCACAACAAACGCATGCTTAGGCTTGTGGTGCATTCAAGTTGTAGTCAGAAGTAGGAATTTCAGGGTTCCGAGTAGGAAACTAAAACTGGAACGTCCCCCTCGTCAGAATTTCCTACTGCGAACTCGGTGAAACCTCGCCACCCCCGAGTTGATAATCAAAGATGGATGCCCCCAGTGTGAACAGTTATTTAGCTCCTGTAATAATCAATTCATTTGCACTTCTGACTGGGGTGTGTTGCTCTAGATCAGCTGTATACATGGTATTGTTAGACTTATATTTACAAAAATGCTGCCATAGTGATAATCACATTCTTCATACAACAACACAGGACGTGCTAACAACTGCTAACAATAGCAGCTCGGCATGCTTTTTTCCGACTTCAACTGGAACGCTGATAAGTCGGAGATGATGTCACCCCCAGTTCCGAGGTTACTGGAACGCAGCATTACGACAGTCGCCACGCATGCTCATGGGTAGCAGAGTCTTAATGTCGGCGGAAACAGATTCTCCTCACAGTCCCTTTTAATGGCAGTCTTTTGTATATATTCTCAAAGTGTGTACTCGGGTAAACCTACATGTTTAAGTCGTTTCAAACTGTTTTTTAAAAAAGAGCTTTGTTTGTTGTAACAGCCTCATAATCAATGCTTTTTAAGCTACTATTTGATTGTTCATACAGAGTTGTTCAGTTTGTATCTACTGGCGCAGGGCTATCACAGCTACAGTTACATTCATATTCTTGAAACCTTGTAATTACAATTTCCAACTGAATGTAAATGTAATATTTCCCTCTTCAGCATCATCACCTGCTGGTCATTTTGGTTTATCATACACTTATTTTTTGTGTTGGCATACTGTGATATCCTGATATACTATCTCAGGTTTAAACAATATTTTGATGAAATACATTTGAGCAATGAAAAATGTTCCTCTATTTGGGACGAAGTTTGTTACTAAGTGGTAATGGTGGGTCCCATCACTAGACCAGTTAAGACCACTGGTTGAACACATGGTTCAGCTCCAAAGGAGACCCATAAAACCTTGTCCTGGCTGGTTTCTTTTTACAAAAACAGAAGAAGTTGGAAGTTTTGTAAAAGAGGTAGTCAGTGTCCAAAATTTGTACTTACTGGGTTATTCACTGTATCATGGGACCTGTATCAGGATAGATATCATATCCTGAGGTTGGTGGAAAACACTCTGCCCTCTTTGTAACTGGATGAAAGGTTTATATATTCAGGTTTGTGCCACTGATGCTTGCTAGCTTTAAGCTGTAGTTCTGCCATCCCAGCAGGTGAGGACTGTTTGCTGCCTTTTAACTTCATAACTCTCCCCTGTAGCGGACAGACAAGCAAACAGTTGGAAAGATATTCTACTAGCATGCTAAACCAATATGATTTGATTTCTGGGATTGAGAACCCAAAACAATTTAGGGGAAAATGAGTATATTCCATGTAGTGCTTCCGGCTACAAAGATGAGAGAAAATGTCAACGCTAACATGATTGTTGTGAAGGTAAAAGGTCAATGTAAATCTCACAGGCTTGGAGATGCTGAGCAGTGAGAGGAGGGTGAAGGGCAGGCAGCATGACAACCAGACGAGTTTAAATAAAGCTTTTTTTACTGCATAACTGTGGCATCATACAGTTCATACTAAACTGATGCAGGCCCCACAGACCACTTTATTTAAAATCTAAGATGTCAATATTGGATAACAAAAGTCGGGTCAATCTATTTGTAATTTGGTGAACAACCATAATTATTCTACTCCATCTAAATATGATCTAAAGCTCCGCTGTCATTCAGTACATCCTCCTGATTTAAGGATCACATTCTGGATCTTTAAACATAATGCTTACATTGCCTTGCACTCAAACAGTATCACCTGTAAAATTGCTTTTAAGTGTTCACCCTCTCTCTTACCTACAACATGGGCATCTTTGTCAATCTAGGTCTCACCTCATGACAATACTCCAGCACAAATGAAGCAGAACATGGATCGAGTTGGAAGGTGGAAAGTTAAGTTAAAGCGTCAGATCAGCGCTGTGATAATCTCATTGCCATTTAGACCAAAATTGATTTCCATAGGAAGGAACCACAGCCTCGGGGCCTCTGCAAACAGGTCTCATCGTTTAGAGCCAATGGTCTTGTTCGATAGGAGCTAAAGGCCACGCTGCTGTTTATAAGAGCGGTAATTAGCTTAGTGTCTCGCCATGCTAAGTAGCGGCCCCTGCAAATCAATCCAACCACTGTGACCCACTCTAGAGGGTCACCTGCCTCTTTTACTTGGAGAGCAGAGAGAGTGGTGGAAGTATTTAACTGACTTCTGTGAGCAACTTGAAGAAGAAAATCCTACAAACAAGGACTGGACACAAAAGAATAATGTGTAAATCTATTATACAGTGAAGCTAAGGCAGCAGCGTAAATGAAAATGCTACAAATCAAAATTACATATATTTCAGCTTCATAGATAGAAACATTTTGTTTGTTTGCAGTTTTGTTTGAGCACTAGACAGCAAAACAAAGTGATTAGCAATTAGGGCTGGGTTAAAAAAATCAATTTAATCAATTTCCCTTTAAATGGTTCATAATTGATCCATAAAATCCAAAGATAGATCTTTTAACATGGGTAGTTTTTTCTTCATTGAACTGTCCGGGAAGCAGCCTGTGATCAACTCTGCTAGTCTCGCGTTTAACTCTGCTTTCCACTGAACAAGATCTGGTGAGATGTTACTGCAAGCAGTCAAAAAAACATGGTGGAAGCGAGTAGCACTATAGGGGCACCACAGGAGAGTTTAAAAGTTGACGTTTGGACATATTTCAGATTTGACAAGCATGAAAGAAAAGACAAGTTGGACAAAAACAAGTAACGTAGAAAATGCATTAATCAGGGTGCTGGTTTGGCGGAGTGGTTAGCAACCAGGCACCCCATGTACTTGCTTCTGCCGGTCCAGGTTCGAATCCCGCCTGTGACCAGTTTGCAGAGTGTCTTCCCCTACTTTCTCACCCCCTTTCACAAGCCTGTCCACTGTCTCTCTTCTATCAATAAAGGCACAAAATGCCCAAAAAATACATTTAAAAAAAAAAAAGAAAGAAAATGCATTAATGCATATCATTAATATGTGATTAATGTAACTGCTTTGGGTTCAGTTCTTAATGTAAAAAATGTTTTAATAATGTACCAGGTCAAAAAGTCATTTACAGCATTATTTTTACTGAGATAACCCAGACTGAACAAATTACCCAGCCCTACTAGCAATAGAAAAAAATGGGTAGCATAAAGAAAATAACAACCATCTCATCTGGAATAAACTCCTAAAGGCCTGAAAAGGACACTCCAATGCTGTTACGTTAACCTCTTCCTCTTAAATGTGACAGCTGTAGAGGCAAATCAGCACACTTTTAAGTTGATAAGTAGGCATAGAAATCTCTGCCTCTGGAGATTATAAAAATTTGATAGACAGAATCAAATCACTTGTGGAAATAAAGTAAGACCCTCCACTCCAACCGCTTTCCTGTAAATGTGTCCCTCTTGGTGGGAATCAGTGTAAAAGGCAGCTAGCAGCTGGTGCTTAGCAGGGTCCTGCTGGCCAAAGCCCACAGCCGCCCCGGCTCACTGATGAAGACAGATGGATTGGGCCACATCCCTGATGCAGGAAACACACCCCTGAGCCGACAGATTAGAGCCAGGCCTCCAACAGAGCTCCGATAGCCCGCTGAGGGAGAGAACGCAGACCAGGCGGAGGACCGATGCTCCGTACTCGGGCGTCTCTTCAGGTGAACTTTTGAACCAGGAGATGATATAGAATGAGGTGATGTGAATGTCAATGGATGTGTGAACCTGCCAAATTTCCTCTTAGTACATGTGCCTCAGAGCATTTATGTGACTCATTTAGAAGAGAAAAAAGTCAAGTAGAGTACATTATGTCCTCTGGTTAGTTGACGAGATACTTCTGCATGTTTACACTTCTGTGTACAAATAGCACAACTGAAACGGATCTGATGATTTTCTTTCTCTGAAGCCCTCACTCCACTGGTTGATGCCTCTGTAGAAATTCAGTGTAAAGTTGTGGTGACTGTAAAACGGGATACATGATTTATGATGTGCTGCGAGGTTATAGGTTCATTCTGTACAATTCAACACTGATAAATATTACTCAAAAATATATGTTGTCTGAAATAACATGAAATTTAGGTTATGAAGGTCTAGTCTGACTGTTGGGAAAAGTGACAGCCTTAGTAACTAGTAACTTTTTGTCCTTCAAACTTAAAGGACACTGAAAGGATTGAGCAACTGTTTCAATACTCCACTCCTCACACAGACCATGTATGGGACCTTGGCATCCATGTGCTGTGCCCTGATGTTTACTGTGGTTGCAGAGACATGCACGTTCCGTCCACTGGAGCCCGAGTAAAAAAAATAAAAAATAAAAAAAAAGATTCAGCTTGGGAAGAGTCTCCCATTAGAGGGATGTGGTATATTTCCTCATGACATCATTGGGGTCAAACTTTCCAGTAGACTGTTTAAGCAAACATTTTCCAAAAGTTGGAGCGAACAACAGAAGGAGGATTTTTTTTCTCATGTTTGAGAGTGGAATTGCAAACAGGCCATGGACACATGTAAGGATGACTTTGAAGTCATAAAATACTCTTTAGGTTTTCTATGTTTCATTCTGGTCTTGAACTCTGTGCATGAATACTTTTCAGCTGCTCTAAACATGTCTGAGAGCGAAAGAAAATAAGTCTGGCACCTTGCCAGAAATAGAAAGCACAAATTGAGAAGTCTCACAGTTGACCACTTCTGGAGTGAAAGTTCTATACATGTACATGACGTTGATGTCTTCATTTCTACTGCCATATGTATGAGACACATGGGTATAGAAATGATGAAAACATGTTCTGCTCTGTCAGTATTTCGCTGAACCGGCTGAATAAGCTATCCGATAAAACTACAGTCTGTATTCCATATTATTGTTTTCACGGAACATCTGATGACAACACACGGGAAACTAATATCATGATATAATTCCATCCATTCCCCACAGTGTCCAGATTTCAAGGAGAGTGTCTTATGTTATGGTCGGCCACATAACCACTTTGGGTGCATGAGGACATTATTTTGGGGTATAATCGCCAAAAAGTTCTCACACACACACACACATATACATATATATGTATTTCTATGTAAATATATTGGGTGATCTCTCATTTTATTTTGATTTTGTATAGGTCATTAAAAAGTATTTGTTTAATTTCGTGAGTGAAATATTTAAGTATCAACGTGGCTTTCAGCAACATTTTGATTAGGCAGTTCAATCTGAATTACTGTCTGTGATGTTCCCTTCCACAGAAAAAGAGTCACTTTATTGACAGAGGTACTGCATATATGCTTACTACAATACCTAACTGCATTGTCTACATCTGCTTTCTGACTTTGAGCTCCAGTTTAGTATTTTTTTGTCAGTCGACCAACTTGTTTACATGCATCTTAGAATCCCTGTTTCAGCTGAACTTACACAACAATTTCGCTTTTTCTAAATGCATGTTTATACTTAGAAAAATGTCCTTACACATGTATGTTTCATCACAGTGGACACTTCCAGTGCAATCTCGAACCCAAACATAGCTATAATCAGTCAGTGAGAGGGTCTGCGGTAATGAAAACAACAGTGGCCCTGGGAAAAGCTTATTGATCAGAAACCCCCTGCTAAGAGCGTTACAGTTGGCTGCGGCGCTTCTCTGATTGACTTAGTGTGATGAGAGCATAATTAAGACTGCAGCGCATTAACAGATGGCTGCAGCATCACACTGAGAGTGAGAGTGTGAGAGAGGAGATGTCTGGAGAGCATCATACTTTCAGACTGTGGACTTAAAGGATACAATACGGTTGTCAAGAAAAATCATACTTGTGCTGTTTTTTAATTGATTATTTCGTTTTTAATTCAACATGATTATTACAAATCACAAAACATGGTTATTTTATTTTCAGTAAATTTTGACGTGTAGCAGAGATACAACTCTCAACAAAATTCAATGACACAGTTTGCAAGCTAGTTTCTGAATTATGTCATTTAAAGTTTTTTTCTTTCCTTGTGTGACATTACAATGCTTTCTAATGCTGCGTTCACACCGGACACTACTTATACTACCTCGGTGATCACTCTCCATGCAAAGTCAATGTACAGCCATGATGGGGCGGGGCTAACCCTCCCGCGATTCGACAGCCGCTTTTTCACACTACCACATAGCTTGTTGCCCAATGTGAAAGTAAAAAAAGGTTGATCAATCAGCGGTGTGTGCACGTGTGACGGTACTCTAGACAGACAGTAATTAATCTAGACTACAGAGTAACAATCCATGTCCGTGTGGGAAATATTAGTCAGTAAGGACATTAGTTCCACCTAGACGGGCCGCGGGAAACTCACAGATGATGCTGCTGCAGGGCATCATCTGCAGTGTTTTGTGGTTGATAAGTGAATGAAAAGGATGCAGCTGGAATTATGCCCGCTTATACATCCTATTATATGATATATGATATGATCGCATTGAAACTCGAGCGGACATGACGTCACTGAGCGACGGCCGACGGCAACGGTGACCAAAATGAGGTACTTATAGACGCGCGGCGATATGTCAGTGGGCGACAGCTACCATACAGTGACGGAAAATTAAATAGAGCAAAGCTGCAGTGGCCAATGCAACACCAGAGCATCTTAAAAATCTATTTACTTTTGGGAATATTCTGTCCTTTTTACGGATGTCCCGATCCGATATTGATATCGGTCAAAAAAACAAATATCGGATTATATCGGCCTGCATCCTAAATCTCCGATATCAGCACTCCAATACAAGCAGTCCATTCTAATATATTTATTTTCTTATTTTATTCAGTTGTAGAATATGCTTATGTTTAAGTTCAACACAGTGGTTATTTTGCAATTGGTGAAATATGTTTTTGTTTGATTTATTGAGGTCACTTTTCAGGGTCTTCTAATATTTTTTATTAATGTTGTTTTAATTGTAGTATATTCTTATGTTTAAGGTTAAAATTTCTTTAACCTACTGGTTAATAACAAATGGGTCAGTTTTTCTCATACCTACTATTGCTGACTACTGTTCTCTGTTTGAGTAATCTCACCTTATCAAGCCTTTTCTGACAGTCCATACTACAAAATAGGTAATAAAAGTCTGTATGATTCCTGCTGATATTGTATTGGATTGATATCGGTATCGGCCAAAACTCAAGGCTGCAATATCGGTATCGTATCGGAGGTGAAATAGTTGTATCGGGACACCCCTAGTCCTTTTTTGCTGCAAATAAAAGGAAAAGATCATACAGCAGTCTTCACTGTAGTCAAAGGGCACAAGGTAGACTTATTTGTCAAAGACTCAAGTTGCAGGGTTTATAGTGCTAAAGTTGAGGCTAATAAAAGCAAAATACCTTAAATTCAGATTACCCCTACATTGGCAGCAAATAGACATGTGAGCCCAGCTTAAATACTGTGAGATTGGGTATTAATTAATGCTCACATGGAAACAGCTCAATAATCATCCTGGTGTTTTCTACAGTCAAATGTTGCTTTTCCAGGTCTTTGTGCATGACAAATACTGCCCATGCATAACACTACCCCATTGTCCTCACTCAGTTACAGTTTAACAACCTTCATAAAAGGATCATGTTGAGATTTGTAAAGCTGACCTTGGGTATGACTGAGAAATGCCAGTAAAGCACACGCACTAAAGGAGAAGACACTCCAACTTAATATAACCACATCCAACACTTACCTTAAAAGTCTTATTTGCATTCTAAATCCCACACCCTTTTACTCCTTTAAGAACTAAGCCTCCCCAACTCGTTTTCCTCCTCAACTTCTACAACAACAGGCATCACATTTTTAAAAAGTCATTCATTTTATATTAGCAATTATTATGTTTAAAACATTACAAAATATTCATTGATTGGATTCATTAATTTGAATTCAAATGTCCTATTTCAAGCTCAAAGGAGCATTGTTTTATGTACATATACATGATAAACAGTGATCATTATAACAGAAAAATCCAATCATCATAATGAAAAGAATATGTAATAATGGGTTTTAAAAATAATTGTACAATACATCCTCTGAGTTCCTTTTATGCAGCTGGCTGCAACTGTAGTAAAGTAAAATTTGTGTAACTGAATTTGATATTTTAGCAGTTCTGCAGCAATGTGAGTTTATATTGACCAGTTTGGTAAAAAGTGAATAAAAGTTTATATTTATATTACTGGTTGCCAGAGACCTTAATCTGTTAGATTCTTCCAAAATCTGCCACATTTACTCCTTTTTTAAATGCTCATGTTCATACCAGCTAAAAGCAGGATTTTGTAAGAACATGTGTTCCTTAACTACAAGACCTAAAAACTGATACGAATTGTTCTTCAAAGACACTTTCTCAGGATATCAACGAAAAAATCTCCCCAAAACTTCAAAATAAAAGCATACTGTAGGTACAAGGGGAGGTTCTCTTTAAAGGCACAGGTGGAAAGAGTAATTGAACTGTTTTCGTCTAGTCTGTGACATCTTTACCACCATAGACATAAATGCCTGAAACAAGGTGAACATGGTCTCTTGTTTTAATTTTTCTGTTCTAGTCAAGAAAAGCACAAGGCTCACAGAAATAAAAAAAAAAAAAAAAAAAAGGTAAGCCTCCTTTTCTGAAGATCTTCAGCAGGATGACACACAGGACATAAGCAGCTCATATTGGCAATCTGAAAGCTCTGACTTGATAACAAGCCTGCAGAATGAAACACTGATGCACCTCAGCTGTCAGGCAAGTACAAAGGATCCAGTCTGAAACAGCCATTAGAGTTTTTTGTCAACAAAAAACTTAAAGTAATTTTAACTTGTCATAACTAAATAATGATGTTGAGACTCAACTTTACAAATTTTAATGTTTACCACTAACACAAGAGCTAACATTTTCCTGGTCAGAGTTTTAAGTTCTTAGTTTTAGTTCGACACCAGACAACCGTAGGATGACATAAAAAGAAAGACACAAACATAACAAAGGTCTCAGCGTGACTCCTAAAGAGGAGTTCTCCGTAGGCTCTGCAGTGTCTCAAAATGACTCTATAAAAAGCTGATCAGAGAGCTGCAGCTTGTTCAAGACACTTGAAGACTTCACTCAGAACCAAGAAAGTAGAGCACATCACTCCAGATCTATAAACTGGGTTCCTGTGAGTCAGAGAACAGACTTTAAAAATGTTTCTATTGATTTATGAAGCCCTGAATGACAGAGAGTAAAAATACATTTATGAATGGCTTTCATACTGGGAACTATGACAGTCTATTTTCTGTCATCAGCTCCCAGCATGGCTGCCTGAAAGAGAACAAGAAGTTATTTTAAACTATGTCGGAGTAGGCTTGAGGATACAACAATGTCTTTTCTGTGGGATTTTTCTTTATGTTGTTTCAACCCAACAGTTTTATGTATTCTTCTATATGTAAAATGTAGTTTTAGTGCAGTCTGGTGCTGAGTAATTGGCAGTCACTGCTTCCTAGGATGTTAAAAACGGCTGTGCTTGATTTGTCTACAGGTTTTATCCTCTGCAGAATGGATCTCACCCTTGTTTTCTTTAAATATCAAAGTGCTTCACTTTTTTTTCAGAAAATTTTAATTGAAGTGAGGAGCAGGGGAGCACCCGATGTTGTTAGTTTGAAGGCAGAAGGACTTCCTTTGACTGTTAGGCAAAGATTCACTCATTGCCCTTCCACCAAAGAAACTCAGAGGGATAGTTGGGATTTTTAAAGTGGGTTGTATGGGGTGCATAGTACTTTCCTGATCAAAAGCCACAGTGAGAGGCATCAGGTCTGTATCTGTATAGAAAGAGTTGATACTCCTCTTCTGAAGACTCCTGGCTGAGAGACACACACTGTGCCATGTGCTACAGTGACGCAGCTATAGAACTGCTTGCTAGTAAAAAGGTAATTTTTTTTTATTTTTCAGGAAAAGAGCCATTTTGTGGGACTTCCATACACTGTTTATGGATGATTTTAACTTAAAACTCTTTAAGTTATGAAGAGATGATGGCCCCATGTGCAGGAAACATAGCTTTAGCTTCCTGACGACTTTTCTGTATAGAAGAAGACCTGGGGCCTGTATTACGAAGCTGGATTAAGTCATCCAGGATAACTCTGCGACATCTCGCTAAACTTCACCGGATCTCCGCCATCCAGATCTGCTGTACTACGAGGCTCGTTATCAACTCGATAAGTGAATCCGGCTGGGATCTATGCGCGCACACATAAAATGGGCGTGGTTAGCGGCCCCGGAGCATTTTCCACAATGGAGAAGAGAGCCTACTTCACAGTGGAGGAGCAGCAAATAATCCTGCAAAAGTATGAGAAGTACCGCAGTATTATCCAGGCCAGGAGCAACACGGTGAAAAACATGGCCCTAAATTTTCCAGAAACACAAATCGCTGAAAATGTAATAAAGAACTCGTCCACATTAAACCAAAATTATGTAATTAAATAGACTTTTAAATGGTGATGAATAATTATCTTTTTTATTTTAAATGTAATATAATTAGCCTAAATATAATATTTAATTTCACTTTTAGTGTACTTTGGATATAAAACAACATTTGTCCCATTGTCAAGATCCACCACTATTGGACAGTATAAAACATTTCCTCTTTTTTGTTAATCAAAATAATAAATGGACAGTGTTGATAACACTGGGATAAATCTATGAATGAAATTAAACGTAAATTAGATATTTAAAAACATTTCTTCTAACTAAATTATGTCCCTCAGTTTCATGATGTTACTACCAAAATTTGGAGATCATATTACATTAGACAACATTTAAGATATGAGGATTACTTATGTCATTGTAATTGAACTTTGAACCAAAATTATTGTTTATCCATAATAAAGTTCAGTACAATTATCAGCATGTGTTGTCTTTTCTCAGAAGTAAACATCCTCGGATCAAACGTCATCACTGACATTGAGAAATAATGTCAAATAGTTTGAATTAAACAAGTTACTGTTTTATTTCATGGAGTTTTGTCAGCAGTCTTCAGATGTTGTGATATGTGCCTTTAGATTAATTTTATTGCATTCATGAATCTGTGATTGTAACCTAAAATATGTTAACACCAATGACAGAAATAACATAAAAATACTGACAAGAACGATTTTTCTATGTGTCCATTATTGTTGCTAAAACATCATGGTCAACATACTAATAAATACTCTACATTTGTCTAAACGCAATTAATTTTTTTAGTGCATTATTTGCCACGAAAGGCTCCAGCAGGTCACAGATGTATAGAAGTCCCTCCCGTGAAAATCTGTACCTCTCGTACAAGATTTCTTCTGGTAAATCAAGCCGATTACTTCTGTCACGAAAAAAACAATCCCGACGAAGCGCTCCTCTTACAATTTGTGCACCAACATTAACCGGTTCCGGCAGAAATGGGCAAGCCATTTTCCAAGACAGCAAATTGGTGACTGTGCGGTCTTTTATGCCCTCCCGAGAGAACCAATTGGTCAGCGGGCAGTCTGTCACACCCCGTGAGCTCTTATCCTGGAACTTAACCTGCTCTGGACCAGGTTTGGCGTTCAGCATCAGTTACCGGGGCAACGTGTCTGGATAAAAAGAGATCCACATTCATAGTGCGGAAAATCCGAAACTTATCCAGGAAGTTATCTCTCTAAGAGCTAATCCAGCTTCGTAGTACAGGCCCCTGATCTCCCTCGCTGTGGCTAGTTTTCAGGCTAGTGCTGTGGACCAACTTCAAAAACCCCAAACTACACTTTATTCTCATGCTGTCTGATTTATTTATTAAGTCTTTGCGTGATTAAAATATCCATATACCCTAATATAGCAAGAGAATGCACATATTTTAGGAGTACCTGGTGTCTTACTCTCCATATTTAATAGACTACTTCATATTTGAATCTAATGGTTTCATCTGTGTGATACGGGAGGAAATGACTGTCTCTACCCTGGACATTTCCCATACACCATCAGTAACACTTCTGCAGAGCTTTAGGGGCGTTCAATAGAGGATTCTATATATGTCCATCCTGCTGACATGACGTCAGCCCTGTTCAAGCTTAGTTTGCGTCACGTAAGCCCTGATTGAGTCCTGTTACTTGCACAGTCTTGAGCAGGACACAGTTGGGACACAAACGGATACGTCCTTGTCAATCATACGCAGAAAGCTTTCAGGATTGAGCCATGATCAGCCCAACTGGGCCCTGTACATGCCACGCTAATACTGTTTGCATTAGGACTGCATTAGGCTTCCACCCCTCTATACTGAGAGCAGCGATTCTCCACAACAGTTTTCAACAGTTCAAAACTATCGGGACTCTTCCCTGTTCTCCAGCATTTGTCCACAACTATACAACGCTGATCCAGATCAAGTAGTGCATGCACCACGAACAAAGCATGTTTCATCAAGATTATGACAATCACCATGAGAAACAGGGATGTGTAACTGGGGCTTTAAGTGGTTAAGGTGTAGAGAGACTGTGGTTGTGTGAGACTTGCAAAAAGTTGCGAAGCTTCCCTAGGACTTTTGAAAGATGAAATGGAAAGAAAGTATAAAGTTCACAACATCACTAACAAAAAGAGCAGCCTTTCATCATGCTTACAGGGACAGAGGGAAGTTACAAATTGGATTTTCTCGGGGAAATTAGAGTTGTAAAAGGCAGAGAGCACAGGATGCCGAGGGCCCTGTAACATACCCTTACTTTGGGTCCATAAATTGCCAAGTTTGTCACCAAAACAGAATGTTAAGGAAGAGAAAGAAAGGCAGAGCAGGTTAACTTTAAAAGTTGTACGAGCAAGAAATGGCAGTCATGGAAACTCTGTCATCACTGTCCCCACAGCAGGACTTGTCCCATTACTGTTGTAGAAATAAATAATTTAGCAGCAGTAGTAGACGAGCTGTTATGTCTGAATATCACATGTACTAACAATGTTGGATGTGTGTAGAGCTGCAACTATCGAGTATTTTTGGAATCGAGTACTCTGTCAATTATTTCTTCGAGTACTCGAGTACTCTAACAAAATATACTTTCTTGTTTTTAAACAAATAAAACAACTGTATACAATGCAACATGTTAGGGCTTTCAAAATGAGCAACCAAATGCTGTTTATTCCTCAAAAAAGGGTTTTTATTTTAACAACTTTCAAAGTTTAAACCAGTACTGGCTTAAAACAAAGCCAATACAATACTGATTTACAAAGCAGTAATATAATTCAGCAATTATATTTGTGAAGTGTGTTCTGGAGGGCATTGTGTAGTTTGGATTGAAATCCTTGATCATGTTCTTAAATCCTGTGTCCTCCACCATGGAAAGAGGATGCATGTCTGTGATGAGCATATTTAAAATGCTGTAATAATAATAGTTGCAGCCCTAACAACGTGCTATCATGCTAAGCTACATGCTAAGCTCACTCAGTTTGACATCAGACACACTGCACTGTGTTTTCTTTTCGTCCCTTCTTGTCGTGATCACACACTTGGGACACTCTGCCATTTCTTCTGTGGACTCTTTCCTTTCTGTCCCTCTCTTTTCTCTTCCTTCATGATTTTACAAGCCGCGCAGCAGCGGAGGTAGCAGGCGCGCTGTGCCACAGAAATGACCGTCCGTGTCAAACACTGTATTGTGCACTGTGTGCACTATATTTATATGTATAATTACATATTAAACGAGGCTTTGAGGCACAAAATTTAATTCGAGGATATTTTGTAATCGAGTACTCGAGAATATTCGAGGAATTGTTTCAGCTCTAGATGTGTGTAACAAGTCTGGGTTCATATCTTTTTTTTTTTTTTAAGTATATTTTTTGGGCATTTTGTGCCTTTATTGATAGGAGAGAGACAGTGGATAGGCTTGTGAAAGGGGGTGAGAGAGCAGGGGAAGACACTCTGCAGACTGGTCACAGGCAGGATTCGAACCTGGACCGGCAGAAGCAAGTACATGGGGTGCTAACCACTACGCCAAACCAGCACCCCAGTCTGGGTTCATATCTAATCCAGCGGAGACAACTTGTGTAAGCAGGGGCAGGGCTCCAGACTAACTTTCTGCATTGGTTGCAACAGTGCACCCAAACTTTTTTTAAGGTGCACCAGCACAAAAATTAGGTGCACCCCAATGTTCTATAGTGTCACCTTTAACACCATAAGTTCACCATTTTTTCACTCTCCATAACTTTTATATAATGTAAATAATTTCTTAAACTAGAATAGGATGTCAGTGTTTCCTCTACACTCATTTAGGAGTGGCGGCCCGCCGCTCCTTCAAAAATGTATTATTTTTTTAAACTGCAAATACACCACCGCAGCATCATGTCGCCGCCTTCACAGCAGAGTCCTGCATTAAGTTGGGTGTAAAAAAGGCCATAGCTGTTAAAATAGTGCTGAGTAGAGTTACTACTTTTCACCAGCAGATAGTGGACAGGTGACAGGTTTCTATTCGAAGTTTGGGCGTATATTTATTTTGAAACACACACACCGGACCGAGGGATGCGAGTGTGGCTGTAGAGCGGAGCAGAGAGAGGGAGAGAGAGAGAGAGAGAGTGATAGAGAAAGAGTACTCACAATGCTGAGAGTACTTTGTCAAGTACAGGCTAACTCTGAATCTGAGGAATTTACTCTCTGAGGATGACGGTCAGTTGTCCAGTGAGGACGAAACTGGCTGCGCGTGTGCGGGTCCGCGTGCCATTACAGTCCCCAAGCAGCACATACTGAGGCCGATGCTTTGCTGCTCCGGGGCCAGTGAGTGTCGAGTAGGGAACTGGTCTGGGATGCAGGGAAGCTCAAAACACTGTGAAAAGTGACGGTGTTAGCGGGAATGAGAAAGACCGCAGAGCTCTGGGCAGACGAGGAAAAAGCCGGGGGTAAAAATCACAGTCAAGGCAGCAGAGGCGTTCATGCTCTGCCCGTAAATTACAGTGATGATGATGGGTGGGAAAACTAACCACTAGCACCTGAAACTATAGCCTTTTTAAATCTTGATAGCAAAATTGAATATTTTCTTGAAAAACTCTGGTGCCTAAAGGGTTAATAATCCACTTTTAAATGCAATCCAGTCTTTTGAAGAGAGAGTATAAACAGCTGGTTAAAATATATTGCTGAATAAATCCTAAAAACAGACTCGCATGTGATGTGTATTTTTCCTGATATAGTCTGTAGGCATCATCATTGTTCATCTTTTTCGCTGATGTTAAAAAAGCTAACTAAAGATTGCAAAAATCGGCAATAACAACCAACAACATAACATTTACCTCAACTGGATGGTCTTATTGTCTAATAAATTTGAACTCAGAAGAAGAGTTCACACACGATAGTCAATATTTAAAAAAAAATTGAAACTATGAAATATAAAAACAATTATCAAACTAATTTATAAAAAACGACATATAGGACAGAACATTTCATGACGTTTGTCTTTATTTTTTTCTCTTTTGTGCTTTTTTTTTCTCTTTTGTGCTTTTTTTTTATTTACATTTTCATGTACAGTCAGGGTCTGTACAGGCAGTGGACGTGAACACTCACCTCTGTGCCTGTGTGACTAAGGACACCCCCCCCAAATAGGAGAAAGGACTGAACAAATAGAGATAAAGATGCCATATTAAACATTACTTTCTTTGACTTGTTTTTGTTGGTAATTATTAGTTATAATCAGGCATGAACCCCCCTCCCAGGGATTTATGTAAAATCAATTTGTTGATGTTGAAATTTTTAATTTGTTGTTTGTTGGACCTTTAAATTGTTAACCTTGCAGTGCAGATGGCATTTATCATATTGTTTGGCGAGTTACTCTTGAATATATATATATATATATATATATATATATATATATATATATATATATATATATATATATATATATATATATATATATATATATATATATATATATATATATATATATATATATATATATATATATATATATATTTATATATATATATATTTGTCTATGTATATCCTGGATCTGCAGCTGTATTCATATAACCACTAAAATATAATCACTTCTTACTAGGGGTGTAACGAAATGGTCAACTCACGAAACGATACGAAATACGAAACAGGGCTCATGATACAAAATACTCACGATACGAAATAAAGATTAAGGAAAATCCCCAACAGTAGGAATTTGTGCAAAAATCTCATTTTCTTTATTTTCTTCCTCATGCAAAAAAATAATACAATAAAAAATATTACTGCCTCAGTACAAAATAAATGCTCTTTGAAAAAAAACTAAATTGTAGTTTTTTTCCCCTTATTTAGACTACAGTGCAAATACAAACATAAAATCTCAAAAAAAGTGTTTTGTTATTGTAACAATCAGGATAAGTACATTCTTGAGTGAAAAGGAAAACAAATAGCAGTCCTCAGAGCTGCAGTTTAGACCTATAAATGTCTGAGCTGTGAACTATAATATTTAGCCTATAACAGTGCATATTCTTCTGATCTTCAACTATGATCAAATTCTGTCAACTCAACAGTAGATGCAAATATCAAATATTGTTTTTTATGCAGACTTACACAAAGTGGAGCAGTTCTACAGTTTGTTATGTGTTCAATGTGGATTTTAATGTTTCCTATAAATTGATGGTCAGTGAATGGACCACGATGGCGGGGCGAGCTGGTCAGAGTTCAGAAGGGGAGAGTTAGGGTGTGTGTTTTATCGAGGAGGGAGAGAGCCGTCAGCGGGAGGTCTAGAGATTACTACTCAGTTTTGTTTGTGAATTAAAATTGTAGTTGGCGTGGTCACAGCCCACAGAGACTGTTAAATAAAAGCAGGTATTCGCAAGCCGGAGTCACCTTTATGTTTACGTTCGACGGACGTCACAATGCAGCCACTGCCTGTCTGCAGTTCAAAGTAGTTGGTAGTTGTTCTCGCCGCACTGTAGCGGCATATTTTGCAGACGGTTGTTGTTTTGTCTGCAATCTTCTCACCGTTCTCTCGTCTTTAATATGGGCCAAGCCAAAATAGGTCCACACAATCGATTTATTTGACGAAGGAGCGTCAACTAATTCCTCGACCTCGTCCTCCTCCATATTGCAGCAAGTGTTTTGCTACGGGAGGCGAGGAGGGTTTATTTCGTCCTTTTATTTCGAGCGTCTTTTAATTTTATTTCGTCATTTTTTATTTCGCGAAATTTCGTGGCACGAAATTTCGTTTCACCCCTACTTCTTACCACTTCTAAAAGTTTCATTTCAATTTATATTTTTTAATTCAAACACAAAATTTGCTATGACTAATGACTGCTGATCAGATGCCACCATCAGTAAACAGCTCACAAAAGGACTAGAAATATTAAATCAATCAAAATCATCCATTCTGTTTTGAGAGGGGGATAATGTTTTTCAGAATCTTTAACAACAGTCCAGAAACCCTTGTAAACACCATCTGGGACAACATCTCTAAAGAGGGCTTTGCTCTGTTCTGTCACGTTGCAACTGTATTAAAAAGAAATGGCTTAAGGTTTCATACAAAGCAAATGTCCTGGAACTGTCTTGCACCAGTGTCTTATGCTCACTGCGTTCACTTTCATTTTCCAGTTTCATCCTTGCTTTCATTCTCCCTGTCTTTTGTTTAGTTTTACTCCATCCAAATAGGATAAAAAGTTAATAGAGGAGAAGAACCTCCGGGAGCAGATGAGAAAACAGTAGTCACGATGCAAGCCACATACGTTTTGATGACATGACCAGAAAAATCAATGGGAATTCATTGTGAGAAACCCCCTCAGAGCGTCGGCGCCAGAACAAAAGAACAATTCAGGGCTGTCTCTCTGAAGCGGTAATAGCTCAGTAAAATCATTCTCCTGCAGGAATCAAACCATGCTTGCTCAAGCAGTGCATTATCCTTCCCATGGCTTACCCTTCCTGCCGTCAGCTCCCCCTTCATCACAAACCCGGGCGCAGAATTCAGACAGCATTAGCTTTTGAAACTCCATTTACAATTTGAGGGCAGCGGAAAACAAGCAGAGGAATGAAAAGTTTGCAAAAAGGCACAGAAACAAAGCCTTTCTGCTGTTCTCTTGGCAGCCAGTTAGCTTCTTTTGTCGAACTCTGCTGAAGAAGTCATAACCTTTTTTTAATAAAGTTGAGGGAGATAGAGGCAGCTGCTGCTTACTCTGCAGCTATGATGCTGAGCTCCAGATAAAAGGCTGATGTATCACAAACATCACTGTTGTAAACTACTGTGTATAACATGAACACTACTTTTGTTTATCAAGCCAAAACATCTAAAAAAGAGCACTACATCTGGCAGGAACACATTTTTTTTCCTTCTGCAGATGCTTTCAAATGCTTAAAAATTGCTCAGCGCTACAACCTTCTGACATATGACCTCTATAGACCTCAATGCCCCTCAGGCTTTTTATACTACATCTTTCAATAAAGTTTCTAAAAGTATTCTGAATTCCTTGGAGGCCCTGGTACTTTCTTCTGTGAAGCAGAATCCTGCTTTAAAATGTGAAGTGTCTCCCACAGTTCAACTTATGATTTCTTCTAGCTTAAACTCTGGGTAAGCTTCATTTTCCTTCATTGAGTTATGCACAAGAGATTTCTAATGTGTGCTATTTATTGATGGGTCCAGATTGTCACTGAAAAGCAACTCTGTTGGGTAAATACATCTGTTGAGTATAAAAATTTACAAAACCCAAAACCAGTGAAGTTGGCACGTTGTGTAAATTGTAAATAAAAACAGAATACAATGATTTGTAAATCCTTTTCAACTTATATTCAATTGAATACACTGCAAAGACAAGATATTTAATGTTCAAACTGAGAAACTTTATTTTCTTTTGCAAATAATCATCAACTTAGAATTTAATGGCAGCAACACATTACAAAAAAGTTGTCAAAAATTGAATATAGGTGCCAACTTCACTGGTTTTGGGTTTTGTATGATTACATAACATCTGGAGTTTGTACTTGTGTTTCTCCAGCCTATGCATAACATAGTATTTTATCTTGTGTGTTTGTTTTGTCCTCATGACCCTAGTGTGTTAGCCTTGCAGTGCTGAAGGACCTGCCTGATACTGAAATCATGCATCTCCGTCTTGCCAGCCTCCATTGTCCAATGGTTTCACTCGGCTAAACACTTCTCGGCCCAATCAGGAGAGAGGCGGGAGCAGCAGGAGCTGCAGGCTTGACAACAACAGGAAGTGAGTTTGCAGGAAGTAAAGTCACTTCCTGTTGTGCAAATAATGGCAACTAATGTCTGTGAGCCTGTGTTTATCATGGATACTCAGTTTTCCTTGCCAAAATATGCTCTCCTCATAAGTTTACTTGGTAGGAATTGTCTTGTTAAGGTCATGGCACATAAAGGTGATAAATGATACATCTGTGTGGTATAATTTAATGTGAAACTTTAGATTTAAGGCAGTTAAGCTATGGTTAACAAGGGCAAACTACATTTAACTGCCATTAGCCGTAGTGGCTAACTGTTGTTAGCCACTAACAACAGCTAAAGCCCCTTGACTGTTGTTAGCCCTTGTAAGCCGTTAGCTGTAGCGGCTATGTAGCGTCATGTAGGAAGTAGAGCCAAGAAAGGAATCCACTTCATGGTGGCAGGATCCAAGTGTAAAACAGGACTTCACAAACTCAGAGTGACATAAAATATGTCTTAAGGTGCTTACACACCAAAAGCGACTTAAGCGTCTTAGGCGATCACTCTTCTCAGGCGGTGTCGTGTGTGTCTGTGTGGCAACAGCCAATCAACGGTGTAAGCGTGTGTGACGGTACCCGTGACGGACAGTTTTTCATCCGGACTGCAGAGGAACAATCTATGTCCGTGTGGGAAACATTAGTCAGTGAGGACATTAGTTCCGCCTAGACGGACCGCAGAAAACTCAGATGATGCTGCTGCAGGACCATCAGCCGGAGTGTTTTGTGTTTGATAAGTGAGTGAAAAGGATGAAGTTGGAATAATGTCAGCTTATGTATCCTGCTTTATGATCTATGATACGATCGCGGTGAAACTCGAGCGGACATGACGTCACCAGGTGACGGCCGACGGCAACGGTGACCAATACGAGGTATTTATAGACACGTGATGAAACTCCAGTGGGCGACGCAATTTTGATTGCAGAGTCACTTTTGGTGTGAATGCAGCTGCACACTTCCCACGCCATAACATAATATACAATAGATTGCATCAACTTAAATGTGAAATTTCATCAACTGAAACTAGTTTAAAATTAAATCAATTCATATGACTAAATTATGACTAAAACTGAAAGATATTTTAGGCAAAAGACAAAAACTAAATTAAAAGTGCCGTCTAAATTAACGCTGGGTCATAACTGGCACAACTCTCATGTTGAGGCTTCACCCTCGCCCCAAGGTGAGGGTACAGCTAGCAAACAAAATACAACAGAGGCCAGGGCTCCAAACCTTACCAAACTGTACTGAACCAAGCCGGACTACTGAGTGGGAATGAGGCTCTACATAAGTACTGACAGTTGTTACAACAGCTATTTGATCTTTTGTCCATTGAAGTTCCATTTTACAAAATTAAATGATAAAGTCCACCATAGCAATAGAGAACTTAAACCTCTGCAACTGTTTCAAAGCAAAAGTCGAAGCTGAAGTTCATCCAGACTTATTACACCTCCTACAAGCTGGGCCTCCGTGTGCATGTGTCAACTTACTAAGCAAACCAGACATGCAAATGAAAATTAGGTTAGAAAGGTTAAAAGCAGACACATTTATCCAACTTAAGACAACCAAAGGAAGCCTGCACTGTTCATTTTTAAGTTGATGTCCCCAATATCTGATATTGCCCCAGATCTGTCACTCTGGAGTCATGAGAATTCTCCTTTAAGCTAACGAAATTGAACTATTTCTCCAGCTACTCCAGCCCAAAGTGGTCCATTACATCGTGTCAGAGGTTAACAATGCCCCTGCCCTCTCCGTGCCTCCTCTCTGCTCTTTTGTAACCCTTGAGCCATTTTTAACTCGGCAGCAAACCCCTATAGTGACATTGCTTGAAATCTCACCTAACCTTATGTTTATTCATGTGTGTGGGAGATACAAGAAAGGCCTCTTCACAGCTGAGCCAGCCAGGCAGAACTAAGGCGATCACCCAAGAGAGCGAAGACGGAGAGAGCCCAACATTTAATTTAATACACACCCCACAGAGAATGAGAGCGAGCGGGTGACAGCGAGGGTTAGATAAGGCCAAAAGACTATCTTTTAGCATGGTTGGCCTGATGCAAGAGTCTGTGCAGCTGCCCTCTGGTCCTGTCGTGCAGACTTCTTAACCACGAGGTCCAGGATCAGGGAGTCTTGGTGGGCACTGAAAGCTCAGTAAACAGGGCTGCCATTTGCTGACCTTCGGAGGATGACTCACTGGAAAGGATAGGGGCGTATGGAAATGAGTGAACTGCTGCAGTGAGGTTCAAGGGCTGGATAAGAGAGTCTCAAGAGGCTATAAGCATGAGCAATGTCTACAGAAGGAAGTGAAGACTTGTTATTGCCAGAGGATATTTTCAAAGATTTGGTTTATTTATTTTACATACGTTCCTACACCTTAACCCATTCATCTCATGCATTAGTGCACAATTATCATCCATCCTGTGTTGTCTAGCCTACCTTTTAATAAAGTGTCTAGCCGTCTCAATCCCAAAACAAGTGCAGTGATGCACACTATTATTGGTACAGAATTGTTTAAGCAAATAATAGCAAAAGAAATTAGATAGACCATTTCTGCTGATATCAGCTGAAATACCAGCAGAATTAATAAATGAACTACAATACCTTATCTTTTTTTATGCCACTTACTGTCTATAGTTAAAAAAAGACAGCATAATATTTAAAGAATCAACTGCTGTGCTCTTATTCCATATTTGTCACTGACAGACCTAAGCTATTAGAGTAAAATAACATCAGTTTCAGTTAGACAGTGTTCCTACAACACAAAATATAAATACCAGCAAGAACAAGTTTAGAAAAGTATTGTGTATTCGCTAAAAAATATAAGTAGCGTGCTTCCCCAAATTAATAAGATATAGTGTAGGAATATCATCCTTATCCTCTAAATACTAAAAAAAGTTGTATGGCTTTAACCCAGGTATGTGATCAGTGTAGGAACAATATTACAGTGCAATGCACAAAGGCAAAAGTGTAGTGTACAAAAGCTCAACTGTCATCTACCATTCAACAATTCACTGTTTACTATCACTAATTCAGCACTGGGAAAACACTTCAGTTGCATTTTTAGGGTGCCAATCCTGATTTCCAGTTCCAAGCATCACCTGCAGAAACACTATCAGCATATGAACTCAACTACACCATGAACCAATATCACTTCTATATGCAGAGGATTTTCCAACATCTTCAACAAGGAGCTGGACACTGCAGTAAGAGAGAGCATTTCTCTCTCTCAGTCATCCTCAGAATAGCTTCCATTGGAGTCTCCAATCATTCCGGTTCTCCATACACCCAGCCAGCTCCGAGGGGCTTTCAGCTCCCACAACCCACCCTGCGATCGATGCCCATGCGTTGGTTCCTACAGGACCAGTCTGCTGGCCAGGAGCTCCCGATGTCTGTGGCAGTGGCCGGCCAGCCTCATCCTCCTAGCTGCTACCTTCTCACTGAGCCTCAGCAGTTGCCCATACAGGTCCTTGTTAATAATGTGGATGTTCTAGTCCACATTCTGGTGTGGCACCCATCCAGGGATTTCTGCAGGGTGGGTGTCAGGGTCCAGCTTTCACAGCCATACAGGAGGACAGACTCTGCAGTGACGTGGAATACACTCAGCTTTATGTGTCGAGGGAGTTTTGATCACCATGCTCTTGACATACCGTTCAGGGCCCTCCATGCTAGCGCCTTCCTTTTTTGAATTGTTTTAGCCTTATGGCAAGCTAGTTGGAATGTGCATTTCACAAAAGCTACTCAAAAACTTCTCACGTCCATACTTCGGATGCCTTCAGTCACATGACAACAGTGACACACAAGTCTGATTGGGGGCAAGAAGTGAAAAATACTGAGTAGGGTTGAAAAAAAACTCTTTCAAGCACTAATCAACATCTGTTCGATAACTGTATACTGCTGTTCAAACTAGCAAACAAACTAGAGCTTAAAACAGGCTTGAAAATGCAGCCAGACCCACACCGGAAAATCATTAAACCAGGGTGGGTGCACGCTGAAACTGATTTATTGAATACTTACTATGTGTGTATCATTTATTGCATAGTTTTATAGGGTTGCTTGCTAAATACTTGAAGAGAATGTTTCCTTTTGAAGCAGGTAGTATTTCATGAGTCGTTTACCATGGGTTGGACTTCGTAACTATCTTCACCCCTGCTCTTCCTCAAATAAAAAGAATAAGTGCTCTTATATTGTGAGTGAGGGTGCAAATTGCTGCCTATCCTCATTAAGGAAAGCAGTCGTGTGGAATTCTCACCCAACTTCAGTGAACTGCTGCTCCTGGCAGGACTTTGACAATAGGCACAAATGCAACAGAAAGTTAAATAACATGCATGTATTGAACCAGGAACTTTCTATCACATGGTTCAGTATTTTATTGAGCATTGGTGTATCTGCAATGCTTAGCTGTATGTTTGAAAATCTTAGAATTTCAAAGGTGGCACAACAGAACTAAATTGAGACCCATTGAGCTACAGTCTTTGCTAATGCATGTTTGGATACTAGTATTCAGCTATACTTACTCAATCTTAAGATCTAAAAATGACAGAATAAAATCATATGATCTCCCTATGATAGCTTAAAGAATGGGATTTAAAATCACAAAGTTGTGTAAAATAATCAATCACTAGTACAAAATTAACAATTATGTCCCACACTTAAAAATAACCTACTTTACCGAGCTGAGTATCTCATTTAAGTACAGAACAGCTATCCATCTATTATCTAAATCACTCATTCCTTTTGAGGTTGCAGGGGGATGGATCTCATCCCGACTGACATTAGGCAAGAGATAAGGTATGCCCTGGATTAGTGACAAAACAATCACAGGGCTAACATTTAGATAACCATTCACACACAACCCTGTAAATCCAGTCTTACCCCTTACCCCTTGGTTTTGCGTGTTCAACGTCAAGTGAAGGGGTGTTCCAATTCTCCATAGGCCTAAGACTAAGGGCTGCACAGCCCTTGAAACAAAGACAGACTGGGACTTCACTTGGAAGGAAGGGGTTTGAGAATTTCCAATAATGCACTGAGCCTGCTGACAAGAAGGCAGATCAGAAAATGAAGAAATGAATCATAATTAATTATGAATCATAGTGTGCATATTGCCAATTTTTTGAATTGTTAGTTGTATTTTCAAATTTCTTGCTACAACAACTAGCTTTCGCAGCTCTAGCTACAGCTGTCGTCACATCTGCCTACAACACAGCCAGTGAGCGGCTCTGGGTGATGACATAGCGGGAATTAAGTGGCCTCTTGTTTCTCAGGAATGTGTTTTAACCCCTTCCCCTTTGGCCCTCAAAGCAGAGAGCTAAAGGGCTAAGGGGTACAGCAGGGATTCACCTATAACCTGCGACACCACTGTGCAAACTGCAGTGCAATTAGATCAAGGTTCATGTCACCTGTTGCTATGTGTTGGTTTAATACATTCTCGTATCAACAAGTGGCTTAAACAATAATCAGTGTATGATGCACGCAAATTGATAAAGTGCTGTAATGATCGTGTTCTGTACAGCGACTAATACAGCTCTAGGGAATAAAAGAGCATAAACTCCCTCTTTTGGGTGCATTTACATCACAAATGCTAAACCCTACATGCACCTTTCTGGTTTGGAAGAGTTCTGCAGATATACAGACTGTTTCTTCCCAGCCGACGCCTTCACACACAGTTTCGCACTTACAAACACACACACCTGCATCTCCCTGATCCCTCTTTGTCTTCGGCATACAAAGCTTTTTGAAACCGGCAGTCAACTCCCCGTTCAGCTGAGGCAATAGTTCTTCTCTGAGGACACAGAAGTCAAAAAATTAAACTTCACTCATCGTGCCATTAAAAACAACCTGGAGTATTTGAAGCTGTCAGGTGAAAATCCCCCCATAAGCTGCCGAACACAAACAGAGCAGATATAGGGGAGTGGAGCAGAAAGATAAAACACACCATCTCTTCTTGCGAGTTTCTCTTTGAAACTTCTCTTCAGTGTGCCTGTGAGATGGAGGTGCTTTGCTCCCTGCAGAGCTGCTCCAGCTTCACTTCTCCCTGGAGAGATTTGCAGAGCGAGACAAACACCTTGGGTTTCTCTGCGGCTGTGTGTTCTCCAAAATTCGCCCCGGGCAATTTTAAATTAATACCTAGCACTGCCTTCCCCTGATAATTATGTATCATCACCCGTGAATGCTATAAACGAAGGATGTTTAGTGCTCTAATATTAAGGCTAAACTGCTCCGCAAAGCCTGTGCCGCCTGTAATGAATGCAGCTTCTTTCAGGCATGTGCTGAACGTCTTCACAATTACAGGTTCATAATATTTACATGTTATTACAGCACCATGCCTTCCAGCTCTGCTTTCTTTTGTTATGCGGGCAGCTATCTGAGGCCTGCAAATGTGAAATGTCATTGCCTGGGCTCAGTAGAAATGTGCTGCCAGCTTAACTCTCTCCTGTCCTTTAACCAGGACGGCCTTTGTTTGCTGTTCCAACAAGCCGAATGCAGCTCTCCTCTAAATAATCGGCAGATTGACAAGTCCGCCGAGGTTTGTAACCGACAGTAATTCTCCCAGGCTCGCAGAATGGCGGAGACATGTCTCTCTGGTCACCACAATACGCGCCCTCTGCTGCAGGGAATCCATTCCTGACGTGATAATTGCTGCCAAATTACAGCCAGCCACCAACAATTATGACGAGTGTTGACAGGTGAAGTGCGCTCCCAATGAGACACACAAATGTGTATCGGCAAAGGGAAGGGGGCGCATGCAATCTACGCACACCAAACAATTTATAACGGTTCAGGGTCTTGTGGTCAAGCAGCACAGCTTCAAGAACACACAAGTGCGCCGCTGACTGCAGAGTGCGAGCAGTCTTCAGTTCATCTGGGGGGGCGGAGTAATTAGATGCTTTGTGATGAACAGGAAACTCGCTCCCATGTGTGAATGTGTCATCCATTATCACACACCAGTAACTCATCTACAGCCTCTGAACTCCATGTGCCAAGGCGAGATTTCTTCAGGCGCCAACGCTCTGCACGGATGTGGAAGCCCGAGCATTTAAGCAGAAGAGCAGATTAACAATTGAGCCAATTACATCATTATGCAAACTGTCAATCTGAATGCTCGTTGAAACAAGGGAGGAGAAATTCACAGATGGATTGATGTTATTGTTTCTACACAGATGTAAACCTCAATCCACAGTCAAGATTACAAGCTGTGGATTTAATTATACTCTTGGATGGTGTAGTTGGACTACTCAGAGAAACAAAAAATGCAAATGTAGGAAAAACAATTTAATTTCAAGATGATAAACCAAAAATTACAAAGAACCAAGCACAGACTTACAGAATTTAAATAAAAATTTACAAGAAAACACCACTGAAGATATTACACTTTAAAGAGTAAAAGTCTAGTTTCAGAGGTTAAAAAGAGCCCAGATGAAGCAGTTACACATGTCCATCAAGTCTGATCAAATTCAACCTTTGAAAAGGATCGAGCTGTTTAGATGTACTTCCAGTTTAAGCCCCGAATCATCACATCATGAGGATCTAGATCCGATGAACAACTGCCAAAAGTGGGGTCAGCCCAGCATCGAACCAAAGGCCGGATCAGACCAGGCATCTGTCCCCCTTCATTTGGGTAGGAGTAGAACAAACCTGCCTACAAACAAACATTGTGTTTCCTTGACACGTAGAATGAGCAAAGCAGACTGAGAGTGATTTTCTGTGGGATAATACTAGACTAGAAAACTGCCATCGCAGTAATTAAAGCCATAAAATCCATAAACCTATTTTAATCAAGTAATATCTTGATAAATTGAACATAGCAGGTTTGATTAAAACTTATTTTAGGACCATTTCTTACTTATCTTCAACAGCCAACAAAATTACTCTGTTTAATTTGATTTTTGAGTATTTTTGACCATTCTATTAATTTAGACATCTATTTGTCTAAGAAAAGTTTCAACAGCTACTCTTCTGCTCCATAAACAGGCACTTTAAGAGCCATGGTTGCCTGTTTTGTTTCCAATTTTAACCACACATTTCCCTAAATACAGAATGTAGATATTACAATCAATGTGTCAGATGAGAAGCTGATTGAAAGTTTGTTTTTGTTATTGTAAACTAGTTACAGGGTTCCTATAGCTCAAGGCAAGTTAAAGGCCGTTTGAAATCAAATTTAAGACCAAGTCGACAACAAACCACAATTGAAACAATCAAAACAAACAAACAAAAACACCACGTGAATTACCTGGGTAAGAGGCAATTTTAATCCATTGTTTGTTTTAAATAAAACATCACTTTAATCTTTTTTTAACCCCGTTTTTAAAACTTTATGCCTATTTTGCCCCCATTCATCTTTTTTGGCCACTGTAAGAACCACTTTTGGAATTTTTACATGGTTTTTGAAATTTAATTTCAGATTTAATTCCCAATTTTGCTGCCATAATCAATTTTCCTAAGCCACTTTTGGATTTTTTTGCCAATTTTCCCAATTTTTTTTCTCTCTCCAGGCACTGTAGGTAGAACCAGCGCTGGGTAGAACCAAGACATGCGTCTGCTCTAAAAGATCCTGGTGCAACCACATCACCGTTTTGTTAGTTCCGCTATTGTGATTACACGATGTTGGCACGAGAGTAAATTAGCTAATTATTTTTGAAAAATAGATAAATGTTACTCAATATTTTTTTTAGTTCAAACTAACATAAATCTTACTAATGTGTTCAATTTTTAAGGCTTTTGAAAATTGGATTTAAGACATTTTAATGCCAATTAAGGCCTTAATTTTAGAATAACGAATTCAATGCCTTTTAAGACTTTTCAAGGATTCGCGGGAACCCTGAGTGAGTTGTTTAGATTTTACTACAGGTTTAGAAATGGACAGATACGCTTATATAGCATATTATAGTGTAAAAGGGAGGACTGTTATTATCATGTTTCTCATAATTATTAATACTATGGAACTTTTGTGATACATTTAATTCCAGTGAACAGCATTGAGCAAGCCTTGTTTCCAATAACCATCATCAAAATATGTTACAAGTAAATTTTATTAAGTGAAAATATTACTTATTGACTTGGAGGTGATGTAAACTTGTAAAGTAAAAATAAAGTAATAAGAATGTATTTGGTATCACAATTGTTCTGATGAAAGTTGAGTGATTGGATCAATTTGAAGAGTTGATAAAAATTATGTGTATTAAAAAAAGAGAAGCAAATAGAGTAACATCGTCTTATATTCATAATTCATTCACATAAATGTTTTCTTCCATCTTTTGTAGAAAGACTGAACCTGATGTGATGACAATGAAAGGGAATTTAAATTATTTTTGCTTTTTTTATCACGTTGGCTTTTAATTTAACCCACAAAACATTTGACTAACTGATTTTTTTAATGTTTTAGAAGTTAATTTGCTTACATTTTAATCACATCAGGTCAAACCATCACCATATTTCCCATCTTTAATGTATGACTAAAAAAGTAAGGTTGCAAGTGATATATTATGATTATGATCAAATGAATACTATATCTCATCTTTTTTCTCTCATTTCACCATCAAATCAACCAACTGTTACAACTGCATTTTTCAGATGCATTTTCATCACTTTATTTTTCAATTCACAGAAGCTTACATCACCTCCACTTCTGCCATCCTTCATAACTTAACCCTGCAGTGTAGACAATGCTAACTCACAGCCAAAGTGGGATTTAGCACTCTTTCTTTAGCAACAAACTTACAAACTCAGCTAGCAGCTAAAAAAAAAAGAAGAATGACTTACCTGTCCAGGTTAATAATATCCTCCCTGATCCTGAAGAGTCCAAGGAACCGTTAGACGCTTTAAGTCCCACAAAAGTTGTATTATTTTGACATTTACAGCCCTCTAAGCACTGCTAGCCATCCTCTCAGGTGAACATATGAGGTAAATACGGCGCATGCTTCCCGCCATTCGGAGCTTCTTCCTGGTGTCTCTCTGAATAACGTACTGCGTCACTCCAGCGTCAGGTGCCTCTGATTAAGTAGGCCTACAGGTGGAGCTGAAACAAATAAGCACCTGCAGCTCATGGCCTGGAAAAAAACTCCTCATGGTGAATATTTTATGACATTCACAACACAATTTGGGGATGAAATGGCCTCTTTGCAACAAATAATGAAGTCAGAGAAACAACTTATCCAGTTAAGCCCACATCACCATCACCATCATCATCACGTTTACAGCTGACACTTGGCACAAAGGAAAGGAAGTTAACAGCTGCATTATTTTTTATTGTCCATAGAGGTTAACCATATTTTGACATTGACAGTAAAACACCTTAACCTTTGTTCGGAAAAATATTTTGTTGAATGAGGGCAAGCATTAAAGACAGTGTATCCAAAAGCAAAAAAAAAGTTGAAATATTATCAAAATACGTTTTAACATGTTGTTTTGTTCGTTCAAATCCATTCTTACAATGCAGTCTTTCCTCTTTATTGTACCATTTGTATTGTCAAATAATTACTGAAATACTTTAACTGCAAAAAAACGGAGACAGTGTGTCTAAAAATTATTTAACTTTTTTTGTGTAAGATTTAAAGGCATTCTTCTTCATCAAATGTTTATGAAACTGGCTTTGTTGTGTGTGGTATAATTATTTACCAGTGACTTTATTTACCTGATATCATAAATGTTGAATTCAATCTAATTGATAAGAATGTTAAGATTAAAAGTAAACAAGACAATGATGCAACGTAATGACTGCCAAACCTGCTCAAAACAGCAAAACAGTAAAGGCTAAAAAACACCTATGCATCTTTTCATGGTTTGTCTTGAGAAATCTGGGGGTGGACCTAAAAATTGCAACGTATAAAAAAATATATTTTTAAAAAAGTGCTTACTTCTAATAAATCAACAAAGAAATATGGTAAAGACAAATCTATGGTCTGGGAATCCATAATTTGTCACTTTCATTCATTCGTATTAGTCATTTTGTCTCTGCCTGCCTCTGTATCCTTTCTAAATAAAAGTAATAAAAAAGAAAGAAGGCGTATTGAATGACCTACTATTTTGTTAAGGGTCTTGAGATAGTATGTGTTTTGATTTGGCGCTGTACAAATAAAGATTGATTTATTAATTAACTGACTGATATTCCTAACCCACAAAACTAGGGATGGGAATTGAAAACCACCACTAGTTTAGAATCAATAGCAAGTAGCTTAAAGAATCAATATAATGTGTCTTTATGCTCCACATGCCCCTCTTCAGTTCCTCCAACAAAGTTCTGACTGCCTTGCACATTAGAAGCAGTCAGCGTAAACGACAACAAAAAGTCAAAGAAGTACTTATGGCAAACAGGCAAAATAATTTAACACAGGATGATGCTAACTACACAGTGTCCATTGTCTGTGCCCATGTTTCTTAAAGCAAGGGTGAAAACACCAAAAAATGTTATTGCATTGTTTTCACCCATTACAGCATTAAATGAATCAGACTGACATGTCTAACATTGTTGACCCTCAAAACACGCGTTTGCCTGCTTTTCTTTACCCTTAGAAAAATCATAGGAATTCATTTGGGAACCTTTAAGTCATTAGATCAACAGGCTGAATCCATAGTGCCACTGATAGTAAATACATCTTACCAGTTCCAGTCCCTACCTGCAACACATTGTCCAGACAGTCTGATTTGCTTCATACTAAAAGAATGTCTTCTATTAACTCAGTCAAAGAGGGTCATGTAATTGCTTGCATTTGTCAGTTTGTGTACACGATATCTCTAAAAGTTATGATTAGATTTTAATGAAATTTCCAGGGAAGGTTGGTCATGGCAGAAGATGTGAAATGGGGCAAATAGATTTAAAAATGCCTTTGCATGGGTTTGTGCTCTCAGAGCAGTTTCAGTTTCTCAGCCATGTCACTGCAAATATCCTCACTGAGCGATGCATTGGAACTGTAAAAGAAAGTGGAATGAGGTGTTTTGTCAGGAAATCCTTGAACAGAATCAAAAATATCTCTTTCAGGTACATCTGAACCGATAAACCTTTTTTGTGTCCATTTTGGATGTAATTAGAGGAAATATACAGCACAAAATGTACTCTTGAATTCTTTAATGTTTCCTGAATGATACATCTATGGCCATGGGTATGTTTTCTCAATTAAGTCACCAGGCTCATCTTTTGACACTGAACCATTCAAACTGCAATACAGCATCAACAATCATTCAAAGTCATAGACCTCCGGCTTCTCCTATTGTAGAAACTTGTCAGTCAGTCCATTGGTATTACATAGGGCAGTTTATTGAACTTGTAAATGTGTTAGGCGTCATTATGCATTACCTTAGTTTTTCTACACTCACAAAACCATAAAATTTTGAACATTTATAATAATCATTTGATGCTTCAACATTACATTCAAAGCTGTAAATTGTTATAGCTACATTTTGTTAAAAACACAATATTTACATTAATTGTAATACACAAATTTCATATTTGGCATACTTACAGTAATCTCATCATTGAATTTACAGGTTCTCAAGTACTGATTAATGTGAATATTTAATCTCAAAAATTCACAACAAATCAAAAAGTAAATCAACCGTACAAAAAATGAAACATACAAACGATTCTAAAGCTAACCCCAGACCCTATCCAAAAAGAAGTGGCACTTTAATTTAAGAAATGATGAATACTTTATGCCAAAATGTTCTCTATTTTACAAAACAATGTGAAATCTGCCTGCAACAGAACACGTACTTCACTGCAGCAACACAATGTGGCTGGACTGAGCAACTATTCATAGTGCAGCCAACCCACATCCATGTCTTTATGTTCAAACACAAAGTAAATCTCAGCTGTACAAATATTCCACAATGATTAGTTTGTAAATATTTCTTCAATAGAGTGTCGTCCTTGTGTGTGTTTAGGTGTCTGCTGACAGTGAAACTCCTTCAAATACTGCTTTGTCAAATAGAGAGGCTATAATAACAGTACTGGTCATTGTACACATGATAACACCTTGTTTGTGCTTGTCTTGAGTTACATTTGTTCAGCAGATTACAGCTTAAAATGATTTTGGGGGGGTTTAAAAACTAAAATGTTGGTTCACATGAGCATTCCTAAGCCCACAGTAAAAAAAAAAAAAATCTTTACAGCACATTGTATATTTTCCTTTGGCACAATACTTGGTATCTGTTTTTCATCTACATCATGCAAGAAAGGGAAGGTGTGTTCTCATCAAATACCAATACCCAGTCTCTTCGTATGTGATTGCACCAGTGCTTCTTGTTTGCTTGGTCCCGTCATATGTTTATGTTCTTGATGAGGGCAGTCCTCAATATATATTTGAAATCTGTTAAGCTATTACTGTTCCATGGCAAGAGAATGGTTAAAAGGTCTTAGATTTTCTCTTTGGCACAGTACCAAGTAAATTTAGTCTGATTTAAGGGATGCATGGTATTGGATTTTTGCCCTTGTTAAATATGTAGTTTTTGTCAACACCATTATGTACACATTTGGTATTGGCTAAAACACCTCATCTCCAACACAAGAACCAACCTGCTCCTCTTTATGGGAGACTTGTTTTTACAAGAGATGGAAAGCAAAATAAACATTTGATTCTACATTACACGACAATGTATTGTTTTTCATGGTAGATATTCACTGATTAAAAAAACATGCAAATTACATGTCTTATGTAAGAATTTTTTTTTTTCCACAGCAACCTTATATGGTAAATCATCATGATACATTAATAAGTTCTGCTTATATTACAGCCAATATTTACCTCACACTGCAAAATCTGTTGTGAAATATGCAATTAAAGTACCTGGGCTGCAGCTTACACACAGATGTGACCAATATACCAAAATAAAAAAACGAGATACGCGCAAGGCTGTTGGTGAGTTGGTCTAGTGGTGTGCTCTATCAACAATTAGGAGATTGAGGATTCAAGTCCAACTCCAGCTGTTACATGTTGATGTGTCCTTGGGCAACACACTCAACCCAAAGTTAATCCCACTGCTGCTTTAATGGAATATGAATGGGTAGTCAGTGTAAATGGGTTGATGTGACCTGTGGTGTAAAAGTAGCTGAAAAGAATAGAAAAACTCTATAAAAGCTGAAGAGCATTTACAGTCAGGACAGCAAGTGTAGCGGTATCATCACTGTTCAACTGTGCAGGACACACATTACGACAGCTGGTGGGGGGCTGGTGCAACTTTTGAACTGTGTTTTTCTGTCATTAAGTTCGAGCCTCCATTTCATTAAAATGTTGGCCTATCTCAAAGTGAATAAACCGTCAGTATGTAGCACTTCTTATCTTTTAAAGATTTATCAGGAAAAGATAAGAAGCAGAAGTAGCAGGTCAACGCTTCCAGGTTGTCTGCCCTTCACAGAAGCCCCTAGCCACAAGCACAGAGAGCAAACTGCAGTCAAGTCTGCCATGAAGACAACAGCCAACATGGCAAAGGGTGGCGGTGCCAAAAAGGCAACACAGCAGTACAGGAACTGCACTGCTAAACAAAATATTGATCACCATACAGAGAGACAGTTAAAAAGCTTTTCTTGACTTCTGTTTACACACTTGTGATTTATATTCTGGATTTCACAGTGTATGGCCAGTATGTGCGGCTATAATATTGGCAGAAATGATCATACTAATAGGGTTTTAAGCTATTATCTGCTGATACGGATATTGTGCCAACATCATGCATCCCTTGAGTTTGATGTCATCTTTAAAATGTGTAATTAATCTGCTGTTTAAGAATTCATTAAGTCATACAGAATTTTAAAGGCAAGCCAAAAAAAAAAAAGTATCTCCGCATCATTTCACCACAAGGCAATTTTGTTTGCATTAGGTGCGACTTTTTGTGCCATTGCTTGTGTGGATATGACAAAAGAAACACACCCATGTCTACTAGACTCCACTGAAATGCATACTCGAGGCCTCTAGCACCTTTTAGCCAAACAGTATACAAAATGTACAGAGTTAAAAAAAAAATCGTGCAAGACTCACGGATAAAAGACTCTGTTTCCAATACTTAAGGCAAAAACAATTCTCATATATACCAATATACATATATTTCAGATTATTACATCTATCAAAACAGTGTTTTTCTAGAGTGTTCTGGTAAACATATGCTGAAACTGACATTGGTGACCATAATGTACATACTAGAGCTAAAAGTGCGGAATGACCGAGTCAAAGTCAATGCCCTCTAGCAAATACAAAAAGAAATGTCTATTAATTGACAGTTTCTTCAGTTTTTTGACTGCCTGTTCATCTGAAGGTTTTTTGTCTTTATTGGAGTGTAGATTTAGGAATGCCAAACCAAAGAAACGAGTGTGCCCGCTAGAAAAGTGCAAAATACGCCAGTGTGTTTCTTCAAGCTCCAGACACCCAAACCAGCACCTATAGCTGAGACACCTTCCTGGGGAGAGGTCTGGGTCGAGGGACTCGGGGGTCTGCAGTTCCATCCAGCTTCATGCTTCCCGTGCGGAGCTGGTGAGGCTTGGGTGGCAGCGCCGGGGGGTCCACCTGTGGCGGGATGGAGAGACTGTGGGGCAGCGGCACAGGCCTGCGCGGGTTGTTCCTCTCGTACACGCTGTAGGGAGGCGGGGTCTTGTTCTCCCTGCGGATGGGTTCATCGGAGCTGCTGGAGATGGAGTTTGGTAAGGTGGTGGGAAGAGGCAGCGGATGGGGTGGGTGGTCGCCTGCAGGCAGCTCAGTGCCGGAAGCTTCCGACACGCTGCAGCGGCTCAGGGAAGAGATGCCGCTGCTGTAGCTGCCAGAGAGGACGGGGGAGTTAGAGACCAGACTGGCAGACTGGCACTCAGTGGGCGACGGGGTGAAAGGTGGAGCAGTTGTCTATGGAGAAAGAGAAGGACAAAAATATGAAGCACATTTAATTTCTATTTTTATTTGCATTTGTGTTTTTCCCTAAAGTGGGAGGAGGCACTTCACAGGTTAGTCATTCTTCTTTAAAATGGATCAGACAAAAGAAAATAAACAGCCATTATGCTGGTGATGAATTAATCAGCAGTGCACAGCTTCCAAGAAATCTTTGTTTTTACAATAATATATCATTCAATATAATTAATTCCATTTGAATTCACAAAGTTATCATTTACAAATGCTGTTAGGAAGTGCAACAGGGATTAAGCCCAACTCTCTTCTAGCCTGTGATCAGTGCAGATCACAGGCAACCTGAGATTGTCCAAAACTGTTAAGGACTATAAGCATAGTTCTCCCAATGCTAAGTTGTATTTTTAAATGTTCTTATCAATGTCTGTATACAAATTAGACAAAGCAATTTATGAACTATTTAAAATGATCTGTCAATTAATATAAAACACTGGAGACTTTCTTGGTAAAAACTAGAAATATGAGATGAAAGATAAATTTATGTTTAATTCAAAGAAGAGAGGTGACACATAGAAAAGCAAGTTAGAAGAAACTGAACTTGTACGAAATTCAAGAGTGCATACTATTGTTTCAGGACCTGTTTAAAAAGACAAGAATCAAACATGTCTCTTACTCCAGGAAATTTGGACGCCAGATTTTTAACAGATATATGTCCGAGATGTATGTTTATGTTCCTTCTAGGGATGATTATTTTTATCTCAGGGTTATTGTCCATTATTGATCCAAAGGATTTGCAATCTGACAGAAATGTTACTTTCCATTTTTCATTTCTCTCTGTTGAAATTTGAACATCATCTTTTGTAAAAGTATGGTGCTCTGACTATCAAAACAAATAGGCTTTGCCTGTTAAGGCAGATTGTCTCAAAACTGCATTTTATCATGATTTTTGATCATATGGTCCATGCAGAATCATGGAAGTCATATAATGTCTGACCCAAAGCTTCAAATATGCTTGTAGTTTTGACTGTTTTTCAGTTGAAGGCTCCACCTTTCTGGTGCTTCAAGACAATAACATGCAAAACAAGAGGCCATTACAGGTTCTTTACAGACTTCCTTTTAGAAATATATGAGCTTTTTCTGTCTCAGTGGTCGAAGGGTCAATGATCTGGAAAAATAGCAAAAAACGTGATGTGGCAAAAGTGGAATATTTTTTTAACTCATATAGTTGTCATTTTCTAACCACAGGTGGGGCTTAATGTGCAGAACATGGCTTTTTCTTAATGCCGACAAACCAAAATAAATAATTCAGCATTAATTTTAAGTCATCAACATGTCTCAAACTACAATAAAAAGATTTCTCTTCTAATATTTTGAACGTGAGAAATTATTGACTCAAAGTGCCATATAGAGGATTTAACATCCAAAAATATATATATATATATATACATTACTTTTATCATAGACAGAGCGTATGTTGGTGAAAACATTTAACACAGAATAAATGGGAAAATGATAGATATTTTATTTAATCATTTTGGAACTCAATAAACTTAGTGTGACATCTTCTGGAGGGAAATGGGACGGAATAAAAAGCATGGGACCCACTGGAGAGCTGTCAAAGACAAAGTCAGTAACAACTTGTGCCAACTTTGAACTTTTTTCAACTTAATTTCACTCTTTTTTCGCTAATATGATTCAAACATTTTAATGATGCAGCAGAGCTTCTGTCTTAGACATGGGGAGCACTTCTATGGTAATCAGGCAGTCATATTGTATGCATCCTCCCCCGCTGCCTTCAGCATGTGTGCTGTCTCAGCCATACAGCGCACATAAATACTTTGAAAGAATCAGTGAACAGGCTGAGCCAAACCGGCCCGTGTGCACCCAAACGAAAAAATACAATATGCCGCTCAAAAATCTGATCGCTCAACAAAAATGTTTTTCTAAGCAATTACACCGTGCTGCCATTAGAACTGTGAAATTTTAATTGGATGTAGTGGAGTATACAATTGATCAGTAAGGTTGTATCGTTCATGCTAGAGAGGGCACGCACAAAGAGAGGCAGCTATTTGACATGCACCATTGAGCGAACCTTTTCAATTTTATGGTGAGAATGATTAAAAAGAGTGCACTGACCCAGTTTTTTACACTCAATATGACTTTTACTACCTGAGAAGATGAGTAAAGGCAGCCCTGTCAGAGTGGCAGCGTGTGTTTTTTGGCAGGTTGCTTGCTGTCCTGGGGTTAGTGGTCAGGTAATGGGCCTCTGGCTGCACTGTCCGATGTGTGTGTTGGTGTGTGTGCTCATGCAGCAGATAATGGGGCTCCTGCTGCTCCACAGAGGGTTCGTCTCTTGCTGTGCTGTGATGGGCAGCATCGTACTTTCACTCCAGGCCTCCTCTTTTGCCACAAACACACACCCACACAAGGAAGTGGCGACATGCACACACCTAACCGCACGTACACATCTGATTGACAGAGCATGCTGAGCACCAAGCTGTCACTCACACTTTCCCCGACTTCTTCTTCCTCTCTCCCTCTCTCGTCCCTCGTCTAACAGACGCAGACCACACTAACAACCACAAGAACTGCTATTTGTCACGTGTGAGGAGACATGACACCCGCATCAGAGCAGAGAGCTTAGCAGTGTTGCATGTCGCAAACCCACAAAGACGAGAGGGGATCGAGATGGGTGACAGTTCAGCAGAGTTTCAAAAACAACTTTTTAGCCTCATTAAGAGCTCACTCAGCGCTCAGTTAACCTCTCCTGGACCTCTACAGGCTGGTGTTAACAACTAAGAGGCTCATTAACAATGAATGAGAGCCCTGAGAAAAGCAGAAGCAATGAGTTTAACTGTAAGCAAACAGAAAAACATTTGAAGATATAAAGAAATATAATATATTCAGACATTTTGACATAAGTAATGGGAAATGGGATGAATACTTCATCAATTACACAGCTGCCATTTTCCTTCTTAGGTCAAACTCACATTCAGTCCACAAATTGAAGGCTAATACTGCAGTTTTCTGGGATTTAAGCAGAAAAAATATAAATATTGCAGCTATGGTCAGTGATAGAATTTTTTGACTAAACGCTCAGACCACTTTCGAGATAACTGGAGATGTCTTGATACGGCAGAGAAGAACACAAACACTGTAGATAAATTACTCAATTTTACCTCCCTGATCAACTCAGCTTATCTTGCAGAAGACAAAAATACAGAGCATCCTGAATGTTAAACTGGTTGCAAACAGGAGTTTTGGACATTTTGGCTCCAAAGTGGCCAACAAATCATAGGATTGTGTTTCTCAAAAACAGGGACAAGACCCCAAAGGGGACTGCAGCAACGCACTGGGGGGTTTTGACAGGTCTGAGCAGTGGTGTGGACAAATTGGGGCATGGCTCCCCTGAAAATTGATTTGCCATCACATGCACCAGTCGATATTCTGCACTTTGATTGGCTACTTGCCATGTAAGAGGCAGGGCTTTTGAAAATTTCATTGTGGGATTCATAACAGTGGGTTTCGTCTGGTTTTCTCCTGTCAATATTATTTAATCTGTAATATTTAAGTTTGCTTGAAGTTAAAACTGTGGATTTATGTCTCTCGTTTGACTCTGAATAAAAAGGTATCTGAGTTGCACTTGCTTGTTTTTACCTTGTTTATATAGAACTAAGGGTTAGAATGTTATTTCTAATTTATGTGCTCATGTAGCCAAGGTAATTAAATAATAATGATTTCTATATCTGCGCACCAACACTGAAGATGAATTTATATTTACATGCTTGGATGTATTTTGAAAAATCTTAACTCCGCCCTTTTAGTTACTTTAAGGGTGGTGGCAGTAAGAAGAGGTGGGTGATATGAGTAAATGTTTATTATGAATGGGGTCAGTAGTAGACAGTAATAGAGAATCAGTGGTATACGATCATTCACCTCAGTAAAAGTTCTTTTGTCCGTGAAAATGTTACCTGTCTTTAATGACCTGCTAAGACACCGTAGTCTTCTGACATTTTTGCCAGTGTGTCAATAAAGGTATGAGCTGCAACTGGAACTGTAGAGTAAAGGAGGTCCTGATGCTGCAGACTTTATGTCTAGTGCATTAAAGGCATGTTTTAAAACACCTAGGTATGAGCATAAAAATTCCAAAAATCATAAATTGGGCTCTTAGAAACAAGGATGAGTCAGTAAACACTCATGGGCAACCCACATAGAAACTTCAACCACCAGTAAGTGAACATAAATGAATCTGTTGATGTCCACTGAAATGTAAAAGGGCTTGAAGAAGTCAGAAAGACTATAAAAATCTAAATAATCTCAAGGTCATTACAATTTAGCAGTTGTCAGATATTTACATTATATCACAACATTACACTGTAACCTACAGTGACACAAATTCACATTATTATTAACATTAAACTCTGTCTTCACTTCATGTCTGAATAAAGGGAACCTGGTCTAAATGTTGACATCAGATTTAATCACAAAGACGAGACATCAGCCTAAAAGACAACATTTAATCTTGCTTGTCTGATGCAGGCAGAGGCTGACTTTTCTGATCAGGAGTTTGTGGACACCAGCTAGCGTTAAGCAGGTGTACATTTAGCTACAATGGTTGCCCTCCAGCAAGTATCATTTTGAGTCTTCTTCCGGGACCGCCGTGTCAGAGGAAACTACAAAATCAGCAGCAGTGGAGCTGTAAGCAGCTTCACTGAACGGTAATGCGAAAGCTCCAGGCTTTAAGGTTGACACAGACGAGGATAAAGACCCTGGAGCTGGCCGGTAAGACGTTAGCAGCACAGGATGAAAGCCCTAAGGCTGTCACAAAGCAAGGTCAGGCTGTCTCAGGGAGAGGAAAAGGGAGGGAAAAAAGTCCACAAAAATCTCAGTGGTTAAGAGTGACAGAGAGAGAACTAACCTTCTGCGGCGATCGGGATGCGGAGACAGGGGACTGCGACCTCATGTTTTTAGCTGAGGAGCCTGCTGACAACCAGATGAGAGGGGGGAGAAAAGAAAAGAGGGCAAATCCAAATTAGAGAAGCGTTTTCTTCCTTTCACCGTGATGACACAGCCTGAGTCATGCAAACACACACACACACACACACACAGCTGAGAACGGCCCGTGGCTTAAAGCATCAATGAGTCAAATAAGCCCTGATGTTGTGCAGGTCCTTTAGGCCGCCTTAAGCTGTTTCTACATCCAGCAGCTGCTACGGCTTCATGCAATGAGGGCAGGAAAAAGTGAGGGGAAGAAAAATACACTCCATCTGCCGAGAACGCTGCCGGGCTGCTAAATGTATCAGAAAGCAACAGGGAATAAGTAAAGTCTGTAAATAAGTGAAAAAGTACAGTTCGGGTTGATTGGAGTTTTTTTTTCTTGGAATTTAATGGCATACATTTTCAGAGGATGTAACAATACAAACCCCATTTCCAAGAAAGTTAGGATACTGTATTAAAACTGAATAAAGGCAGAATAAAGTGGCCTCTAAAAACACTAAAGACATTTACATTCAAAATGTAGTAATTTAATTTGTGTTGGAAATGCACACTTGTTCTGTATTTGATGCCAGCAACATCTTCCAAAAAAGCAGGGACAGAGCCAAGTAAAGACTGAAAAACATGGAATGCTCAAAAACCTTGTATATTTTATTAATGTTCAGGTTGATTACTATGATAGGGTATATAAGAGGAACTAAAGGACTTAATGGGCAAATTAACAAACAGTATAACTGATGTTACTTCATGTGCAATTGCAAAGGCTCAAGAGATTTCAAAACCACGACCCAAAATATCTAACCTGACACACCAAATAGATAGACCACTATATGCTTCAGTTTATATTTTAGTTGTCCATCTGGGCAACAGTTTATGTTTCAGATTTGTAATTGGGCACAACTGCTCCAGTATAAAATGTGAACGTCGGAGGGGAGAATACCTTTTTGTCCTGTTATTTGACCTTCATTTAATGAGGAAATCATTTCAAGATCTGACAAAAACACTGATGGAAGTGGTAGTATCCATGCTACTGCCTGTACAAGCAGCAGCTTCTTTCTGTGGTTGTGCTCGTAGTTCCCTCCTCTTCCTGCTTTAAAGAACGCTGATTGGTCTGCACTGAACTTTCAGCTTGGAGCTTTATAAGATGGATCTGTTTGATTACAGACATTTAATCCAGGTGGATCCAGCTGCACTGCTTGGTTACACTATACGATTAAAAAGATCAATGTAGGGAAACCAAAACATGTAATGTGGCAAGGTAGAAATTAAAGGTGTCACTGCATTTAAATCTGCTGTCTTTCTGTGCTGGATTTTACAACAAAGGCTGAGAGGCACTACTGTGAGTCTAAACACACATTTCTGCAGATGCAAGAGCTAAGATTCTGTCTTAAAAAGAAGAAGCCAAATACCTTTAACGTGAAAAAGAATCACCAACTTATGAGCTGATCAACTAACCTAACAAGTAAAAATATGTGCTGTAATCCGATGAGGCCTCATTTCAAATTGTTTGTACTCTAAAATCAGGGTTGTAAGAAAATATCAATCCTATATTACACTGTTTTGTTGTATTTTAGTACAGCTTCTTCTTTTCGCAACATTTTTATTATTATTTTACATCACTCTCTACAATGCAGAAACCATGTTTTCTCTTGATGAACAAAGTGTCTTTTAGTCCATATAACTATCTTAGTCCATTGTGGACTTTCAGTGCTCTGATTATTTCTCAACTGTTTACCAAAGAATAAATATGATACATCAACCAGCTCATTATGTAAAAATATACTGTGATATACCATATTTTCACCCTCATATCAATATAAGTACTGTGTAAGTAGCCAGACTCTTGCCAATACACATCCCTACCTCTTAGTTAAAAGGACAATCCAGGATCTCATGAAGGAAAGTTCATATCCTGTATCTGTGATAATGTGGGGGGTATTTGTGTCCATGGTACTGGTAATTCTCCTTGAAAATACAGATAGGAACATGCAGATCTGGAGCAACATGCTTTCTGTTGACACCCCGTTCACAGATATCAGCACTTTGTCTTCAAGATAATGCCAAACTACATTCTGCACAATCTGCAACAGTGTGGCTTCACAGGAAAAGAGTGATGGTAGTGGACAGGCTCGCATGCATCCCTGCCTGTTTCCTGTGACATTACAAGGCACGTTATGATGCAAAAAAATGTCCAATACATCCAGCAAGTAATTTTCAGCAGTGATTTCAGTCCTCAGATGCTCATAAGGTTCAGATGGAAGAAAATGTGGTAAAACACAGAGATAAAACACACTCCTATCCCATCTCATTGGAACATGTTGCTGACAACAAATTCAGAATGTGTGAAAAATCTCAAAAAAGAACCAAAGCATATCAGTCTGAAAATACAAACTGTTGTTTTTGCACTGTATTTAATAAAAAAAGGTTGAAAAGAATCTGTAACCTGCATTGTTTTCTGTTTTATTCACAAGTTACACAATGTCCTAGCTCTTTCAGATGTGGAGTTTATAAATAAAAATCTTTGTACTGACTAGAATTTAAACAGGAATTAAATACAGCATTTGCATATTATACAGATTTTTAAATTTCATGGCATAGTTGAAAGCATCTCTCTATATATAATTAATGCCAGTAAATCAGAAAACTTTAATTACATACTATATGTGGATGAAACTAGGTGTAAGAAAGTGATGCGACCATAGCGGTGAGCCTCAGAAGAGAAAAAAAAGCAGAAGGTGCAGGAAGCACCAGGTGTCAAAAGCCAGAGAGGAAAATTAGTACCATTCTTCATCAGGGAATACAACCGGGACCGTTCCGTTTACCTGAATATGGTGGCCTAGGAGGGACGGGAGGGCATAGCAATTTGCCAACAGAGTCAGAGAAGGATGGAGCGCCCTCTTTGACACTGTCGAGGCTCCAGCTACTGGGTGTGGGTCGCACTTACGGCACACAGGAAACATCACAAGTCACTTGACAGGTTATGGGATCACATGGCACAAAACAACATGAGGGGCACAGTGGAAACATGCATGACTGCACGTATGAGGGGGGACTAATGGAGACAAATTAGGAATAACATGCAACAAGAACTACAGGATTATGTCTGACATGGAGCTAGTGTTTGTTTCATTTTACACCATCATACAACATTTCACTATATAAGTGCCGTTCAGACCTAATTACAAAATCAGATTTAATTACAAGCAATCCTTAAGCTGCTTCTTCTGTAGATTTACATCAGGTTGAATTGTAAAGCTTTACTTTTTGCCTTTTCAATGTTTGATTTCTGCTTTTCACAAATCCTACACTTTTTTTCCACCTAAGAATTCAATTTGCCAAGAGGAGAATCATAATCCTGTAGTTTGTGCTTGTATGCAGCTGAAATGACTATGAAAAAAGTTCATTTGACTTCAGTCGACGTAAGATGACTGTTTGTATGCCTGCAGAATAAATTATTCAGAAATGCGATTTTATTAGCTTGTAAGAAAAAAGCTGCCTAAGAAAACTTCATATTTATCGAGGATAAAATGTTCATGTTTGAGGTCTAACAGTTGAAGAAATGTCTAACGAGGTGATGTCTGTGGGTGGCGGAGGAAAAGTTTCTTAATTAGAAGTGCACAATGTCATGTCGTGCAGTTTTCTAAGTTGTAGTTAGAAGTAGTTAATTTGTTTATAAGTACATTTTTCATATTACAGATTATTTCCTCTTCCTTTCTCAAGATCTAGGATAATTAAAATCTGAACAACATTCTCACATTTCTGTTAAAAGTACATCATTACTTATAAGCAGCCGCATTCAACAAACAAGTCAAAATAAACATCATTTCAAGACTGAAGCAAAAACTGAGGTTATAGTGCTTGTAATGAGAACAAATATCAAGCTTTAGGAGAGTAAGACTTTTACCAAAGGGATTTCTACTGTGATGAACGACACAGTTTGGCTATAAACACAATAATGTGGTCATATTTTGCCTTCAATCAGTTTTAAATCCTATTATATACAAGTCTTGCTATTGTAAACCTATGGGCTAAAACTGATGACAAAACAATGATAAAATATCACATTACTTGGTCTATCACCTAAAATAAAACAGAATATTGGCCTATTAATATACACTACTTAAGGAGCAATGTTTTGTCTCATCTATTTCCATACTAAGAGCAAGCAATCTGAATCTTTCTTTGCTTTAGATCCTTGTAATCACATTTTTTTCCTTTACATGTCAGGTGAATGTGGCTTAGGCAAGCAGGACAAGATAATTTGATGGGTTCAGTTTTTTTTCTTTGTTCAGTAACACTAAACATTGCCAGTTAATGCCTTGCTCAACTTTCAAGCTCATTGCTTCTAACAGCTTAGCAAAAACACATGCACTTCAATCAGTTGCTACAAGTGAAGTTAAGACTTACTTACTGGAAAAGTTATTTTTTTATAAACATTATTTTTTGTGTAAAAGTGCAATCTTTGATATATAACACTCATGTGGCTGTGTGCTATGTGGTGCCATCCTCATAATCACAGTCTCATTATTCCATAGCAATACTTTGTATATTTTTCTAAATGTAGATTTTAGACTCTTTGAAGTATCCTCAGCTTTTTAGGTCACATCATTTTCAACATCTCAAGTCCCCACTGCAAGTATGAGAGCTGCTTTACATGCAGACACATCCTCACAAGTTAAACATAATCAGACACTGTGCTGGTCGGGTGATTAGTGAGGTCATGTGTAGAAAGTAGAACACAGCAGCTGAAGATTCACAAAAGTCTGTTTGATATTGTCATCTCGCTGAGATGCATTGTCTTTGGTGTTATATTTAACAGCTCTATATTTGGAGTAATAACATCATTTCCAGTCAAAGAGAATGTGACAGATGACACTTTTACACAATCACAGGCTTTGTGTTAATTCTGCCACCTCCCATCTTTGCAGCATGCATAAAAGGTGTCATGTCACCATATTGTAAGTGTTCATCTATCTCTCGCTGCATTATTCAAAGATTACACTTGTTTCACGAAGAGAGGTGTGTGTTTGTGTGCGAGCTGCAAGGAAGCTATCACTTCTGCCATCCTCACGCTTTATTTTAGGGTGTTTTTTACAGCTAGCTTGTGTAATTATGTCAAAGTGTTGTTTTCTTTTGGATGTGAGACGCATGCAAGTTTTCTGCCTTCATTTCAGATTCTTTGTGTTTATGACATTCTTTTAATCTTGTTTTGGTACAAAAAGCTGATAATAATCAATCTACCAATACAGGTCTATGAAATGTATCAATTGTAAGGTTTGAACAGATTAAGAAGCTTCAAAGAACTAGTTTTTGCAAATGTGCTGAGAGTGAACATATTGGTGCTTAACCTCAGTCCTTTTTTAGAATCTAAACCAAACATTACCTAATCTTGTCCCTTTGGCCATTATCATATTTATTATCACTACAACTTTTTATTCAAAGGGTGCTGCTCTGTACTTGTGTGAATGATAGATAATTTGTTACTTAACCAGTTTTACTTTTTGCTATTTAAAGCTTTTGTTCTGCATTTTCTACAAGATTACTGGAAATGGTGGCATGCTGTGGAATACTGAATGTGAAATTACAGTAAATGCTCTTTAATTTAATGTCAGGAGGCACATAAGGTGATAAAATTGCAATGAAAATACACCTTGGAATAGGTTTAATGAAAAGCGCTTACATATTTCAGTGCTATTATTCAGCAGGAGGGGACTCCCTGCCATGAAAGTTCCTTTTAAGTATTTCTGTGTGTGTGTGTTCAATGTGAAAGTATGGTTGTGAAATAATCCGCAATCCTCTGCGTTTTACCTTTGTCTGGAGCTGAGAGGTTGGGGTCACTCCTTGGTAGAGTGGTATCTCCTATTTGATGAGGCGGAGCCCTCTGCGCACAGACAAAAAAAAAGTCCAAATTGATATCAAACATGTGCAGAATGAAACAGTGCATTGGTGATAACAAAGGTAAATGCCACAAGTAGAGAAAGAATTGAATATTTGATGGTTAGAATAAATATCAAAGTGTGAAATCCAACAGGAATTCAATGAAAAGAGTCAGACAGACACAGACAGTGAGGATGGAGTAATGTGTAACGACCTTTATATTGACCTGGGGAGATGATATTTGTAGAAGTAAAAGGAGACTCCCATACTTAAAGTCATCATTTAATAAAGGTAGGTTTTGCCTTACAATTAATGTTTCTGATCACTATAACAGGGCATTCAAACTATGGCTGGAGACCAACTGTGTCTTGCTGGCCATTATCAATTAGACCGAAGCAATTTCAACATGAAAACAAATTCAGCCCACATAAACGTATTCTTTTCTTGTGATAAAGAGTAACCAATTATAGTAGCTAATGTCGTAAATTGTGCTCATTTGCTCCACCTGCACTTTCCTGAGGTCAAATGTACAAAGCATAAAGAGCTAACTATCTCCAAGCACTAACAATAATCCAGATTCTTTGTAGGTTCCACTTTGCTCTTGTTTGGTGTGAGATAGTGAAGATGAGGCAGTAACCCTTCCCCTCTCTTGTACAGAGGGCATGCAGGGGTACCAGAGGTCGCCATAGGACACCTGAAATCTGATCCTTATGTTTTATAATCTAAAGGTGAGATATAGAAAAGTGAACCTGTCAATCTTGAATTTTTCAGTATGTTGCCCTTGAGGAAAACAGCTTGGACACCCCTGCTTTGCACCATTAACACACAGCATGAATCAGCCTCACTTATCAATACCTTTCTCTGATGCAGCCAGATTCCTGCCATGTTTTTAAGCTACTCTGCCATTTAAAACATTTTCTTGAAAGTGATAAATGCCATGTCCTCATGAGATAGATTCCCATGAATGTCTCTACCAATAACTGGAGAGAGATTCTTATTTATGCTCATATAATGGCATGTGACAACAGGGACAGCTGGATCAAAATGAGTAACAGTGATGCTGCAGAAGACGCCCAGACAAAGCACTCAAAAATATTACACACTGAATGTCAGGTTTGGTTTACTGAAGAAATCCAAAAGAGAAGAAGAATTCTAGTTATGACATCAGACTTGGAAGTGTTGTTCATGAAGACTTTGGGTATTTTCACTCCAACAACTCCTACAGATAAAATGTCTGTTATTTTAATTTTTAACCCTATCAAGCCAATTGTATCATATTTAATACATACTTTTATAATACCTTTATCTGCTCAATATGATCAACAAACTACAAAAAAAAAACATCTGGATACAATCACATAAATGATAAAAATGTCCTCAAATGGATTATCAGTTGCCAAAAGCGCCCAGTGTATCAAATGAGATACGAAAAATCTACATGTTGAATTTAATGGACATTTTCATATTTTTAGGATTTTCGCAGAAAGTGAAACAAACTTTTCAGCACCAAAAAATTCGACTTTTCTGGCTATAATTTATGGTCTTGGGCCTTAAAGTGTTCATTTTGATTGTACACTTTTCAGTCTGCAGCATTGTAAAGCTAGTTAAAACACACACCAATGCAAAACTACCCTTCCATCCATGACTAAGAAAAGTTTATTTTTACTGTATAGCATGTTCAAGCGCAGAAAAAAAGAGCTTGAAATTGAGCATTTCATTGACTCACTGCCTGCTTCTTCCTCTGGTAAACAAATGCCATGTCTGCCAGTCTCACTTTTTACAGTGGGATAACAGTTAGCAAGCCAACCTACCAACAAACTCAGTGGTGGTTTAATTTTGAGCAGAATGGAGGTCAAATAACTCATGAACACCTCCACAGATGGCCATATTTATCAAATGTTTGACTCCACTTATGTTCTAAAGTTAGCAAATGCTGCTTGAACGAAAGGGGCTATTGACGCTTGCTGATGTCAGCAGTGACAATCACAGAGCCCATTAGCTAACTTTGGAACTGTTTACACTGTAACACCGGTCGTACAACAAAAAAACTTTTGACAGCCTGGAGAAAGCTGAGGTTCAAAGACAATAGAATAACTGCCTCTATTTCAATTAACAAGACATCTTAATGGGACTGAATGAGTTATGGAACAGTCATTGTTGTCAAGTCCTGTGAAGCTTCGCTGACGACATGATGAGTAACACTAGCTTGTTGCTGTTTTTAAGCTTGTTGGCCACCTGGAACCAAAAGCAGCATAAAAGCCCCGTTTGATTTGAAACTGTTTTTATGATCCATAATATTCTAACATCAGTTGTTAATCAAACTTGTCTGGTAGTTATGTAACTATAAATAATGCTTCTGCTGCTGCTGCTGGATAAGTGACAGTTCTTTGGTCAGCACACAAGCTGTTTAAGATTTCAATAAAAAGTGCACCTCGATCACCTCAAAGTGACCTCGACTCAGTTTTTAAGCTCTTTAACATAGTTTGACTGCTGAGCTCACACACGTCCAAATGAACCCAGTCAAATATGGAACCCTTAATGATTTTGAAAAACTTTTATCCACCCATCCATCCATCCCATGTCTATACTGTTTATCCCTTTCGTGGTCGTGGGGGCAGGAGCCTTTCCCAGCTGACATTTGGTAAGAGGCGGGGCACACATGAATCGGTCGCCAGCTAACTGCACAGAAAGAGAGAGAGACAACTGTTCATTGAGGGCAATTATAAAACACCAATCAACCTAAAGAGCAGGTTTTTGGTCTGTAGGAGGAATCCAGAGTGCCTGGGGAAAACCCAAACATGCACAGGGAGAATGTGCAAACTCCACACAGAAAGGCCCTGACTAAAATGAGGATTGAGTCCTAGGTCCTTGTCTTCAAACTAGATGTATATTATGCTGTGGAAAAATAAAAAAGTGGCATTTGTGAGTTCTCTGTTTATAACAGCTCATTTGGTTGAAAGTTATCATAAAACACGGTCATAACTGCGGTTGCTGGCACCATTATTGGCCCATCCATTGCCTTTTTGCATGCAAACAAGACTTTACTGTGGAATAAACCTCATAAAATGATTTTCAGATATCTCATTCTGGTGTTTGAAACTTTGTTAGAGAATTCCTCTGCAAAGCAGGAGATAATGATGGCTGAATTTACAGGTGACAGTTTATTGTGGGGCAAATTTATTTATTTGGCACAAACATCAATTGAGAAATTTGAGTTTTTAGCTGTCAGCCAGCAACGGGAGCAAAATGTGACATCAGATGAAGGACTATCATTTACCCAAAAACTAACTAAAATACATAATCGAAAGAATGTATGAATCTGTCATCCACATTAATGAGTGCTGATAATTGTAAAATTTTAATTACTATCCTATTATAGCAGCACTTAAATGAGTTTAAATTGTTTTTAGATTTTGTTGCATAGAACAAAGAAAAACTGAGAAGATATCTGTGATATCTCCATAAGAATGGTTGTTAAATGGGGTAAATGCAGAGTAAATGGAAGGCCTTAGATTTCAAATTGAGAAAAACTTTTAGGTTCAACACAAAAATGCTGGAAAAAAGATGTCAGAGGCTGCTGGAAAAAACAATGTTTTCTCAATTCCCGTAGATTTGTCACAGAATATGGAGAGGAAACTGAAATATCTTGCTGTTCATGTAGGCTTTGTTCTCGTTTTGACTGGAGAGCCTCTTTTCTAACACTGAAAATACAGTAAATCTTGACAGTCTGGCCTTATAGTTCCCTGCTCCATGAGCCTTTGCTTTATGCTGCCATAAAGGTGACATATTTAGAGGTGTTTCTAGCTCAGTCTGCTCATTGTAATGCCCTTTTGAAGTCAAACTTTCCTCTTTCACATTGTCTCTCTCATTCCAATTGTTCTTTTTAATAATTCAGTTTTAGTCTTTGACTCCTGTCTGGATTATTTTGCTATCATTTGGAAAAATGTGCTAAGAGGACATCTAAACATCTACTTTACTCAACTCTTCTAGGTTTTCTGATGACAAGTAAATATTAGTTGTTTATCAAATTACCAAATTATGATTCATATTGTAGGTCGTATAAGCAGTGTGGCTCTTGTTGAGACTGCTTTGGAAATCCTGGGAGGCTAAATGTCAAATTTAACTGTTATATTAGTGCATATATTTCAGACAAGTTTAGATGTGTGTGGGCAGGAACTGGAAATGAGGAGAACCAACAGTGCTGTTGAGGCTAATGTTAGTTTAACTTTTTAAAGTTCGGATTGCTTTAGTTTAACTGAGCAACATCAACAACTAGAACTTTCTAACTTAGAAGCCAATTTTCTTGAGCTCATAGGTTAAGCACTAGGGTTGTTATCCGTATTGAGAGCATAAAAATTGCCATTAAAAAGTTTCCACTCATGGATTGTTCCACCATTGAGTGCGAGAGATTTTGTCAGGAACATTTGTTTTTTAATTCCAACAGACTCCCTGTTATCTACATCACTACAGACACTTGGAGGACACACTGAGCCAAGTAGGCTTGACTGAAGCTAACCAACCATCTGTAAGGGCTGCAAATAAGACACTAACTGTGTGTTCCTTGTCCATTATTCTACTGAATGGCACACCAAGGGCGGTGATGTCCATCTGCTTACACTGAAGAGTTGAAAATGTTTTCTCTAATTCTGTATTCTCATGTCAAAAATGATCCTTTGAAGGGTTTATCAAAGTAACTTAAGACAGGAACAAAGATGTTTATTCTGGACAACAATACGGAAAGCAGGTACAGGAACTTTGTTTTAAGTTTTGTTCATTATTTTGGCATGATGGATACTCTAATTACAGGAAAATCTGTGAGCTTCGGCAACTGTTCACTAAATGTATCATGTTTTTTTTTTAGCATGGTAACAGTTAGCTGCTTTTATTTGAGTTAGTGGGAGAGATTGTTTAGGTTCTGATTGGAATTTTGTTGCCAAATTGCACCTTGAAAGTTATAACTACCTTGTACAAACACATTTATTTTCTTGACTCTGTGTTGTACAAAAAGTGGTGACTTGATGGGCCTCATTCACAGACCACTCTTTGGATAATTCAATTAATCCAATGCTATGCTACTTTTAAAAAGTCTGATCGACAAACATGTAAGAGCACTTTCATACACTGTACATTTTTAGACTAACATATAAGCAGTTGGATGCATGTTCCCACAGTTTTTGCTAACTTATTACCCCTAATTATGTTTTATTTTAAATACATGATTCAAACTTGATAAATTTCATCTAGAATAATCACTATTGATCTGAATTGTGCAGTGCTAAAATATTAAACCAAGCACCAGGCTTTGGATTTTTAACCACGCAGTCAAAAGGAGCCACTTTTCTCACACATAATACCCTCCTTTTACAGATGGGTATTTGAGCAGCTTTAGTATTTCTCTAGTTTCTTGGCAACCAATGTGCAATCTTTTTGTATTTTGAATATCTATTACCCATTTCTCTCAATTTATTTTTATGATTCTGTCAGACATGTTTTTTTTACAAAAACCCTGCAGTCTCAACCTTGTACGGTCATGACAATGAAAACTGGAAAATAACAATCAAAGGATTTTACCTAAAGAGCCCATGGCAGCCATCAGTTTAAGACCAAAATTCTGACCAAATAAGCATTTTAAAAAGGTGTCAGAAATCTGCTCAAAGAACAGTACAAACTACGAGATAATCTAGCTGACCTTGGGCCAGATAGTCAACCTGATTTAGAATTGTGAAAACCAAACATGGTTAAAAATGACAGTCAAGGATCCTGTTGTTTTTGGAGAACACCGAGGAGAGCTGAGCATGAACTAGAGGGACTGTAATGAGGGAAACAACAACTTTTTAAACAGGAAGTAAACTGACTGAAGCCAACAACTGCTGGACCACATTCAGTTTAAGAAAAAAACTACCCTTTTTTTATCCAACAGAAAAAAAACATCAAGAGGATGTACTGCGGCATTTTTTAAGCTGTGAAATTTATATATACACAATATATACGGGCCAACAGTTACTCAAATCTCAAATATGTTGGGACCATGAATATAGCCTTATTTAGCTTGTTTTCTCTTAAAGAATTCTTCAGCCACTGAGTGAAAATTTTGATTGTTGGTGAATCACATCATTAGCATATGCTAATGCTGAACAACATATAGTTTTTACATTAAAATATCAATGTCACAATGCAGCATGTGCTACAGTAATGTGACCAAAGTAAATTAAGATCTTTTATTATTATTTTTACCCTCTTTAGTCATTATAATGAAAACCCATTCTGTTGCTTTATTAAACATCCATGCAAAGGGACCTTTGCTGGAACACTGAAGGTCTTCAAAAAAATTTTTTTCCCTGGAACAACTACAGATGCTCAGGTGTGCAAGTAGCGAGTTTTTAATAATCAAAATAGGGCTGTTCAAGAAGAACTGACTTTTAACACTGTCCGCATGATGAATATATTTTGGAGAATGCAGTTTTCTAAAGGTTATGAATAAAAGTGACTGAGCTAAGAGGCAGAATTTATCTGAAAATACTCCTTAAGAAATTGCAATATATATTTCCAAGGAGGAAAAATATTACAAAATAATTTTCCTCAATAATGTTCAGTCTTGTGATGTACTATGCTGTCATCTTGCACACTACATATGAGATGAACAAAAATATTCAGACATTATCTGTTGTATATCTATAGCGTCTCTCACATGTTATAAGTTGATTAAGAACATATGTAGGAAACAAACCTAAAAGACATAGATGAATGAAGCTAAGCAGATTTATTTGATGTGTCTTGAATGAGTCCTGTGCAAAGACTTGTTTAAAAAGCAACAAGCTGTATCTTATCTGACAAGCCAGATAAAATCCATGCTAAGTTGGAAGGTGTAACAATGATTTTTAATGGTAATGCAGTGCTATTCTCTGGTTATACAACCTTTACCTTTGAGTGTGAAAAACAGTGTGTGTGTTTACCTGTGCTGGGTCCAGGGGGTTGGGAAAGATAGCACTGACCGGCCTCTCTCGTGGAGACAGACAGGCGTTTTCCCGGGAATGTTTATGTTTCTCTGCCATCTGGGGTGAACCTGGAACACAGCGCGTGAGGTGTTATAGCTGTAACACACTCCAGCACACAAACACACTGGAGCATGTGCAGCACATAAAGGACCAAATAGCACTGAGGTGTTAGACTATTACCCACAAACACTGGCAATCAGGACAGACCAATCTCTCGTTCTCCCTGCAAGCCTCTGTGCTATTCCTTCAGTCGGCTGCACGAGATGATAAATGGCCTGCTTGTTTCCACACATACACACACCTTTCTCCCTCCCCCACCATCACAGTAAGACTGGACAATCACAACAGGCAAAGAACACATGTAGCACACGTGTGGAGATAAACAAAAAAGCCCACACACACGTGAATAAAAAGCCTCGATCACTCCATTCCCACTGCCTCCCATTCTGTGTGTTAGTCACTGTATAGATCTTGAACCATTAGCTGAAGTGGTACTATTTGGAAGGCGATCATATGAGTATGAGATACCCATCGCTGGCTCCCATTCAGATGAAACACTCGCCATAATTCTCCCAAGGCTTTATGGGTAGACAGAGGCCACTTTTATAAGGGCGCCGCCTTCTGCCAGCAGCCTGCCAAAGGGGAGTGTATACGCTTCTATAAACGTCTCCATATATTCTTGCTTTTTTATGATCAGGTTTGGAGACAGCAACAGGCATTAGGTATTCACACTCCACTGTAGAGGAGTTTAAGTCAGTGAGGGATACTCCATAGAGCTGTAATCGCCTCTCACTCACGCTTGCTCCATGTTTCTTTCAGCAAGCGTTTGTCTCCCCATCGCAGCCCATTTCATCTTTCATCCTGGCTCATTTTGTATTCTCTCTGTATTTCTGTCTCGCTCATTTCTCCTTCTTCTTCTCCGTATGTCCCTGGCTGTCGTCTGACCTTGCTAACCTCGCCCCGACAGGAGTCAGAGAACACCTTGTCACTAAAGAGGTCACAGGCTCAGCCCTCGTGTCGGCTGTCCAGCTGAAGCGCCTGTCGCCTTCACTTTAGATTGAAATATCAGCTAAGAGGCGACAGTGTGGAGCTTTGCAAAATGAGGCTCCGTAAAGGAGAGAGAGTCTTACCTCGAGCGCTGGAGGGTGCAGAGCTGGTGACATTAGGAGAGGCAGAATGGTTGGAGCTGAGGCTTGAGGTAGACGGACTGGGCTGTAGGTGAGAAGACAACAAAAACATGGTTGCTCAGAAACACAACATAATAAACAAAACAAAAAAAAACAAAGGTAGAAAGTACTGTAAAATAATGTTAAGCCACATTTAAATGCCTTTATTTTAATCTACATTTTGCTCAAACACATATGTAACTGGCAGAAAATGCTCTATCGTGCATCATCAGCTGTGTAGTAACCATAATCATTACTGCACATCACCTGGCATCACCGGAAATTTCCCCACCATTCATTTCAGTTTCTTTCAAGAGGTAGTATAAGTGTGCAAGGAGACATGACAGAAGTTAGCAAAACCAGTTTATATAATCCATCCTTTACTAAGTTCAGCTCCTGCTTTTGAATAAAAAGATAGTGCATCATTAAGTCAAGAGAGTGTACAGTGCTCATCTGTTTGATAAGACCGCATGTTGAAGACAACAGGACAACACGACTCTCACAAGCTGAGTGTCTGCCCTGAAAACAATCTTAAGAGGCTAAGTGCTTAACCATTGAACTATATGCATCAGAATCATCAGCCAATTTTATAAAAGCTAATAGTCATGAAAGAGCGACACAATAACACAAAGACACATTCTGTACTTGAGGAAACACAGTCGAAATCATTACAAAGTAGGCAGACAGTAAAAATCCCTTTTTCCTCTGAGGAACTCCAAAAACAGTGGCTTATACACCAACTAGGGGTGGGAGAAAAAATTGATTCGTTCAAAAATCCATTTTTCCAAACCTAAATGCTGCATTTTAGTCTGTGTTAATAAGACACTTTTAAATGAAATCCAGGCTTTTCAAGAGAGAGTATAAACAGCTGATTAAAATATATTGCTGAATAAATCCTAAAAATAGACTCACATGTCATGTGTATTTTTTCCTAATATAGTGGGCATCATCATTTTTCATCTTTTTTGCTTGTGTTAAAAAAGCTAACTAAAGATTGCAAAAATTGGCAATATTGTAGAATCACAATTTAAATCATTCGGCACATAAAAAATTGTAGAAAATCTAATTGGGAGACAAGTATATCGTCCCGGCTCTAATACCAACTGAGCTTATATAAGGAGTGTTAATAATTTTCACTTGTGTACATGTAATTAAGAAATTGGAGCTATTATTTGGAAAAGCTTTTAACTCAGTTACACTTTGAAAAATAGTACTGGGAAAAATAAGATAAACCAATCAAAGCCTTCCATTACTAAGTGTAGTCACTATGATGCTCATACAAGAACTAGTATTCCAACACTCACTACCTAATACTTAATGAATCAGAAACAAGTCATCCTCGAGGGTCATATTTTGGAAGAAATAATTTGTGCTCATATACTTGGAATTCTACCTTTACTTGCAGAGTGCCTGTCTAAATTTATAGGTAAAGGAGAGCACAAATACATGTTAACTATTTTAAAAGAGCCAATATTGTGCTTGGCTTATGTATGGCTCTCTGCATACCTTGCTGAGTCAACACACAGCTGTTGTCCTCTCTATTTTTACATGAGCAGATTCATAAAATGTTATTTTTACTTTAAGACTTCAGGTCAAAGTAAATGCACTTTGACCTGAGCAAAATATATGCACTCTTTCCATCCCTGATTCGGCATGTAAGAAAAACACATTGACACTTTTGACTGTTGTTTGTAACATTTCCAAAGCTGCTGTGTGATGATTTTTTTCCTCATGGTTCAGGAGAGTTGTGCGTCATTCTGATGTCACACGTTTTTCAGTCTCTTCAAAAAAGAAAAGGAGAAAAAGTAATTTTGGTGACAGTGTCTGTTTTTTATAGATCCCCTGGGAGACATGAAAGTGGCTTCAATTGCAGAGGAACTGCACTTTTTCTTGTGCTATTTTGCAGAAAAGCAGAAAACAACAACAGTGAGGAGCTGAGGCCTTATCACAACATATTAGGCTTCATTTAAAGCAGAAAAACACACACTGGAAAATACGGCTTATTGATTTTTGTATGTAGATATGATAAATAAGAAGTCACAGCCTGAAGCTGAGCTAGCCGAGATAAGCATGAAGGTTGGGAGAGCCATTGAAAGGTTAGGGTAAAAATAAAACAGACATCTGCCAATTAAATCTCACAGTTTAACACAAATCTTGATGTTTTTATGTTCACAGACATCAAATTGCAACAACTTGTTGTGGTCTAAAGGAAATCTCATACCAGACCACTGATGGCCCAGGGCAGAGATTTCCAGAGTCTCTGCCTGTTGCCTAGCAACCTCAAATGACCTTAACACTCACTTTATGCTACATAGATGCTGCTGACTGCTTCTATTCACAGTATAGACCTTTTCAGTGAAATAACCTCAGAAATATGTACAGACTGGTTATCCTAAAATATTAAAAGAGGCTCTAGAAGCTGCTAAACTTAACCGCTACTGTTTGCATTGCCAGTGTTTTTGCCATCAGCTTCAGCATTGCTTGATTATTTTGTCTTTACATCGGAGTTTGTTTCATATAATATTTATAATTTTATTATATTTTAACTTTCCCAATTTATAGAGGCTGGAAACGTTGGTCAGTAACTCATTAAAAATATATATTTTTACAGTCTGTCTCAGACAAGATCGATATTAGGTAGCAATCTGTTATTTGTGATTTTTTTGCACAAGGGCTGTCTGACCAGAACCTCAAGTGGTCGTGGAAAGGATTTCAAGAAATTCAATCAAACACCTTACCCACCTTTAACACAGTCCCCTGTGTTCTTAATGAAATGCTGAGCCATGCATTGGTCAATATATTCTCCACATCAGTCTCCAAAGGAATTTGTGACTCACTACAAGTCAGCAACAAAAACAGAGTTCTTTGGCTTTCAAGCTAAGAAGTTGTTTCTCCAGTAGGGATGTGGCTAAAAGCTAAGTCCAAGGTTCCTTGTTTTTTGCACTGATAATATAAATTGATAATAAAAAGTTAACCCTGTAAGGCCCAAGACCGTAGATTATAGCCAGAAAATTCTAATGTTTTGGAGATTCAATTTTTATTTCACTTTCTGATAAAATCCTACAAAAATCAAAATGTCCATAAAATTCAACATATAGATTTTCCGTATCTCATTTGATAAATAAGGTGTTTTTGGCAACCGATAATCCATTTGAGGACATTTTTATCATTTATCTGATTGTATTCAGATGGGTTTTTTTGTAATTTGTTGATCATATTGATTAGATAGGGGTATTATAAAAGTATGTATCAAATATGATACAATTGGCGTTATAGGGTTAAAGTAGGCCAGGACTCTGCATCCTGAGCCCAAAAACATTTCTGCTGTGATCTGCTTTTGTCACTGCTTAACTTTTGGAACAGCGCTGTTGGTTCTTTCTCACCAAGCACAATGGAAAAGGGGCAGAACTTCTGATGGTGGCTTTGTCAACAACATTGATGGGGGAAAAACAAATATACTTTAGAACAAGTCTGGGTCTACAGCTGCTGTGAATGCTAAACTGGATTTCTTTGCATTGTTTCCACTTCTTTTTTATCAATAAGGGAAATTTTGAGCCCACATAGCTATTTTAAACTGATGTATACTCAAGAGGTTTGCGGACGTTAGGTTATATAACCTTACAATGATAAGTGCTGCAAAAAAGTGCTTTGAAACTGAGACTGCAAGTGCAGAAAGCTGGTTCCATGAGCACTCACTCTTGCATAAAGTGAACTGATTCATATACTTGACCAAGCAATCACCCATTAGTAAATTATATAGGCATTATATCCCGATAGACTCGTCACATTCCCTGAAAACAGCCTCTTTTCCTTTAATGTTTTTGTTACTCCAGGTCTGCCAGGTGCTGCAGTCAGCTTGCCAGGAGTTGTCAGCAGCTCTCTGAATTGGGCAAATCTAGTTTAGATTACTGCCCAGCTCCAGAGAGCTCCCTGGATGGACTGCACAATGCATTATGTCTTTATTTGATATAATCTAGCCAATTTGGTTGGCTGGTCTGAGCTCAAAATAAACCAAGAGGACCAAAGAGAAAAAGGGGTAAAGTTTAAAAAAAGATCAAAACGTAATTTGGGCGAAGTCAGCAGTGAGCAGAGGGGCAGTGAATGATGTGGGCCTCTGCCTATAGACCCAATGTGTGGCCTGTGTTTGTGTATAACAGAGTTAAGAGGAGGATTACCTGCATGTTGAAGACTTCATCTGAACTCTCAGACTGCCCGGTGATATTACTGACTTCGTTGGAGGCTTGAGACGACAGTGAGGACGAGGAGTAGCGGTTAACTGCAGGGTAGCTAAGGGAGCTGAGAATGAAACAAAGACAGAGTGAGATTGAATTCATGGCTTTAGCTGAAGGAGATTGGTTATTTAATTTTGTCTCCTTATTTTTTGGAGATTTAACTCACCAACATAATCCAGCAGGAGCGCGGCAGAAGACAGGCAGCGAGGGGAAAAGACAAACAGAAATGGAAAATGTCAGATTTTTGGAAGATTATCATTGTGGCAATCACAGGATTTCATCAAACACTTGTCTGAGGAAAGGCAAAAGTTTGGAGGAAAGGTTATAGAACAAACACAAAAGTGTTTAAAGATAAAGTCACTGTAAAAAACTTCCAGAAAAAAAATCCTATGAAATAGATATAAGCTGGGTTTATGTTGGCAACACAGTTGAAAAAACATAAATCCAAAGTCAGTAAGTAAAACGCAAAATGTCACAGTGAGATTGAGGTGATGTGTGTGTGTCTGTGTCCTTCCGTGCGGCCCTGCCCCCTGGGAGCGCACTGTGGAGGCAGAATGTCACAGGTAGACAGAGTGGCAGGGTCACTGAACACATCAAAACACACACACCTTCGCACACACTCAAACACACAGAGTCAATCTGGAGGCTGGAAAGTCGACACACTAAAATATCCCAGTGGATGCGAGCCAGTCAGCCGGCCGCCCCCGCTTTCTGTGTGTCCAGACTGAGGCGCACCAGCAAAGGACACAAGGAGGAAGAGAGTGAAGGCAAAGAGCGTGGTGATGGAGGTGAGGTGGGGACACAAGAATGTAAAATATGAGAGATAAGATGAAGGCAGTGTGGGGCAGAGCATGAAGAGAGACCAATGAAGGTTAGCCACAAGTAAGGAAAATTGAGAGTTTTGAGGACGATTAGATGTCTAAGGGACAATGGGCAAATCTTCATGGGCAAAAGAATCTTCATATTTTTGAGTTGCTTGGTGACACAGAATGTTGTGTTTTTGTAAAGAAAGACTTTTTTGTCACAATACTGGAACTATAAACTTTGATTCTTGCAAAAATCAAACAACACAGGTACCTGTTCGATACCACTGCGACAAAAATGACAGCAGCAGAAACCCAATGCAGAGTTCCAACAAGTTTTTTCAAATCAATCTTAAAACTTTTTAAACCCAAAGAAGACTTGAACTTGAAAGGGTTAATTTCCATGCATTGTGTAGCATCACAGCCCTGCTGTCCACACTGCACTGAATAGTGAATTCTATGCACTGTTTCCTCTTGAAAACACAGTATTAAGTGTTTTGATTGTATAGATGGAGAAACAGGTGTGTGCTGCTTTGCTTTGCATCAATACACAGCTCCCAGTGAGACAAATAAAGTTCGTTCTTCAGGGTTGAAAATGAATGCAAACATTTTACTGACAGATATTCATGAAACCACCATTATTTCTGCTATACTTAAAAGATAAACAAGCTATGCTGCATGACAAAAATCAGAGAAAACCAAGAAAATCCACCCTGCACCTTGTAAATCCCCCTTTTTCCTCGCTCCTCATCGTTGGAGATGCAAGCGACAGAGGGGAAAAAAGAGGCAGGGCATTGTGGGAAAGACATCTTCCTGCTTCTTGCCATGCACTAATGGGCAGTTAGGACACACAAAAGTGACTCGGAGTCATTTAACTGATGATTGTTTGAATCACATTTACTAAAGACATAGTGTAGGTACTATGCTTGTTTTCTCTACTAACTGCAAAGATACGTAATTCTTAAAGTGAGATTGGTACTGAACTACAATCTAACAAGTCATATCCATATCACAATGCATTGTTCTTCTAAGGAAGTGAAAGTGGCAAACACAGAAAAGAGTGAAAACATCCATATGATGGGAAACTTCTGTGTGGACTGTAAAAGTGACAAGCTGGAGCCACAGTTACTTTGTAATGTTTTATAGCTGCAAAAAATGAATTTGATAACTATGATCCAAGTCAGAATGCCAACTGAAATGTATGACCTCCCACAGGTAAAGGTAAGCAAACCTGGAACCTTGCAGCTTAGTGAGTTTTTGGAGGCAGATAGTAATGCATTGTCGATGCAATACTAATCAAAATTTGCTCAGACAGATATGTGGCTAAATCACCACCCAAGTATAATTAAACGCTTCATCCAATTCAGTCTGTCCTTATTTTTCTGAGAGTCCCTTCAAGTATACAAGGCTCATTTGGCAGAGTCACTGACATTAATGTTCAAGAACATTTAATTAAGTTGCTTTTTAATAACTTTCATTAATCCAAAATAAACCCTGAAAATAATTATCAGTTGAAATATATTGTAGTATGTTAAAAAAAAAACTTGCACCATTCCCATTTATTGCCGTAAGTGAGATGGTATTAGCTGAAGCATTTAATAGTACAGGGACTTGATGACCTTTTGGATAAATATTAACACAAAGAGACAAACTGAAACTGCAGATATAAGTAGGTGAATATGGAAAAGTGGCTGTGGCTACTAGCTAGTGCCATTTTCCAAATTTCACTAACATATACCTGCTAGTATGTAACTTTCACTAAGTTGCAAACTAGCAAGCAATAAAGACGACCAGTAAGAGGACCCGCATCAAATACCTTTGTGCAATATAGACATTTTGTTATTTTAATTTACTAAATATTGTCTTACAGTCTCTTATTGCATTTCTGTGGTTTCAAGCAGGTATAAGTATTGTTTTAATACCTGTTTCATGACCATACTGTGGTCAATAAGCACAATAACAGTGTGAGTGTTTTAATTATTATGAACCATTGTTACACTGTTGCCCTTTTTATGAATCCACTTTAATTACATTGATAAAAACGCTACTGTATTATCCTTTAAGTCCCTTAAAAATAAACAAGTATGATGTTAGATATCCAGTCCATGTTGAACAACAGGAAAAGAGAAAAAGAGGACAAAGACACATCAGTAAAACAGCGGTCAAAAACAATCATTACCTCCGCCTGGTAACCCCTCTGCCGCCGTCAGGGCTGATGATGTTTGGCACAGAGTTCCTGCATGTTCGTGGGCTTCCATTGGTGAAGTGCACCGGGCTTGCGCGCACATAAGCAGGAAACTCCTGGGGTTTCGAAAAGGGAGAAGAGGTAGTGTACATGATTAAATGCCTCTTTGTGCTAGCATGAGGCATGTAAATAAAACTGTGCACATATAAAGATGAAGGAAGTGTGTTTAATGAGGCAAGGATTTCTCCATAGAGGGCTGAGGGGGGTCATTCAGTCTGAAGTCGGAAGCACAGCGGTAGCTTCTGTTGTCTCAAAGTGAAGGGAGAATCTCGAGGCTCTCAGTGAATTGAAGAATCATGAACACAAGTGCTGTTGTTCTCCTGTTCAGTGTCAATTGATTAACTTTCATTAACTCAATTTCTTTTAAACTACATGTTTAAAATGGTTGCATTCCTAACTGACTTACACTCGTGGACATTAATTTACTTATTTAAAATAATCAAGATTTTCTTCTTATTTTCCTTACCTGTATACCCAGACTAGATTTCATGAGATGAAACTGGTCCACCAGCTTCTTGTGGAGGGGCCTCATGTCCTGGGGGACAAACTTCTCATGCACAGCAAGGCCATACTCCAGAATGTGTGCCTGCAACAGCAGAATAGTTTATATTTACAAATTTCTTGAAATATGTTACGTGGACTCAAGTTTAGGAATAATGGGGAAACCTTATGATAGCTGATTGCCCATTATTTGTTTGTGTGGAATCTTTATCATTCCTCAAAGGCATTACTGGTACGAATAATCTGCAGATTTGTTTATCTAATGCTTTTAATCATGAAAATGAGGTGGAATTACAGGAGAAACAGACAATACTGTCCATTAGCATTTTAATTATTTTTTCTGTTTTAATGATGTTGTCCTGTCTTCCATTTCTGCCTTGTCTTCCGCAACTTGATCTTTACCACCAGGGAACTAATCAGAACATCCACACACACACACACACACAAATCAAGTAAACCAACATCAAACCAACATAATAGATGATCATAATTTCAAGATTGTTCCAAAGTTTCTTGCTGTCAGTGACTTTTCTTTTCCATTTTGAAGTGTTAATCGCTTGCAAAAGAAATTCAATTTGTTGAAAAGTAGTAGTCAAATTACCCCGAACAGACTCGGTTGGTGAAAACATTGAGATAAAAGAGTTTTTACAACAACTGAGTTCCAGCATAATGAAGTCAACCGAAGTGATAATTGTACACTGACTACACAACAGAATCATCTGTGAGGTTTTAATTTTGTTGATGATAATACATTTGAGGATTCCAGAGCAGAAAGTTCAAACATGTTTGTGCTTTAGTCATTTGTGGAAAAAAAAAGGTCATGTTTGGCTGAATATTTAACTAGAGAAAATGTAGGAGAAATTTAAAACCATATAATTGAAGGCATGAAGACAAATGATTTTATACAACTGTGTTTTTAATCAAATTATGGTGCTGTTGAGTTACACTTTGCACAACATGGATATATGTTTGTTGTCTTGAACCACCCCTTCCCACCAACCTAGGTGCTGAAAGGACCTCACATAGCTTTACAAGACCTGAGCGTTATGAATATACCAAACAGGTACATACTGAAAGTGAGGTATACTTTTGCAGATGGACAGGTATTGAATGTTGTTCATCACTCAATTGTTCCAATTATGTTTAAATTATGTCAAATGCACTGAACAATGATTTTATTCTGTGTATATAACTGTAAAATTGTGTTTTGCCTTGAAGAGAGTCTTTGGCAATGTTAGTATTTGGCAATGTTTCTTTATGCTACTATTTTGACATCCTACAGATAATTAACACTTTTAGTATTTGAACAACATATACACACTGCCTGGCCAAAAAAAGAGTCGCCACCAAAACAAGGTCACACACTCTAATATTTCATCTGATCGCCTTTAGCTTTGATTACAGCACATTTGCTGTTGCACTGTTTCCATAAGCTTCTGCAACGTCACAAGACTTGTCACAGATCACAGCACTGCTCCCACAGGCTTGTACAGTAGGCACTAGGCATGATGGGTGCATCACTTCACTTGCCTCTCTTCTTACCCTGACGCTTCCATCACTCTAAAACAGGGTAACTCTGGACTCATCAGACCACATGACCTTTTTCTGGTCCTCCAGAGTCCAATCTTTATGCTTTTCTTAAGCCTACACAGCTGTTCAGTCCCTTCACAGTGTGCATGTGGAAATGCTCTTACTTTCACTATTAAACATACCCCAGAGTTTTTCTGTTGTTTTTCTTCGATTTGATTTTGCCAAATGTTAAGTGATCACCAATCACGATCATTCAGACGAGGGTTCCTCACTATCCTTCGAGTTTTAATAATGAGTTGGACAGTTCTTAACCCAACTTACTTGTTTCTGCAGTCTCCTTAAATGTTTCCTCTGCTTGATGCATGCCAATGATTTGACCCTTCTTAAACAGACTAACATCTTTTCCACGACCACAGGATGTGTCTTTCAACATGGTTGTTTAAGGGGTTAAATAACTTGTTGTCAGCTGAAAGATAATTGCCGATGCAGTAATTATCCAATAGGAGACTCGTACCTACATGCTTAGTTAAATCCAGGTGGCGACTCTTTTCTTGGCCAGGCAGTGTATATTTCTCTCTTTTTGATTTAGCTCTCTTTTTGCCATCAGTATGCATGTGCAGCTGACATAGTTTGGATGTAAACTCCAGTGTCATCTATCTCTGTTCTATCTTGAAAAACAGGGAATAATATGCTGTCTTGAGGTTAACTTGCTTTTTTGCTATGATAATTAAATGGTTTCTAATGTCTCATTGACGATTACATTAGAAACTTGAAATATACAGTACATACATGGGTTAAAAGTTTCCCTTGCTTACAGACCTGTTCAAACATGAGCTCCCTCAGTCGTCCAATCTTCTCTCCATCCTCAGGGTGATTCATAATGTAGTCCTTCACGAAAAAGGCCTGCACGGAGACAAAATGCAGAACATCTGTTATGCACACTCCAGGAGTTTGAAGCAGTCGGCTCGCTGCACTGCAGTGTTACCTGTATCCCCCGCTGGGCTGACACAGTAAATTAGTGTCCACACGATTTTTTAAATCCCTTAAAATAACATTCACCGGCAAACACAGTAAACTAACATCTGGCTCAAATACAGGGTAATACTCTTGGCAGTGGTTTGTGTATTGAGCTATTAATATCGAGCTAAGGGATATGGATATAAAGGACACAACGGATGAAAACAGACAAAACACTCAGCAAAATAGAGGTAAGTAAGATAAATCAAAGGATTGATTTTACTTTGATTTAGGGACCTATTTGGTCTAAGAATCTAAACGCTCTTTTGTCTTCAGATCACATTTATCCAAGCTGCTCCTTTCTGTTTGAGATCAAGCCTTTTCTTAAACATCATGCCTCTTCATTATGGCGTACAAACTCAACTTTAATCCAAGACGTTTCCTCAAAAATGCCACTCAAAGGAGCAACACAGCAGATGTAAAATTGCCTGTCTGCTTTCAAGAGCGATAACCATTTCTTTTTCTGTCACACCCATGTATTGAATGTCACTTTTCTTGTTGTTTACAATGCCATCAACACTTGTGATGTGCCTACAGATTATAGTTAATCCTTTTCAATCAGCCTCAGTGTACACAAAGAGAAGAGACGATAAAAGGCCCGGCTTATAATCTGCCTTTCAAATCGGCCGCAGAGGGAAACACACACACCATCATAAAAAAAAGAAAAGGTAAGTAAGGGGGGGTTGACAAAAAAAAAAGATCAGCAGGGCTCCTCTCCAAAGGGCTCAGCTGTTTATCTCCAAAGAGACAGAGGCAGATGAAGCAGAGGGGAAAAGAAAAGATGCTCAACGTTGCTTAAAAAGTGACACAAACACACACAGATAGTCTTCTTTGATAAATACAAACTGATATCACAAGTAGACAGTGAACAACAAAAATAAAACTATGATAAATCATTTGGTTTAGCATTATTTATTATGTATCACCAATGGTTAATAATTAATAATAACAATTTAGCTTTTCTTATCTTACTGAATAAATGAATTCAATTGTTATCTCATTCAGTTTCTTACAATAGAGTCTGTAGAGTATGCTTGGTTTATTTGGAGGTTTTTGTACATTTCTGCTGAACAAAGTACAAGCAAGTTGTTTCTTCTGCAATTGCCATGGGCTACTGCTCAGCTGTAACATCGAAGGTCATGAAATGTTGGTTATGCATCGTCAAGAAAGTCATGTAGCCAATACAGAGTAGATTAATGGAAACCTTAAGAGTCTCGTGTGTCTGCTCTTTTTTGTTTTGTTTTTTTTTTATGTATATTTTGGGGCATTTTGAGCCTTTATTGATAGGAGAGAGACAGTGGATAGGCTTGTGAAAGGGGGAGAGAGAGCAGGGGAAGACATTCTGCAAACTGGTCACAGGCGGGATTTGAACCTGGACCGGCAGAAGCATGTACATGGGGTGCTAACCACTACGCCAAACCAGCACCCCGAGTCTGCAATTTTTTGACTAAAATTCACAGATATTCCAACTGAAATCAGCTTCAGAATCTGAAAACCAGGGGGTGCTGGTTTGGTGGAGTGGTTTGCAACCAGGCACAACCCATAGACATGCTTCTGCTGGCCCGGGTTCAAATCCAGCCTGTGGCAAGTTTGTAGGGTGTCCTCCCCTGCTCCCCCTCCCTTCACAAGCCCAACTACTGTCTCTCTCACTCCTAACAATAAAGGAACAAACAAATTGTGTATAAAAATAAAATCTGAAAACCAAACAGTGCATCTGTGTGTACATGTTTAGTCATGGGGCTGCTTTAGACAGAAAGACGTCAACATTATAAATAAGGCACACACCCAATTATGAGCTGCATGTCTTGAAAGAAGAGCTAGTGTATTGCACAAGCATGCTTCTGTGATCATTTATTTATCATCTGTCAGCACGCCCTGATGTTTGTGCCTTCCTTTCCCAGCTAAATTCGTTCCTTTTCAAGATACCGTCAACCAAACAGAACTTTTCACATTGTTACAGACGGTTAAGGACATTTAAGTAGCACGAAAATAAGTGACAATATAATGTGTAGAGATTAAAATAAAGTCACGTCATCTTTTCTCCCTCCTCCTATGTTAGTGTTTACTTATGCAACCAACAGAGCACTGAAGGAAAGAGAGCAGGGGTGGATCACAGAGGGGCCAAAGGGGCCTGAGCCCAAACCAAATGGACTTCTGATGGATGCTCCCCAATCTAACTCAGTTCATTTAGGCAGGAACAAGTGTTATTTTTCTCCCATTCTTAACTTAAAAATTGATCTCTGATTTTTGAGGGTGAAAAAAGTTTTGAATGGAGAATTCAGTTTTCTGTGAAAATATGAAATGTAATATAAGCTTCTTATGAAGAGATTTGGCAGTTCTGTATATCACACTAACAGATGAACTGGATGGGAGTTGAGAAATGAATAATGGTTCATGTGGTTTTCGTCATTCTACAACCATAATACAGCTGCTGCAATGTCATTTAGCTTTGTATATCAAGTAGGGCTGGGGCAAAATGCTTTTCTCAGGATTTGATTTTGTACCAATTTTTTAGTTGCTGATTCGATTTAAATTGCAGTTCTATGATATTGCCAATTTTTGGAATCTTTAGCTTTTTCAACACAAGCAAAAAAGATGAATAATAATGATGCATACAGGCTTTATCAGGAAAAATACACATCACATATGAGTCTGTTTTTAGGATTTATTAGCAATATATTTTAACAAGCTGTTTATACCATCTGTTCAAAAGCCTGGATTGCATTTAAAATTGGCTTATTAACATAGACTAAAATAAAGCATCGGAATTTGAAAAAAAAAAAGATTTCTGAACAAAAAAAATCTATTTAAAAATCAACAAACAAAAATCCTGATACTCATGTAAATTATTTTTTTCTCCTATCCCTAATATCAAGATACAAAAACAAGGTTGGACTGTCTTTTGATAGGATAGCTACATTTTCATGAACAATAGGACATCTGGTCAAACACATACCACCCTAACCTCTCATATGGTTGACAAGATTAACAATACAAATAAAATTTAGATCCAAAAAATCAAAAACAGTTTAATAAAAAAATCTTAAATTTGCATTAAACTTAAAGCATGTGTGTTTCGTGTGTAGTCTCCTTTTATTAAGAAGAAAAAAATGGCATTGTTTTTTCCTTGCTTGGTTCAGCTCCATTTGTTGACTACAGAAGGATGACCCTTTAGTTATTTTATAAATTTACTGGACCACCTGCTAAACATCCCCATACATTACAAAGCTAAGTAGACTGACCTGCTAAATCTACTGATACTTCAAAACACAAAATATGACAGCAATTATCAGCATCAGAAAAATGGGTCTGGGATCATCTTCATTGGACAGAACATATCCTGCTTTTAGAGTCGCTTTTCTTCAGCAGAGCAAATATGAAAATTCTATTAAGACAAGTGCTACTTTCAGCCACAAAACATCTAAAATAGCAGTAAAAAATAATCAATAAACTTCCACCAGTGATAGAAATTCCTGGTCAGGCTGCAAGGAGCAAGACCTCACCATGTGGCAGCTCAGTCAATCATTAGAAAAAAGTCCAATTAGAGATGGAGCGCAATGAGAAGGGGGGGGTGAGGGGAATAAATCAGAGTGGCATCCCCCCTCAAGGGTTCAGACTCAAACTCAAGCAATAAATCTGAATATTAATAATGACAATTTCTCCTTCATTTGTAGCAGAGCAAAGCGCCACAGCTGTCAATCGGCATTACGCTGGGAAATTAATAGATTTATGGCGCCTTCCGTCGGGGGGCTGCTTCATGAGATACTCTGCTATGAAAAATGGAGCGTCAATATCAGCGGACAGAGGGCCATCTGTGTTCACTTGATGCAAAATTATTAAAATATGTGTCCTTTTCTTTTGTATGTAACAAAAATGCACCCATTTCGTGGTTAGAGCTTCCCTCTGTTCAAAGAAACATATACAAAAGGATGTCTATGTCTGTGTGTATGAAAATAAAGGGCTGCTCTGTCGGTTTACTGAAGCAGGAGAAGCATTATGTATGCTTCTAAATAATGGCAGTAAAAGGTGAAAAGCACTTGAATGACCCCTGCCTTTGTTGCCATCCCTCGACCCTTAATAGTCTACTTATATACAGAGGCACGCTCTTCTGCACAAACCCAATATACCTTCACAAAAACCCACATGCAGTGTATTCCTGTGCACACATGAACACAAGTGAGCATGCACCCACACATGGGCGCTCCAGCTGGAAACGAGAGGTTGCTATGCGACACAGAGTAAGTCCTTCAGTTTGTTGAGGGTAGAACCATTTTTCTTGAGAACATTTGTCTTTTATTTCAGCAGAGTCCCACATTGTTAGGGCATTGCGCTGTACTGTGAGCTTTTGGAGAAGACACATAGGTCAGATTTTTCTTACAATCTGTATGTCAGTCAGAAAATAATAAAGCAGCCGTATAAACACTCCCTTCTCATTCATTCAGCCATTATTAGCCATCCAGCTCTCAATAACCCTTCCTCCCTCTTCTCAAAGTGCCATTTTTTTTACCTGACCCCTCTTTCTCTCCTCATCCATTGACCCAACCCTCCATCCATCCACCTTTCTCTGCACCAACCATCCATTCCCTCTTCCTGCTTCATCCACATTATCTGTCAAACCATCACCCGACCGTTTCGTGCACCCATCCATCTGCTCCTCCCTCCGCAAAACGCTCCCTGTCCATACATCTCCCCTCCCTGCTCCAACCCACCTTCATGCATCATTAGGAAATCCATATGTCATCGCTCCTGCACTCCTGCATCGCTCTCTAAAACCCTCCACCCCTCCATCCTCTGCCTCCCATCTATCCATGCGTGCGTACCTCTTGGTAGCGGGCCAGCCCCCCATTGACGGCGGCGTCAATGACCCCGTTGAGGCACATGGTGAGGGGGTTGATGTTCTGCATCTGCCTGCTCTGGCACTGCGTGATCAATGTGCGGAGCTGCAAGTTCTTGTTCTCGATTACCTCGATGGCGTTCTCCAGCGGGCTCACCTCCACCTGGGGAAAAATGAAATGGAGAACAATTAGACGACTTTTTCTTTTTTTTTGGACAACTTTAACATGGACACAACAACATCCCACGGAACTAAAATCTGTGCATGCTGATACTTTAAAAAATATTCGATTAATTCTGAAAAGGTTGAAACTGTCCTATACAATGGTACAATTTTTTGTGTCTTTACAAAGTTTTACAATTTGTGAAGGTCATATATCAAATGTATTTAATATACTGTATTTGCTTGTAATTATTGTTGTTGTATTTTGGAACACCATTTTATTTTTTCTGAATATTATTTTTTGCCCTTTCTTCTATGGACAGTTTTCAGTCATGTGACTGGAGAGAAGCCTGAACTGCAAAAAGATCTCAGACATGACGCAGTTACAACTGAGCATTACACAGACCCACAGCATGGCTCAATTTAAAATATGTTTAGATCACTTAACAACCACAGATAATATAAGATATCTATTTTAAAACAACATTTTGGGTACTTAGGACTCTTATTTGGCTCCAGGGAAACTAGGAAAATTTCCTTCAATAGATAAGTTCTGACCAGGTAAGTTCTAATTTCATGGATGTTAATATATATTTAATCCAATATGATGGAGAATCCTTCTTCTTACACTGCTGCCAGGTCAAACATGTAGTTTGCTGCATTTTTGCCATGTTTGGATTAATTATCCAGCTATTAGAAAATTGAGAGAGAAAAATCCTTGTATCCACTGCGCTTGAGTGCTAAAAGCAAACATTGGTTTGTTTGCATCAGTTAATATTATCAGAATCACTACAGCTGACAGTTTTGGAAAATGTAAGGGGTCAGTAACATTATGGCGCTTTTCCACTATGTGGAATCAGCTTGACTAGACTCTGTTACCTCCGCCAAGGAGGTTATGTTTTCAGGAGAGTCCGTCTGTCCGTCTGTCAGTCCGTCCGTGAACAAAATAACTCAAAAAGTAATGAATGGATTATGATGAAATTTTCAGGAGATATTCAGCATGGGAAAAGGAAGAACTGATTTGATTTTGGTGTTGATCCAGATTAATGTCTGGCCGCAATGATGAAAAATGTGAGTTTTGTGAATAACTACTGAACTAAAATAGATATTATGAATCCAGTTGCTAATGGTATGTTTTCATGGTCAAGGAATCTTAATATTTCGATGAAATAAAGGTAGGACTAATAATTATGGTGAAAATCACAATATGGGTGAGGACTGTGGCGCTGGAGGAGGTCTGCGCTCTCCGAGTGCTTTTCTAGTTGATTTTGTTTTCATTTAAGGAAGGTACATAGAGCATGGCACAGTTTTACATCCCCTGTGAGACTAACTGTGACATGGACACACTGCTGATCTTCATGAGTCATGAGTACCTTACATGGACATAAAACAGCTCCCATTGTCTGATCCATAATGCTGCATAATCTCCTAATCTTTCCTCTGGTTTAGAGACTTTTGTTCTGCTGCTTGTAACCATCTTTGACACAAAACGTATCTCCTCACTGTGACAAAAATCCACATAGTGGCTGGCAGCTCTATCGTCTCTGTTTCCTCCCTCTGTTGTTGTTAGGATACCACACTAGTTTTGTCCAGCTACACCATGACAACCTGGCCTAGTAGTGGGAGAGGCCAGTAATTCCAAACAATGCAGGCAATACAGTATTTTATAATCTGCCATTATTCTGCCATTTGTACCTAGGGATGGGTAACTTTCACATTTGAACCGATACCATACCGATGCCCGGTACCAATTTTTTGTACTTTTGCGTGTGTTTATGGGTTAATAAATATTAATTTGTTTAATATTAAGATCTCTGCTGACGTCATAATGCTATTGCTGTGCTGCGTTCAAGTCCGGTATGGAAATTCACCTACTCTACCCAATAGTATGCCTGCTTCTTCCACTCCCTCACAGTCACAAGGATGCGTTTAAGTACCTAAACATGGTACCGTTTGTTTTTACGTGAATCGGTACTCGGTAGTACCTACAGAATTCGGTCGGTACCTCTTAAAGTACCTAATTTGGTACCCATCCCTATTTGTACCCCTTCCAGTTTTATTTCTCTGATGGGCTTATGTGAAAATAAAACCTGGACTTCTCTGCTTCGGGAAGTGTATTCAATAAAATAACTCAAATTTTCTTTTATTTTAAAATGTGGCACTCTAAAATAGTCAAAACTCATGGATGGCAGTCATAACTAACAACTTCTCCAAGCTACTGTAGCAGACAGAAGGCCTTTCTTGCTTGCTAAAGGGAGGCTCCCTTACTATCTGACATCACACTCGAAGTGTGATCAGATCGTGTGGATGAGAAAATGTTAGATTTCTTGGAAACTGATTCTTTTTATGTAATTTTTGTAGGAAAAAGAAAATTAAAAATCAACAATTTAATGTTTGATTTAAGTCTTTCTCTTACCAATAAGTTATTTAATTCATTTGAAGAACTAGAAGATATCTTGCTGTAGACAAACTAGAGGGTTTTTTTTGCATATAAAACGACGAGACTTGCATATTTTTTTACAACCTCTTCAAGTCTGAGACATCCTTTTTATTCAGAACAGTGCTTAACGATGATTGCATTTTGTATACTTTTCCCCATATATCTACTTTTAACCAATCAACACCTGCATAAGCAAATAGAACAGCCAAAAGGGAGTGAACACCCATCTGTATATCGATTTTTTTTCCTCCCAACACTAAAATGAGGTGTTCAGAGGGATTTGATAAAAGGCATCATTTTGATGCTCAAAGAGAAAGATTTATCTCACCATATTGTATTTTCACGATTTCTTAGTACAACTGAAATAAAAAGTGAATACCTCTATTGTGGAAGCTGAGAATGTGAATGATTCATATGAAGGGTGAAGGTAAAGGCAAAATAAGCATCACCCTGTGTCCTCTCCAAGAATCTTAAAACTGCCAAGTGAATGATGAAATCTGATATCCATTCAAGAAATAAAAGACATTTGAAACTCAAACAAAAAAAGCTTTCTTTACATCAGTGAAGATGATTCCACAGCAAACTAGTGAGAAAAGTCTGAAGGCTTGAAAAAATAGATTGAATCCTTGAAACATTTTGGAGGTAATGCCTCAAAGACACTGTTATGATGAACCCATTTTATTTTTTAACAAAATAAAGTTGCATTTTTTAAAATAAAACAGAACGTGCTCCCAAATCGTTAAACTCTTTAGTTTACCTTGAGTTGGGTTTTTCCAATAACATGGCGAAATTAGGACCACAGCAGCTTGACATAAACATAAGTCACGAACTGTTTAACTGCAAACTCACAGTAATTAATATAAAGGAACTGAAGCATATCCATGCATTAAAATATGTCTGTCTCTTATGCTGCACATCCCCTTGTCCCTGTTTTTCTGTCCTTTTTCACATGAAGCTTAATCTTCTCACTAATAGAGCTTTTGCCAGTCCTGTATTTCATACACATTTTCACTGCACAAGCCATAGCAAAATAACACTGCCCTTTGAAACCACAATTTCACACCACACTTAGCAGCTATGTGCAGAAGAATATGTGCTTAGACCAGAAGAGACAGACATTGTGTTATGTTTTTGCATTTGCTGGACAAAGCCGTATTTGAAGCCCTCCCACTCTGAATGAGAAGATCCAAAGCCATAAGATTTAAAAGGGATTTATGTGACAGTGATTTCTGTGTAACAACATGAAGTAGGTATTTGCAGAAAATTGTCAAATGCATTTGAAAGACCGGTACATGTTGGTAATCAAAGGAAAGCACGACTTTCAATCAATCAAATAAATGAAACTAAATGCATCCAATAGCCCCAAACCTATGACCCAGGTCATTATTGCTGCTCAAAGTAATGTCTTGGATCAATACTCGGGTATTGGATGGCAGGGCTTTAAATTGCGACGTGCCGAATAAAACCATATTACAGTGTCCCCTGTGAAGGAGGAGTGTGTGTGCAGTTATGTCTTCATGCTTATTTCATCAGTCGCACTCACCAGCTCTCTCTTCTCCACTTCAAACCAGCGAGAGATGCCTGGAAGACTCTGCACCAGAGTCAGGGTTGTCCTCTCCACCCACAGGCTCTGCATTAACAAACACCAAGCCACAAGTATTAGCTGATTGCTAAATGCACTTAAAGAAAAATCCATACCTACTTATGCATGTATGCACTCTATCTCTGGCAGATGGTGTACGATCTAATTAATGCTGCATAGTTTGGTAAGAAAGACAAACATGTTGAGTACACCTTCTGCCAAACACCCACTTGTAGGTGTAGGTGAGATGTCATTTCTTATATCTCTGAACATCATTCATGTTCTATCATTTACCCTGTCAGGAAGTGTGCTTGTCAATACGCCAACATCCAGCAAGGTCACACTGACAGCACGTAAACTACGGAAACTGTAGCTTTCATTGTAGGCTATTAACATAATACATTCACATCTCAGAAAAGGTTCCATGACAAAGATTGTTATAGAACATGAAGAATACAGTAGTTTAAGTACTTTGATTTCAAGGAAGTGTACGTTTTTCATCAAAGGTGGAGTCCCACCGGATAAAGCATTTTTTTTCTTTCTGTAACTGCAAATGTCTACAAGCCTTTTATTACTGTTAGACATACCATTTATAGTTTATCTCTGCTGATGAAACTGTACAAAAGGATATTTTACCAGCATTGTGCATTGTAAAGCACATTTCTTTGTTTTTGAAAAATATCAATATACTGTCTGACAAGATATGAGTTCAGGCACCATCATTCATTTGATATATGTCATTGCCTTTAAAATGAAGCTCAATGTTAAAATGAAAAATGGTTTCTCTCTGTGGTCAAGATCTCATACAAGCAGGAGAATGATTGAAGAGAATGTCATAACAGTTGGAAAAAAATGTATTATAAATCTTTTTCGACATCAAAATTTGAAGCATTAAGTACAATATGATGAAGACTGAAAATGGAGAAATGCAGCCTTGAACCTCCTACAATATCCTTGCTTTGAGCTTGTTTTTTTTTTTTATCCATGTATATGGAAAAAAAATACAAGAAAAATATCAACTATCATCTTTTAGCTAAAAACAAAAACTGATCTGATTTTTTTGTCCATATTACCCAGCCCTCTTTCATGGCAGTAATTTATTGACTTTAAAAATACTAATTATAAAATTACAATGATCGATGGAAATGGATTGACTAAAATTTGGAAGTTATATAAATAATCAGTTGATTTCTTCTTTTTTTGGGAAAACCTTAACAGGTTCTCCTGAGATCTGCTAGTTTGCATTTTTTCTGCTCAATACAGAAGCATAGTTTTAAACTGACAGGCTGACATACTGCAACATGAAATGTAACATCACAAGGAGTAGATAAAGTAAAGGGCAGTTAAAGGATTAAATCATTTGACATCTGGGTAGTACATTTTCACTTCAAAGCTCCAATGAAAAACTTTCAGTTTGCATTTTGTTGTCTTCAATGGACAAAAGGGACCAGGGCCGTCCCTGACCAAACTGGGGCCCGAAGCAGAATATAATTTTTATGTGTGTCTATCTGTGTCCTTACGCTTACCAGTACAAGGTGATGCTGAGTGATTTAGGAGGTATTGATATCAAATGTTCATATGTATATCAGAAGAACTGCAAAATGACATAACTGACAGACTACAACGGTAACAGCCAGACTTTAAATGGAAAATAGCAGGCCTGTAGTCCACTGAGGGGGTCGTGGCTGCATCAGACAGGGGAGAATGCATCCCATTGCGCAAAATTAGGCCCCCATGGATCGTGGCGCCCTACGCACAGTGTGATTTTCAAAGGGAGCTGAGTCAAAACTAAATGTGATGGGAAGACACTGCTAATCCCTAAATGTTCAAGGTATCGAGCTGAGGGTGTTGACATAAAAATGAAATTCCCCCCACTGTCAGCTCTGATGTGCTGTGTGACTTCCTAAACTCTTCTCAGCATGTTGTTCCTGATGTTTCCTGTATGTTGTTTTGCTGCTTGCAACCTTCTCTGGAACAAAATGGATCTTCTTTGGGGCGGCAGTAGCTCAGTCTGTAAGGGCTTGGGCTGGGGGCCGAAGGGTGGCTGGTTCAAGTCCAGCCGGACCATGTTTGGAAGTTGGTTTGGTAGCTGGAGAGGTGCCAGCTGACTTCCTGGGCACTGCCAAAGTGCCCTTGAGCAAGGCACTGAACCCCCCTCCAAAACACTGCTCGGTAGCTCTTCTTCAGGAGCAGCAAACCATCACTCTGACATCTCTCCATTGATGCATGATCTTAGGTTGTGTTTGCATGTGCATGTACTTCAGCCTGTGTTTGTGTAGCATGTTCAACAGAGTGTAAAGAATTGAATTTCCCCATGAGGGACGAATAAAGGATGCCTTTCTTACTGCTACAAAAAGCCAGCAGCTCTATTGTCTTTGTTTCCTCCTTTGTTCTTTTTAAGGACTTCACCGTTGTTTAGTGCAACTGCACTATGATGGTCCATTCTACCTTGAAGAGGTTAAAAGAGTTTATAGTAGTTCATAGGTAGTATGCAAACTGTGCAGAACCAAGCAGAGTAAAGCAAATACCACTAAAGCGGCATCTTTCATCTCCCATCTTGTAATGAGTATAAAGCCATCTTTTCGAGTTGAATGTGCTACTTTGTAAAATGAGACTACTGCAATGGGATAGTCAAGCAGTGTTGCAAGTTGCAAACATTTCATCTGACTACTACCCATGGTAGCAATTTCCTTTGTTCAATACAGTTTTAATCAAGTACTCACTTTTAATTTGAACATTTTGGTTTGCTCTTGCAGGTTAAATATATTCTTCAGGAAAATGGCAGTCTGTCTCATTTCTTTTTTTTAAATGTATTTTTTGGGCATTTTGTGCCTTCATTGATAGGAAAGAGACAGTAGATAGGTGTGTGAAAGGGGGTGAGAGAGTAGGGGAAGACACTCTGCAAACTGGCCACAAGCTAGATTCGAACCCAGACCGTACCCCTAGTCTGTCTCATTTCTAAGAAAGAAATTCTACAGAATTTGAACTTTTCACTTTTAAAGTAAAGAAGTAAAAAAAAAAAAAAAACATTTAAAAACATGATTAAAATCCATTTACATTAACTACCTTAATTATTCCACACAAGTCACAAATAAATATTTACTTTTGCCCAAACAAGAATAAGTTTAACTGCAGCTTTCTGTGTTGAAATTGGCTAAATGCTGACCCCTTACATTAGAACAATAAAAATCACCAGTTATTGCACCTTTGGACACTTTGTTTACCGCAGGGCACTTAAAGGAAAAGTTCGGTTCCTGCAGCTTTTACATTGTTTATAGAATGAAGAACAACAATATACTCACCCAGAAGGCTTTCCTGATGCAAACGGTGCTTCAGGAGATATTTAGATCCAAAATCGAGCAGCGGACACCGATATAATGGTAGCTTGTAGGGCATAGATCGCCGCTCCTAAAAACTGCATTAATCGTCCAAAAACTCATGTTTTTCACCAATATTCCATCATGATTCGCGCCGAATGGACGGCCATTGCAGCCTGTGTCTCTCCACACAGCGCTGCGTGGCTGAACTAACCTCTGAACTGACGAGTTTGTTTACATGCTCTTCGCGCATGCGCAGTACTCTCTGGAGCGTTGCGATCGCTTCCTCATTTCTATGAGCTCCTTATCTGTATACTGTGGCTCCAAACTGTAAGGACGTCCATCATATTCAAAGTCCTCCTCCACAACATCTTCATCCCATAGACATTCGTCCATTTTGCACAAAACTGGAAGAAGAAAGTTTATTTGTAGCTGCCGATCTTCCCCTGAAACAATGAGCCGCACTGCGCATGCGCAAAGAGCATGTAAACAGCTCGTCAGTTCAGAGGTTAGTTCAGCCACACAGCGCTGTGTGGAGAGACACAGGCTGCAATGGCGGTCCATTCGGCGCGAATCATGATGGAATATTGGTGAAAAACATGAGTTTTTGGACGATTAATGCAGTTTTTAGGAGCGGCGATCTATGCCCTACGGGCTACCATTATATCGGTGTCCGCTGCTCGATTTTGGATCTAAATATCTCCCGAAGCACCGTTTGCATCAGGAAAGCCTTCTGGGTGAGTATATTGTTGTTCTTCATTCTATAAACAATGTAAAAGCTGCAGGAACCGAACTTTTCCTTTAAGAATCTAGATATTGATGCAGTAAGGTTCAATCTATGTCTTTTTTTTTTAGCTCAGTTTGGATCCCTCAGTCTTGCTCAAGGACACTTCAGAAGAGCCGATGAGCGCTGACAAGTGCTATCGATTGGGGGGGCTCTAGGTTAAAGCAGGGTCTTCCGGCTCGCTACAAAACCCTGCTGCCCTTTATTGATTTCCTTCTTTTTAAGGCCAAGAAAAACCCACCTGAACAACTCTTTGGAAAAAAGGGAGACATGAATTATCATTTAAGAGCAGGAAGTTGAAAGGAAGATCTGACAGAAATGAAAGTCTGGACCTTTCTGCAAGAAAATTTTTTCAAACTATTTGGTAAATTTGGAAGCAGCTTCCATCTCTGTTTTGTATTGACTGAAGACACTTTGTCCTGGGTGCTTTAAGCTCTTTGCAGCATGCAAAAGTTTATCATCCTATTACTCCCACTTGAGGCCAGAGATACCGGTTTCTGCCATAAAGGTAATATGATTAAATCTGTCTAAACAGTTTTGATCGAGCTGAGATGAAATGGCTGCATGTAGTGTGTACATATATGTGATAGGGCTGAATATTTATGAGTTGAATATCAGGCTCAATTTGGTGTGTGTATGTGTTTAGAGTGCATGCAGAGCATGTATAATTAGTGATACAGAGGTCATGATGAATAAAACATGGACTACACAGTCTTCTACCTGGGTGCAGGAGAACGTGGAGTTGTTTTACGCTGATCTGCAGTTGAAAAGTACTAAATATTATAGCTGCATTGTTTTAAATTCTGGTATATGAAAGAAAAGTGTTTTTAGCAGTTATTGTATATCACATGGCATTTATGTAGCTACTTAGCTTGTTACAAAGGACCTTATAAGTACATTATGTAAATGATCAGTAGAAAGAAATACAAATGTATGAGGTACAAAAGGGAAGAACTGACTAATGCATGAGAATTTCAGCATTTCAATGTGGTTCCTTTGTGTCTTCATCACTTTCAACTGTCTTTCTAGGTGTATTTTTTTGTCTCCCTCGTACCTTGAACTCGTTCTCCTTGTCTTTGGTGCCCTTGTGAAAGGGCCGGTCGTATCTGAACCTCCAGATGTGATTGAACTTATAGAAGCTTTTGATGTTGTCAGGCACTCCGTCTCTCTGCAGCACATCCTGACTTTCAGGGATGGGCGTCACGGCGTAGATCTGCAGGTCTGGAGGCAACGGAAGTTAAGGGAAGTGCAATGGAGAAGTGACAAGAGAAAGCACTAAAAGAGACAAGACCTCTTCGATGACCTGAAAGAACTTCAGGTACACTGGCACGAAAAACAAGCACGCAAACAGATAATGGGTTAGAACTGGACAATGCACTGAGTTTTTGAGCTACAACAATATATGTTCAACAAGTTACTGAAAATCAGTATCTATACCTTGTATTTCATTATAATAACATAATCAGCTCATCTGCTTTGTGTTTAGAAACTGATTCAAAACTGAAGAACTTGCCAGGTCTAAAGCTCAGGTACAGGATTTTTCTACAGCAATAAACACTAAAAATGGACGGAAAGTGTGTTTTTTAATCATTTCATCAATGAACGATTCCTTGCTAACAAAACAGTGAGTAACATTAACCCACTTCAGCCTAATCACAGTGCCTGAGAACCAAAAGTGCTAGAAGGACCTTACTGAATTGCAAATAATTTGATTTGATTTTTGATTTGATTTATTAAGGATCCCCATTAGCTGGTGCCGTAGCAACCAGCTAGTCTTCCTGGGGTCCACATTAAAATAAACATACAACAATTATACAATTATAGATGCAAAATGAATACACATCACATCATATAATGTGCAACAAATAAAATACATACATTTGAAAATACAATAACAGCATTTCAGACTACGGAAACATACAGTAAATTACAGTGTTAAGTAAACCTGAAGAGTTCTTTTAAAAGATAATTTGCTAAGAATACAGAGGGTTTGGGGCAGGTTATTCCACAAAGTCAGTGATCTAAAAATAAAAGATCTCATTAATGCATTATTTTTGTTTTTTGAAGTAGGTAATTCAAGCTGTCCATTACTGGAAGCTCGAGTGTAATGATTATGCATAGTATTACTGAAAACTATCTGTTCGTGTATAAAAACTGGCATTTTAGCAGTCATAACTGACTTGAACAGCACAAGTGTATTACACTTCAACCTATTTTCAACAGTAAGCCAAGACAGGCAGGCATGCATACGGCTTACAGTAGACCTTGGAGAGCAGCCCAGGACTAACCGTGCTGCTCTGTTCTGGACTACCTGGAGCTTCCTGAGGTCACCACTGTTAGCAGATGACCACACCATGGAGCAATAGTCAAGATGACATAAAACCAAACTCTGAACTATCCGACGTAAAAGTGGACGGGCAACAAAAGAAGCACATTTCCTAGAAACATCTATTGCTCTTCCCATTTTTAAAAGTATATAATCAATGTGCTTAGACCAAGACAGAGTGCAGTCCAGCATCACTCCAAGGAGTTTGGTACTTTCAACTTGTTGAACTGCCAAACCACACAAGTTTAAATCAAGCTTTGGGCTTGTAGATAACCTGTGCCTAGTTCCCAGCACAATACATTTAGTTTTAGAGATGTTAAGCACGAGTCTGTTACATGCTGCCCAGTCATGCACAACATTTAGTTATCTGCTCAAAACCTCATTAAGTACATCACATGATTTTGCAGAACAATACAGTGTTGAATCATCCGCAAATAAAACAGTTGTGGCACTTTTGGTGGCCCAAGGTAAGTCATTAGTAAATACTGAAAAGAGCAAAGGTCCAAGGCAACTTCCCTGAGGGACGCCACACTCTAGACCTCTACTACTGGACAGGCTGCCATTAAGATATACCTTCTGAGATCTGGAGGACAAATAACTCATTATCCATTTTAGAGCAGAAGAGTTAAAACCATAACATTTAAGTTTTTCAACCAGTAGTAAATGGTCAAGCACATCAAATGCCGCACTAAAATCTAGCAGCACAGCTCCTAATAATGAATAATGATCATGATCTCTGAAATTTAGCCTATGTAATACTTGATATTACCTGACAGCTGTAATTGCTATTACAAAGTACTACTGCAGCACTGTGAGACGTCAACTCATCAGCTTGTGTGTGCTGGAAGTTGGGTTGGTTGTGTTCTAACTTTAAAGACTCCAGGGTTTGATTGGACACTAGCTGAAACCACTGCTCCGGGCTCCATTCTTTTTCCTTACCAGAGTTCGATTATTCTGTTTAGACGTGTTCAAACTAACAGCAGAAAGCTGAATGCCAATAGGTTTCAGGACAAACTTTAAAAAGATTCAGCGTGAGAACTCCTAAGATCATATGGGAGTTCAGAAATTTGACACATCTTTAAAACATTTCTGGTGTTGTTGCTATTGTGCTGAGATTTGATTTTTAAAACATTTGGTGAACCCCTGAAGAGGCTAATGGGCCAGATGCTCATGGGAAGGAAGTTTCTAAAAAACTTTCTGCAAACTTTCTTGGAAACAAGTTGTAGGTTAATAGAGGGAGTCAGCTGAACAAGAGCTGAACAGATCAACAAACAGTGCATATGCATGTTTACGACACCTTGGGATATGAATGTAATTAAATTCAGTGAACCGGGACTAGGGACTTGTAATGCATGCCCCTTTTAACAGAGGGCACCAGATCGCACGACAACTTATTACAACCTAACACCACAAGTGCATTTGTCAGCAATATGGAAAAGTAGAGGGTAGCCTTTAAATAAATAAAGGCTTTTAATTGCTCTACTAAGATCTGGGAATAAAAAAAACATTTTTGCATTAGAAAATTCTGCATCCCGGTAAAACTTGCTGTAAAGACGGTAAGTACTGTTACCTGTTGCAGTTTTCATTGTAAGTTGTGCCTGTGCACAGAAAGTGAATCAATGGGACATGACATATTCTTATTAGTAGTGGCACTTGCTATCAGCCTGGTTGCCTGGTAGCCATCATGCAATCATCATAACAACTGCTGCTAACACTACTACAGTGAGTTGACTTACCACGTCACCATGTTTGTGTAGGTTGCTGAGTTGATTGTTTCCTCACTGCAAACAAACCACTCCAGGGCTTAATTGGAAGCAAGCACCCTAGCTGACAAGCTTGGCATGTTTTTTGTTCTGAAATAAAGATCAATTGCTGCGCTCATATATACTCAATGAACCGTGCCAAACTGGAAATGCCAACTTGTTTTAGAACAACTCTCACAAACCATCTGGATGTGAAAACAACCTGAGTTTAAACCTCACCACCACTGAACTTTGACCTCTCACAGATAAACCTAAAAAGAGCCACTGAGAGAAGCAGGGCCTCTTCTTATTTATGAACAGAACATTTCTTACAGCCTGTTGCCAACTAGTCAACTTTCTCCCTCCTTACATTTCTGACAACAGCAGACTCATACACAAACACAATCCAAAAACATCTCGCACACCACACGTCCTTGTTGAACACCATCAATGCACTCCAACCACAAAAAAAGAAACAAAAGAACCAAACAAAGAAAGCAGAGGAGAAATCGGCTTTCATGAGTAAACAACAAACAAGACTTGTCATTGTGAGCAGTGGAGGAGGATGGAGGAGTGATTCAGTGTTTTCTTCTCTGCTCTTCCTCACCTTCATCAGAGATAGAACAGCTAACTGTACATTAATTCACTCGTACGAGTGATTACAGAGAGGATGTACAGATGGGTGAGTATTGTGACAGAGACTCCACTGATTGGCGTCATCAGATACAGCAGTGCGCTGAATCGTCTGAGTGAACTGATTCAGTGAGCTGCTGTGTTTCTGTCCTCGTCACATGGAGGAGCACATTTCATATCACTCCTCAGTGTACAAGCAAACAGATCATAGTCATGCATCACTACAGAAACTACAGCTGCATTAAAACAATTTACTCAAGATTTTTGTCTCTGTGGCTTCTTCATTGAAAACCTACAAGGTCTGATCCTTTTACTTTGGCCTGTGTTGCTACTAAAGTCCAAAGAGCTGAGGATATAAGGCTGATTATTAATCTGGTGTTTTAATAAGACAAATCTCTTTAAAGCTCCGATTACACAGGAACAAAACTACATAAAAATCAAACGACAATTCAGGCAAAAAAAAATCAAAATGAGCTGCATGCATGAATCAAAAAGAAAAAAAAAAAAAGGCCCTCAAGTTTATCTGTAAATTTCCAGCCAGACAGAAAAGGCATGAGGGCTTCTGGGCACACGACTGTCAGATCGATTTGTCCAAAACAAAAAAGGATTTAGCTTGACAGTAGGGGTGGGAAATAAATTGAATTCAGAAGTAAAATAATTTTTAAAAAAATCATTGGACAAAAGGGATATGACCACATCCTTTGTACTTTTTAAAAACATAACAATAAATGTTTCTGCTGATTTTATCTGACTGAAATAATCTAAAAAATGATGCCATGCTAATTATCTGTTAAACAAAGTTTACAGTAAGATCCAGTAACAATAATATAATAACTTACCCTAGGACATTTTTTTGATAAAGTCTATTTGGCAAATTATAACTGTATCGAGTTCATCCTAAAAAAGAACATTTTTAATTTGTTAAAAACAAATGATATTGATACCTGTTTTATACCACAGGTGCAAAAACCAGAGTCTTAAATACTTAAATCAGCTCCACCATGTTTTTGTTACTGTTCGTCTGTTCGTTTGCTCCTGTCCCTCCATAAGTAAGATAACTACAGAAATTGGATGAAATTTTCAGAGATTGTTTTTCATGGTAAGAAAAGGATTTCTTAACGGCACAATTTGCCTGATAATAATCCACCCAACAATGACGAGGTTTGTGCCCTCGGAGGACTTTAAAAAAATCTGGCAAACTCTTGCACACCATCTGAAGTGTACTCATACAAGAGAAACATTTAGAAAATGGTGGAAATGACTAGGAGCAGGATTTCACTCTCTGTCAATGCTGCCGTCCTAAATGTGCAATTCAGAGAGTGCTCTGACATCTTCTTGTAAAAATAAAACTCAAGATCTTTTAGTTGATGTTTTCTTAAACAGACTTGCTTGGAACACATAGTATGCAAGAGTATGACAAATACTGACAGTTTTGACACAGAAGTGTGGCCAAGATTTGTTTGTTTTTTTCCCACTTTATAACATTGTAAATGAAAACTTGCCATATCCTGGGTTTCTATTACTTTTCTTTCAATGGCTTTGGTGCACAGGACAAGCCTCATGTACTGGAAACCAAAACAAAAGAACATAAACAGTCGGGGTGTGCGATATGATGATATTAAATTGTTAAGGATAATAATGATTTAATATCATCATAAAGCAGAAAGATCGTCAGATCATCTGTGTGGGCACAGAGCCTTTGACGCGCACCCGACTAGCCAATCGTAGCACATTAAGCGCAGTGCACCGTGGGATTTCCTGTATGTTTATGTAGCATAAAGCCATGGTGGAAAGAAAAAAGGAGATAAAGTTTGAAGATGTCTGAACAAAAATCTGTTCTAAAGCAGCTGTATTATTCACTCAGATTATAGACATTGCAGTTAGAAAACTTTTGTTTTGAATTGTTGTACTTTAAGAGATAATGTTGATATTGTTGTTCATTACATTTTATGTTTACATTTATTACACATTTTTATACAAACTGCACAATTTACATTAAAACCTGTTAAGAAAGTTTCTTTGGCTTTAATTGTCCTTTCTTTTCTTTTAGGGTTTTACATGTTTTATATGTTAAACATAGGGAAATAATGGTCAAACATGCAAATTAGTCTAGAAAAATGAAAGTAGAAAAGAATCATGATGATATCGTGATCGTGATTTTATTTTTAAAAAATCGTGATATGATATTTTTGCCATATTGCCCACCCCTAATAAACAGTAACTTTCTGAGTCTTCAATTGCTAATGTTAAGTTGTACAGTGGGTATGGTGAATATTTTTATTTTTCTAGTTTGATATTTACATTAAAATTCTGCAATCATAAGCCTCAACAGCAGTGCATGTTAAACCCTGCTTTACTCGAGCACTCAGCCCTTTACTGTGTTGTCTTTATAAACAAAAATCCTTGGTTTTATATCTGGGTTTATAGAATTCATCTCAACAGATTAAAACCATTCATCTAACCCTAGCAATCTAGATGACAGCAGAAATCTTGATCAATTTCTCATTTTAATAACACAAAAGCAGTGGGACTCTGTTTATGGTGAATCACATTTACATGTAAAATTCCTGGGACAATTCAATGCTCTGGTTTGTCTCTCTGCATATTGATGCGCTTTCCCTCATTTAGTTGTTTTCCTGTGTGAGATTGCGTATACTCCAGGTAATGTGCAATATACTGAGTGTGTGAGCACTCCTGTAAATATGCCTTTGATAATGACAAGAAAGAGATGAGGTGAGAGAAAGGCAATGGCACAGTGTGAGCGAGTGTACCTCATTACAGGCAATTTTGTACATGTGAAGACAAAGCATGCCGTGTGTACACAAGTCTTTGTGAGTGTGTAAATATGTATGTGTACTGTGCTGTAGCCGCCTCTCTGCAGTTAAACCCACATCTCTTGATCAGAATGGATGATGCACACTTGTGTGGATGAGTTTTGAACCGCTTAAGGATACACTGAGCCTCTGCCTGGTATATAGTCTGATCGGGCTGGTTGACGTGCTGCATGGCGATGGCGTGGGGGAACTCGTTGAGCATCCGCTGCTGGAAAGCCTCCAGCCTCTCATAGTCATGGCCGCGGCACACAAACTCCTTATTCTGCAGGGACAGGAAAACATGGAATTAGTTTGACATCTAGTGGTCGCAGGATGCAACTGCAGCCTCCACTGCAAAGCCCCACCAAGGACAGCTCCTGTTACATCATTAAATGGCATTGAATAAGAGTTGCTGAATGTCACCTCACATTGGAGGAGTCTTATGTAAGATAAGTTCATTCTTCCCGCAGGTCTGTTTCTTCCTTGTAGAGGTTATTCTGCTCTACTTCATATTTATGACACAAGGGAAATATGAAGATTTCTTTACCCGTAGGAAGAAAGGAAACTTCTTTCCGTAGAAACCCACTCGGAAGAATTCAGGTTCTAGTCTTTGCTGGTCCATGATCTTGTCGTATAGAGAGGCCTCCATCATCTGGGAAAAAAGTACCATCTCATTTTGGTTTATGAGCGAATAATGTGCGTCTTAAATTATCTAAAAGCAAACTCTTTCGTGGCTTCAGGACAGAACTGGATTGGATTCTGGATTTCTAAATAATGTCTGTGTAGGTATTAAAGTTATTTATCAAATAAGTAGTGCCAATATAGAGTCTATAATAGTTTCTTTTTAAACCACTTTCAAACCTTGTTAGACTCAGAGGAGAAAAAACGATTTAAATTGTATAATAATGATGCACTATTTTATTTTTGCTTAATCAGATTTCACGTGTGACTCAATGTCTTTAACTACTAAAGACAAAAGCTCAAAAGCATTTTCACAATCTGACAAAATACTTTCTTTTTTTTATTTTCAAGCTACATTTGCTTGAAATTGCTTTCTGCGCCTTCTTTTCTTTTCTCCTCTGTTCATTGTAATAGCCCTGAAACTATCATGTGAATAAGCAATAACAAGTGGCACAAATGAAATCATACACAATGCAACAAACTATGTAGATCTGATAAGTAGTCTGGCCTGTCACAGGCAAAAATTAAACATTTCAAGATTATTTTATCTTAAAAATGTGAATTAAGACCTTCTTAGACCCCGAAAGAGCCCACAGGAATCACTGTTAACAACTCACCCTCATCTTGCTCAGGTTCCTGTAGTCATAGTAAGACTCGTACTGGTCTGCCAGCTCTCTGCACAGTATTATACCATTCTCCCAACACTGAAACAAAAAACAAACACACCTTTTAATTCCCATGATCGCTGAGCTGTTGTCAGGAAGCATTGCAGGGGGGAAAAGCTTGTTTACCCATGAGCAGAAAGCTAATAAATGAAACTGATGCAAGTTTGTTTATTTGTCCCTGTAGGGAAATAAGGGTGTGGCGGGAATCACAGACATCTGGCAACAAAACAAATAGTATCACTGATATAGAGTTAACAATAAAAATAGAAAAAAAAACATCAACAGAAACTCAAACAATGCACTTACATAGAAAAGAAAAGAAGTAAATCACATGGAGATGGACAGGCAAGTAGGTCTGAACCAGGTAGACTTGGTTAGCATGACTGTTTCTCATTCTTCATTTAAAAGTTTGATTGCAGGTGGAATAAAAGAAATTTGGATCTGTTTTTGGAACAGAGGAGCACAATAATGCCGTCTGAAGGGCAACAGTGTAAATGACGGGGCCAGAATGTGTCTCCGATCACAACCACCCGTCATGCTGAATGTCTTTTTTAATATTCTCTGTTCTAACTGCAGAGATGTAATACTCTGCAGTGCTGCTAAACTGCTCCTTCACCACTGGGTGGCACTGGTGAGTCAACAATATCAAGAAAGCCCTCCATGCAGGTACATGCAGCACCCAGCCATCTTGCTAATTAAATGAAAAGCTTTCCTTTCCTGCAGCCTTCGAGTCCCCACGCGGCAGCGCTGGCAGATGGCAAAGCTCATGAACGTGAAGGGAAATTGGACTATGAGTAACGAGCGGAGCAGTTTTAATGATTCCGTAGAGCAATCCATTTTCTTCTGGGATGCTGAAGTTTTATTATAGTGTGTGTGAGTGAATTTGGAGAGCTTCCACGATGCCACTTTGCAGTGAAAGAGCAGATCGAGGGCAGGGGTAGTTAGGATGAAGAGGGGAAATTGGTTAAGAGGATCAGTGGGAGGACTAAGAATACAATCTCTTTTTTGAGCAAAAATTTAAAGTACAGAAACTGCAGCCAATCGGACTGTTTTTTTCTAAGCAGAGGCTGTAAAGCTGGTTCACAGATGCAAGACACGCTTCACTTGTCAGTCTCTCTGTAATCATCCTTGGCGATATTTCTTTCAGAAGAGGTGCAGGGCGATACAGATCCTGCTTTAATTACAGCCGCAAGCGCTTCATCTGATTAAATGAAGGGAGTGTTAATGCCTTGAGCCGGTGTCATAGTTCACAACAGGTAGATATTAAATGTCTGACCACCAGTGACACATATTAGTGCTGGACTGCTCTGCTTTTCTCTTGATAAAGGATTAAATCTGATGTGTATGAAGCTAGATCTGCATAAAGAAGGAAAACTCCAGCTCTCCATCTTCAGTCCTGCCTCTCAGCTACTGTGGATCAATTCCTCTTGCTCATATGGGGAAATAATAAACATTGCATCTATAATAACAACGTAGTATAGCTATATGAGCTTAAGACTATATAAGACAATGATAAGGTGTTGGACCTCAGTTTAATAACAAGTTCCCACAATGGAGCTAGGAAGCTCTCTGTTGATGCCAGGGTGAAATGATGTCTTATCTGGCATTAAGTAGTGTGAAGAAGCTGTTCATCCATCTGGTTTTCAAGCTCATAATTATAGTGTCACTTGATGTAGGCATTGCAGGGAACAGAGATTTCTCTCTGATTCATTTCCAAACAAGATAAAGGGTAAAGTAGCTTTGTGTACTTCTGATGAAATGGCTGCATGACCTGCTTGATGGATAAAATGTAACTTCTGCCTTAAAGGGGAAATGAATGAAAAATAAAGGATTACACCTTAAGACTTGTTGCTTTGCTCTGCCCACTTCCATGACTGACCTGCTGTTTTCAAACCCTCACTCTAATCAATAAAAACTGCCCCCATATAAGTTAATACTCTAGTAAGATGATTTCTGAGGCAATAAAAAACATTTCATTTTACGGACAAATGTCATGTTAAAGGAGAGAAAAGCTGCTAGAAGTGGCATGCTCAGATTGTATGCAGCTTGAACCAGGAGGACCACAGTTAATACTGTGGTCCCATATACTGCGGTATATCCAGGAAACAAAAAACAGTGTGCCTTTTAATAAATACGCCTAAATTCTCAATCTAATAAACAGCGACAAAAACAAAAAACAGTTAACATTAGAGGTAAGAAAAGCTGCATGGCTCTACTCAACCTCTCAGTGTGTAATTGTGCCACGAGAGTGGAGGTGACAAGTGTGAGCATGGTATGGAAAATTGTGGTTCACCACAATTAAATAGCACAAACCATGAATGAGATACATAAACATTATTAAAACTAGAGATGTCACAATGTTTCCACAGCAAGACAACCATGGCACGCAATGCTACAGTGACCTTGTCAAGATGGCCAGCCTAGCTCGCTTTAAAAACTGCATCTTTATATACACATCTGTGAAATAAGAACTGAAGCAATGTGCAATAAATAATCGAAGGAGACAAGTTTAAGTATAAATGTCCACGAATCGAATCAAAATAAAAGTAGGAATATTTAGTATAAAGTTTACCTTTCCCCTGTCGAAGTTCTGGATGATGGTGAGATGAAGATACTCTTTTCTTTGCCACTCACTCTGCATGGGGTAGTTTAAAAACTCTCTGAGCGGCCTGTCTGACCACTCTAATAACTCGTCATACAGCAGCAGGGTGTATGAAGCCTCTGTAAACAAACCACAGATCAGACGGATCAAAAACAGCAGCAGAGGCAGGGAGCTTCTTTGAGCTTTAAGTTTACAGTCTGTTGCTTTTTCAAGCAGCAACAGAATGTAAACTACAAAAGTATACAGTCTAACAGAATATGACATTTTAAAGACATCAGTGCATTTTAAAATAAAAGATAGGATTAGATTATACTTGTATATCAGTGTATTTTATGGTGATGGTTATAGGTCTGAAGTTTAGTCAGAGGTAGGACTTATCATTTTATGTATTCTATTTTATTTGATCTCAAATTATTTTGATATCTGTCCAATACATGACAGAAAGCAGACAACCAGTGCTCTGTAACTAACTGCTTTGAATGATTATAAATTCACTCACACTGTCTTAAATGCAAAAATAATTCAGTATTTGAAAAAGTGAGGCGAACTCACATAACCCGCTCTTCTTTCCAGCTCCACTCACTTTTTCAAAAGGTTGCCAACCTATCTGTGCAGTCAATACAGGTACATTCTTTGATTTTGTCCGAATACATGACAGGAGATTTCTGGTTTACTGTACTTATTGATACCAATATTCACCGTAGTAATTAGAATTTTATCATTTGAAGCCAAAAGTATATAGGGGTCTAAAGTTTTGTTCACAACTGTAGGGAAATGTTGCTTCTTTTTTTCTTTGTACAATATTGTACAATTCTGACAGTTGGTCAGAGTTTGCCTGCACTTGTTGATTATCCAAAATAATAATTAAAAAAAAACATATTGAAAGCTGTTTGTCAAGTGACCAGCATTCAGGTCTGGAGAGGAAAATTTGTTTAAGCTAAAATCAACATCTGTGTGGAGCTGCAGCACAGGCTTTTGTCCATCTCTACATCAGGACACATAATTGTATGCCATGAAAACTAAGGAAAAAGAAAAATGTATGTTAACAAAATGTTCCAACTTCAAGTCTGTACCAGAATACCATTTGTTCATGAATGCTTACATAGTGTTAACTATGTGTTATGTAAACATTCTTAATAAAAAAATATCATGAACTCACATATTTTTGTCAAAATTAGACTGTAAGTTTAGTCCCATTGTCTTCGTAACTTTCAGATATGGAAGGGTCTGACAGCATTACTCTAGACTTTGCTCCACCTTTCTCCATGAGATGGTGCCCTCTAGGTGCATCACTCATGCTTCCCTCTTCAGTCTTCATCCAATTAAAGAAAACGGTCTATAACTGGCTAAAATACGTCCAGGTGTATTATCTTATCTGTGTTGTAAAGCAGAGGGAAGCCTATCTTTTCCACAGTGGGAGTGCTCCATGAGTGTGCGACATCACATGAAGCTGTCAATCAGATGTTAAGGATTCCTGTCTTTGTTGCCATGGTAACAAAAAGTCACTCATTTTATTGTTATTATCGGATTCATATCAAGATTCATAAGGGATTTAGGGCCCAAGCAGCCCAGATCTGTTGTTTACACAGTAACATCTTCAGTTGGAAAACAATAACGTTCAGCCTCATGCAGTATACCAGCACTCAGAACAAAACATTACTCACAACACATTATTTGTTCCTTTTGGCATACCTGTGTAGTTTTGTGCTTTCAAGTGCAGGTCATACAGTTTGTGAATGTAGCGGATGTACATCTCCTCTTTGTTCAGCTCCGTTTTGTAGAAGTTCTGGCAGGAAAAGTGGGTGTTTCAGTGGCCAAAAATCATCACAGAGGAGAGAGGAAGAGAGAGGGCTTGTGAAAATTATCCAGCAAGTTGAAGATGCAAATGAGGAGCAATATTCAGAAGTGACAGATTGCTCTGTGGTTGAGGTGAAACAGTATATTTTAGCTGCAGTTTTGCAGTGACTTCTGATCCATCTGCCTACACAACCAGGCGCTCTTGCAGATGGCTGCTGTTATGTATGTAGACCTAGTGGGCAGATGAACTAAAAATTCAACAAATAAGGGGAGAGAATATCAAATGAAATAAATGTTTTTATGGTCCTATGTGTCCTAGTATTACATAGGACATTAAAGCAAAATTACCATTGCAATGAAAGGGCTAAAGTAATGATAATTTTCATTCACATACACCGATCAGGCTTAACATTTTGTCCACCCTGACTGGTTTGGGATGAGAAGCAACAAACTGTTATGTACAATGCATTCTGACACCTTTCCATCAGTACCAGCATTAACTTCTCCAGTCTGTTAGATTGAGCAACACGGGCCAGCCTACGTTTCCAGAGTGCATCAGTGAGCCATGGTCACCCATGACCCTAACCTCTGTTCCTCCCTGGACCAGTTCAGATAGATACTGACCACTGCAGACTGGAAACACCCCTGGGGAGCTTTAGTTTTGGAGATGGTTTGACTCAGTCATCCAGCCATCACTCAACTCGCTCAAACCTAACTCTTGCCCATTTTCTGTGCTTCTAAAAAGTACGAGGACAAAATGTTTACTCGTTCCTAACACGTCTGTTACAGGTGCCATGGTCATCATGAGGTTCAGATCGATGTATACAGGGACTTAACTTTGTGTGGTAGTTTGGACTAAAGAGATTCAAAATTAAAAGAAAGAAAACTAACTGAGACATGACATAACAACAGCATCGCACTGATCCTTGCAATTAATTGCACATCATGGAGATCTGTACCAGCTGGTCTCTGTCTCTTAATTTAAACAGTTTGTCAGTAGAGGACAGGCTGTCTTACAGTACCGGGCTAACTCTTAGTCATGTGGAAAAAGTTTTTTTTGACATACTCTGTGTTGGCTCAGAGGAAGCTACACACTTATTAAAGTAGTCTCTTGTGCTTTGTGGACATGTCCATGACATGAAATGCTAAGATTCATGAGATTCCTTTAGCGTAATATGGTCTGAAGGTATGCAGGGTTTGGGATGTGTGGTATCAGCTGACGTTAGTGTGATATGTTGGGTGTTTTTATTGTAACACAGATGTTGAAAGTGTTTAACATCCTGATTATTGTAAGGCCAAACATACCAATCAGAATTATTTTTCATGAGAAGCTAAACAAAGAGATATCTATTATAAAACAGTTAATCTTCAACATTTGCTGCTTACTGGTTAACATAATCTGCAACACTTTGGCAGCAGAAAGGACATAAAATATCTTTCTAAGCCGTAATCTATTGTGGACATGTCAAACATCTACATACTGACAGTGAGTATCTTGTACAAGAATTGAACGCCAATTTGTGTTAATTGTTCAACCAACCATTTAATGAATGTCATAACGACAAACAAAAACATTATGATAACGCCAAGTCTGCTTTAAGGATTGGTGTTAATTTACAGAAATGTTTTTTCACATTCCTTCAAAGATATCTTGTTGCACATCCTACAAATCCTGTCCTTCTATCGGTAGTCTACGGATGTACTTAAACCACATTTCATGTAATTAAACCACATTTCTGCCACTACTATGTGTGTACATCTACTGTGGTGTCGTTATGACGCCTACTCCAAAATGGTCTTATGTCTACATTTGCCTGAATTGCACATTTTTTGTGAAGCACACTCACTTTCCTCTCAAGAGCACTAAAATACATTAAGAATCTGTATGTTGATTTAAAGCTACATTTAAGATCAGTTATTTAAATGTGGCCTTGAAAGTGGAGGAGGAAAATGCCTGTTCACACTTGGAGTTAATACAACTTAACATGTCCTAAACCTCAAAATTGCTGCAACTCACCAGTAAGCTGACTGTGCATCCTATCTTTTTTCCATCCACTTCTCCCAGTTTCATACAGTCCCTGTGATTGACAAAGAAAACACAGCAAAGTGGTGCTTAAATGAGGATAAAAAATTGTTGTTTGATATAGCACGTGCCTTTTGTGTGTGTCTGAGTGGATACACTTGCACTCCCACCTGTAGTCCAGTAATCTCTCCATTAACCGAGTGACAGTAGCGATCAGAGAGATGCCGCTCTCCCTCCACGTCTCTCTTTCAATCTTCTTCAGCAGGCTGTAGTATGAGACGGAGAGATGTAAAGATCAAAAGAGACAAGCAGCAAAAAAAGAGCAAATGGAAAAGAGAAGGTGGTGAGAAGGCGTAGAAAAAAAGAAAGAATTTACTGCGAAAGAAAGAAGGTGAAGCCAAGAGGAAATTAATCGCAGTCACACTTTTGTCACCTATGCTTATTAGCCTGCCTGAGAGAGCTGACAAATTCAAATACCCCAAAGGATGTCACCAAAGCTGACCTATATAGATTTGTTTCGAATTGATTGGTTAACTCGACAGGGCCAGAAGGAGAAGACAAAACACATCAGAGCCAAATACAGCAGGAAAGACAGTAGCTTTTCGCCCTTGCCTCCGTTCCCCCTTACACAGACGACACAGAGAGAACAAAGAGGAAGAGCGTCTTACCTAGGGTACGGACCAAACAGAGGAATTCTACTCCAGGCGGGAAGCATAGGCGGAATAAATTAATATTAATACGATTAATATCAGCACACACTCACACGGGTAAGGTTGGGGGTTAGTGGAGTTAGTAGGAGAAAAATTAATTGAGAAACATAATCAAATCAATCAATCAATCAAGCAAGAAAAGAGAAAAAATGGGCTAAATCATAATCAAAACTTCATTTTACACTATGTTCATTACATTTTTGACTATTATTTATTACACATTATTCTTATGTAGAATTAATAATATGATATCAGGAAGAAAATGATTTGTCTATGAAGCACAATAGGGACATAATGGTTAATACATATCAATCAATGCTGATCAAGATCACACCTTGATTCACATTTATATTATAAAATGGACATAAAATGTGTATGTGAATCACAAAATGGCTTGACTGAATGCAGCAATGTTTTTGGATGATCTTGAGCTAATCCAAGTGTAGTTAGTTTTTGTGAAGTGTGGGGTAAACACAGGCATAGAAAGAAGCAGGGATACGCACACACACTAGCCCACACACACATGGAAAGTGCTTACTTTGCATGCGAGAAACACAAGGACAGAGTGGACAAAGAGCGGAGTAGTGAGTGAAGATGAAGGTGACTGAACACAGACCACTTACCTTTGAATTATCTGATAGTTTAAATGGTTACATATACCCACTTAAAGCTAGTTACAGATCACAGAATGTCTAGCTTTGAAATCTAAAGACCACTGTCCTGATTAGCATCCTGTTTTTAACACATTCAATATTCTTTAGTTTTCGTTGAGCTTCTATTCTTTCATTTTTCAGGGCTGATGGCTCTGTTTCAAAGAGGTTCACTCAGGTACATTCACGTCTATAAAAAAAGATAAAGCAGCCATTTACTGAGAAAACATCCTATGAGCTCCTTTCACCTAAGAGCCTCATGTGGGTGGCATCTTTAAGGTCATTGAGACTGAAATAACAGCTTCCTTGTTAATCAGAAGAAGCACTTTCACATCCTGAACTAGCCTTTCTGTTGAGTCCTTTGTCTGTCTAGGATTATAGCTCTAGTGGGACAAGTTACACAACAAACAAGGCCGTTACTTCCTATTGCATTAATAAATCCAGAGCTGCTTCACTAACTAGACGCTCGTCTCTATATCTGTGCTGTAAATGCAGTTCCTTCTCTGACTCACATGCTGTTAAAGAGCTCCCTGTACGTCTCATCTCCTTTGCCCTCAGACATCAGGCTGTCCAGCTTGTCAATCAGCTTGGCCTCCACCTGTTGAAGAAAAAAACATTTATTCCTAAAGGACAGTACTTTCAGGCTATTCTGCCCAATGAATGCTGCAAAGGGTTATTTTGAGCTTTCTTTCTGTTTTATAGACACCCACTGAAAATAACTGGCAAAAAAAAGACACAATGGTCCAGTGATCTCTGTTTTTTTGTACGCTGACATAAAAAAAAGGTATTTAAATGATCAAATGCCTTTTTCTGACATTTATCTTCAATTTGCGAGCTTTGCCGGTTCAAACAAAGCACAGACCAGCCATCAACTTTTACTTTTGGATGAATTTATGTCAAAAGATCGATGAAGAAAAGGTATCATTTCACAGTACAGTTCATACTTAAGTTGGATGGATGGAGGGTGGATTTGCATTTTTAATAGCAACTAACCTCTAACTTTTGATAGCTAACTCAATTAAATCAATACCTTTTTATTGATACACAAATCAGATGAACACAAATAAATATATTTTATGTTGTTTATTTTTGGAGTTGCTCTAATGCAACATAAACATGGTCTGAAACACTGACTAAAAGATCAGTGGCAACGATATTGTTCTTATTTTGTCAGACACACTATATGATACTGCTATCCATGCAGACGTGTGCAACAGTGCATGTCTAACATGATGAGTTTACCATTAGCTGGATTCTATGTGCAAATAAACCAGTAAAGATATTAACTACTGATGTATGATTAAAGTAGGAGCTTTTGTAGTAAGCAATATTAGCTGAACCACAAATTAAAGCAGTTCAAACACTGAAAGACAACAGAGAAAGTGAGCAGAAAATGATTTAATGGCTAATTTAACAAGATGTAGATAACCTTTGACTCGTGGAATTAATTTTCTGTGATTTTTTAAATTAAAAAAAGTCCTTCCTACACATCAGCACAAGAGCTGTAGCTGCAAATGCTCCTTTGGGTGAGGGGAGAGGGGCTCTCTACTCAGTCAGTTAGCTGTATGTGTGACTCCACCAAGTCAAGTTGTGGCTCGAGTCACACAGGGAGTATATATAAAAACTATGGGCTGTGGAGAAAATCATCTAGCAGAGCTTTGAAGCTGATTGTGCTGAATATTGATAAGATCCCTCATGTTATCTTTTGCCCTAAGACAAGGTTTCCAATGTAGGGTCTGGGTCTCACCAGGAGGGAAAGGTAGTGGGTCAAAGGAGGAAGCTGTGGCTCAGTTAGCTTTAAGATTGTAAAAATTTGGTCCACACATAATATCTTAACAATAAAAACATCCAAAAGGCAGACTATCTCTAAGGACATTTAACTAAAAAGTCATCATTTTGTGTCGGACTTGGTTGTTTATAAAGCCACATCTCATTTTATAAAAACCAAAACTTTCAGAAAACCTGATCTACACAAGAATTTGAGTTTCAGGGAAGTGAATCTCTCTTGTATACCTGTTTGAAATTTCCACTGCGTCTCTGCTCCCAGTCCATCATGTCATGGAAGATGGGGATCATGACATTCCTCAGATCGGGCTGAGGCACCAGCGTCACCTCCAGGAACGGACCAATCATAGCTGGGATGAAGTTAAGCTTGTGCTCCCCTGCAGGAGATGGAGGTCAGAGGAGAGGTGAGGTTTTCACTTTATGCTTGAACACAGCAGATTGTTTCTGTCAAAGGCAATTTGGTCGAATAGAGGAAAGTCTAGACTGCAGTACAGGTCCCAAAAACTCGAGAGGGCTCCAACCAAGGTTTCATAACGCAATGGTTTAAATAAAATATCAGGACTGACTAAAACCTCAGACCAAAAAACAATGAATCAGCAAATCCAATAACAAAACTATCCACAAAAACAGAATAAGTCACTCAGCTGGTAACCATGGCAGCAAATACTTCTTAGTTTAGAAGGGAACAGCTGAGTGGTTTTTCGTTTCCATCATCTCAAGTACAAAGACGTGTTGAAGTATTTGTCAGCCTTTAGTTTCTATGAAGGAAGTGCATCACACAAACTCAAAGAGTACAGCTTGTGCATCAGAACAGAAATAAACACAGAGACATCTAAGGGCTTGATTTTTTTCCTGTTGGAGGAAAAACGCTCTGATGAGATGGAGGAAAGCTTACTGCATTCAAACTGCAGCAACACTGAAAATGAGTATAAGATTTCACAGGTCTACATAAAACAATCAATTAAATTACAGGTGTCATTTAAATAAAACAGGATCTTCTCCTTTTAACAAACAAAATGCATCTCGGAGATTTCCTGACATTGTTCAGGTGGGATCCAAAAGTGAGTAAAACTGGTTATCCCCACTTAAAGATGATTTTTCCTGCAGGTATTTTGAGTTGTTACCACTTGTTTAACACTGGAGATGTCAACCTGCCAGGTACACATGTGGAAGGCAATATTCTAAAAAAAAGCAAGGTCTGAATGACCTGAAATTGTTTTCCAAATGTCAGGGGAATCATGTGCGAGGTCATCTGTATGGAGGTGTATCTTTTCTAGACTCACCTAAATTCTGCCACATGCTGAAGATCTCACAGCCCATCATCACCCTCATGTCTCCATACCTGCACGATACAATGTCAGAGTTAGAAAAGAGTGCTCGCTGCTGACAACATGGAGAGACACTGCACAGAGTGGCATATCAAGTACCTCTCTACATTGCAATAATTTTGCTCTGAATATGTAAAGGCAAATGTGTTGGTACTGTTGCAGGATAGGATGGCACATAACTCCTTAGAGGCCATCCAGGCACAAATAGCAAGAGCACCAAGTGTGTACACATACATTTTTAAACAAGCAGGGCTTACTTTTCTAATATTTTCTTCCTCTTGGAGGGAGAAAAGGACTCCAGCTGAAGACAGGGCTGGTTGATGAATATTACAGACAGATAGAAGTACGAGTCCCAAACCTGAGGAATGACAGGGGAAATGGATAAAGATTGAATAACCACTGTGAAGGAATATGGACTAATGTCAACAATCTCCAAATCAAGATGCACTTTGATCTTAAAAATATTTTTACATCTGATCTAAAGAGATAAAATAAATATATATATTTAAAATATTAAATTAGTGGTTCTAAACTTGTTAAACTGGCCAGTTATCACAATCTTAGTAAGAACATTCTACCTTAATATATATAAAAAGCTTTAAGACCCAAATCAATTTATTCAATACAAAGCAGTTTAGACTTCAGATGCAACAAAACCTAACAAGGATCTACTTATATGGCAGAAAAGCATGACTAAAAAGTCCATTATCAAGGAGGGCATGCATACATACATTTTATTTACCTCTGAAGAAGTTTTTTAAGGTATTTCATTCGTTTGCAAGTTCTGTTTCCAAGAAAATTCCAGAAGTTCTTGATTTGATGTAATTTAAGAGAATGTTTGTCGTGGCATCAGAAAGAAGTGATTAGATTTTGGTTGTGATCTAAATCCAGATGTTGAGTCATTTTTTAAAAAAATAATTTATTAACACTGCATCATAGGGCAGTTCTCCACATTTTCAGTGCATCATGGAGTGAGATTGTCACAAAGACTTCAGTGGAAGTTTGTAATTTTGGAGGACTTTGAGTATTTTTGATTTCAAATAATAATTTTTGTTGCCCCCTGGAGATAAAAATAAATGAACTGATTATAGTGAGAGAACTGGGCTGCACAGTGATGCTGCAGTTTGTGCTCAGGCCTGACAGCAGGAATGTTTCCAGGTTGGCAGGGTATTTCTGTATGGTGTTGCATGTTCCCCCAGTGCATGCATGTTTTCTCTGGGTCCCTTTTTGTCCTGCAGACCAAACCAGAGCTGGTGACTCTATAGCCCCTTAGGTCTGAGTGTGAGCGAGAATGCCTGTCTGTCTACTTCTGTCAGCCCTGAAATTGACTTGCAACTAGTCCTGTACTCCATCTCTCACCCAATGCCAAAATACACTGAGAACCCGTTGTCTTACTATATTGCAGTTTTACTGTAAACAGAAAACGGCCCTATGAATTGATGTTATTTTTCCACGAAATCTGTGGTAGCAAATAAAACAAGGTGATTTTTCAGTTTGGGAGCGTTAGGCCTTGACAGACAACCTGACACTGCTGAAGACACAGTGGCATGATAAAACTCACACTGAGGAACGTCACATATTGGTTTTTCTCGGTTTTCTGACAGCCCCGTTGAACCAGTAATGGAAGTGAAACAAAGTAAAATTTGACTGACTAAACGAGACTTACTAAAAAACACTAATTAGCTGAATTAAAGTTGTTTACTTGGAACTTTCCCAGTTGACTTTACATGCGTTTTGCCTTTAATTGGCTGGATGTGCTGTGACAACCCTTTACCAAAGGACACAAATTTCCAATTAGTCTGTTCAAATACTCACTTTCTTCTTCCAGCAAATTTAAAACAAACAGCAGAGCTCCCATACTAAATTTGGTTACCTTAGCATGATGTCTGTACATCTATAAAACTCTTCAAAGCTTAGAAAACATCAATGGTTTGTATTTTGAATAAGTACCTGCCTGTTTCCCTGTTTGTATTTTTGGGTGCTCTCTGCTGCTGCATCTGAGAAGCAAGACTGTTTGCAGTCAAACATCTTTGTAGAAGAGAAGTCTTGTTCAGACAAAGAGACACAAACAAAATACGTTCCTCCTACCTTGTAGTCAAACTTGTCATTGAGAAAGTTTTTCCTCAGAGCATCAGAAAGGTAGAGGACGGTTGTGATGATGACGCTTTAGAGAGAAGACATGGAGATGAAGAAAGCTGAAGTGAGATATTTTGGTGCCTTAGAGGAAAAAGTGACTACAATACACAATTTAGAACATATTAAAAAGGCTTATGTAACAGGTGTGACTGCTAGGGGTGAACAACATTGCTGATGTGATACTGGTAATTGCCAAAACCATTGATCATATGTATGGGCAGATTTGACCATTTCTGCTAATATTTCCAATTTAAATAACCTCCATATATTACCTATATCAGCCTTTAATAGGCTGTATGTATGATGCTTGAACTATCATCACTCAGTGACTTACACATCACGTCATCCAAGGGCTGTTTCTAACATGTCCTCAGAGGTGTAATACTCATGGGCTTAATAAGAGCACTTCATTAAAAACAGCTTAATCTGGAATTCAAATGACTAAGAGACATCCCCTTAGATCACTGATGGAACGTAATGACTTTTAAAGGGACTATAAAAAGTCTAAGTCCTCTGCCCACGATGAGAAAACAACACTTTTAAGTACACTCTTAGCAGATTAAAGCTCTTGGGTAGATGATCTGTAAAATGGCGTCTCCAGTGGTTTCTAAGTCTGTCTTAAAAACTTTGCTGCAAGCTAATCCCCCAAATGTACATCAATTTCATCAGCCACACTTTTAATTCATGTTGACATCATTATTTTTTGCTAAGTCATTATTAGATCTTACTTGTTTGTGACCAACCGCATTACAGTCCAGTCTTTGGGAAACATTTCTGGCCGGATTAAGATCCTGAAGACAGTGAAGATCTGAAGAAGAAAGTCCTAGAACGAAAAAAAAATTAAGGGTAATTCAATTTCTTTTAGAACAAAACTCACCTGAGTTTGACATTTTCTTTACTTCCAACCGTGTGTAGCTTAAAATAGACCCCAATATGGATATGTGTATGTATACTCTATCTACAGTGATAAACAAATTTATTAGACATGTCATGAAAACGAGAAAAAACATTAAGCATCATGAAGCAATCAAGCAGAATATATAACCACTTTAACTATTTTTTTTCTGTTCAGAATTGCAAATAAATAACTTCATTTTTACATCTTAATCAACAGATAAGAGATGATATACAGTGTTGAAAACAATTTATTTGACCACCACCAAGTGTAACTTTTATGCCATTATTAACAGCAGTGGTAATTACCAAATTCATTTTTTATGTTTCTGCAATGGGTGATACAGGAATATAAAAAGCTCTTAAACATTAAATAATGTTTTAACAAAAAAAAAGAATCATTATTATTATACATGACCTTAAAACTTTCCTTAAAAATGCCTGAAAAATGATAAAGCACGTCAGTATGTCTTAATTAAGAGACAAAATTGAGGTTTGTAATCAGGTAGACACTGGATGTCTCTCTCCATGGTGCTGAACACTCTATTTTACTCTTCCTAACAACTGTCTCCAGATATGCAGCCTGAATGTAACAAGTGAAGTTTATCTGCCTACTCTTATCTGCCTGCCTTCAAACAAGACTCAAAACTCATCTGTTCAAGCTCTCCTACTCCCTCAATCTTTTCCAGTCTATTGTATTGTATTGTTTTTTTTTATACCTGGTTTTATGCCTATTTGAATGCACTTTTTATCTTTTGTAAGGTGACCTTGATTGTTTATTATTACTCATCCTGAAACTCAGCAGGTTGGTATTTCTCACTGAGTTGAACCCATGGCCTTATTAACTCTCTCACGGTATAATTCTATGTTGATGTCCCAGCTCCTCTTCATTATACACTAGTGCTGACCTTGCAGAACGCATCTGCTAATGTATGCACGCAGAGGACACGAATACTTGCAGGTAGAGTCTATAAACATGTTTTTTCTGCAAGTACAGCCGGTGAGTCACTTTGAAAGTGGAAAGTTTTTTTTTCGAAAAGTACTTGGAAGGAGGTTGAGAAAGATGCTGAGACAGAAAGGCAAAGAGCAGGAGTGAGGACTCCTGGAAGGGGAAACAAAAGTTGTAGAAACAATCACTGACTAGAATATCAAATCCAAAAGACAAACAAACAAACAACAACAACTGCAAACCCACCCCACAATATTCCCTAACCCCTCTATCAAAATTTGGTGTATTTTAAACCTAAGTAAATACACAAATGGAAAAATAAGGTGAAATGTAAGGCTTTGCATGTAATAATAAAAATAGCTTGCAGGCATTCAGATATTTATTCAAGCATAATTTCTGCAAACAGCACTCAGATTAATTTACATATTATACCCGTAGGCACCATCATGCCTGATGAGCATCATCTACATATCACAGCCAACCTGAGTACTGTTGTGAACCATGTCCATCCCTTTATGACTTCAGTTTACCGGTCCTCTCATGGCTGCTACCACCAGAACGATGCACCATAATACAAAACTGAAATCATCTACAATTACGTTCTTGGACACGACAATGACTTCACTGTACTACAGTTGACTCCATAGCCACCAGATCTCAAACCAAAAGAGCCTCTCTAGGTTGGACTGCTTCATAGTTGTACTGCGTGTCATATCAATGTGGCCCAAAATATCTGGGAAATGTTCCCAGCAATTTGTTGAATCTTTTTCATATAACATGTTCTGAATGCAAAATAGAGTCCAACTCCTCACTGTGCAGTGTGTCCCTAATAAAGTGGCCATTTGAAATTAGCACAGCACAGACATTTTACTCAACCACAGGCTATTGAGTGACAAAACAGAGTTTTGATGTGTCTCCTCAAGATCAATCCATGTATATTACAGTGGATTTGTTACACTGTATGTTGTTTTTGAAACTCTAAAACTTTAAATAATGGATTGTTTCATTTTATAAATAATCATCACATGTCCCTTTGTATTTAATCTGATGTGTTGGATGGCTCTGAGGCATATTCACCATGCCTTTTACTTAAATTTCCAGACGTTATTTAGATATATCTTAAGTATGTCTGTCCTGCAACGGCAAAACAAATACAAAAAAAAAGACAGTAACAGATGTGTTGACTCACCCTCAGGTTGTCTTTGCTGCTGAACGCCTGCAGCAGCTGCTGGTAGTGTCTGTCGCTCATCTGTCGAAGAAGGGCCAACAAACATGCCACAAACTCTCCCTGACAGGAAAAAAACATTATGAGAGGAAAGGATGAGGAGAAGTTTTTGAATTCTAAAGCCATTTTTATCCATAGTTAATATCAAGGGGTGTAATTACGGGAGTTATTTAATGAAAAAAACAAGATATGGTACAATAGGAGAGAGAAAGAAGCAGCATAAAATATAAAATCAATGTGAGCATTTTCTAAATCTTTTCTGGCATTGGGTTAGAGCTGCGGCGGTGATTAGCAGAGCTCTATTACACAAAGAACAGCCCTCAACCTTTCTTCAGTCTCCATTGTGACACAATGATGATAGTGTTGATCTCATTATCATCCACCTCATCATTCCCCTTTAGTGCTGTGCTGCATCATAAATCTTAATTATTGCCCTTAATGTTAATAATGTTAGCGGGCAGCAACCCAATTTAAAATCTATAATTACTCTTGTTAAGTCCCAAAACAATTTATACTGGAGAGCGCACTCAAAACGTAAAACCCACACTCACAGTGACATCCTGGAACTGCAGTCTCATGGTGGGGCCAGCAGGCTGGGGCCGGTTGCTAATTTCCAGGATGGTCCGCAGTAACACTCCCAGCAGGCTCTCCACGATTAGCTCAACCTCTTCAGAGACCACAGGCTCCTGAACCAAGGATAAAACACTCATGAATCACAGCACTTTACTTTCACTATATTAACATGCACAAGAGGGAAAAGGGCCTCTTCTGTTGAGCTGTTGAGGTCATCCTTGAAATTCAAACAATTACTTAATTTCTTCTCCAAGAAACTCAAGCTTTCAATATTATTCATCTTCACCAACTTGGATTTGTACTGCAGATTTTTGCCAACTAAACCTTGAACTGAGATAGACGGCTGACGTAAAAAGATCCAAAGACTGCATTTGTCGCCCCTTTAATCTGACTTTTAATCGCAGTTTTAATGAGTCTTGAAACCCTCAAGTTTGAGACTTTCAAAAGTTTCAAGGCTAAGAACGACATTTTGAAACTCTTAATTCACAGAGAAGGAGGAGAATGGAAAAGGCACAAAAGAAGGTGAAACACAAAGGAAAGCGAGACAGATAAAGATTAAAAGCAACTCTGAGAGAGTGGAGGATAAACTGATGGGTGTGTGTATTTTGTGTGTGTGTTTGCGTGAGCTTGTGTATGCATCTCCCTGCAGTCTCCTCCAGTGACAAGACAGACAGGTCTTGGACAGAGCGATAATGAGAAGGAGCCTCAGACTGGCACATTGGCTGCCACTGCTGTCACTTCCCTTTACATGCAGTGCCAGTCCCTGAGTGTGTGTGTGTGTGTGTCCTACTGGGCGCCTTTACCACTAGCTGGCCCTGTGGCATGCACGGTTCAAGCCAGGCAACCCAAGCTGTAACACATATGCACACACACACACACACACACACACACACACACACACACACAGCTCCAAGTGTCTGCCATCTCAACAATGCACATTGCTTAATTGATGGGCCTCATTACTGAACGGCACAGCTGCCAATGTCCTTGTTGCTAAGACTAATTGACTGTATACACACAACAAAGCAATCTGCTGTTGCCATGTATTGGTAAAGAATTTGCCTCAAGGCTAATTCCTTTTAACTATAACTTCCTTTTAAGTTATTTCCCAGTTATTATGGAGTTAAACTCCTCTAGAATAGGTACAGTATTTTATATTGACTGTACGAGATAATGCTTGAGCATTTACACTATTCCTATACGGGAGTAAGTGAAATTTGGTCATTTTAAAAACTACAGGAGTTTCTAATGGTGTGTGATAATACACGCTATAGAGGACTTTAACCTGACCATATATTGTTGCATATCTTTTGCATTTTGACATTTCAAATTTGCTGAATATTGCTCCTAACAGAGAAAATCAGAGTTGCAAAATGTATAATTTGGCAGTTGGCACCAGATGAACGAGCACATTAAACCTTATAGTCTTGTGCTTTTTCGATTCTCCTCCTTTTCTGTGAATAAGGGCTTTAAAATGTCTTTCTCATCCTTGAAACTCCTGAAAGTCTCAAACTTGAGGGTTTCAAGACTCAATAAAACTACAATAAAAGTCAGATTAAAGAGACAACAAATGCATACTTGAGATCTTTAATATCAGCTACCTGTCTCAGTTTACACTTTCATTAGAACAATTCTGAAATCCCAGTCAAATGCTCTGTCTGAACTGAAAAGGAACTGCCTGCTTTTGTAGCTTAATGACTGCCACTAAAGCCACAATGCTCATCAAACCAGATGTGAAGAAAACAGAGGAAATTGTACTGACACTGTGTCAGGTCATATTTCTGCATTACTGTGGGACCAGATCCATCAGGAACCGCATTCAGCACATAAATACGAATATTAGCTTGTATGGAGCTCAGGCCCTTCATGCAAGCCCTAGTTGTGTTAGCTTTTCACCACTCTGCAACCCATGGTGCCACTGTTATCCCATGTTTATAACTAAAAGGTGTTGATTTGTGATTCCTTTGTTGCTTGGATAAGCTAATTAGTTATTGATATGATTCAGTATCTTAACAAATACATACTGATATGAGGCTTATGTTTAAAACATTTTAAAAACGATCAGTCAAGTCTTAGAATATGAAAAAAAGTATCTGGATTCTTCCACCAAATATGGAGCAACCTGTGGGACTAAATCTTCCCTAAAGATGTTAAGGATGGCACTGTGACACATTTGTGCAATTTTTGAGCACCTGTTTTTAAGTGCGATTGCTTGTGGTGCATACATTTTCAAGTGGTTTCTTGTGATTTACTTCAAATTTCTTAATATAAAATCATTTACTGTTTATAAAATGCCATCAATACTTTGTGAATGAATAATCTTCAACTACGTTATGAAAATTTTTCTTTCCATGCTTTACCTTTTATCAGCGTAAAGCACCCTAAATTGTTCTCTTTTGATGAAGGGTCAAAATGGTAGAGAGGACAATAAGTAAAACAAAATGCGTATTTGCTGATGGAGTACAGCTGATGGGGGAAGAGTTTGTTTACTGTTTCTGTAAGGATTCAGATGTGGAAACTCAAAGTATTGTTAGACAAGCTACTTGTAAAGTTTCTGCCATAGACAAAAAAATAAAAGCAGAAAAGAAAATATGTTGAAAAATGTCACAGAATAAACTTCTGCTATTGGCTGAACATAAAAGCCATAATACTTTCAAAGCAGCGGGTTAAAGTTTTATTACGTCCTGAAAGCAAAAGTTTAACATGACTCTTCAGCAGTTAGGTTTAATGACTAAAGAGGCATTACATATAGCCGAGTACAGATTGTCAATATTCCATCTATTGTTCATTTGCTTTTGTATTTTATACATACACTTCTATTGATTTCAGATTGCTTCATAACCTGTCAGAAATCTGTAGTAGGTGTATTAAAGCCAAACCTTAGCGAATAAGCTACTTATGTCTTTATGACTATTGGACTTTATAGACATTTTCTCTATTTTTTTAAACTGCAGGGTGCTCTGGACTTTATCATCGCAATTAAGGTTGTTCAACTCACAGCAGTGCCGTTTTCCTCCTTCTTGATAAGAGACAGCATGCTGGTGAGGATTCGTGCACACATGACCAGGTCTCTCTGCTCCTGCATGTGTGCCTGAAGGACACGGAGCACCACTGGCAGCAGGATGCATCGTGACTCTGCAAAACACATGCATCAAGTTATCATACTTTAAAGACACAATGATAAACAGCAACAGTGATGCATACTCAGATTCAGTAACTTTATTTAGCTCTCATGAGTGATGATACTAAAACATAATCTATTGTATCAGAATGTAACTCTTAATGACACTTCAATATTTGATTGCTTGAGGGTTTTATTTCTGCTAAAAGTGGCATTTGGGAACAATAATACATAAATCACTGACAGGAGTATGCTTCAGTCTACACTCATTTATTGGAACAATATGAGTAAGGAGCCCTTTTGGGTAAAACTGAAGCACACTGCAGGAGGAAAAACCAAGTAATCCTAACAAACCCCCTTTTCAAAGGAATTGGGACACTAAACTTAAATAAAAACGGAGTAGGATATATTTTAAGCGGAAATGAAACATGTTACAAAAAAGTCAGGACACAAGCAAGATAAGATAAAGCTGTTAAAGTTTTGATCTATTGACTAAAACTTGGAAAATCCCACAAGGAGAAGTCGATAGTACCATGATTGATATAAAAGAAGCAGCCCTGAAAGACAAAGCCATCCATCATCAAAAACAGTTTCTTCACTTTTTTAAAAAACTTAGGGGTCAAGACATCTAATGGTTTATGGACAATGTTCCAAAAGCTGCAATTCCATAAAAAATAAAGTGTTTCGAATCTACAGTCGATTATGTCAACAAAAAACAAAGAAAAGTTCTAATAAATCTTTGCATGAAAAGGGTAGGGCTAACGACTGACACCCCATGACCTCTACTTTTTAGGTGGCAAAGACAACACTTCAAAAAACCCAGCAGCATCTAAAAATTAAGTGAAGACTCAACCATGCAATGCAACAGCCATCATCGGAACTTTATGATAAGAGATCAACTGACCTTCCTATGATTGTGTGAATTCCACTTTTAAAGGTCCCATATTATGCAAAAAAAAAAAAAACTATTTTGAGGTGGCTTTGGAGGCTTTTGAGCACATTTTTGGGTATTTGGTCTTCCTCCCAGCCCACAAAATGTGAGAGTACGACATGTCTGACAGCTTCTTCAACTTCAGTCAGTTCAACACAGGACTGACAACTAAACTTCCCTTGAATCCAGGTTCAGGACCAACAATCTGTCACCAAACCTGATGATGAAAATGTATTTAATGCTGTGTAGCATGCATGTTGCTCATTGCTACGAGCTAATGCTAACAGCAGGGTGAAGTGAACCAGAGGTAACTACACGTTTGTCATTGTTCATATTATTTGTTGAAAGTCTGAAGGGTATATTTGGAAATATAAACATTCCTACATTAGTCTTTGGAGTTTTATAGTTGCCTGAATATAATCAGTCCTTTACCCACCTCATTACCTCTCTGTCTCTGCTAAAGTTAGCCCGAAACGTAGGCTAAGTTGCGGTTGTCCCACTGTGGTGACTAAGCTGAGGTTAGCATGTTGTGTGCATTAATTTGAGGTTCATGAGTATTCAGGACTGTAACACTTGAATGGAACTGTAGCTCTGCTTCCCGCAAAATACGCTGCAGGTTCATCATGAGGTACCCTTATGTTACCATGTTTGCCGCAGCTCTGCTCTGGCTCATAGCATATTAACGCAACCGCCCTCAAAACCAGCCATTCTAAACAGAGCGGTTATGTGAGCACAGAAAGAATGCAGCTGTGCTTGATTCAAAGGCTTTTGGGACCAAAGCATGTTAAAAACATTTCATGAAGATATAAAGGATGCATGTTAAACTGCAGAAAAGGAGCAAATTTGGGACCTTAAAGTTTTAACTATTAGAGTGTTGAGTCCTCTCGTACTAACAGGGTGTTGTTACAATAAAAGGTAATGACACAGAGTTCAATCCCAACTGTATTTGAAACAAGTTGTAGGAGCCAATATCAGAGTGTGTCCACTTTAAAATAGCATAAGTTTATATGTTTAAACTTTTACATGTGTTACTGTCTTAGTGCTGCATTCAATGTAACAGGCTAATATTGGTTTGCAGATCACTGTACATGTTTTGATTCACAATTCACACAATATCACAACTCCTTTAAAACTGAGATTTTTGTATTGCTTAAAGCTTGCTCATGTAACCATACAGACTACTGTCTGCATTATGGAAATGAATTTACTTGTTTGCTTCCCCCTGTTCTCTTTATCTACAGTGTTTCTAATCTATATGCAAAGAGTTTTCTGCTGTTTGCTGGCAGATTTTTCATATTTGGTTTTCAAGCTTCAGTTAAGTATTTTTATCAAAGTTGATATAAGCTGTATAAGGTTTTTGTGTTTCCAAGTTCTTACCAGGGTTGATGTAAAGCTGGCTCTCCACAGTTCTATTAATGCACTGCAGCTTGACAGCCTCCAGGGGGCAGTCTGCGTGGACAGTGCTTGGCAGGCTGCCCAGGGTCTCCCTGACGAAGCCTGCCACCTCCCGCACAGTGAAGATCTTCAACAGCTCGCCATAAACTGATGGGAATGTCCTCAGGAACACCGCCTAGGCAGATCAGGGTGATGTTTAATCATTTGGAGGCTAAACTGAACAGACACAGAGAATCCATTATCTTATCTTTGAACAGCTGAGAGCGTTCAAGATGTAAATTAGACTGAGCAGGGTTTCTAAAGACACAGAGCTGCTTGTTTTACAAAGTTCTGCGCAGTGCTTTAAAAAAAGTTTCCTCTTAATCCTTGCCTTAATCTTATTAGAGACCAGAACTGAAATCGAAGGTAAATTTGCACCATCTTGATTGACTTTCTTGTATTAGTGAATATTCTCAGGTTTAACAGTCAGTGAGGATTCAAATTAAAGGCGACTCTGGAGGGATTGCCGTCTGTTGCCTGTTTTTACCTCCCCATCTGATGCAATTTACTCCTGTCAAGTTCTGTCAGGCCCTTGTTGCACGGCTGAAAAATGATGATCACAACAATTTAGAGAGATGAGTCACTGTGCTTTATTTCCTTCTGTTTACCATCATTTTTTTTCAGAAGTGCGAGATAGAGCAAAGGATTTGATTTTCAATATCACTCCTCATCACTGCCACAGGTGTTCAATTTTGATAAAAGAGCAGTTCATAAACAGGAATGAGAAGATTCATGGAGTCGCTAACTGAAGGTCGTTGGAAGGTTCCTAAACTCTGATGGAGCCTTTCACAGTGATTTTAAATAGAAATAGAAAACATTCATAAAGAGATCTATTAAACAAGACGTTTCTTTCATTTTGGATTAGGAAATCACAGCTTTTATGTTTCAGATTTTTCTGAGTTAGGGCTATCAAATAATATATTACTATGTGGTGATTAATCACCGACGTTGGTGGTAAATAATAATTTATCATACATTTTGTTGCATATTTAAAAACTAGAAAAGCATGTGGAGAGCAGAGCAGAGTGCACACCTCCACCAAGATATAATTTTGGATAGAGGGAGCAAAACCTTCACAGCAGATGGGGAGAAATGAATGAGATTTGCCATAATAAACCCCAGTGGTTTTTGTGACAGCAATCTGAATCGGATCCAGATGAAATTGGCAGTGATGATAGAGTCCTATTAAATATATTAGTGCGTACATTTTGAAGTAAATCAATCAAGTGATGTCAAACAAATGATTTTTTAAAGATGGCCCAATTGTAATTTGTGAGATTTTTCCCAAATCTTGGGAAAAGTTTTTGCTAACAGACAAACAAACAAACCAAAAAAACGACAAACAAACAAACAAACACACAGACAGACCCCAGTGAAAACATAACCTCCTTTGTGGAGGTGATGAAGTATTTATCATAACAAAACATAAATCTTTGCATTCAGATTGAAAACCAAACAATTCCGATATGCATCTACATTTACTTGTCCAATTAATGCTAAAAGACGCATAACATGACAGTGGTCTCCGTTTTTCTCCCCATTTTTTACTGCTCAACTCCACTCTACTCAGCTCTGGTAAAATACACTTTGTTTTGTTTTACAGTATATATTTTGATAATACCTCTTCAGCACAGCCTGGGTTGTCATTTCAACTGTGCTACACTGGTGTGATGTACAGCACAACAGCATAGCACTAAGTAGAGGTGACTGTATTGCTGGCTCTCAGTCTGTGGTTAATGTTACAGTAAAGAGCTGAATTTTCTTCCAGGGACACTTGCAATCACAAAAACAACCCACTGTTACAAGCAATGGACAATGTTGGAGGTCACAAAGCATTAGAGCACCAACAACAGAAGCAACTCGTTACCATGCTGTACATTCCTGTCCCCTTGTGTGACACTCCAACAGGTCAGTGGTCAGCAGTGTTTTCATATCACACATACTGGTTTAGCCAGAGGTCATTCAAAAACATTTACCAGGCAGCAGGTACAGTCCATAATGTTAAAATCAAAAATACCAAGAAGAGATGAGGCAAGGGGTTTGATGTCTAGTGCTGCAGCTGTGCCTGAACTGTGGTCTGACAATACTTTGAGGTAAAGAGGCAGCTACAAATCTACAAAAAGACTATTGTATGTATCGTGAAATCTGGATATTAATCAATCTTTTAAGTTTCTATACTACTCTGAGAATAGTTATCCTTTATGTAATAGTATTACAACTAAGAGAAATGATTTTGAGTAGTTTTGCAACACCACAAAATAACTCAGTTTCTCAGTTTGGTTATAATATTGCTCACTGATGACAGCAAGTCTGCCTTTTAGTGCGTGGATTGTTCTTATCTCGGCTGAGTTTATTGCCCATAATGTGCAACTCTGCAGCCTGATGACAGAAAAATAAACATGCTATTGTTTGCAGCTCCTGCTCACAATCTGACACTCAACAGGCCAGAGACACACTGATCTACAGACCATAAACCAAAAAGTATGTCTTCCTGAAATGACACTGCACAATAGTGATGTCATTGAGACATTTAAGGTTTTGAACTTAAATTTCAAACTGATGTTTTTCTTGTCCATTGCAAGATTCCCAGTGATTTTGAGTCTTTGTTATAACATTAACCCAATTGGCTTTCTTTGTGCACACACCCATACAGCTTCAAAGTAACATTCACTACTAAAAAATAACTATTTCTATATTACTTGGCTTACAAAACTAACATATTGTGTTACAAGTCACTATGTAATTGCCTTGATGGTTGGGTAAAGGTCTACCTTGAGCTTCATCAACACAAAATACAAAAAACAAGCACTCAGAATTTCAGAGGTGTTTTAAAATACAGTGGACATAGCAGAAATATTATCTGGCATCAGGCAGGGAATAAACTTTGTTGTTAAATGGTACGGTTCCTGTTTTTTTAAACTCACAATTACCTTGTGAAGTTATGGTTCTCATGAGATTGTACAATCAAGTATTTCAAGCTTTCAGGGCTGCACTGTGCTGTGCAGTGCTCTAAATATGCTTCCTGTGGAAAAGACATGCACTGTTGGTCAGTAAAGCCACAGCATGTACACGATGTTATGCAGGCGGACTATTGGTACATTCAGATTGAGTGATTCATTTGAATTTAAAAATCATACTCAGAGATTTTCTCCACAATCTCATCTTTGTTATTCTTTAATTTGTAATTTGTACTGTTTCAAGGAGGAATCAATCATGTGGTGGGTGACGAGGGCAAACGGCCTTCATTGGCTCGATGTAGCTCAATTAGGAGAAAGTAGGACGTTCTGCAAGTGAGAAACAAATACAGTATTTGACACAGTTTTATTAAACATTCATTTCATGTTGAGGAAAAAGAGGCATCTTAGAGACATCCTATATTTCACTTCTGGGTGTAAAATGAAAAAAGGGACATGATGAAGTCTTGCAGCCTGCCTGTCATCTCCCTCTCACTCAAGGTTTATATACAGCAGCACATTAAATTTATGAGCAGCTGATCTGACCACGGAAGACAAAAGAGTAGCTGGCTTGACTGCAGTGTCTCTTTCACATGCTCCCCCTGGTCCAGATCCCTCGGCAGGTCTGGAGCACTCCTATTGTTGTATTTGGTAATGCTGCATTTCTGCCCTTGCAGGTGTTTTCTGGGTTTTTTGCTTTGGGCTTTGTTTTGTTTCTGCTCTTGCAGGTGTTTTCCTCTTATTGAACTGCACCAAGCCATTGTACGTCGTTTGCCCTTGTTGGCCACCATAAAGATACCCTCTTTTGACTCTAAAAAAGAAAGAATGCTTTTATCCTAAAGGAACAGAAAATTAATAAAGATATGCAACAATTCCAGATCAAACTTGCATCCTAATTTCACATATTACACCAAACCCTTTCTGTACAACTTAATTACTTACTTCTAGGGGATACAATGCTGTTGTTGTTTTTTTGGAAAGGCCAAATTTCCTAACATACTGTATGTGTCACCAAAGAAAACCTGCCAATGCAAAAATTGTAAATTATGCGCATGCGCATTACGGCTCATTGTTTCAGGGGAAGACTGCCGGCTACACAACGACTTTCTTCTTCCAGTTTTGTGCAAAATGGATGAATATCTATCAGATGAAGATGTTGTGGAGGAGAACTTTGAATATGATGGGTGTCCTTACAGTTTCGAGCCAGAGTTTACAGATGAGGAGCTCATCAAAAGGAGGATGCGTACTGCGCATCCGCGGAGGCAAACCTTCTTCTACTTCAGTTCAGAGGTCAGCACAGTCACAGAACATGGGTGGAGCGACACCGGACTGTAATGGAGGAGTAGCGCGAGCGGACCATGATGAAATATTGGTGAAACTAATGAGTTTTTGAACGATTAATGCAGTTTTAGGAGCGGCGCTATACATGCCCCATGTGCTACCATGATACGGATGTCCACCGCTCGATTTTGGATCTAAATATCTCCCGAAGCACTGATTGGATCAGGAAAGCCTTCTGGGTGAGTATATTGTTCTACTTCATTCTATAAACAATGTGAAAGCTGTAGAAACCGAACTTATTCTTTAAGGAACCACTCAAAGGAGACCTTTTTCAAAGTTATTGAAAAGATATTTCCAGCAGGTTAAAGGTGTTAAAGATGCTATGAGGAGTTTCTAAGTAATTATAAAAAAGACTCACTTTAGATATATGCCTGATCAAAATACACACTTTAAGATGAGTTTTATAGCATCAAAATAGGTTATCTATAAATGCTATCCCTTAGCTAAGTAGTCGGGTCGGACAGCCAGCTACAAAACTACGATAATAAGCTTTCCAAAAATTGCTTGTTGTCACACGAGGAAGGTCCGAGTTGCATTTATTAGCATCATAACAAACACTTACTGGTTACTGGAACGCAGCATTACAACAGTCGCTGCGCATGCTCATGAGTAGCAGAGCCTTAATGTCGCCGGAAAGAGATTCTCCTCAAAGCACCTTTAAATTATGCATAAAAGCTGTTGCAATATTGGTGATTAACTTCACCCACATGTTGCAGATTAACTTGGATTAAAATGAGTCTGGTGTGCACTTTTCCGTAGCTATTGTTGATTTGAGAGCACAGATTAACTTGGATTAGAAGTCAGCAGAGAGCTCAAGTGGAGTTTTCGAATGGGCACGGTTGGAATAGATGATGTTTCTCTGGTTCCTTTTGTGTCAAAATGAGGTGAAATATTTACAAAGTGATGAAAAGATACTTCAGAGTTTTGAAACAAAAAGAGTTAGTCTTGACAACTCAACTCAAGCTGTCATCTCTTGGGGAATAATTGTTCAACCCAACAGTGGATAGAAAATCTAATGTCCAAATGAAAAAAGCTGTAAGAACAATGGGAGTGAAAACGAGGGACAGAAATTATTTGAGAGGGAAAGTACACAGGAGTTACAAGCAGGGTTTGTCTGACTTATGTGCTGAGATAGAGCTGGGATTTAATCGATTAAAAGACTACCACACTTTAATGGGCTTAAGAGAAGCCAGTGGATAAAAGAGACAAATGAGAACACAGTGAAAAGACAATAAGGAGAAGAGTGAAAACAGAAGCTACATGGGCATATCAAGAGGAGTGATGCAAGTTTTTTTCTAGTCAGTTTAAAAAAAGACAGACAAACCACAGAAGCAGCTGTTTCTGGTGTGTAATTAGGATTTTAGCTTATTTGTTTTGGTCTTGTTTGAAAACAGAGGAGGCGGCTACCCTGCTGTGCAGACCTCCCAGTGGTAAAAGGAAGAGCTGCGGCAAAAATTTCTATTCCAGCTCCAAACCCTCCGGCTGCATGAAATTCAATTACATACAATTTTTCCCCTATCACAGCTGCATTATGGGGAGTCCTTGAGATAGAAAACATGAGTAGTGCAAAGACTTGCACACACAATGGACTGTACAAGCACACCCACCTGTGTTTGAGCGACAGGGCTGGTGCTTTTGTTTTCCTGGGAGAGGAAGAAGCGAATGGACATGAAGAGCTCATGGATGCAGACTCGGAATTCCTCCTCGTTCTGGCCTCCGGTGGCTAGTGAGAAGAGCCGGCGAGACTGGATGATGTACTTGAAGATGTACTCTGTGGCCTAAGGGAGGAGACAGAAGAATCAATATTTGATGTCTGTTTGAGTCTCACATTGAACACAGGAAAAGTAATATTTCATTGCTGAAGTTGTGTTATGTTGAAGTTTTTATTAACTAGCTTCTGTCAGATCTGACATACAAATTGCACCAGTGCTTTAGTCAAAAGGCCTTTCTTTGAGAGCATGATAGGTGATGTCTGAAGCTGAGCAGTCCACAGCACTTTGGGATGTGTTGGTCTTTTTTTGATTCCACAATTCTGTGTAAGAAGGTTCAAAATTGTATCAAAGAGCAAAAATATAGTTAACTAACACTTAGAGAGAGAACACATCAAAAACGACGCCACTGACGAGTAAATGTGGTGTAAATTAAAGTGAATGGGTAAGTGACTTGTGTAGACGTGCTTTGAGTACTCAGACTACCATTTACAATCTCTTTTCCTGAGACCACAGATGAAAAATTAGCTTCATGGCTAACTCTGGATTAATAGCTATGCTGTGTTTAGTTTTTGTTGAAAAAATGTAATTATCCCAACTTAAGTAAATGAGGGAGGAAAACTGTCCAAAAGTGCTGCTGCCAGCCTGTCACAATGCATGATTTGAGCAGTACAGCATATGACTGCCATACAACATGAATATGGTCAAACATTCAGGCTGTGTGTAGTGATGGAAGGAGCAGCAATCTTATTTTTCTATCTTAACATCATTTTATCAGACAGTCCCATTTCGAGTATAAACGTATTTTACAAAAGTAACCTGCTCAAAGTAACAGGGATAAAAATCTTGGGTCGTCATTTTAAGGTCGAATGACTCACCTTTTTTCCATAAATGCTTCAGAAACATCTCTACAGAAAGGACCTTGCAACCTACATCTTCTAATTTCTCAAAGAGAAGAAACACAACCAGTTTGGAGACCACTAAGGAAATATTACGGTTTTCATGTTGTGATGCATCCATAGCATCTGTGCACAGTCTTTTGGCAAATCATAGAAAGTTAAATGGTTACGATTATTGGGCATTTGAAACAACTGGCAGGCCACATGAGCCCTGGACTGACAGTTGCCCACCACTGCACTACATGCATCCATGTAAATGCAATTTCTTAATCAGATTTAAATCCTCAAAGGTATATCTGAAAAATATTCAATGACAGCAGTGACCTTTTGTGCATTTGCACAGACACAAATCCATATATTTCACATTAAACAAATGTAAAAATTTCATGTGGAATTGTTAGGTCATACACTTTTGCTACATTCAATAAACAATACATAAAGCTGATACAGAATATAAATAATCTTTGCTCTACTGTAAACCTGTTCAGTAAAGTTTATTTAAAAAGAATCAAAGACATTTACCCTCTGTAAATATCTACAGTGCGTCCCTTATCTTTTATTTGCTGCACGACAGAGTAGTGTTAACTTCTACAGCAGAACGCCTCCTTTGAATCATAAATGAGAAACTCCATAACAGGAGCCACATTGTGTTTTCTGACGGTGCATCTGCACGAGTCATTAGAATAATGTGATGTGGATTCTCAACACTGGAGGCATAGCTGCTGATTAAAATTGCATGCGGCGTAATAGATTGAGGTGGAGAATAATGAATGGTGGTGAGATGTGTTTGTTGCTGATGGGGGAGAAATTAGAGAGAGTAGCAGGGAGAAAGGGGCAAAGTTTGTTTGTTTGTATTTCTGTGTGCAGCTGTGTTGATGTTCTTGACTGGGTGTCTTTTGTTAAACATCACGCTGGCAGCTTGTGTGCATGTCCTGAGTGTGTGTGGGTGCAAACTCCTCACCTTAAGCACCTGCTGTATGTGGTCCTGGTGTTCTGCATCAACAATGCGGTCCACGTACCACTTCAGAACTTTAATCAAGTCCCTGGAGGAGACACACAAGCATAAACTTAGTATGATCACCCACTTCTGGCTATATTGCATATAACATTTCTCTTTGGATTTAGCGAACGGATGAGGCAATGCTGTGCTTTCACTTGAAACACTTTGTTACACAAAGTTTAAATCAACTTCATAAAAATCACCACCAAACTTTGACAATGTTATCTAAATGAAAAAAAATGGCCATCAAACTTAATAAAACTCTTGCTCTGTTTGTTTCAGCTCTGAGTTTGTGGTAAAAAGAAATTTTCATACGTAGGAAGATATTTAAAACCACATTTTATTCCATGCACCTACACACAAAGCAAAAAAGGGGCTGGAGTATCTGCTATTTCACCCTTTGTTGAGAAAGTGGCCTTTTTAGAATAAATTATTTACCCTTAGCACATAACCTGGCCAGAGAAAAATATATATCTGTTGAAATATGAATATCAGGACAGGGGATAGTGATGAAAGTCAGAGCAATACTCTCTCTTCCATAAGCCAACCTGCAAACTTGGATAAACAAATGCAGATCTGTATGATGATGCTGAGTCATTTCTGGCTGATGCAAATATCAGGTATGGGGCTGAAGTTTGATTATAGATCCTGACTGTTCAAATTGTGTAGGCTTTTTCTGACATGCATTGATACCAGCTGTTTACATGTTAAATAACATTAATTGCGTGTGGATGCGGTGACAAAAATGAAGATATAGAAGTAAGATGCAAACAAATGATATACAATATTTCTTAAAGAGAGACACTTGCAGTCGGGCACTTGCAGTCGGGTATTGGTGATTATGGGTGGGAAGGGGGGTTGACCATGACTTCAGCAGAACAAAGGTTGTTTACTTACATTGATTTTTGTTTTAAGAGCATGCTACCTTTTTAGAGAAATAAGAGTGTGCGAGCACCATTTTCATGCAGTTGTTCCCGAAGTCAAGGCTTTACTTGGGCACACATCACTGTTTTTCAGACATCACACTTGCAGCAAACATGTAACTTACTTGTAACCAGACAGTAAGCCTTGTTCATGGGATAAATGGATGTCAAAGAGGGGGACAGTGACCCAGCTTTAACCCAGGTAAAAGTCTAACACTTTTTCCCTTATTGATGAGAAGACCTAGGGAAACAGTACAGTGCACTTCTCTCTTTTCATCTCTCTCAAAGTCAGTAGTTCTTAAATGGTGTATCAGGAAAAACTGGTGTACCTCGTGACAAGTCTAGTTGAGACACTGGAATTTGGTACCACCATAAGTTATCAAAGCAACTGGACTGGTTAAGATTTTGTTGACACTTTGTCTCTGCTCCAAAAGGCTTCTTTAGTCTTAGGACTTGTCTGGATAGAGCTAGAAATATAGGTCTTAGTCAAGTTAGTTTGAGAGAAGTGTCAAGGAAGCCATTTCAGTGGGTTCAGGCTGATGGCCGACACAATTTACACTTTATGTCAGTGGTATCAGTCAAAGTGTTTCAAATGCCTATTTTTGTTTGTATACTGATGACACAGTTATCTACTGCTCTGCTTTGACACAGCGGCAGGCCCTTTGTCTTTTACAAGAGGCCTTTGATACAGTGTAGGATAATCTATGTGAACTAAAATAGTGTTGGTTCATGACAGAACAAAACTCATGATGTTCAAAAACTCAATCTGCCCTCTATGGTCACATTTTGGGGTGAAGTGATTGAGTCTGTATTTTTTTTATTCTTAATATCTTGGATTTTTGATCGATAGTTAACAGTCTGTTAAGCTTTATGTTGAACAGCTTGTAAGGATTTTAAAGCTGTGGCTGGGCTTTAACTTCTGAAATAAGTGCTGTTTTTATTTTGCTGCTGAAAGCGTGTTGTTGCTAAGTCTTTTATGCCCCAGCTTGACAATAGTGATGTTTAATATATGCATGCATCTTATCGGAACCTTCAATCTTTGGATACGGTTGATTATGGAGCTAATAAGGTTCATATGAAATCGTAAGGTGCTAACTCATCACTGAACTGTGTGAGATTGAGTTGGATGGCCTTCACTAGCCACTCAAAGACTGAATCACTGGTATGTCCTTATTTACGAGGCTAAACGTAATCTGCTTCCTTCATACTCCTTCATACTTATGTAATGGTATTCAAGTGAAAAAAGCTGGAAGTGCTAGCCAAAGCTTTGATTCTTTCAATGCGTTTGGTGAAATGTTCTTTAAATATTTAAACGTTTTAAGAAATGATGTTGCTAATGGTTGTGAAGCCTGAACTTGAAGCTACCAAGGGGCGGTGTGGACAGACTGCAAGATTATGTGATCATCTTAGCCTTGTTGACTGTGACAAAAAAGAAAAATAATGCATTACAAAAAAAACACTGTGCCCACTTGATGTGCTGCTGGCTCATGCTTCAGCAAGGACACAAGTTGAGCTCCTTGCCAATCTCCTTGGAGAAGGCTTCTTTCTACCTTTATTGTCATTGATTCTCAGCACAAAGGTGACACTTAAAAGACAAAAATATTATTCTAACCTTCTGACATTACTCCCATTGTTTGAAGTAATCCCACTGAGTTTGTTTAAATATGCTCATGTTATAATATGTTTGAAACAAAGTCAGGAACGTTTTTAATCTTTGGCGTACATGCAAAAAAAAAATGCTGAAATATGCTTGTTTCATCCTTTTGTTGCAGAATATCAGGGACAAAGAAGATGGACTGAATGAGGCAATTGGTGGCTGTGAATGATGAAAAATATGAATAATATGAGGTGTTAATGGCTGAAGTTGTAACACTTGTAATGAAACAATACCAGAGGTAAGACAATTTAAAATAGATAGTAATGGAGGCACTACTTGTGAGTGGGTGGCTACATGTCAGATTTAAAAAATACAGGACAGACATCATCTGTCTGGTATTTCAGCAGGTACAGGAAGTGTGGAGGAGACAGCTGGTGTCAACGGCAAGTTGTGAATGTCTGTGTGAATGTATGCCATGCACTGGAGAAAAGATGAAAATCAAGCTGAGAAGCAAAATCTCACATTTCCTCTTTTATCAGCCAGGGGGCACCATAGACATTTCATTCACACGTCTTGTCAGCAGAGCAGGGCTGCCTCGGAGCACTGACGCAGGTCGGCCTCTCTGAGTGCATCATGTGATGCGGTGTGTCATTAGAATACAATATGCAGCTGAAGCATTGTTATTGTGAGCTCAAGGTGCTGCTGTAGCCTTGTGAGGCAACATTTAGAAAGTGCAGGGTGAAACGTCATTTACCTGTATGACAAAGCTCCTGCAAAGTGGCTTTCGATGTAGGTGTCCATGACTGGTTTGAAATGCTGGAATTTGCTGTCCTGAAGGAGATTTATGATATGGACCTTGAAAAAGAAACATATAGTGAAAGTTATTCCTTGAGGCAACAAAGAGGAAATTGTACTTAATAAAAACCAAAGTAAAATAGATAATGCTGTCTCAATACACACATTCAAAAGGGCAACAGAGGAGGGCTGATTAATTCTGTATTGTCATATTTATGCTTGACCCTCCTACCACAGAGTAGGTTTCAGGGGAGGTTGTTAACATCACAATGCACGACCAACATTTCCATCCCACACAAGGCTTACTCAGAGTTGCAAATTAGACATTTAAAACAATGACAGATTAGATTATGTATTTTTTCAAGAAAACACTGAACAAGCTCGGGACATCATTTGTAGAAAGACCAGATCAACACATTCTAAGAGTTATTCAACTAAGATCATGCATATATTTTTCCCACAAATGACAGCATGTATGAAAGTTTTTTAATCCTATGTCAGGATACAAATGTTTTGGCTTTGCAATGCAGCGTGATCTGCCTTCTTCTTTTCATCAGGCAGATCATTAAGTAAAACTCTAAGCCAGACAGAATGAGCTTGGTCTGCTGAGGCGCTGCCCAATTAGTGTCCACTGAGGCGGATCCATGTGTGATGACTGCGTGAAGCAGCTGTGAGCCTACAAACAATGACTGCTCATACAGAGATCAGCATGGATGCTACCTGCTTCAGTGGAATTTCATCAGAACTTGACAACATTTCTGCATTAGCCAAAAACAAAAAACAACACTGAAAGCATTTGTTTATGTGAAAGGTATTTTCACTTCTCTTCTAAAATGTTTCCATGACACTTTACCCACAAAGTGGCTCATGTTTTGTATTTTACACTGTGGAAGTACTGCCTGCCACCTACACTATCTGATTGATTCTTGGTTAACGTGGTTGACGCAAGCTCATAACCCCTGTATTTTCTTCACTTCACTGGCTTCTGATTAGGCACACGATTGAGTTTAGGATTCTTTGATTTGTTTTTAAGTCTCTGAATGGACTGGTCCTAGTATACCTGTCTGACCTCATTAGGTTACATCAGCCCCTCGGAGCCCTTAGGTGAGGATATCAGATGGTCCTGGATGTTCTCGTTCAGTTCAAGAACTAGGAGCCTTGCCACTTTTAAATTAGATAATAAATACTTTATTTATCCCCTGTGAAAACCTTTGTCAGGGAAATTAAGATTCAGTCGCAGAACAGTATTACAGGTTTTAAAAAAATAAACGATGTATCTAACCAAAACCATAAGTAAATATAAATACAAATATAAATAAAAAATATATGTGGTTGCTAGCTGGCTCCTGCTCCTTTCTGTCCTCTGTCTTCCCTATACTCCTCCTGCCCCCCAGTGAGGAGTTGTACAGTCTGATAGGCATGAAGGACAAAGGACTTTCTCAGTCTGCTGGTCCTACACTTGTGAAGGAGCAGACTTGGTCTGAACAGGCTCCAGTGGTTACTGATGACAGTATGCAGAGTGTGACAGAGTATGTATTTTAAAACACTGTTTGAGACGCACTTGTTCACTTTGACCTTTGCCAGAGGATTGCTACTTTTGTTGGGTCTTTTTATTGTTATGTTTCCCTGTATTTCTCTGTTTTAATTGTTTTTTTAAATACTTTTTAATTGTTTCAGTCTACTTTACTATAAAGCATTTTGGTAGGCCACTGGATTCTGCCCTCCAAAAACAGTTTTTCTGAGGTGTTGCCTGGATGGACTTGTGAAATATATCCTTTATAGCATACTCTTAACTGTTTATCTGGCATGTTGGGCTAGAAAACGATTTCACTACAGTATTGTTATTTATTTGTAATTTTTTATTATTGCAAGTTATTTCTCATTGGGTTAGATACATGGATCAGCAAATACGATGATTCCTGCTGATAGTTACAGACAATATAGTATCAGCTACATATTAGGGATGCACCGAAATGAAAATTTGTGGCCAAAGCCGAATAAAATATAAACGCTTGGCGGAATACCGAATACCAAATATCCAATGCGGAGGCTAAGTAGTTCGCTATATTTTTAAATAGTGCATAAATAGCTTAGAATAAATTTTTACACATTTTTTTGAAAGAAAGTAATTGTTTATTGAATATTGTGACCTTTTTTAATATTCCAGTAAGCATTGCTTTTCAAAAAAAGTGTTTTTTGAAAAGCAAAGGCTACTGGACTGTGTTTTTTCGGTAGGGTCTTTAGCGAAAGGGTGGATAATAGAGTTCTGTCTCTTCCTGGGTTGGGGGAATAATCGAATATCTTCGATTATTTGGGTACATGTTTGAAAACTGTTTGAGTTTGATTTTTAGGAAAAGTGACAGCTTTAGTCTGCTTAGCCACAGTCACATGCAATGACGTAGTTGATTTTGTCATTGCATCACATGGTACTAGTCGGCCTGGCTATCACCTCACTCCACCGAAGACCGATATGTTTATTTTTGCATTATTCGGCCAAATATTCGGTGCATCCTTACTATATATATTGACAGATTTCACATTTTGTCAGTATACAAACCCCCTTACGATGGTCATCCACAGCTGCTGTGCTCCATTTTACTCAATCACAAAATTTAAAGACATGGTAAAAGCACCACAGCAAGTTTGCATATTCAACACAAAAAATATAAACATTTAAAAAGGTTATACCTTAATTTAAGACAATGTTGTTCAGATTTTATGATTCGGAGTGCACACATGCACTAAAATACTTTGCCTAGCTTTCAAACTTTCAATCAAAGCAGCACTAGTTTGAAAATGTGACACTGTGTGTGCTTTTGCTTTCCTAACTTTTGTGCTTTTGAATTGTGCTGTATGAATAACTGCAAAAATAAGTGTTAGTTTTAAAGCTAAAGGGAGCAAAATGTATGTCACATGTAAACAAATTTAAACTGTGCACTTTAGGCCTTGTAACAACTGGATATTTCCTGCTGCTGTAAATGCAGAAAGCTTGCTTAATCCATATTTAACAAACCTGAGCATTAAACCCCTTGAAGTAAATGTGAGGAGATCCTATGCTCAATGTTTAGGTTGTGAGCTGACAAAATAGTCATGTACAGAGATTACTGTGGTGTCAGCAAAGTAAACACAGCTGACAAATAAATGTGACTCACATCTCAAGTTACTAAAAATAAATGATGTTGGGAAGAATATAAATAGTCAGCAGTTCATGCAGCTGTCTAAAAATACAATAAAAACGACCAAAGTGTTTTTTCAGTGGCTGCACGTGTTACTCCGTTTTCACACAGTGCAGTCTTGTTTTGAAATGTTTGAAGTTTTTCTGACCACAGATGATAACTCCACTTGTCAGACTTGTTGGATTGATCTCCAAACCACAAAAAGGCAACCTGATGACCACAAACAGGCTTGTAGACCTTTCCACCATTGATAACTTGCTGCTGTGAGCGGAGAGTGTGTTATGTGTCAGTGTGAGCGTGATGGAGGGAGAGAGGGATTGATCAGCTCAGTGCAGCAGAACAAGCAAAAGATTGGCTCTGTAGTTGTACTGTGTTACATCACTCCATCTTTCCATGACAGTGAGTTTGCCCTTCTTAGTTTCAGTCTCAAACAAGACCAGGACAGGCATACAAGGAAAAAGAGGAAACAAAGAACAGAAAAAGATGAGTGGAAATCATCTGACCTTTAGAAGAATGTACTCACCAGAGAATCAAACACTTTGAGGCCGTATCGCTGGGAGCTTTCATCCAGAATACCAAAGAGTGTGTCCAAGGTGTCTTGAAGAAACTGTGTCAGGGAGAAGAACAAAAATGTGAACTTTATGCTGCAAATTGAAACAAGCAACAAAGGAAAAGTCAAGTTATCAGAAATCCCTCAGTGCTTAAAGCATGCTTGTAAACCTACTTTAACAATCTCAGAACCGTCAATCTCCTTCAGCTTTGAGAGGCTGTCGTTTATCCTTTCAGGGTGGGCTCTCCACTTCAGCAAGTCCAGCATATCACCTGGGGCAAGGACAAAAAATTTAGATATGAGAAAGATCGGAAAAAGAAGGAGGAGAGATTATTAAGTCCCAAACTGACTGCGTAATTGCAGTATTTTGGGAGAGAAATATGCACCTCACTTCACAAAGCATCACCACACCCTTCAATTAAAACCCCAAAAAACCTCCCCCAAATCCAAACAAATGATGACATTTTCAAGTGCGGCGGGGATAACACAGATAAAAAGTCATTTTTCCCCGAGCAAGGGTCCCCAGACATGCACATGAATAAAACATCAGCCTCGAGAAGAAAGTCTTTTGGCTGTCTCTTTGGATGCGGTTCAACCCAAAGCGCGTCTGTTTTTGTGCGAGTTTGTGTGTTTGCACGTGTTTGTGTGAGTGCATTTGTCAAGCCTATTTTGTCATCAGAGGCTCTGCAATGTTTCCGTAAACAAATCAACAACAACATCAAATGTACTCTGGAAAATTAAGAGGCTGTAGCTTTTGAGCCTAAATGTGCTACTTAATGGGGTTAAATAAAACAAAAGTGTCATGCTCTTCATTTATCAAATGTTTATATGACCAAAAAGATGGTGTACAGTCATTTTTAGGCATAAACTGGCATTCCTAAAACTGAAAATGGCATGAATGATATGGACATGACGCACTCTAATCTTACATAAGGTCTGAGTGAGTGTGCACAAAGTTACATTCAGATTTTTCTCTCGCTTCAACAAAAAAAATCTGTCTGGAAAGAAGAAAAATAATCTTCATGTCATACTCACTGTGCATTTCAGAGTGGCAGGCTCACAGATTTAAAGTTGAGTAATGATTTTAACTGAATCAGCTAACAATCATTTCATATTACAATCCACCTCCAATAATGTTAATAAACATTAGCAATGAGAACTTTAAGCTGATTTCTCCACTATATTTGATAACTGAGAAATTTATTCATCAATCTACCATACAGATTGAGTGAGACTGCTTTCAGTACCCACAAATGTTTCTCTCTGAACTGTAAAATTGTTGCAGAAATTTTTGTAGGGGATTAATTATTGTACCTAAAAAAAAAATTTACATAGAAAAATAAATTAATATTTACTGGGTTCGTCTCAAATCAAGTCTGTTGGATGTATGCTTTATTCAAAAAACACTACACTGCTGTCTAAAGATGAGCAAGGAGTGATCAAGAGTGAGGGAGTGGTTATGCACTAATGGCTCTTTTTCATTAGCCCTACTTTACTCTACTCGACTCTACCCGACTCTACTCTACTCGCCTCGTGCCCAGTGCGCTGCTTTTCCATTAGCCCCAGTCACCTGCCCAACGGGGTGCAGTGTGGCTGTAAACAGCTGAGCGTCTCTGCGGTGACGTCATTTTGAGCAGGACACAACATTCTGTGGCTTTTTGTCACAAACCGATTAAAAAAGGAAAGCAGAAGAAGGCTGCAGGTGGTAAGAAGAAATACCCTTTGAGAAGCACAGGAGAGTTTTGGAAGCTATACAACAGAATGAAGCCGAGGACGAGAGCAATCGAGCTGCAAAGAAAAGACGTGTGAGGGGTAAGCTAACGGTAGCTACCGCTAGCATGCTAGGTCGTCGCGCTCAGGAGTCATCGATGATGACATTGTCTGACCAATCAGTAGCCGGCAGTCGATGACGTCATCTTTTAGCACGACTCAGCTGCCTTGGAACCAAAGCGGAGTAGGTACTAAACTGGCTTGTTTTAGGAGGTACCAAGCCAGTGGAAACATGCAGCAAATCGAGTAGGGCTGAGTAGAGTAGGGCAAGGCAAGCTAATGGAAAAAGGCCATAAGATGGAGCGAGAAGAAAAAAAATCTCCAACTGACTGTCTAATGCAACTTTATAAAAAAGTTGTTGAACAGCAATACATTGTTTCGGCCTGTTAACAGGTTATTTCTCTCTAAACAGCTGATAAAGTTCCTTCAGAGTCCACAAAAAAGTTCCTGCTCCAATGATTAATGCTCCAAATATAAACCACTTCTTTCTCAGTGAGTTTTTTTTTTCTGTTAAATTGTAAACTGTGCTTCAGTACATTGTCCAGCAGGTTCTAATAAAAGTTCACTATTCAGGCATTTTTAAAAGTCAAGCTATCAACAAGTTATTTTCTCAATATAATCTTTGTTTTTTAATATTCATGGATTTTCAATTTGTTACTAAATGCTACTTCTAACATTGTTTTAAGGAATACAAAGAAAATGTAAACATTCTTTATGTAATAAACTGAATTTATTATTTGACATTTTCAAAATTCTTGAAGCAATTTAAAGACACGATTCTACCTTTTCCCAAGAAATTAAATAAATCTTTCAGAATTTATTACATGTTGTTTTCTTTCAATGACTTCATTATGATATTGAATCATTTCTACATTTTTCCAAATCGTTTTCAAAAATTCCACTATTATCTTCTATTTTCAACTTTTTTTCAAAATTTTGACATGGATTATTTATTTACTCTTCCGAACTTGTCACACTTTATTCTTTTTCTTCAGATTAACAGACTTTTGATTTATTAAACAAATATTTGACCTTGTGCCTATCAAAAGTCTTCTTGCATTTCACTCATCATTTTTAAAACGTTTTCCCAATTCAAAACATTAGTTTCAAATCAATTTTAATTGCATATTTTCAAACATTTTTCCAATGTATTTCAGTCATTCCTTTGTTTTCAAAACATTTTTTCCATTTTCCAAACACCTTTTCCCTGTTTTCAGCCCTTTCAAAACATATATGTTTTACTTATTTTAGGATCTACAATTTGATCTTAAAATTTTCAGAACTGCAGCCTCCACACTCCACTGACCCAATCCAAGAATCAGAAAGTGCATTAAAGCTTCCAAAATGTGACACAAGTTCAAGTCTATCAGCCAAAAACATCTCAACCGGTGAGCAGCCAAAATGTCAATCTCCTAGTCTTGTTTACCATTCTGTGTGAGCTTGGTAGAGCAGAGAAAGCTGGTGATCCAAAAAGACTCTTTTGTGCCTTTCAGAGTCTGGTTGTTGGACGGGAGGTTAGCCTTGGAGAATGGCTGCTTCAGGTAGCGTGAACAGTCTGCCAAACTGGTGTTCTCCTCACACTGGAGGAAAATGAGAGGAAGAAAAAGACACATTTTGTTAACTGGCATGGGAAAAGAGGGGTGATACTGCACCAACCTGACTTCCAAACACTGAATCAAAAATGTAACGTTGTTATTTTGGGGTTTAAAATGATGCTTTCATGCACAGCTGAGGCCGATGGAGCCCCAAAGCTTCCACACACTCTGGACTGATTCTTCTGTGTCTATTTTAGGTCTAAGGAGAAACTAGGCCATGCCAGCTTCATTGAGCTTTTCAGCAACTTCCATCTGGCATAAGAGTGGGGCCTTTTCCCCCTATGAGCAGTGGGAACACACCAGGCAAACAGACTTGTCCTCTAAAACTGGCAGGCCCGGGCTGGGGGGAGGTTATGTAAGACTAAATCTGGGAACCTGACAGGAAAAAGGGGGCAATCAAAGAGGAGGTTTTGTGTTTTTACACTGCTAAAAATCTATAGCTGACAGGAAAATAAATAATCAGACTTTGGGCTACTGTTGCGCCTCACTGCCAATAAAATGTACGAACCAAGCTTTTCTGTCCTCTGCAGAGCCTGAGGTTTCTGCACACACCCTCCGCCTGCAGCTGAGGAAAAGCATGTAGTCTGCAATTATTCTGAAATTACACCCAAGATGGTCTCGCAGAGGCTTTTAAAAAGGGGTGCAGGACATTTATGTTGCAGACTTTTGATGTGCTTAAAGGAAAATGTGCGAAAAGACAAAGAGGGTCTGTAGATTGCTTTAAAATGGACAAAATGGTTGTGTCAGATACAGAGATAGGAACTGATTTGACCAAAGAGTGTATCCAGTTCAGTACCAGCTGATTCTTATGCATGCACAGGCAAACACACATTAGCATGGACTCGTGGTTAAATAACTGGACATTAGTCATAGGACAGTCAGCAGTAATGGAGTGATGTTATGCTGTTTGTCCGCCCGCAGCATCAAACTGTGATAAGAGAAAGACTGCATTTTCCATTCATAACAAATGATTCACATAATCATATGGTGCATGTAATCCCATCCAAAGCAGCCTTGGTGACATCAGAGTGATGTAAAACAGCCAGTGGGTTAACTGAGAGTAATGTAGGTTGTTATTAACCAAGAAGAAGGATGAGTATGGACCTGTTTTCTTTAGTGTAACTAAACGATTTTATCTCTATATGGGCAAGTGTGACTGGTTGGGAGAGTCAGTAGTCCCTCAATGTGAGGAGTTCAATTCCAGCTTCTATTGTCCCATGTCGATGTATTGTGATGCTAAACACTTCACCCTTCAATGCTCCTGTTGACGATCACTGTTGTGTAATTGCACAGGAAAGTGTGTGAATATGAAAGCTACAAGAACATGAAAGTTCAGTATCATTTTGTGAATGAGCAGGTGCAATGTGCACAGAAATAAGCATTTTCAGATGTCAATTCACTAGAAAAAGCTCAACATGAGTGCAACTACAATTTACTCAAAATACTCGGTTTTTAGGGCGTGAAGCACTTAGTCCAAAGTTTGTGGCTCACAGTTAGTTTGGGGAATGTTGGTCTATATTTTGCTATTTTGATGCTATTTTGAAGATGCATGCTCAAGGCACAAAGCCAGAAGAAGAGCTCAAAACATATATATCTATACAGTATATATGTGTGCGTGTGCATGTGTGTGTGTGTGTTGGGCACAACATAGATCATACTAATAAGTGTACCAGCTTTTATTCCCCTTAAACCAGAGTGCGCTAAGTGGTTGGCATTTTTCTACTTACAAAACATGTTTAGTTACTTGGTCTGAGTTTCAGCTCGATCATTTATCTTTCATTCTTATATTGTGCAACTGTTCTCAAAGAACATCCACAGGACATGTATGAAATATGTTAATGCTCAGATTAAAGCGCATTATTCACTGAAGCAACCTAAAACATAAGAAACAATAAAAAAGACAAGTCAGACACTTTTGAAAAAAAACTATTTTAAGCTAAACCTCATTAACTATTTAAAGAATAATTTAAAACCAACAGAAACAGGTTTGTTTGTTTCTGTGATGAACCTTTATACTCCACATAAAACATATGTGGGCTTCAAGCAATCTATTTTCTTATCAGCAACACACTAGTTCTGCGCCTGACGACTCCTTGTTTTTTAGACAAACCCACACATAGGCTCAAACTGAAGCACACGATCATTTGCTGTTTTAACAGTGTGGGCACATGGCAAATAAATGGCACCTGCATCAGGGGAAATATGGGAAGATGCTTGTGCTTAATGCCCAAAAACTTTGCAGAGGGAATACATTAGGACCTAGTGTCTTATGTAAGAACTTGATGAAAAAGTAAGTCAAAAGTTTCTGGCATTATCAGATACTTTTAGGGTGTCTGAAGATTCTAACAGTTTAACTGAACCCTGTGTAATCTGACATTCAAGGTCAATGATATGGTAATATTTTATCATCTTCTATTCTTGCTCAGAATCCCAAGTAAGTATTTTTCAATGAACACCAGAGTGGACAGTATAATCAGTAAAGGTGCATTCATCCATTTGATGACATAATTTTCTGTCCCAAACATTATTGACTAATTTCTTCCATTTATAAGCTGCAACTAAGCCACTGCCACCTGATGCATAAACTTATCTCCTGCTACAAACACACTGGATGCATGATGGCTGAAACTTGTATCTGCACCAGTTTGGGACAGCTGAGGTTTTTAGACCAAATGCATGTGTGATGCATTCTTCTTGCTCCCAAATCCACGTATCTCTTCCATGTTTTACTTAAGTTAAGGGCATAAAGGATATACATATTTTCCTTAGACAGAACCACAAATAAAAATGCCAGTGGATCACTTCTATGAATATGGTCAACAGGTGAAATTTTTGACTTTTTAGTCAAAGCTGTCAAACCATCAGACAAAAGCAAACATTTTCTGTCATGCACAAAGTTAAGAGCTTAAGACACTCCCACACTATTTCTGTTTTTACAGGATTACAGATCTGGAAAGTGCATTTGAAACCAGACTCAGTGGACTTAGACCTTAATCCTCAATATGAAGCTCTGGTAATAAAATCAGTCAAAAAACAAAATAAAGATACTGAAAATCTGAGTTTCCTAGACACTTATTTGTGAACATTGTCAGGTGAAAATAAGGCTTTGGCTCATGCTTTGATGCTGACTTTCTTTCAAAGTAATGATTCAGTCTGGAGCGGGGGCACAAGTGCAAATATGTCAGCTGTACAAGTATCAGGGGATAGTTTATATCAGTGAGCTCTCATTCCCGGGCAACTACATGATAACAGGAAGACAAATGGTGTTGGAACATTTCAGATTATTTTGGACAGCATGACACAGCAGTAGAGCCAAGTGACCTGAATTATCATACAAAAATTGCTCTTTTACTGAGGTGATAACACTTGTCTGTGAGAGGAAAAAGAAAATGCAGTGAAAGCAGGGACAGAATCTCATCCTTTTGATTTCAAAATGAGACTCGATCTTGGATGGAAGCACACATCAAGCTGAATATTAATCACAGTGCATCTGCCAAAAAACAAATAACCCACAGAGCACGCATTTCATTTAATTCCATGTTGTTCACTCAAGACTCGTGGTGGTGAGGGTTTGCAGGTTTTACCTTGTGGATAATGAGCTCATGGGTGCCATCTGGCAGAGTCCTGCCATCCTCCTGCATCAGAGGAACAAAGGAGTAGCCAAAGAGTTTCTTCTCTCCCTTGTCTTTAGCTGTCAAACAACAACACATGGACATGACATTGAGTCCAAAATACACCAGCACAGGCTGCAAAACAATAGCTCTTATTATGAAACAGGTTATGTAATGATGATAAAGAGCAGCAAGTAAATCTGATGCAGCATATATATTTTAAACATTGTTTAGAACAGCATCTTAATGATAGAAGCACCAGTAATAGTTACTGATAGAATCGTGTTTAAAAAGCTTAATATTTCATCATTTTATTCAAAGATTGTTTAACACGTGCAATACTGACATTTTTGGAAGCTTCAGGGTATCCTACCAGAGATGTTTTATGATCTGTTTTACTTACATTTATCCCTCCCAGCAGAAAGGTAACCCTGCAGTTTGACTGTCAGGTAATGGAAGGGTAAGGAAGTGAAGGAATAGAACAGGGGCAAGAAAATTTCAATGTAAGGTCTAGGTATGAAAAGCCTGCAAGTAGCCTTTGGTGCTATCCAGGGGAGTATATTCGGACAGTTTTAAGGTCCATGACTAACAAGGGCTCTAAAATGATTTGAACTTTATCATTTTATCATGGTCTTTTCTTATTTTTATTGCAAAAAAGGAACCTTCAGAGGCCTGTTGATTAATAAATAACAAGGTATGGCTAAAACTTAATATTTCTCACAAGTCGTACATCGAAAACATCTCTAAATAAAGAAATCAAACTGCAGTAAATACATTCATACTGAGACTAAAAATGTCCCTTTATGAATAAATCTTCTGAGAATATCAGCCTTGCATATTTATTAAACTTACTGTAACACACTCCTAAACAATAAACTTGGAGACAGAAACAAGATACTCAATAAAATGAATTCATGTTCTGCTGGAATTGAAATCTGTGATCATAGTGGGCGTTTACATCACGTTTTCATAAAAAAATATGTACATGGCTTTCCTATGAATGTCCCCCCAACATTTAAAAAAACCCTCTTCACCCCCTGCTATGTACTCCACATTTTAGACATTGTGCCCGAATCAATCCAGAAATTTCAACCCAATTAAGTCAATAGCATGTAAACCAACTCCCCCCATTGAAAAACACTTCCTGAGCCAGATGCTTGGTCTCCAACAGCAGGCTCCAGTGGAAAGAACATGTCTGCTAAAGTCTGTGCAGCCCCAGTAAACATGAGAGCACAGCACCGAAAAGACAGCCACACCTTTCTGAAAGAAGCTTGGTCATACTCAGCTCCTTGGGATTTATACTGCAGGGCGAACACAGAGGAGGTTATATGTGGGCCAAAATCTGATATTCAACAGAATTGCCTTTTTTGCAATTTTATGCCACTGTGTGTTCACACATAAAGCCCACCAAGTTAAGCCAAGATTTTTTCAGGGCTCTTGTCAATGCATGAATAGGGTTTAAGATTAAGAAAACATTTATTGCTGATACACAAGAAAACATATAAAAGTGTTAGCAGCAAATATAGCCCTGCTGATTGACTTATACTATTGCTCATGTTTTTCTCCTGCACACTGAAAATCTATTTGACTAGCCAAACTGCCAGCAACCCAACTTTAGAAAACATTTGACTAGCAGACAACCATAAACACACAACCAGAAAGCAGGATATGAAATAACTCTTTGAGGGCCTGATTAACAGTCACTGTTGTGTTTTTAAGGAAGCTTTCTGAGAGCATCATTTGCATTCTGAATGCACGTAATCTGATTTATTTTCTGCTTCAGCAATGAAATGTTAATGTGTGCACAGTGGAAAGTAACAAGTGTAGAGCAGTTATTTCCTTTCATCAAAACAACAGTGATTTATTTAAAGCAGCATGGACCAGTATGTGTGTGTGTTTCCCCTTTGGGGAGAAGCACAAGTTGCTGCAAATTAAACCCTGAAAATGGTACAGCATCCTGGCAATTTTATTTCTGTCCCGCTTTGCTGTGGTTATATTTTCCACCTGAAGCCTATTTCTTACAAGACTTTGAAATGTTAACTTTTTCTCTCTGTTGTGTGTTGTTCTTTCCAGACAGGCTTTCCTGATCTATAAGCCCTGATAGCCTTAGGTGCGGAGAGATTAAGAAAGATTAAGTGGTACTGTGTGAAAGTCAGGCCAGGCTGATCTTGGCAGACAAGGTAAAGCCTGATGTTTATTATATCTTAAAACCAATCTACCAAATAAATGTCAATATATTGAGGGGCTTTTGTGCAATTCAAGGTTAATTTATCAGTGTTTCCCACAAATGAACAAAAGGCAAGCCAACCACATAAATGTACCAATCAAAGTTCTCATATTCATTATGTTCCTATACTTGTGCACTCTTGCACAAGGCAACACACTACCCAAACGATAATAAAGCCTTACTTATTCTCCAGAAAGGTATGCTGCTGCCTTAACCTGTGCAGCCCTGAACCAATCCAGGAGGCAGTGAATGAAGCCTCGTGTGCACAAGGGATGACTGTTCACATGATTTTATTGATATCAGTTGCTTTATCTGTTTGATTATCAAATCCAGTTCAATCTCAATTCCCTTACCTGTTTCTGTGGAAAAACTAAGCCTACACACTATTTCTTTGTCTAATATTTGTTGCAGGTTGTTGTTGGTGTTCTACCTAGACTCTAAATCCAACAGCAAATGGACAAAGCATGCTGGTCTCTTATTATATTGAGCAAATTTAAGCCTAAAGTTAAACAGCTTACGTTAGTCTTCTATAACTAATAAAATGGAATTGCTAAGGGAATTGTTAACCATAAATGCAGATGTCATATCCCATAGTCTTGCTGGAAACAGCTCTCAATTCCCATCCCTATGTGTAACTTCTCAAAATTGAAACTAGCCTATGCAGAACCAGAGCTCTGTGGTGGGTCTGCTGCACAACACTGGGACTGTTTCAATCACTGCTTTAAGAGCTATATGTGATGGAATGGAAACAGAAAGAAAAAACAAGAAAAGACTCCCAGTAGTCTGCCTCAATTGATTCAGGAGCCATATACTTTGATTCCCCTCTTTCTCTTTTGTTGCAGTAGTTGCATCATAATCAACTGTTGATTATTATTTATCAGCTTTTCACTCCCGCAATATGTGCTGTTTCTGTCCCCGTGGCTTCCTGCACACCAATGCTGCTCTTCCACATAGTATCAGCTCCACTCAGCTTCACTGGGTTGATTTGGTTTCCCATTAGGGATCATGCAATGTACGTTCACACCTAGTAAACACACAAGACAAAACACTCCTCTACCTTAAACAGCTAGTTGATTTTCTGCTTGCAACCATCCTTGGAACAAAATTAATCTCCTAACCATTACCAAACACTGCAAAGGGGAAGGCATCGCAATCAAGTTGATGAGGGGAGGATGCTACTGTAGTTTTGTGCAGTCATATTATGAAAATCCCACATGCCTTAAAGAGGTAACAGAAAATGGAGCAGGTTGTAGCCAGGCTGTGCAGAGTCCAGACAAGCTGAGCAGACACCACAAATTGCAGCTAGAGTTTTGGCATATAAATCTTCCATCCTGACTGTTAATGTTATCCGATTGGTGTGAGAACTAACAACTAACCATCAGTAAAAATAGTCTTACCAGTAATAAAGTTATTATTGTACCACAATTTGTTTCAATTGTTTAAAATATTCATGTAACATTAGAGATGATAAAACAGGAAATTGCTCTGCTGATGTGAGCATATCTTCACAGCTCCCATAAGCATCATTTTGGAACACTGGACTCCCCAAAAACAAATTAAAGCTGCTGCATAATGAGTACACAAACAGTTAAACGCATATTCATAGCTCTTCTTGAAATGAGAATCCAAACTAATCAAGACAGTTTGACTTTGAGCTCTAACACTTTATATAATACGGTCTCCTTAATTTGATGTCGCCATAGGCTCGTCACCATTGGGGTCTTGATGGGTAGGAACCACTTGAGTGGCAATGCTAGCACTGCCAGCAGTGATAAGGCTGTTATATCAACAGCACACTCCTGCTCAGCCTCTGAGCTCAGCGGAAAATTGCATAATTATAGAGGTGCATTATGAGAGGGGAGACCCAGTGTAATCCCAGCAGCACAGAAAGAAAAGGGAGAAATATCCTTGATGTAATTAGGTGTTTTGTCATTAAAAGGTGAAGCAATCATGAAATGCAAAAAACAAGAGCAAACTTCTACACTTAGACATCGTTGATTTTTGTTGTTAGAGGCCTCTGGGCTTGTGGCTTTAGGGGTGGCGGATTCAAATAGACAGGTTGGTGAGTACTTGCTTTGGCTCCACAGTGATGCTCTACCTTTAACTGCCCTGGATAATCAACTGAAAATAAAGCAGCACCTCAGGCATTCTCTTCTGAACACCAAATGCCTGAAACCTTTCCCAGAAAAATAAAAGGGTGTCCCACAATCCCCATTCCAACTTACTGGAGCAATGTCTGAACTCGAACCGGACGTGTGAACCCCGGAACATGTCCACAGGGATGGGCAGCTTGATCTGCTCGGCCCAGCGGGGGCTGTTGTTGTGGTACAGCACCAGGGAGTGGTACTCGTCCGCTCCTGGTTCACCCGAGCCAGCAGCCACGTGACTCTGAGGGATAGGAAGAAGGAGGAAGAATTTTTGAAAATGAGGGAAAATGGGAAACAAGGGACAAGGCTCAGGACAGAAGGTGAGGAGCAAAGAATTATGAGTAAGACATGATTGGACTACTATGCATTGAAAATCTAGAATAAAGTGGTTGGCATGTATTTGCCCATGTGTGTCAAAGGGCTGCATGCCGTGTGGTAGCAGCAGGGTTATATTTGAGTCTATTTTCTGTCCGAGGCCAAGGCAGAACAGGAAACCACAGAGGCAGACTGTCACAGTGCTGCACCAGAAACTCGCAGCACACTGGAGAGACACTTAGCTCTCATCTGGGTCAGTGATATTTAAATGAACAGTAAGGCACCAAAATAAGACATGCTTATTAAAAAAAGCAGAGTTAACTAAGGACTTAAAAGCAGCGTTTACTTCACTAAAACTGCCCCATGGATCTTGCTTATAAAAGAGACACACATACTGCTACGATATTAAAAAGGGTTGTTTTTACCTTAAGAATTTGTCCATCAATGTCCAGCACATACACAGTGATCTCTACATTCCTGGCGACGCTCTTCCCGCCCTTCTCAAACTCGCCTTTCTCCAGTGTGATGTAAAGGTCATTCCTCATCTCTCCTGCAGGAACAGGGAGGCAAAAGAGGCAACAATGCATTGATTAGGCATGCCAGTGGGTATTACTAATGACCTCACAGCTGCTTGACCTCCATTTTTAGCGCAATGCCTCGTGGCAGGAGTGGACAGGGTGTATATTAGAAGCATTTAATGACGAATCTCCTGCAAACAGAAAATCTGAGCTTGTTCCTTGAAATACACTTGGTGGCTTGGGTCAATATTTTTGTTTTCTTACAAGCCAAAGGTGAGGAAATGGTGGACACTTCTCCCCTTTAGTCCTGCCTCTGACTGTGGAGTCACATAGGACACTGTGTCATATGTTGATGATGCATTTAAAATATGTTTTATGTGATAATTTCAGTAACTCTAGACAACATCAAACAACACAATTAAATTCTGGCATGATCCACATTAAACTTCAATAAAAAAAACAAATTTCAAATTATTATTACAACATGATAGGACAAAATTTGTTAACTAATGTCTTGCGTGATCAACATCAAAAACAGACATAGACAAGCAGATAGATAGATAGATAGATAGATAGATAGATAGATAGATAGATAGATAGATAGATAAATAGATAGATGCATTTTTACACATTAATGATATAAACAACAGTCTATTTTAAACTGCAATAGTCCAGGAATGGATCCTTGTCTGCTGTCCTTCCCTTCAGACAGGTTGTATAATAAGATTATGAAAGTGGGCTGGCAACCATCTCCTTTTTTCTGCAGACATTTCTTTTAGCAGACACTTTTGTCCAAAGCCACGCACATCTGAGAGTTATGTAGCATTTCCATAGCCTAAAACCGGGACAGGACCCCTTATAAGCGAACCGTACCATCCTACTTTTTGGGACCCTTCTGTTGGGGTGCCAAGCATACCGATCCGACCCCAAAAGGTGGAGCTAGAAACAACGCAGTTCATTGATTGGTTGAAGGAGACGTCATTTCCTGTGCGACAGCGGAACAACTCATAACCCCGCCATGTTTAAATCTCCACTCATCTTCGTGAAGATAACTCTCGCGGCACACAGTCTTCTCTAAAACAAGACTTGATTGCACTTTGTAACAAAAAGCTACATAGTGATCACAGAAACAGAAGAATTTCTGGATGTCTTCCATCGTTGCTCTTTTGTTTACGGTGTCGCGTTTTCTTCTTCGTTGTATTTAATAGCCAGGTACACTGTGTCTCGCTGCTGTGACGTCATGCTATTGGCATCCGGCTTATACGCTGCCTACCAAGTAGTTTTCGGTTGGCTGTGGAAAGGCAAACAGGATCAGGCTTTACCGATCCGGCCTGAGCCAAACCGTGCAAATCTATACCGGACCACTTAGTGGAAATGAAGCTAAAGCACACATACAGAAAATCAACAGAAAATCTTGTCAAGTTATCATCATTACCATCTTCATCATCCTATCCTAATGTTGACATTAACAACATATTAAGTATCAACATACTCAGTGCTAAGTGTTCACAAAGAGCTGGGTCTTTAACCTTTTAATTGTTCTACCACAGAGGACTAAAAAGAGAAAGAGTCAAACTATCTGGATAATTGTGCCCTAAACAGTTTAGTCTTCAACTTCTTCTTGAAAGCAGATAGGGACTACATGGATCGAATGGAGTCTGGCAAGTCACTCCATCATTTGGGCACAAAAAAGGAGAAGAGTCTAGCTAGTGATTTTGAGCCATGTTGAGATGGGAGCACCAGCCAGAGTGTAGGGATGAGTGGGAGTGTAGACCTGGATGAGGAATTCCATTGCTTTGTCAGTCTGAAGTAGAGCTCTGAATGTGATGGTTTAATATCAACAAGATGGTGGGGACATGTTGTAACTTAAATTTACAGCACAAATAGTCTGTTTTGTTAAAAAATATATCAAAAGTACATTGTTTTTATAAAACTGTAATTTGCCTGCTTTAACTGTTTAAAAATGGGTTTAGGGTTTCCGGACAAAAAAGTGATGTTAAGTAGCTAATCAAGTATTTTTGTAAAAGTACCCCAAATAACCCCAAATATTTTCTCAACATTTGTCCATTATCAAACAATCATTATCTGCAAGAGATGCCCACTGATAATTTCTTCATCACATACATTATTAAAAAAGCTTTTATGCCATCATTTATCTGGGGATGACATCCTGTGGCTTTCTAAGATTATTGCCAAGATACTTTACTCTATGATAATAAACATCCACATATTCAATCACTAATTGTCATTGTGGAACATAAAGTATAATGCATTTTAAATCCTAAGTATTGACATTTGACATTTTTGTGGATATTTACACCAGTTTTAGCAGGGCAGTTCAGTAAAAAAAATTGTATTAAGCCAAATGCAAATTTTCTTCCATATTTCTTTTCACACAGTTTTGAATGCAGAATTTTTATTGCTATTCTGATAAAGCAGTAGTCTACATTTCTTTGATTGCGTATTTTCTTTATTATTGCAACACAGTCAACATGATAGCTAAAAGTAAGATTGCAACATTTGCATGGTTTTTTTCTCAAGCTTTAAAGAGCCCAACACCGTTATTTTGAGTTTCGTGTGCCCTTTAATGTGCTTAGCATGTCCTTTTTTTATGATAGAGCACCACAATGAACAAGGTAAGTAGTCCTCGGTATTAAGGGCTTAAAGGGGCTGGAACACTACTGTCTTTGTCACAAAGACAGTGCCATTAGTGTTTTGAATATTGTTGACTGTGAACAAGCCCTTGCAATCAGCAAAAAATGAATACATGAATCTGATTTATAGTTTTGCTGGATGTGTACCCCTGTTACTGATGTTTTATGTGCGATGGGGATGTAAGTCAGGGGTAATTATGTAAAGGTAGAAAGCTCAGCTATCTGCCAAAGCATTTAGAGAAAAAACAATTCCAGGTAGAAATACCCTTCATCATTTTGTTCTAATTGCACCTGCATGCACAGTTTTCTGAGCTGAACGAGCTTCAACTTCCGCCTGTGGGGGAAGTCAAACTGGTGCAAAGCGCTCTGGGTGAGAAAGAGGATAGGCCCTCTTCCTCTGCAGCTGAGCTGTGGTCAGACACAACACATAAAACAAGTTCCCTACGTAAACTCTGGGACTGCGAGTGTGAGTGTGTGCGAATCATATCTCCGTCTCTGGGGTCAACATTGATTTTCTGCTCTTAACAACAGTAACCATAGCAACATACGGCATCTAAATCATCCCGTACTGTACCAGTAAACACAAACACAATGAGCGCAGAGGAGCAGACACACACAGGGCAGGATCTTAATAATACACAATAGGAAATAAGGGAAACAGAGAGGGTGGGGCTCGAGGAGCTGAAGAGGGAAATTGAGGAGAGAGATGCAGTCAGATAAAAATCCAGGAAAAAGAGCGGAAAATAAGAGAGGGCCTGTTTCCATTGCCCAGGGGCAGACGTACAATGAGAGGAGTGAGAGCATTCAGGGTTTATAGTCAGACAAAGACAAAGGATGAGACAGTGAGCATAAATCTGTGTTAGTGAGGGCTGGGGGAGCCTGATTTTGTGGTTCCTCTTTATACATGTGACCAGACAGCACATCTCCCTCTCTTGAAAGAACAGCTCTTCTGTGGAGGAAGTAGTCCCTTAACGTCCTGCTCATATGAATGAATGAGCAGACAAAAAAAATCTGAGCTCATTCAGACAGCGTGTGTTGAGGAGTCCTTATTTTACCTTAACTGAGATGTAAAGATTCATTTCTGAGGACTGCTAGAGTATGTAATGCTGACTAAAAACAATTAGATTTAATAAAATGATGAATTCTGCTGTATTCTCTTCTCTGTCTGAGACCCTCTGTTGAAGCTTCTGTCACTTTAAGGCTTCCTTCCCCACGTGGGCCAGTCTGGTCTGATTGATTGACCCGTCTACTCTGTGTTAATTGGTCAGTTCAGAGCTGCTCTGTGCCGTGCTGTCAACAACTGCTCTCATTCCACCATCTCCCCTGCACTGGGCTTGCTAACCTGAGTAAATGAGCTTTAACTGCAGACAAAACAAAGTAAGGATGTCACACTGGTTGTAACATTTGGGAAGACAGGTAGTACAAGTCCTCAGAATCTTAAAAAAGGAATTCTGGGCTCCTGTTGGGTCTGAATTTCTGTGCAGGAATTCTGTATTGCAGGAATTAGTACCCCATTCACCCAAGTCCACAACTCATCATTCAGAAAAATGAATGAACATCATAGATGGATGACCAGTGGACCATCTCTGTTTCTTCTCTGTATCCCTCCCATGCATGCGGCTTGAAACGTTTGACCCCGGATGGGAATCAAAAGCCAATTCGTGTTAATAATTACTGCTATATCCATATCATTTTAGTTTTAAGCTAAACAGTTTCTTATCATTTTCTTCTTGTGTGTCCTGCATCTCTTGGAAATAGAAAACTTCACGCTTTAGTCAGGAAGTAAAAAAAATAAGAAGTTCAAGATGTCATCATGGCAAACAGAAACCTTTTCCCTGCATTAAACATTAGCAGTGCTCTATGGCTCACATATTGCCATACAACTTTTTTTTCTTAAAATAATTTTCAGGAATCAACCGTGGAATTAATAAGGGAATTGTTAGAGAATCAGATTGACAAGCAGAATCAGTAGCAGCACTGGTCAGAAAAATCATCAATTTCCATACCCAGGTCTGACAGCCTCTGTTTTGTATCCATATGCTGTCAGATCATTTATAAGCCTTGTCTACAACAAGATTGATCCTAAATAAATATTGACTTGTTGTCAGAAGGTCTTTCTTTCTCTTACACATTCATGTAGAAGGTTTGAGGCGCTGTGTGAAGCATACTTAAGGGGAGGGGCACAGACATTATAAGGAACAGCAGAGGAATATGACATTAAACAGTATTTAGGGGTAAACCCCCGAGGAAAGGTTGTAGAATAACCAGCAATAATCACAAAAAAAAGTATCTCATCTGTTATAAATTGGCCTACAGCCTATTTTTAATGACTGTTCCCACTTAGGTTGTGATTATGTGTTGTGTACAAAAGGGAAAGATTTGTTATAGTTTCAAAGATCAATTTATTAAGCTAAACAATGTCCATCTTACAAGAAAAGACAAACCATTACCATTGTTTCTCCTCAAATGTGTCACTAAAATCTCAGTCATGTCAGTCAGACATTTTGGTTGAAACAGTAAGTTAGATGAGGTGGATCTGATTTACCACTGATACATTACAGAATCACTGCTTTTATTTTGCAGAAACAAAGATGACTGCTACTATAGATAATACCCATCTTAGAATACCATTAAAGCCACTGACATAAACACTTTTGTATTGATTTAAGCAAGCCTGGCAGCAAAAAAGGGTGTATCTCTATTTTTTTTTCTTTTTTGTGCTTGAGATTTTTTAAATAGAGTTATAAGAAAATATAATTGCTCTATTAAATTTTTTCCAATGTCAGTCCTGTGGCAGTGATACCAAACCTTTAAAAATGATCGTAGCTACTTCTATTTATGCAATTATCTTCTTGCGTTACATAGAGGGATTGGCATTGATTTGTGATTGGTTTAACTTCACTCTGGTTCATAAACAGATTAAAACTCTTTGTCACAAGTCCTCACTCCTAAATAAAAAACAACCTAATTTTAAAATTCAGTAATAATGAAAAATACAAGAATGAATTTCACGAATAAGCGTGTCCTTGATTGATTTAAAATGTAAGTGGTTGTACATCTGTAACCACGGCAACAAGACTCCATCCAAGGTTAGCCTGAGGGTCTCTGCTGGGGTCTGTGTCATTTAGAGAAAGAATTTCCTTCATGAGGCCTTTCTGCCTTAAACAACCTGAATATTTTATCTCTCCGAGAGCACCCTTAGGTGGAATTCACATCTTTCTGCCATGCAATGAGTAAGGATGTCAAGTGTTACCAAGGCAACCAAAGGTAATATAAAATGGATCAATCTGAACAATATACTATCAACAGACACAAATGCTATTAATTTTAATGCCTCAAGAGGTTTTGATGACATTTTGCACAAAAATAAATGTTTTATTACTTTTACTGACTGTTTACACACAAACAACTGAATCCCCAGTTAATGAACATATCCTGCTGCCTTATGGGTATTTTAAAGGTAAGTAATTATATCACTCATGTCTCCAGCAGCAGTGCCACCAGTTGATAGGGTATAAATAGGTGGGAGCACAATTTTTTAGTATCTCTGAGGTAAAAACTGTGTTTATTCGTCTTCTGCTTAGGTCTCCTTTTTCTTGAAGGCAACTCCTGATTGGAGGATGTAGCATAGAAACCCCTTGGAGAAGATTTGTTGTTAAATTTGTTGTTGAGACATGCCACACACACTGGCAAAAACAGAGGCACGTGCACAAACAAGATCCAATGGACTGGCACTAACAGAGAGGAATTTCAGAGTAAAGGTCTGTACATAAAACAGTTTAAACAAGCAAAATAGAAAACTTGGATTTTGGTGAAACTTTCTATGAAGCCCCTCTTTGTAAAGTTAATAATAATATTATTGCTCAAAAGGTTTGCTCAACAGAATAAAATAAAAAGATCTCGAGCAGCAATGTAAACATCTGAATTACACAATTAAAACTCATTTATCACTCGTTTTTACTATGTGAATACAAACACTGGCGGACTAGAACTATTAATTCAATCCAGCAGATAAAACAGTGCAAAAAGTTTTTAAAAATTAAAAGGCAATACACCTAAATAGATTCATTAACTTAATGTAATTCTTTTATTATGCCAAGAAAACACACCCCTTCCAAATGTTATGTAATCAAGGTTCAACAAAAACTAAATCTTAAGATGTGTAAATCACACTTTAACACATCATAATCTTAGCTTTGCTAAATTTTACGTATCACATTGTTTCTGACTGGCCCACAAATGCATCACAACACAATGTGCATTTTTGGGGGGCAATTTATAGCGGGTCTAGCTAAGCTGATTAGCTTTTATTTTGGTCTCAACATGAATTCCAGTACAGACTTCACACTGGATTAGTATGCTGAACTTACAGGACTAAAAATAACTGTTTGTGGATGTGTGGAAAACATGAGGTTAATCCACAGGTGATCGAAGGTGTTTTTTGTGTTTGCAGGCATTAAGTCAGATCAACAGACCATGTTATTCTTGACAAAAATTGTCCGATTCTGATCTGTGCTGATACAATCTGGGCACCTTTAACATGTATTGTATTTCATGAGTTAATTACCATTAAGACATGAGCCAAGCAGGACCCTTTGAGCAAATGACCCATTCTAGTTGCTCAAATTAGGGCCAAAACCAGTAAAATACATTTTTTACGATGACTAGAAAAACATTTTGTAAAAAAGATAAGATGACTTAGTGTTAGTTTGGTCTGGTGCTTTATTACGAGGACACTACCCATTTATTTTTTTTCTGTTTTAAGGAAGTCCAACTTCCCCCTTTATTAGTTTACAATCATATCCAAGCAGCTTAGCACCTTAAAAGTTACTCAGTATGGGTTTGACCTTACATCAGAATCAAGCCATGAAACTAAACACAGGAGTGGATAAAGAAATAAGAAAATCCCATATTGCTCTACCTGGCATGATGACATCAGAGAAACCCAGTTTCCTGGTGATGGACACGCCCCGAGTGAAGAGGACCATGTACTCTCTCCTCAGCTGTTCGATGTCCCCATGCAGGAGCTGGAGAGCCACAGCAAGACCTAAAATGAAAAGAAACAACCTTCAAATCTAAGGTATCATAGGAATGTGTCATAACCAAGATGTGGCAATGTTTCCCCTCCACAATAAAAAAGCTGCACCATAAAACCCCCAAAATATTCCGAACACTATAAACCGGAAAAGTATTCACAAGAGCACATTTTCAGTTTTATTTGAGCCGCATGGACTTGCAAACCAGACAGCTACAGTTATACCAGCCTACAGCAGCACTTCTCTGTATAGAGAGCAAGTAGACGCCCACACATACATAAACAAGAAATGCAAACAGCCTGTGAGTCATCCCCAGCACTTTTTTATTAGAAGGAAATCCTATATAAGAGCTGTCATCTCAAACCAATATTCTTATGCAATAACTCAAAATGCCAGCATGAAACTTATTATTAGACATCAAAATGCATCTTCATGACGTCCATGTGTGTTTGTTGTTTTCTCATGTGGAGGGGAGGCAGAAACGGCTTAACAGTGAGGGAGTGTTTACTTTAACAGAAGAGATGATGATGATGATTGTGATTATGGTGGATGTTTTCTGGGAGGTTTGGAGGCGGTGGTGAACTGGTTCATTAGCTGCAAGAGGTTCAGTCGATGCAAGTCAACAAAGCAACGTGACTTGTTTGCAAACCTGCAAGCAATGTGCCACAATGGATTAAACTGCAGAGTAATACATCAGTGAGAGACAGTGAAGAATCAGGCCTTCGTTTAAGTTCTTGGGCTTGTTGCAAAACTATGCATTTATATGAAACATCCCAATTTCTTGGTTAGTGCCCATCAGAGCTTACTAATACAGCCTTCATCCTCTCTCAAAATGACACTGATAAATCCTACTCAATTCATTAAAAATGCATCTCTTGGAGGAAACTGGCACATGAAAAAGTTCTCTGCTTTACTCAATTCATGTCAACACTTTTTAAACCTAAAACTGAAATTATAGCAGTAAAATACATCATTTACTATGACGCAATACTCGACAACCTGTTTACATGTTCTTAATGCATTCTAACCTTTTGCCACGAATATGTTCTTGAATTGCATCAGCTGGAAGCTTACACAACTACTATTGTTTTAAGCCATAATTTGGATATATAGCAATATTCTGTAAAAAGGCTAATTTCTTTTAGACATTTGAGATGGAAAATGTACATTTTATCAAGTACATCTTACACCATATGTAGTGTTAGATGGGCTTTAAGTTACCCTGAGAATCAAACTCAAACAGTACTTGAACCTTCACTCTATAGTTTAATTCTCTACAACAAAAATTTGACAAAACAGGTTTCAAATTGCAAAACCCAAGAGCAGCAGATACAGTAGCAAGCAGCACCAACACTATAGCCACTATAAAGTTATGCTGAAAAATAATAAAAGTTTTAAAAATGCAAACCACAACTCCAGTGGAGTCGGCACCCAGAGCTGTAGTGCAATGATTTGCGACACCTTCCAATAAAGCTGGGACAGGGGCATGTTTACCACTGTGTTGCATCACCTTTTCTTCAGTAAGTGTGTGGGAACTGAGGACACTCGATTTGAAGTTTTGTGGGTGGATTTTTTTCTCGTTCATGTTTCATACATGACATTGTTGCTGTATTTTGCATCTCGTAATGTGTAACACATTTTCAATAGGAGACTGGTTTGAATAACAGGCAGACCAGTCGAGTACCTGCACTGTCTTGCTATAAAGCCACACTGCCGTAACATGCAAGATGTGACTTGACATTTCCTGCTAGAATAAAGAAGAACCTCCCTGAAAAAGACCTTGCTTGTATGGCAGAAGATGTTGCGCCATAACCTTTATAAACAGTACCTATCTGCATTAATGCTGCCTTCACAGATGTGAAAGTTACCCATGTCATATGGACTAAAATATCTCACACCATCACAGATGCTGTCGTTTGAGCTTTACACTACTCTGGATGGCCCTTTTCTTCTTTAGGCAGGAGGACATGAAGTCTATGGTTTCAAATATTAATTTGTAATGTGGACACTTTCCACATTGTGTCCGTCCATCTCGGATGAGCATCGCTCCAGCAGCATTTCTGGGTGTTGTTGATATAGGGCACCCAGCTTTTTGGAACATTTTGCAGGCATCCCATTAGGAAACAGAAAGTATTTGCAACAACAACAAAAAACTATACCTATGGAAAGTAGGTCACAAAAGATTTGAAAATCATTGAATTCTGTTTTTGTTCATGTTTTGTGTCAACTCTTCAATGGAAATGGTGGTAGTATGAATATACTACAACACCTATAAATGGTCTGGACAGAGGAACAAACAAAGGATGCTGAAAAACAACAGTTGTTTCCTTAGCTTTAGCTGCCAGTCTTTATTTGCTTCTTCTCAGCTTCAAATACATTTCTGACACATCTTTTTGTGGACTGATTATATATCATAAATCAAAATTATAAAGAGCACTTGTTACTAATAGATTTTGACTTTAAAGAGCAGCTCGGAGCTCTGCTGTCTTCTCAGGCAAGATCACAGACACACAAAAAGGAGCCAGTGTCTAAATAATTCAAAGAGAAACCCCAAACAGTCCATAAACAGTTTGTTCAACCTGGCACAAAAAGCTGACGGGAAATGGAAGGAGACTCCCGTAGGGGTGTTTTTTAATACCCAGGCCTAATCAGCTGCCCCTTAATGTGGGCCTTTGGCATTTACACACACACATGAACACACACTCAGACTGGCTCTAAAAGCTTCTTCAGGGCTACAATTAAGCAAACCAGCTTCATTACTATTCCGCCTGTTAGATGTAGCTGACGTTGACAAAAACACCCTCGACCTCTGCTGCCCTCAGCCCACCCGGCCTGCCTCTTCACCAACTTAACAAACAGAGAAAAAAACAACACAAAAAATAAAACAGAGGAGTTGTCGCAGCCTCTTCTGTCACTGCCTACGCTCTCATGGAGGTGGGAACTGAATTATCTACCTGACCTGACTCATAGGGAGCTCTATTCTTATGAAATCACTATTCCTGACAACTGGGTAAAATGTAAACAAAAAACAATCACCCCTCTTCAGCTAACTCTCTTTTCTCATTTTCCACTTTTCAGAGGGCTCATATGACCCTGAAGCATATGAAAAACAAGGCTGTGGTAATTAAATGTGAACAAAATGCCCCTCACCTCACAAACACTGTCTTCTCTACCTCTTTATTTCCAAAACATATTCTTATTCTTCTTTGAGGCCAATGATCCATCTCTTCATCCTCTAATTGGTTGCTAATGAGACTTTAGTTCTCTTCACCAGGTCTGCGAGACAACCTCAAACATACACACTCATACAAAAGATGGCATTGTGTGATGTACACATAAAAGTACACACAATTCCATGTTACCTTATCTCACTCCACTGCACACTTGCTTTAATTGCTCTCCCGACACTAAGTGTAATAAATTGCGGTTCTTAAATTATGCATGCTGTTCCATAACTCCAGCATGGACGCTTTTACAGGGACGAGCCGAGAGGAGACACTGACCTGTTTGCGAGAGATGAAATACATTGGCTACACGTGGTGTTGATCCTAGACATGGGTTATAGCTCATGCTCTGCAGCAGAATATTTGGCCTTTGGGAGGAATTGACTTTTAAGACGAGGATGTACACTGTAGAAATGGGCTGGGAGTACAGACTGAGCAGGGACCGCCATTGTGCACTAAAGACAAAAATGACTTATTTTGTGGTAATGTTTTTTGAAGTTTAGGGCTGTAGTATATCAAGCCTTAAGGATACATCAAAGATTTTTCAAATGAGATAAGGGTGAAACAATACCATTTACAAAAATACAGATTTATCTGTATTATTATTATTTTACAATATTTGTGTTATCATTGACTGATTCGTTAAGCTTAGGATATGTCTACACATGGATAAGGTTGTCCTCTATTTTTGAAATCAATCCCATCTGCACGGGTTTTCTTCATCCACACAAAAAAAAACAAAAAAACAAAAATGCACAAACACTGTTTAACAATTTTCATTATATGCAAAGTTTTTTCAGGTATATTTCCGTGTCTTAACAACACAAGTCTGACTGGTTTTAACATGTGTATTGAGTAAGTATTTGTTCATTTACATTTCAATTTGAGATGTATCTAATTGTCCTGTAAAATTATGTAATTAACTCTTTAACTACCAGCACAACTGTTTGGCAAAGGTCAAAAATAAACTCAGAGGTATTTAATGTTTTATAAAACAGAACAAATCAAATCGTTTGATTCCCTTAACATTTCAGGGAATGGAGAAAATTACAAAAGAACCAAAAACCAGGTATTTTCCTGGTGTGGGATTGAAAGGTTTAAAAAGTTATGAATTGATTACCTGATGACCTTAAATGCACATATATTTGGGACAAAATCAATGAGAAAAGGCATAAATGTTTCCAAATAAAACTAGAAAAGCACTTGGAGAGCACAGACCTCCGCCAGCGCCACAGTCCTTAGTCATATTGTGATTTTGACCATAAATATTTTATATATATATATTTTCACCATGGCGGCCAGACACTGATCCGGATCAACACCAAAATCGAATCAGTTCTTCCTTTTCCCATGCTAACCATTTCCTAAAAAATTTCATGAAAATCCATCCATTACTTTTTGAGTTATTTTGTTCACAGACGGATGTACAGACAGACAAACAAACTCTCCCGAAAACAGAACCTCCCTGGAGGAGGTAATAATAAAAATAACTTCAAATGGATGATACTGAGTTGGACAAGCACAAACTGATGAATAGCTATATTATGTCATCAAAGTTAAGTATTTAAAGTTATAATGATGGTGATTGTATTAAAAGCTTTTAGCTTTTTAAACCTTTAAATCCCACTCAAGGGAAATACTAGTTATTTTGGTGTGTTTACAGTTGTTTTTGTATCCTAAAACACTGACAAAAACAATGCGTAACTTTTTGACACTTTAAATATTTCTGAATTCATTGACCTTTGCCAAACAGTTGAGCTGGAAGTTAACAGGTTAAAAAGTCTTGTGAGATCTCCTGTTGGTTTCAACAGCTGTTGTAACCCCAGCAATCCTATTTACTAAGAGATTAAAATGTCTCGGGCATAATTTCAACAACAATTTGAGACCCCAGACTACTAAAAATGGAACCTTTCAAAATAAAACTCAGTTTAAGAATAAATACTAACTGATTCAATTAACTGACTGATGATTACGGATTTAATTAATAAATCATTGCAGTCAAATCCCTGCTTACTATCTAAACTGCATTGGCAACATTTGGAAAAGTGAGTGAAAGTGGCATGTTGCAATGATATTGTTCCCTCTTAAACACGTCCTCCCATCTTTAGAAATGTTGCATATTAAGGATGCGTTAATAATCAATTTGCATTTGAAATAAATCATATTTATAAAGCTTCAAAATCGATTCAAAACATCCATGAATCATACAACATACCTCATACTGCGATGTATCTAAATTGTTGTAATAGAGATGATACAATCATTACAATGACAGGATCTAATTGTCATGAACACATTTTATTGTGCTATTTTCTGTCATGTTATCCATGACTCTTTGTGCACTGCAGGCAGAAGCAGATGCTGCAATAAACACTTTAATTAAAATAATAGGTTATGCATTGTGAAACTATTTTTATCAAAAATGGATTTTGAATCAGATAGTGATCCCAAGAATCAGAATTGAACCAGATTGTAACCTACTGGAATGTTCCAACCTTTATCAGACTGGTATCCTTTTTGGTTAAAGATGTCAGAGGATCATTAAGTCAATCTATTTTTGATGCCACCAGTAAATTAAATTATCTAAATCTGCTAAAACCCATTGAGAAGTGATCTTGGGCTCATTTTGCTTGACTTAACTTGTAGTTTTGGTCAAGTCAGAGTCAAGTCAAACTATCTACATGGCACATTTAAAACTACATCATCATATTTAAATATGTTTAAAAACTTGGTGTGGTACATGTGGGAAAGCAGTAATAAGCAGGCTTAGAGCAGTGTTGAGTGTGGAAGCAGATGTGTGACATAATTAAAAAAAAAAAGACACTAAATTGAGCAAATAAGAGCCTTGAAAAGTAAAACTGCCAGAGCGAGTTAAATTATAATGAATTAATTTTGCCCGGACTGACAAATGGTGCCCATAACACCAAAATGAAACTCATTACATTAGAAATTGTGATTAAAGCCTTTTCTTTTTCATTTCATAGGATCAATGTCAAATTTAGTTAAGTGTTGGAAATGCAATTTTGGAGCAAACTCCCTCCAATTAAGCCTGCCAGAGTGTTGTGACAAAGACTCCCAGCTCTCCCCTAATGCACTTGGAAAGAGAAAGCACTGAGGCAAATCAGGCGTTTGCCTGGATCAATGTCTTCCAGCTGACAGCGACTCCATAGCAGTCATCCAAGTGTTTGTGATTAAGTGCAAACTGCAGCCAGAGAGGGGAGGGGGGCCTTTAAATTGATTTACATGTGTTTATGGTGTGTGTGCCAGCATTCGTGCTGCTTAACATGATGCTGTGAAACAGGACCCTGAAGGAAACACTTCCATATTACATAATTTTTTGAAGAATGCTGTCAGCTATACTCTTTTTCATTTATTCATCAGGTTTTATTTGGTTTTCAAATATGCACCATCATCATCATTTACTTGCAACTTAAACTGAAGGAAATACTATTTATTTATGTGCACATAACAGCTGGCACACTGTAGGAGTTACACTCTTATTTACTTTCATTCCCCACCTGTCTAATTATTCTTGTCATCTGAGAGGTGTTGTGTTGTTGATGATAATTATACAGACTTAACATGAACACATGAGATGTGGCTTCCTTTGCCACATACATAGTTAGAAACATAGTTTGTTTCTGTAAATAAAGATGAGCAAAGCAGAGATTTAGGGGATTTTACACTATAAGATCAACATCAATTTCTTACCAATCATACTGGAGTCAAGAAACTCAATAAAGTTGTTTTGGTTTTCATAGAGCAACACGCAAATACCAACATGGTGCTTTTCATGTCATGTGGCTGACATTGCACATCCTGTGATATCTCCATTGCTCATTAACATATTGTGATGTTAAAACAATACATTGTTCATCCCTGTTATCATCAGTAATTTTGTGCCATCACATGGGTTTTTGGAATACTGTCATCACCTGTTACAACAAGCACGTTGTGTTGTGCTCATGGAAGGCTAAATCACTGTTCTGATCAGAGCCTGAATTTGTCAGCCCTTTGCCTGACCGTAAGAAACGTTGCCTGCCTTGACAACAAATATATCTTTCAGTCTAGTAATACACTCTCCACTGCATGTTTAATATTTTCACATATCCCCAATAAAAAGTAAGTATTCTTGCTTTATTAGGGCTTTTTATATCGAGGTTTCAACATAGACTATGTGCTATTGTCAGAAGAGATTTAACCTTAATAACAGCAGTTTTATGGCCCTTTTCCACTAGCACGCCTTGGACCTACTCTGTTCGGCCCTACTCGATTTGCAGCGTGTTTCCACTAGCCTGGTACCTCCTAAAACAAGCTAGTTTTAGTACCTAATCCGCTCTGGTTCCAAGCAAGCTGAGTCGATACTAAATGATGACGTCACCGACTGCGGGCTACTGATTGGTCAGCCAATGTCGTCATCGATGAGTCAAGACCGCGACGAACTAGCATGCTAGCGGTAGCTACCATTAGCTTACCCTCATACGTCTTTTCTATGCAGCTCGATTGCTCTCGTCCTTGGATTCATTCTGTTGTATCGCTTCCAAAACTTTCCTGTGCTTCTCAAGGGGTATTTCTTCTTGCCACCTGCAGCCTTCTTCTGCTTTCCTTTTTTACTCAGTTTGTGACAAAAAGCCACAGACTGTTGTGTCGCGCTCAAAATGAAGTCACTGCAGAGCCGCTCAGCTGTTTACAGCAACACTACTTCCCGCTGGGTAGGCAACTGGGGCTAATGGAAAAGCAGCAAAAGGCGAGTAGAGTAGAGCCGGGCAGAGTCGAGTAGAGTAGGGCTAATGGAAAAGGGCCATTTGTCTCCATTACAGCATCTTCACCAGCTGTTTCTAGGTGTTTTAAATCAATGAATCCCTAGTTTGAATTCCAAACTGGTTCGAGAAGCTGGTTGAGTCCAAATCTCAGCTAGGATAGTTACTGAAACTGGGCTTTTTCACAATTAAAGCCCTGATTTATGACAATGTCAGAATGCTTTATTTGGAACAGCCTCAACAGGAAATAAATGCTTTCAGTTGCAGCTCAGATGAATCTCTATTTACAGCTATGATATTGAGAAATAGATGCGTGTTTTGAATTTTGATTTGTTTTGTTGTTTGTGTTTGAGTACTTGTTAAACTTAGATGTATGTTACTGCCATGCATCAGGCCGGAAATCTGGCATGTCTGCAGGGAAATCTGCAGAGAATCTCAGACTTTAGCATTCCAGATTCACTGCTTTATCCATAGCTTCAATCTGTAATTAAATGTGATTACTAACTCTCAACAAATAAAACTGATACGGGGAGTTGATCAAGATTTTCTTAAGTTTATAATAAGATAAGGACACAGTTTAATATGAAATAAGGAAGGAAGTGTTGCATAACATCCATTAATTTCCTACCAATTGTTTTATCGTGCATGAATTCAAACTTTTGTTCAAATCAAAGCCTTGCAATTCAGACTCTTTATGTCCCCTTCATTCACAATCAGCACCTTCGTATAGCAGTCCAGCTGGATGCTACAGTACCTACATGGAGGGTACAGATGCTGCTTGATAACTCCCACAGCGTTAAAAGCTTTTGTGTCATTCATTTTGATTGCTACCTTACAACATGCTTATGCAAGATTATTCATGATTATTGAGTTGTATGGCTTCTCCTCAAGTAATTATTGTTCCTCTGAGAGAAGGTGTGAAAGTGGAAGCTGAGTCAGAAGATCAGTCTCACAGATTTGTGAGATCTTTTTAATCTCCTTCCTACATTAGTGTGCAGTGATAGTGCTTACACAATTAACAACCTTTTCCACTGAGTGGGCTTCTTATAGGAATAAAAAGGGAGATATAAAAGACATTGAATGAGTGTTTTCATGCTAAAAAATAACAGCCTGAAGGAAGATTACAGCCTCATGTCACCAATGCTTTTTATGTAAATCAGCTGGAGGAGGAAATTTTGATTGAACTTTTCCTGATTGCATCAAGGAGTAAATGTACACAACAGTAAACAAACAGCTGCACTTTAGTAAACACTGTTTTCATCTTAATTATGAGCCTATGAGGGATGTTTGGTACCCCGTTTAACCCCCTTCATGAAGGGCGATAGATTTGAAGCTGCAATCAGAGGACGAGAGTTTCTATCACAAGTACACAAAAGAAATACATACTAAAAACAATTCCAAATTAGCTGGCACATATTTAGATGCAAAATACATTTGATTGAACACAGCAGACATTCCAGATGTTTATTTAAGTGTTTACTTGACACACAGTCCCAGTCCCATCACCTGTTAACAATAAACCTGCTCAGCTGGGGAATATTCAGTGTTTTTATCAACATAACACAACTTTTTCAGGAGTTTCTTTCCCCTTTTTTCTTGCATTAAATAAAAAAATGTACAAACTGAAAAAAACAAACATCTTTTTAAGGTTTAAACACTGAATATCTCATCTTTGTGATGTTTCCAGTTAAATATAGGTTGGAAAGAATTTAAAAATCAATACAGTCTGTCTGTACTTACATATGATACAGAGTCCCAACTAATTTGGAACTTTGTTTGTTTATTTCAATTATGTATACAAGGTAATTTGCATCACCAGTCTCAGAAATAAAGTATGGCATTCATTGCATAACAGACCTCTGTATATATAACATGTCACTTTCTTTGACGTTTGAAGAACTCTGTGTCCCGATTCTTCCACCAACCTGTTGCTACGGGAAACTGTTCAGGCTGTTGTTCGATATGATGCAAAGCAGCTATTTATAAGAAATCATCTAAATGCATTTTAGCTTCCTGCAGACATGACCATGTGAAGAAGGATCTGTTCCCCTGAAGAGGAACTTCATTTCAACAAACAACAGGACTCAGGCTGACCGGAAAACTGACTCACTCAGTGCACGACTTCAGAGCTGATATGGTTTTTAATGACTACAACCCCCCACACCAAGCTATGTAAAAAAAGGAGTGATGCTTACCTGTGTTGGAGCCTGATAGGTTGTATCGGGAATTTGCTTTTTTGATGATGTTTTCATGGATTTGCGACCACTCACTCTCAGTGTTACACCTGAGACAGAAAGATAAGTCAGACAACACAAAATGAATCGTAGAAGCCTGAAGACTGTATGTAAAAAGAAAGTGAAGTAAGAAAGTCAAGAATATTCTTGGTACACCACTTTAATAAGATAATGTTTACAGCACAGAAATTTGAATTCCAAATAGGAAAGCACATTGTTACTGGCAGCATACATGCATTGGCACACATGCTTAATTATTAAAGGGTGATGGTAGTCTAGTGATTTGTAAATCCTGGGGATTTAAAACTTTGCTGTGCCAAGTGAATTGCATTAGCCTAATGCCAAGGCTGCTCTCTAACATAATTTCTTGGAAAGAATTGGCAATTTTCTTGATGTTTCCTTTTATCAGTTCGGGATTCATTATTTAGTCACATATTACTTTAATTCATTGTGTCTTAACAACATTTTATGTTTGTACTTGAGGGGAGGTGCACAATACGTGTCTTTCATGTGTTTCATCAAGTTTCCTCAGTTAGCAGTCCTCAACGTTGCCTGTTTCCTACTGCCTCAAAAGAGTTGGACAGAGTATCTTACAAACAGTCTTTTTTGAAACCTTTGCCTGCGTAAGACCTTACAAAGCATTACCTTAGGCCTTGCTGTTGTGCTCAGAAACAACCTGGACTTCACAAAAGAGTTTAGCTTATCCTTACTCATTTTAAGCCTCCTACACAAATGTTTCTGTTCAGTTAATCACTGCTTCAACATACATAGGAAAGTAATGACCTTTAACATCCGTTTGGTGTAACTAGGTTATCATACACTAAAAAATTTGCTGTCTGAAAAGTGTGCTGTTTCTTGTGAAATCGTCCAAAATATGAGTCTACAGGTCTTGATTGTTGCCCTCCCCCCAACCCCCTCAACCTCAGCCCTCATCTCGCCACCAGGAGTTGCTTCTAAAGTTAGCAGAGGTAACATACACTTAAAAATAAATTTTTAACCAAACTACTTATCCCTCCAATTCTGAATCTTAGAGGTAGAGGTAAAAATGTGAAATGCATGCTACAAGTGAAGTTCAATTGTTTATGATTGGCTCCTGCACCAAATGAGGACAAGTCCAGAAAAACAAGTACTTACAGTAAATTCTAAGACATCATAACCTAATTCTGGAAACATTCAGTTCAGAATTGTAATGCTAATCCAAGTGAAACCCTGCTAGCACCATGGCAGGTGTAGGAAAGGTGGTTGTATTTTCCTTCTGTTGGCCAGTCGGTCTGATCCAGCTATAAAGTAGGTCAGGGTAGTGTGTCAACAGGAGCCTTTTCTATCCCTCAGGGCTTTGTGTGGACCAGGCTGGACAACAAAGTCGCTTTAAAGCCACTGTGTGTGCAATACAAAAGAAAACAGTGATTTGCTTAATTAAGTCTTTGTTTTGTGCAATTGCTTTAACAATGTTACTGTACTACAAACAAGCAAAAAATGACCTGAATTTTGTTGCTTTGTAGCTCTATCCAAGGGAATTCAATGGCTGAAAGTGTTTATGGCATGTATTGAGCATTTTCAATAAAATGCTAATGTATGAAACATTAAAGAAAATCTTTTAAAAAGGAGCAATTTAATATTTGGAAAATATTTCCAATATTCCATATCCGTGGATCAAAGCCAGAACCAGCAGATAGTCTGCACTGGATAAGGGTCCCCAACATGACCAATTTGTTTCAAATGAAGTTCTTCAGTTATTGAACAACATCAAAAATGGTCAGTTATAGGTTTGAAATGCACTGGAGATGATCCACTTTACATTATAAGGTCACAACGTATCCTTCCAAGCAGATTTCATGATCAACACAACCGTTTTTTTGGACACAACCCCTTCCTCCTTTTAGCCAAACCCTTCCCTACTGTCTCTACACTTGTCCCCCTACTTCCATCCTGTATCACTGTCGACTGTCTATGAGACCGGCAGAGGGGGCGTTTACACGGCTCCATTTTCAGCCTGAAACAGAGAGTTGTCATTGTGTTTTCACCTCCTGTTTACATGAGAACGGTGCGTGGAGTACCTGAATTTGCAGACTCTTGAAACCAGGGTCCAGAGTGGAGCTTTTTGAAAATACATTTCAGCCCCGGAGGGTGATGCCTATTCCATCACAGAAGACAGTAATAAAAAACACTCTCCTGATATCTATCTGTAAAAGTACCACCACTTCAAAAACAAGGGCACAGTTGCGCTGAATTTATCAGCTCCCTTGTTTTTCTTGCCTTTTACGGAGATTTATCAACGACACGTCTCTGTTGAAAATGTTTAACTCTCAGTCCCACCACAGCAGCAGTTTTCAAACTAAGAGACTGGATCAAAAATTAGCTGGATTAGCTTCATACAATGTTTGAAACAATGTAACAGGTAAACTCACAGCTGAACATGCAGCAGTGTTCTGCCCTCTCTCTGCTGCTGGTCACACAGAATGCTTTGGTCTGCACTAGCAAACGGCGTGATTACTTCACAAGTCAATCAGGTAGCTTTATCCCCTCTGGTCCCACTGATTATGCGAGGCCCATACTGGTATCATTTACATGACTCTCACGCTTATAGAGTGAATGTTTTTATTGAATTCAGGGCTCCGTTCTGGCGCTTGCAAATGTCAGAGCACCGAGCACCAAGCACCAAGCACCGCCCCCTAACCCCCTGAAAGGTGAGTGATTTTCATGCCTGTGTGTTAGATAGTGTGTAGTGACTTCTCTCCACTGATTGAAACCCAGAAACTGCTATTTAATTTCTCTATTGACTGACAAACAGACTCAAAGTTCACAGGCTACAACAGGCCCTTCCAATCATCAATATGCTATGACATACTGGGATTGTAGATGGTTTAGTTCCTCTCCCTAAGGTTGTTAATATGCCGTAATGTCCTTGGGCAATTACGTAGAAACTTATGCCTTCTGCAGTATGTTCTATTATCTCCTCAACATGTTAGCATTGAAAAAAGATCATTACCTGTAGCCAGCAGTCAGTTTGGTGAACTCTACCAATCAAACATTATTGTTTCACTTCAGGACAGGGTGTAGTACATTTTTTGGGAACACTTTACTTTAGAGGTCAGCAAATTTCATCGCACTTAGGTAATAATTAGACAAAGTTTTTTCTTATTTCTCAAAAATTACCCCCAGAATTTCATGAGAATTTCATGAAAATTAGCACATACCTTCTTTAAAATAATTTCCAATTTTTATTGTCTCAAGTCAGAATTGGTAGGTCACTGTTTTTTTCCAGTTTCTTTGAAATTTACTCCAAATTGCAGGGTAAGAGGGTGACGATTAGCGAACAATTTATTTGAAATTAAATCACAACCCACCACAGAATGTTTTGTGGTGGGCCTATGATTATAGGCCTAAATATAAAGGTATATCATTCATCTCTATTTTGTATGTGATCTCAATTATGCATATCAACAAACTTGGTACTAAAGAACTTGGTGAAATTAAATAACAAATAGCTAACTATCAACTGCTGACTGGGAAATTGAATTATTCACTTAAAATTTTAAAGCTAATTATCACAAGAAACAATGAACCTAACTTCTGTATTCAAGAACTAAGCAGCTATTTATCAACTGCTTCTCTTGATATAGCAGAAATGTTAGGATACTACTAAAAACGTTTTGTGGTGGGTTGTGATTTAATTTCAAATAAATTATTTGCTAATCGTCACCTTCTTACCTTGCAATTTGGAGTAAACTTTCAAGAAACTGGGAAAAAAACAGTAACCTACCAATTCTGACCTGTGACAATACATTTGGGAATTATTTTAAAGAAGTTATGTGCCAATTTTCACCAAATTCTCATGAAATTCTGGGCATATTTCAAAGAAATAGGAAAAACTTTGTCTAATTATTACCTAAGTGCGATGAAATTTGCGGACCTCTAAAGTAAAGTGATGCCCATTTTTTCCACAAAATAACAATTAAAGACTGCTTTCTTTAGAACAAGGCTGATAAAATATGTGCTTGAGTCCTCTCCAGGCACATGTATCATCATTTTCCTCTGAGGTAGCCCACGATAAGTCTGGCCTGGATGGTTATTACACTATGGCTAGTGATCAAATTAACAAGAGCTGCCTAGAGTGAGGGGCTGCCAATAGCTAATGGCTAAGTGGTTTTGGTCTGCGCACCCATATGCAGAGGCTGTTGGTCTTGCTGCAGGTGGTTTAAGTTCAAATCCAATCCTAATTCCCAAATGTCTTACCCTGATCTCTGTCTCCTCTTACCAAGTCTTGCACTGTTCTAACATCATTAAAAAAACTGGCACTTGTGCCAAAAAGGAATCTGTTGCTGATTTTGCAAAAGAGGGAATGTGCACCATCCTTCTCTCGTCAAGTCCCGGGATAAATGTAGTTCCATGGTAATTGCAAAGGTTAAAAACTGTCCGAAACAATAAGTCATAACTGCTCTTAAATGGTCAATTTGGATGTTATCTTCTTCAGTATTTACATAGTGAAGTTTTTTTTTGTTGTTTTTTAGATACAGGATGAATATTAAAACTTGAAATAAGATAACGTATACTACTTTGAAGGATGTGCATTTAAATATGTTATTTTCAGTGACTTACGCGTAAACCTTGAGCAGGTGGTCATCCTTGGAGTCAGCAGTAAGGAGATCTGCTATGCTTACGACAGCACAGCCAAAAGGCCGCCTGTACTGTACACTACACAGATTCTTCTTTTCACCTGCTCCCATTCTCCCTGCACACACACAAAAGAAGCAGCTTCAGTCAAAACAGCACTGCTGCAAAAGCCCAGGAGATTTAAAAGACATGTAGCTCTCTGTGCAGATAAAAAAGCTCCCACCTATTCTTATGATGTGAACAACGATGTAGACATCTTTTCGTAAATCACTGCTTCCCAAATCCTGACATAAACACAGAAAAACATATTTGAGTATCAGATTCAATCCTTGTAAACAAGCCACAGAACTGACTGTACTTGCTGTAAAAAATCACTACAAATACATTCTTGTTAATGTATACTCACCACAAATAGCGTGCATTGTCTCTCTGTCTTCTCCGGCGACTTAGGCAGCCCGCTCTTATTCAGCTTTACAAAGAATCTTTCACTGTAAGAGAGGAAAACAAAAAGAGGGGACACACATTTAGATGAATGGGGTCAGGAGTGATGTCTGAGTGTTGCCATAAACAACTTAATCCAAGCCCCTGCTAACTGAAACAGAATAAAGATGAGAAGTAATGTGAAAAAATCAAGTCTGTTAGCACTGGACACAAGAGGAAAAGCCTTAAAGCTCAGACTTCTAACTACAGCAGAATGAAAGAGGATATGTGGCAGTAGAAAGAAATGCAGAGTGAGCACAGACAGAAGGATAAAGGGAGAGAAAAAATGTATAAAAAGCTTGAATTACTGAACCGTATCTTCAACACGACAGATTTTCTGTAACATATCCGACAAGAACATCCACACGGTGCTTCTTAACAGCTGAATAAAATATTCAGTACTTTTCACATTGTGGATTCTTTGACACAATTTAGACAGGATACTGGACTGTCAGCAAAACAGTAATGTGTTAAAGGAGAAAACATATAACCTTAGTCTCATAATGTCACATATACACCGACATCACTATTGTTAAGGTAAAAACAGTCAAAAGGCCACCTGAAAAATGACCTGCTTTGAGCTTTGTCCTGTATTTTTAGGTACAAAAATTACTGGTTACTTTTGTTTGGTATAAAGATTGGGTCGTGAGTCATAAATGATTCAGTTGCAAAGTGTGACAGTTATGTGCAATCACATAAAATTGCACAGTTTGTGCTGAGCTTAACCATAACCATGAAACCATGGTTACCTAAAGGAACTAAAACATCCCAAAAAATAACATTAAAATTAAAAGAAACTGAAAAAAATGAAAACATTAAAAAAAGAAAATTAGGTACAAAAAAACAAACAAACAAAACTATCATCCAAAAAATGAGCCAGAAGATGGATGGAGATATTTCCCTTGAAAAGTCAAAAGATGCATGTTGATACTAAATTTTATTGTAAAATTTCTCACATATTTTGATCATTTTTAATCTAAACCAAATCAGAGGAAGAGATACTTTTTCCGGACCAAAGCAGAAATGCTTATGCAGCTGTAAATATTACTGGAGACAACTGGAAATGTGAACTGTCTGGCTTCAAGTAAAACCAATCCTGAATCACACTGCTGCACATACTTGACAAAAAGAAGTTTAAGACCTTCACAAAGCAGACTGAACTTTCCTGAAATAAGAACCCTGGCCTCAGACGCCTTACACCCACTCTTTGTGCTGGCTGGAAATTAAGCGCATGTCGGTCAAAAAACAGAAAAAGGACGGAAACTGCTCGCCTTTTCATTCTCTGTGCTCTCTGTCCTCGCTCTGTATCTCTAGCACACGCTTTAAAGAGATGCAGCGGACACTTCCTGCTGGGCCCGTCTCGTCCTGGCTGGCGAGCTGAGGACTAATCCAGTTAGGTGACTTTCACAGTCCGCCGATAAGCAGAGAGAAAACCTTGTAATGCAGCCGGGCCTGACAATGAGCCAAGGCGCTGGCACCGATAGCCAGAGCCAATTCAGACAAGAGCAGAGTATACCCGACAGATCCTATACAGCTTGACTTCATGCTTCATACATCAACAATGGATTAGCATGTTTTCATAATAGTCTGAGCTATTAAAGCCTGTCTCCCAAGCTTAAAAGTTGCCATGTCTGACGTAAAAATGCGTCTGTTTCTTGCAGTGTATTTTGTGTATGTAGGGCAGTGGGCACTCATGTTTGAATTAATTAACCCTCTGATTATTAATTATACAAATCACTTTCCATACACATATTCCTTCTGTAAAGTTTTTTCTCTGGTAGTGGGATGAACCATTAGGGAACAAATTCGATTTGAAGTTGGTAGTTCCTCATTAGGTGCTCCCTGTAACTTTCCAGACCATTTCATTGGCCTTATGGAGACAGATTCCTATGCATTAGACATGAGACATGCTCACATTTTCCCAAACCCTAATTAGCGCCTTATTGTTGAAATCCCAACTGCCAATTAACAGGCACTCTTGCAAACACACACACACTGCTCCTCATGCTCCTCTCCCTCCACACAGCTGCAGCATGTTGATCACCAGAGTGTCCCCCCAGTGGGACCTTATCTCCCTCTATCACTGCCTGCATTAGCATAACATGAATGGCCCATTTCCCTCCCCTCTGGGCCCACAGTGCACTGGCTATTCCCTCTCCTGATATCGATGATTGCATTCGGAGCCATGCACTTGCCCAATGATGGGGGTAGAGGGGGGATGGGCCAATGAGTGAGTGGTGTTAAACACTGAGTAAATTAACAACCACTGTTGCCTCCCAAGTACAAGCCAAGTACCTGAAATCTACCCAAGAGTCAGTTTGGCAAGAGGAGAAAAAGGCTTCTGAACACAGCAGCTAAGAAGCCATTTTCATCCATGAAATTTTCAGCAAGTTTTAGGGTTTCCTTACATTCCCATATAAGGATTCACACTTGTCCTTGTGGCAGGAGGTTTTCATACAAGTTGCTTGTCAGTCAAGAAAGAGGTAGAGAGAAGGAAAATAACTGAGGTGGAAAAAGGAAACTGTAAGGACCAAGGCCTTGTCCACAATTTGACAATACAGCTTTTTGTGCAATTGGTGTTCTGTCCACACATAAAAGAAAAACTCCTGCCAGAAAAATGAGTTCCAAAAACTGTTTAGTGTGTCTTTGCGTGGAAAAGCAACATGCTGTTTTAGGGGGAAAAAATGTTGTTCTTGTTTTGAGTTTTGCTGACTGGACTGTTTACATGACAACATTTAGGATCAGACCTGTATTAATATTTCACAAGTGATGTATTGACTAATGACCTATAGCTGCATACTTCTGTGGTTACTGTAGTAACAGCCGATGTTGACACTTACAGGAGTATACAAGGTTAAAATAACAGAATTTGATCAAGATTATTAGCTCAGATTGAAATATAAACAAAGATATATTCACTCAAAACGCCTGTTAACACCAGGTTACATAGCTACAACTTAAACTGTTAAACCTGTCAGATCTGTGGTCAGTTGGAGATGATAATAAAACTGCATTTGTGTAAAATTTTACATATTTGTGTGTACAAGGAAATTATTAAAAACTTCATGCATGTGTTTATTATTTCTTTTAAAGCAGATGTTGAAAACTCCTACTTTGGAAAATAACAAACATCTGTCTGTTTGTTTGTTTGTTGGCCCATCTGTCCATTCATTGATTGTGAGCACAATAACCCAAAAAGTTGTCACAAAAATAGATTTTAAAGAAGTTTTAAGGAATTACAGTCATGGAGAAAGGGGGAAATATTTAGATTTAGGTGGTGGTGATCTGAACCTAGATGCTGATCTAAGATTTTTGTAAAAGATTTGCAATTACTATGAGATTGGGCTGTTTTTTACATTTCTGCTTATAACTCAAATAGTTCTTGGGTCGGATGAAATTTGCATGAAAGTCATGGCAAAAGAGAGAGGGGATTAGATTTTGCTGGTGTTTAAATACAGATACTGACATTAATGTTGTAAGGGTCTTGATAATAATACACAACAGGGCAGGGATGTTGGAATATCCAAGTTGCATTTTAGATAGAATGTCATCAAGAATATCCTCTTGGCCAGAATTTTTACACAAGAATTCATTGTAATGACATTCCCATTTTCGAAAATCTGATTTCCAAGGTAAGTGGAACGTACCATTAATATTACATGAGGTTTCATAGCACATAACATGCAGGCATGCTTAGGCCTGAGCTAACAGAATAACAATATAACTTTTAACAGATTTACTCCCTCATTTTGTCATAAAATGCACCTTAAGAGACAATAAAGATATGAGTTATTAAACAGATTTAAGTGTAATGTGTTATACAGAAATACAGTCAACTTGCTATCCACTCACCCAGAACAAGTGTCTAAGTGTAAAGAGGGTTAAAAGGCACAACAAGTACACAAAAAAACATGCACACACCAAAATATATCCACTCATTCTTGGCAGCCTTAATTAGATCCCAGCATATTGATTGTTCAGTGATATAAGAGTGGCAGTGAATGTGTGAGTCTGACCTTAAATAGCACCAAATCTTATAAAACAACAAGAGCAACAGTGTGAGTGCTCTACTGTGCCCTGCAGTGTTTGTGTGTCCTGCTGAAGAGCCAGACAATGAGCCCGTATCACACACAAAGACACTGCCATGATGCACTACAGCTGCTGGTGTTGGCATGGTGCTTGGACAACGGGGTCGGACCCCCATCTGGTCTCTGACACAAACACACAGAAACACACACATGCGCACGCATTCACACTGAACTCACGGGGGCTCAAAGGAAAGCTGGCAATGGCTTGGTGCCAGGCAAGTTGTGTAAATTTGTGTGTGTATGACCAGACAGTGGGAGATAATGTTGGCGAGCTGCCATTGCGAGATTTTTCTTGAAGATCAACCCTTGAAGACACAATGGAGAAGCTCCCTTTCTGCATTTTCCCCTTCGTACTGTAATTAGCTGATTACAGGAATGAGCTTCACTGTGGAGAAAATAGAGCTCTGTATCTGTTTCTCTTATTTAGACTGTTTTAATGTTGATTTTCTGAACAACAGTTCGATATTTGTAGCTGTTCAACATTTTTGGGAGACACTTGAACTTGACAACAAAAGCTAACCTCATTTTGTTGAAGAAAATAAGCTGTTAATCCACTTCATCTGCATGACTGAGCTTATGGAGTCTAATTACTCTTACCTAGCAAAGGAAGGAATAATTAGAAGCAGGAAAAGGGAAGCAGAGGGAGGAAGCACTTCAAGTGGAACTTAATACGATACCAGTGGATGCTAATTACCACTTCAAGACAAAGAGTGGGTTTGAGAATTGTTGCAAAAGTCTATCTTCATTATCTACGGACCTTTCATTGAGTAATTTCATGTAAAAGACGAAAGGACAAAAATCCGGTATGATTTCCTTCCATTGTCTGGTCATCAGTTAGAGCCCATTGGTTCATGGTGGCAAGTCGTAGAGTGTAGACGTTAAAATGAAGGCAGAGTTAATGACATTACGGTGCCAAGCAGCACTGACCAGACCAACTAACACCAAGTAGCTCAGTAAACTTATCAGACTGGACTTGCGGGATGTCCACACAGAAGAATTCAGACGTATCTCAACAAGTTTTTAATCATAAAGGCATCCACATTTTTCAGAACATTATTAGTGATTATGAGCATACCCTTGTAGTAATCAAAAATGGATATATAAACCCAATTCAAGTCAAAATATGACCTCTTTAATAACACTGGCTGAGCTCTAAGCCTGTAAGGACTGTAGCGAGGGGCAAACTCAAAGCCTGTGATGTTTACAATGAAGAATTCAAGTCTTTTCAAACAAATGCGCATGACAAACAGTTGTTTAGATTTCTTCTGAGTATATCAGCACTTTATTTAAATGGAGGATTAAAAAATAGTGAGAGGTGCATGCTGGTAAAAAGTTGCGCCAACACACAAACTCTGTCTAGCGATGTTTATCTGCTCATTCTAAGCAACAGTGCTGCCATTTTTAGCAGCACCAGTTTATTTGCCATTATGTAAATGTAGTTGCTGTGCTTGTTAGAATGGTGGATGTCTTAACATGTTTTACTGATATGTTGGCTGCATCAGTGTATAAGCTGCAGCACACATTCTTAATGAAAACTGGAATTAAGTGCAGCCTGCACACTTAATTTTACTGCACTTTGCAATACTCTTTAACTCTTTAACCAGCTGCTCTTAGCTCATCTTGTTTGGAATCAGTAACTCAAACAAGAGCAGTTATTTTGTATTTAAGACAAATATGCATTGCTATATTTCAGAACTAAATACAAATCACAATTGAAGTATTATCACTTTACTTTGTAAAAGAAAAAAGGGTGATGTTGTAATTTATACTATCAGAGATTTTTTTCTGTACTTAAACATTAACATTTGGTCTTTTGATGCCAATATATGAGAGACAGGACTACCGTGAAGAGTCAAAAATTAGGGGGGAGAAAGGGAAGAAATGAAGCACAGGCTGAGTTAGAGCTAGGTTGTCTGCCTCTGGGGAACACAACCTTTTGAGGAAGTTCTTAAACAGGAGTCATATCCATTCACAAAGTGAGCTCAATCCTATCTATGTAAAACATCTGGATAGCTGTAAAAAATAGTGATAAACATAACGGTGCCTTTGAATGAGGAAGTGTTTACTATGCTTACAAAAAGACCATCTAAACAAGCCCCTCATATATTCACAGCTTTTTAGTGAAATTTAAATAAAGTGTAAAGTTTACAACATCACAACATGAGTTCGAGAGTTCCCACTTAAAGGCAGTAGCGTGATGGACCAATTATCATGATATATAGAGTGGTTTGAGTCAAGGCATCTTGTCTCTGTGGACATATAACCCCTGTCAGCCATTCCAGGCATCAAAGAAAAGCAATATTGATAAAGTCAGACTTGTTGACAATTATTTTGTTTGCCTCTGTAAGTCTCAAAGAGACATCATATTAATTTTTAGTAAATTTTATCTGCTTAAAAAATCCCTGGAGGAGCTTCAAGTACCTCTGGAATAATGGCACAATATTTTTTGTCCAAATGAATACACTTGAACCCTTATTCGTTGGTGAAAAAAGTCAAAAGTCTGGAAGAAGAACCTCCTCCCCCCTGACCTCTGTATTCTTACCACAGAAGAAAAACTCATGGTACAAAATTTAGAGAAACTTGGGTCAACTAAGTTTGCATAACAGTGAGATTTTTTTCCCACCGATGTGATGAATAATGAGTTGGATTTTCAACAGCAACAGAAGTCGGAGATACTGCACGCTGGAACAAAAATAAGTCCCATCAATGTCACCCTTGTTCCTCTGATGTGACCCTGTGGGGCGGAGAGGAGCGTCGAACACAAGCATGACTTATCAAAAGAAGTTTCAGCGCTCATTTTTCAGCCCACCGTTTCTTTTCCTTCCCTGATGAATCCACTTTGTTTATGACATGAAGTGCAATTTCTTCTCTTTGAACTATGAGACCGGGGAGTTTAAACACAGTCTTGTTTATGGTCGACACCACATCAGGAGAATGTGGGTGCCGTTGTGTGAGTCAAGTGCAGACTCCCAGGGGGCATGTGGACTGCACAGGCATTTTTTTATGGGGAAACAGCCTGGCCTTGTCTGTCTTTATGTGTCCACGTGATATTTAATAACCTGCTTCATTTAATTAATCTTTACGAATATAATTAGAGATGACTTCTTGAGATTAGAGGGGGATCCAGTCAAAATGTCACCCTGCAAACACCCAAGCACCTCACACATTACTTCCGACTGTACGTCTAATTCAGTCTGAATGGGGAGGAAAAACCTTTTTTAGACCTAATAAAGGATCACTAGAAAAACTTGACATCAAAAGCATAATAATTAGGAAATAATATAATCAGAATTATAATGTATACATGATCCATGACTACTTTTGAAAATTTTCACTAATGTCTTAGTATAGGGTCCACAGTTATCAGGAATCCATGCACGAATGTGCCATTAAAACAGCAGGAATCATTTATGAATTCATGACGAAATACAGAATCAGCACTTTTCATGTATGAACCCTGACATCATGGATTTATCAATAAATTGACGAAGGCAGGGTTGTCAAACTGATTTAGAGAAGTAGACAATTTTCAAACACAGTCTAAGATGTGGGCCAAACAGGATCGACGTTTGAAACTGCATGAAAACTGACCAGGATTTTAATCAGAAATAGGAACAGTATATTTAATTTCAGGGCAAGCTTTAAGGTCAGTAGAGCATTCATCTGCTGAGCACTAATCAGAGTGATTTTAGTGGTGCATTCCAGTTGATCTTGGAACTGGAATAGTCTGAGTTACAATTTAGACTCTGACACTGGGAACGCCTCCTTTGGTTGGAATTCCTCACTTTGAAGTCTGACGTGCTGCGGCTAACTCAACTTAACCAGCAGGAAGCTGGAAAACATCTAGCTGTTATGTGACGTAATTTCCTACCTCTGGAGTGCTATTTAGTAGTGGGTAACTAACATAGATACTAGGGGTGTAAATCACCAGTTTCATGACGATACGATACGATATCTATTCTTTGGACAACGATACGATATGTGCCGATATCACAAAGTCTGTCACGATTCGATACGATATGATACGATTCAGGAACCTTCGATCGATTTAAGACAATATTATATCCTCATTGAACACAACCAGCTACATTTCACCTGAAGCAAGAAATAAATACAAAACAATTTTGATAATTTCATTACTGAAATGTAGAACGACGTGCTGACCTTTGGGTATGATAGTTTGTAGAGGATTGGTATGATCTAATCATGTTTTAAAATTAAAACTGGTTTAATTCAGGTAAGGTGCTTTTTTGCCCCCACTATTACCTTATGGGTCATTTTGACATTGTAATGTTTGTTTATTATATCAAGTAATGATGCAACACTGTAATCAAAATAACTGAATTATTATTTGAACTTTACTAGCATTGACCTCCAACATTTGACCATGTTCTATCAAACCAAAAATGTGTAGTTTGATTTGAATTAAATCCAAACATTTCTCATGTTCAAAATTAGAACTATTAACATAACTAACTTAATATCGATGGTTTTGTTTTACTGTGATGCCTGGAAACCAAAGTTTGTATGTCAGTGTGATCAGACTTTGTTTCACTGTTTAATGGTCAGTGTGGAGGAGGAATGACTCTAAGCTCTCGCTGTTTTACTTTATAACTTTATGAAATTTCATGAATCTACAAAATCAAATGATGAGATAACTCACTGCAGTCGTGTGATGATGCACTCCTGTCGTGCGTGCAGCATGCATCCTCTGCTGTCAGATCGACCGTATCTTACCCAGATACAGCAGAGCTATTTTCTGATTGGCCGATATGTCTGGCTCCCCATTAGCTCTGTGATTCTAACAGTGTCTTGCTACACGTTTGCCTATAGCGGTGTTACTTGGTGGGCGCTAAACAGCACATTTTACAGCAGGAGAAATATCAGGCGTGGCGTGTCAGAGAGTGAAAAGGTTCAAATGTGTGTCTCATACACTGAATGTGTGAGGCGAGAGGAAACTTCAGAACGACGCGCAGTATATCGATGGATCATTACACCCCTAATAGACACATGAAATTACCTTACAAGTCTTACATGTCTGGACTTAGATGTCTTAAGTGAGTCAAGAGTAAATAATAATGTTCATGAAACTGCTAAGAATAGATCATTAACCCTTCTATATGAGCGTCCCAGACAAAACAAAGTCAGGAAGAAGCTAAGCTAAAACAATGCATTCTAGCCACTTTCAGAAGCACATGTGGCTTTGGCTTTACAGTACTGTGCTCTAACGTTTACTGTGGCTGTAGAGACATACCTTTACAATCATTGATCTGGGAGACTGTTCTATCAAGAGAAGACAGCATGTGCCCTTTAGTCATCAACCAGGAATTTTAAAAAAGGGCTGAAGAAGAAGAAGAAGTAGAACATGCCAAAGAGGGACAGGAGGGATTTGTTGCATGTAGGGAGTGACGCAGACTGGCCATATGTACACATCTTTGTGTAAAACATATGAGGTATAAGTTTTGCATAATTACCTCGAACTAAATAAAAATATTCATAACAACCACACTCTTTTCTGCTTCCTTTAACTGTAGCAATAACTTACATCGGTTACACACCTCAGTTAATGCATTGCTATATGAAGTTAGGAATAGGATAATGTTCACATATGTATTGCTGATACTAAATGGTAGAAATAAGCATGGATTTGTGATTTGATTGTGCATTGACCTCCTAAACCTGACCTTCCTGTCTCTTTTCAAATCCAGACTCAAAACCAACCTGTTCAGGACTGCATAACCTACTTGACAAATAACTTACCTCCTCTTCCCCATACCTGTCATTATCTGCAGTGCTTTGCTATTGTTGATTTTATCATTATTGTTGATTTTATTGTTATTTTTCAATTTTATTGTTGTTGTTTTAATCTTGTACAGCGTCCTTGAGTGTCTTGAAAGGCACTTTTGAATAAAATGCATTATTATTAATGGATGTAGAGATTATAATCAATTTTGCAACCAGTACAAAAGCATTTCTGGTTTTCTTTTCAATGTTTACCTGAGTGGCCGATTCTCCCGTCCGTCATAAATGTGGAAAAAGACTTCTAGCTCCTCCCCCAGATTGGCGCTCATCAGACTCTTCATGTGGACAAACAAGTGATGGGTGCTCGCTGGTGCAGGGGTCTCCTTTTTCCGGTGTCGATGCTCCATCTGCCCAAAGGAGAGGAGAAAATTATTTTATTTTCCTCATAAAATATAATCTGAAGCAACAGAAATATTTAAAAAATGAAAACGGACAGAATTGGTTTTACAATAAATAATAATATGTAATATAGCAGTGTTTTGATTGAGGATTTATGGGGGGGAATCCAGCATGGTGAAAAAACACAGTAAAATCCATAATCCTTAAATCCTAAAAGACCCTCAAAAGCAGGATCAAAGCTCATCAAATAGAGTTAATGCCAAGAAAAAAAACACATGTGGTTACATCTCTTTAAATACCGACCAATGGCATTCAAGGGATGCTGTATTTAGGGTCGAGTTTCCTTAATCAAAGACGTGGTATATCCCTTGAGGACACCTTACTGTTAAAAGAAGCTTTTCTGCAGATTTACATACTATATTAGAAGACTGGGGTATAGATTTGTAGATATAGATTTAGTTGATAGAGCATGCAGTCGTGTAGACTGTGCACATCACCAGAGACTATATTATTTGAGCTGTATTGTCTGCAGGTTTCTTTGCTTTAACCTTGGTGGAAGAGGAAAAAAATGGGAAAAAATAGGGAGGAATGCAGTGAATATGAAAATAAACATGAACATGACAACAATTCTTTAATAATAACTCAAAATATTAATTTTCAACAGTCTATTCTCCGAGCAAAAGCACCAACATTTTAACTCATTTATCAGTTTCAAGGTAGTTATTTATTATTTGCTTGACATAATGATTTAATTGTGATTTCCTTCCCTCTTGATTCAATAAAGCATCCAAAGCATTCAATTCTGAGTGAAAGACAAGCAGTTATTTAATATTACATCACTTTGCATGGGCAGTGATATTTTAATGCAATTTTGAAGTTAATCTGCATTACAGAAATCGATTAAGTCCCACTCAGCATGCAGTACCAGTGTAAATAGCACCAAGATTAACACACATACTACAGCCCTGTGTATGATAGGTCCATCCTAATCTCCTGTAAACATCCAAAAATACAAGGACAAACACACACGCATAAAACCACACACACATAGCACCAGATGGCCCGTCGAGCCACTGCCAAACTGTGCTCCACATTTGCCTCTGTAGTAGGATGTAAAGAGGTAGGAGGGGAGGGGGTTAGGAGGGGATAAGGAGGGAAGAAAAGGAGGAAGACAATACAGGAGTGAGGAGCTATTCTTATCTCTAAAAAAAACATTGAGTTCCGCTTGTCATATAAGCTGAAATTACAACTCAATTTACCAGTATTTATATTACTTACAAGCAATAAAAGTTCAAAAGTCTTAATTTCTTAGTCTGTGATTGTTTTTTTAGCATGTTGCCGTCTAAGACGCATTATTCTGGATCATTCTGAAGTGGGACTGATAAATAATCAGAACTTTTCATGAATGCTGATTTATATTTATGCAACAGAGTAAGGCTGTATTGTAAAGTTAATTAGCAAGGCCACTTTTCATGTAACTGTTGACATTGTGCAGCTAGCTATACATACATAAACACATCTGTGTGACCTGTCTGTTGCCTAGTGTGAATTTGACTTAGGTCCACATGTAGGTCTTTATTCCTGTTACAGTCATTTTTTTTGGTTTTCATGTTTCTTCACAAAAAAATAAGGAAATGTTTATCTTTGGGGCTCAATTGCAAACAAAGAGAGACATGATCTGACCTTCACTTCAGCACTGCTTGTGTTCAAATAAAGAAGGACTTGATTAAAATCTATTGTTTACTCAAATGTGCAAGGCCCTGGTGATTTATTCTGTTTCAAGCAAACACTGGCATGGGTGGTCAATTTCACATACCTACTTGATCAACAGCAGTCTCTCAGGGTTTCTAAACAGGGGCAAAGGTCTTTATTTATCAGCAGTGCAAATGCACTGATCTGTATGAAATGTGACCAAGAGACATTACCACACAAGAGAAGTATTAATCAACTTACAGTGCCACAGAACAAATAGGTAAATATAATCATCAATGGATGTTTTTTGTTCTTTGTCCATTATAAAAACACACTAGTGCACTGAAAAAATCTGGTTTGAAAACAATATGTCGGACACAAATAGGATTTAGACAATTATTTCACCTAACTCAGTGTGTCCTAACTGTTTTCAATGAGTGTGGCAAACGTAAAAATGTAAAAGTGAATGAGTCACCCTAATATTTCTAACCTTTAGTGTATTAGAGTTGGTTATACAGATCCAATGCAGCTACAATAGGTTTAATAATTAAAAATGCTCACTGGTTCTATGAGGCAAAGAGTAAGTCATTGTAAAGGATTGCGGTGTGGCCTGTCCCATTTCAGGTGGACCTGGTCAGACCCTACCACCAGATTGGCATCTCTGTGCAGCAGAAATAAATACTGACTGTTCAACTGCTACTTTCAAATGTTAAATTTAAACTTTAAATGAGAGCAAACCACACAAAACTGCCAAACTTTATATGAGTGTTGGCACTTTATTCTGACTGGTATTACATTATCTGCTGGTGAGGCCTTGACTCAGAAAATAAATGAAGCAAATGAAGAAAATTTATGCTGCTTTTTAAAGCTGTAGTCACTTTTCTTTATCAGTCAAGCACACACAAACACTTTAATGTGGGCCAATTTTCTATGATTTTAAAGGACTTGCTGGAGGCAGTTTTCAAGGTAGACGTATTTGAAGACAGGTGTACATAGTGCAATTTCAGGCCAACAGTACTTCTCTTGTAGTGGAAAATAAGCTCCTACTGTGCACTGAATCAATCAGCATGCACAGTTCATGTGGTCACTCTGAGTGCTCGGATGGTTCAGCACAATCCCAGTGCTCCCACTGTACAAGTGCACTGGGAAAGAGCTCTGACAAATCTCATAAGCTTAATGCGGAAACTCCCGCAGACCAAGGTTAAAGTCACATCTGCCTGTAGGCTATTTCCTCAATTTTTTAAGCACTGTTCAAAGACAATCTGACAAAACACTCTGGATGGGAAAATCACAACATACTTTAAAAATATGACGAGGGAAATTTGTCAATAGCCTTTTCCCAGCATTGATGTTGAAGAGCAGTGACGAAGCCCTGCCATCGAGCCCTTAACCAGACCTGAACACTGATTCCTAAGGTGTGATCCTTGTGACAGTTCACATGTGATATGGCCTTCAAGGGCAGAAAGAGTTAAACATTTGACTCTGATACCACCTCAGGAAACAGAACAAATGTAGGGTAAACTTGGTGCCCCATTCAGCCTCTGTGATGTACGTACACAGTAAAGGTTAAACATCCCACTACACTCTGAAACAACAGTGTGAATGGGCTAATGTCATTCTACATATGTTGTGCCTTTACAGTACTTAGTACAGAGGTGAACATCCAGTGAATGTTTATCTTTTTCGTTATTGTGGCAAGAAACTAGAGCAGGAGTGGGAAACTGTCAGCCCCAGAGCCACATGCAGCCCTCCTACTCCCTCAATGTGACCCTCCAGTCCCTTCAGAATATCCAAAAAATGCCTTTCAATTGCAAAAATGTGACCAAATCCACCATAAAACAGTAGTATTTCCAAGAAAATTGTGCAGCAGTGATCGTTTCTTTATAATTACCCTTTGTGCAATACTAAATATACCATTAAAATAAAAAAATAGTAAAATATACTTACATGAACATTTGATTCTCATAAAGTCAATGAAAATATATCATTACAGTTCCAACAATGTGGCCCTCTGGCATTGAGGATAAAATCATACAACCCTGTTGGTTATCAAATTTGACAATCCCTGAACATGCAAGTTTGTAGCGATTTTGCTCTTTGATTTTAAACAAAATGATCTGCATGTTCTGCATGTTAATGGAGCTTTCAGCCTCAAATACATAACCTTGGAAATATATACAGGGTTCCCACTCTTTTCTAGAAATCATTTTCCAGGACTTTTCCAGGACATTTTCCAGTGTCACGTAACCGACTGAAGTTACATTGTTGCTGTGAGCAGTTTTTAATTCGAGTTAGCTTTCTAAAAAACAAGATCGGAGGTTGATGAACAATATCTCTAGCTATTGGTCATATTGATGTTAGAATTTCTCTGTTTCTAACTCTCCAGCACGAACATTGTCTGTTAGCTATCTGTTTAGTCTGGCTTTTAAGTGTCTTACTATTATAAATTTATGGTTATCCGTATTTTTTAGTCTATATTCACTCTGCTTTTTTATGAATAGATGCTGTTAATTTAGCCTAAAATTTATTTTGTTTTTTTTTGTCCATTTTTTATTATTTCTTTCTGTCCCCATTGTTTTGAGTTTTTATATTTTATCCCTTAACTTGCATTATTTTACCGACTCACATTTTCTGGCTACGTGTACAGTAGTTATAAAGTACCTTTTTACTTCATTTCCTATGTTTCAAGCTAGAAGAAAGACAGATAATTTTCCAGGACAATAAAGCTTTTTCAGGACATTTCACTTTTTTCCTCAATTTCCACATGTTTTCCATGACTGGAAAATTGGGCAATCATTTTCCAGGACTTATTGCCGCAGCATTTTTAAGAAACTCTTCTAAAAAGAATAGATACTGATAAAAATTCAACTCTGACAGTCAAAACATACAAAAATATTAGTGGTGTAAGGCAACCAAGTTTGGTCTAAACTCCAAATAATGCATTACTGGGTACTGAAATATTATTTTGCCAACTTGAAGGAGCTTTGGGGGGATTTAAGTCTCAAAAAGCTGATTACGCTTTAGTTCACAAGCAACAGACCAGGAAAGAAATCATGTTATAAGTGTGATATTCTCCACATAAGTATTAAGTTGGACTAAAAATACAATTTTATGAGAAACCATTAATACGGCCCTCTAAAACAAGCCACAAAATTACACCACAAATCGTTTTACAGCAGCAGTATGTGTCACAATGATGAATTTGTTTTGTTTTGTTTTTCTTTTGTCGTGACTGGTCTGCCCTTTCTGAGATCCCAGCAGACAACATGCTGGAGATTTAACAACAACAAGGCAATTACAGAGTTTTCACCACATCACTTAATCTCAACACAACAGGGCTGAGCTCCCGGCTTCTGACGCAGAGTGACTAAGGCTCTAATTTATGTCCCAGGACTTTATTATGAGGATATTTTTAAATCCTGCCCTGTTGGAGAAGAGTGTGGTTAAATGACAACTTCAGCATGACTAGACAAAAGGGCACACATTTCAGAATGGCAGCCCTGCTTCAAATGAAGCGTTATGGGCCAACAGGAGAGCATGAATGAGGTGGAGTGTGACCATGTGTGTGTCTGCCCAGCCGTATTATTATTGTTCACTTGGTAGTCTTTCCCAAACAGTATGAAACAGCACCAAATGAAGCGACTGTGAAAGCACCAGGAGTTCCAAAAGCAGGATGAGGGGTCAGACTGAGGACACAGAGGAACTTCTGCATCCCTCCATCAGAGCCTGCCTTTCATCCCTCGTTTCTCCATCTTTATTTAAGCCTCTTTCAATCCCTCGATTAAGCTTGTGGGAGGGAGACCTGTATCAGAGGAGTGTGTGTGCAGTTTTAAATGCATGTGTGTCGCTCTAGTGATGACTGAAATCACAGCGGTAATTTTACAACCACATGCCCAAGGTCAGGCAAGAGCAATCCATCACTGCCAGCCCGATCCAACACGAATTCACTGCTCTGGGATCAAAACTCCGGTCTGTTCTTCTCACAAGCTCAGTACTGAGGGAAGTTTAAAGTTGTTTTTGCCTTTGCACAAGCAGAGCATGAGAGTGTGGTGTGAATCATAGATTTGAAAAAGGTCTAATTAGGAACTAAAAAATAAACTTCAGGAGGTGTGTTTGTGAAAGTGAAGTCAAAAAAGACTGGACCCATTTGACAAAGCTAAGCTTCCCTCAGTAGATAGGCCGACTCCATTTCCTCCTAGTTAATAGTCTTTGGCTGTGCTTCACTTTGAGCATAATAAAGGCTGACAAATTTATTATTGCAGGTGGTAGTAGACAACTGCACATGCAAGCAGTTACAACAACAATCCTATTGACAAAGTCCTGCACTAGTTTATTCGTTGTCTCTGTAAATCTCACAAGATATGGCCTCTTCTTCATCTCCCAAATCCTGAATGAGATTTAGAGGGAAGTGAATCCTCCTGTAGGTTACAATTTAATTACATTATGGTTCTCGGGGGAGCAGGGGTGATTCAATTAAATAGATTTTTGATTTAAACTGATTCAAAATTCAGGGATACATTCCCTGTTTGTGATGAAAAGGGTACTTAATCCAGGATCTGCTTCTCCCTGCAGAGCATTAAAAGGCTGGATAATGTGATTCAACACAAAAAAGCACTTTTAACGTGTTGTAAATGTATAAGTACTTTACCTTACATGACGATCAATATGTAATGTGGTATGAAGAGAACAAACACATTGACAATCCTCCAAATAAAACTTGAGATGTAACTGTAATAACATCACATGAAGATTAGCCAGACTAGTTTAGAGAGAGCATTGGCTCAGAGTTATGTTTGTGAACATACTATTCCCCGGAGTTTATATTCAGCAGGTCAACTTCATGCCATGGTTAGAATGGAAAAGAGGTTTTGTACCTTACAGTTACAATCTCTAGTTGTACAGTTATTATATTTAATAACATTTCTCCCGTTTAAAATCTCCCCATCAAACATTCTAAATACTGGAGTCGCCTTAATCAATTAAATGTGATCAATACTAGCTGATATGTATCACAATGACATGATCTGCTGATAGAAATTAAAGCCTGAATTAACTGATATCGCCACCTGTGCTGTAGTTTAGCATGTTAACCTCCAGGATGTCAACAAATGGCCGATCCATTTATTAGCAGTTCCTCTTGAGGATTTTTTTCTGGACCCCCAAAACTTTATTTTCAGTCCTTTTAGTCATAAACATCAACCCTGTGTTAAAGACTGTGTTGAAGTTCATGCTGAGACCAACTGAAAAGAAGCTAATCAGCTTAGCTTTAGGAGCTACACATTGCCACCCAACATACACATGTTGTGTTTTGTAGTGCGTTTAAGGTCCAGACATTCAAAAAAAAAAAGGATGCATTTTTTGTTTGTTTGGTAAAATAAGCATTTCATAAAGAAAAAGTACTTGATGTATTGAAATTCAATTTAGAGAGTTGGACATTCAGGATTTGGCAAAAGTCTTGAGAAAACAATCTTGAGTGAAATTTATTTTCAAGGAATATGAAATAATTAAACCAGTTAACTAATGTAAATGAGTGTTCTTACATAACATACCGATCAGCTTGTAATTATTTTTTTCATTTACACTGTTATGCCTGTTGAGTAGAATGATAATTTTATCAATCTGTTAATATTGTTAACAATAATCCAGGCATCCCTGCTAAATATTAGAGTTGGTTGATTATCGCAAAAACCATGATCATGATTACTTTAATTGGTTTTGAGGTAAGTATTGTTAAGCACTCACGCACTGAATATACTGTATCACAACCACATCACATGCATTTGCAGGACTTTAACATCCTTAACACTTTGACATTATAAAGACCTTGAAACACAAGCAACAAGCAATGAAAATGAATGAATTATGAGGTAAATCAAGGTAGTGGTGATAAGCTTCTGTAGCCAAAATATCTGAAACTGAAAACTGAAACATTCACCATATACAACCATATATAAGAAAAGCACAACATGGTGTGTGGCACACTTATTACTTCTTCTTGATTATCCTGTTCTCATAAAACTGAGACTTTATTTATTTCCCATTCCTACTATATTCCCAATTGTCTTCACTATATTCTTCTCAAGGCCAGCCTTAGTCCTCACTGGGTCATAATTCTCCCATAATTCTCTTACACAAGGTAGCAGCCAGACTACAATTTTCTCACAGCACCATCCCACTGACAATTCAGAACACACACAGAGGCACACACACACTCCAGGTAATCCCCATCTCAATTCAATTAAAGCACACTGCAGCAGCGCGGCGCAGGACAGAAACAAAGGAGCTGCTCCAATAAACAAAGATCTCTCTGAAAATATTGATGTGATTTGAGCTAGGCACAATGTGTATTTTAGTGTGAGAGAGTTCATGAGTGTTTATGTACGAGGATAGCAGCAGTCTCAGTATTAGGGGGGGGAACTGCAGTCATTTGCTCATTTTATACGCCTTTTAATAGAGGTGCGTTCAGCTTTTATTCTGCTACGCCTGCTATTGTTTTGACAAACAAAAAAAGAAACAGATGGATTAAGAGCTTCAATTACCCCTGTGAAGGAAAAGCCGACACAGTGTGTGTATGTGTGCGTGATACTATTCTCCCCACACTGTAACAGGGCAGAGAAGTGGTTGCCACGGTAACAGCGGATGGGGCTTGGAGGGAAGAAGAAGGGGGAGCAGGGAGCAAACAGTAGGGAAATGAAAGGGAGAAGTGCAACAGAGGTACGAAAAAAGATTCAATTAAAGAGATTCACACACCTTTGGATGTGTTTCTACGAAGGTTAGCAGCCTGTTGAGATGCTAACAAAAATATTGCTTTTCATTACCACTTGGAGAGGGACAAAATACTAAAACAACATTGATCCTTCCTTCAGTCATAACATCTATTTAAAATGAAATATTTTAGATAAATCTATTGTTTTGAAATAATTATTGAAGAAAAAAGGTGCAAAAGGATTATGGAGAATTGAGAAAAACTAAAGGATGAAGTTTGATCAGTAGGATCAGTAACCACAGATTGGTGCTTGCAGCGAGATTGCTTGGCCAACTCCTGTTTCAATCCTCTTGAGTGAACTTTTAATCCCAAGTTTGAGCCAACAAGGAAAGACATCCAAAAAATGCTCAGAGGAAGTAGAAACTTGAACATCAACCAATCCTAGACAACTTATAGAATACATTCACATCCCATGCCAAATTCACAAAACCTCCTCCATGACCTGATGACACCCCTGTCCATTTTTCCCTCCAATACCCAAAATAACAGTCAGTTTCCAATTTCCAAGGGTTGGACGGGTTTAATGCAGTCTACAGTTAACACCGCTCCTTCTACCACCTGCTAGCTTTGAGGTTAAAGTTTCAAAAGATTGCTCCAGATGATGGACAGCTCCCCACATCACTTCAGAGCATATATGCCAGAACAGGCGAAGTACTGAGCAAACACGTCAGTGAAACATCCTTCAACTGTCTGCTGTGATCAGTCAGAGGACGTGGTATATAAAATATTTGCTTGAAGCAAGAACCAGCTTTATGTCTCTGACTGACAACTTAATCTTTTTTTCCCTTTTTGCCCAGGACTCTTCAGAAGAGCAAATACTTGCTAATCTCACATACTTTAACTTCCAAGCTTCCTAATTGGGGCTTTGGTTTGGTTATAAACATCTGAGTGTTAGAGTTGAAAGAGCCACTCACCAGTCTGTAAAGCTCTGTGACGCTGATTTCATCTGGGTCCACCATGCTGAACTCTCGCCTTGGGACCAGGTCCAAGCCAAGCTGCCTGTAACACAAAGATTCAAACAGAAAACATGGAATGAAGAAGGGAATGACAAGATTTAGACAGACAACTTCAGCTACTTTAAATATGATTGTTTGGAGTAGTTAGGGGCAGGTCTGGGCTTTTTAGAATGTGGTGGCCCAATGGGAAACTAACTGTTAGGGAGTGCAACAGGTTTCTGAGTGTAAATGGGCTAATATGGTCAATGGACTTGAGAGAATATTGCAGTTTCTAGTTATTCTGACAACTCAGTTATTTTTACTCAGCACATCACACCAACCTGTCCATACCCATTTGTGCTCACATTCATTCATGGAGGTGATTGAGATTGTACGTAAATTGCCCATCAGTATAAGCAAATGCATCCACACCCTTCACACCCATTACTATGCCACTGACGCAGCAGTGGGAGCAACTTAGGTCCTGTTTACATGGAGATTTTTTTTTACCAGAAACGTATATACGTACAATATTTTTCCTTTGTGTTTTCAAAGGCAATCCATGTTCATGACTGAAAACTCAAACTCTGTAGGATGCATGCTAGTCAGTAGATAGCAATGTAGTTTTGCAGACAATCAGTGTACGAGGAAGTACACGTGTTACAGCATACGCACGAGGAAGAACAACTTTTCAGAAACAACAATGGCAAGTGCACACACGACAACGAAGGAGTTCCCTGTCTGGACACAAATCTAGATAGCTTCTGTCTAGATAAACGAAGCACGGTAGGCAGCACACATGTTGCTTGGTAGATGGATGAAGCTGTTGTTGTTCCTGGTATGTGCCTGCAGCCTTCATGTGAAAGAGTACTGCGCATGCAGTGATGTCAGCATTTCACTCTAAAATGCTAAATCCCATCTACACTAAGCAGTTTTCAAAACGATCCACTCTAGACCCTGGTTTCAAAAGTTTGTAGATTTAGGCACTCAAGACACCGTTCTCATGAAAACAGGAGGCAGAAACGCAATGAAAAACTCTTTGGATTTGACTGAAAATGGAGCCCCATGTAAACTGCCCCTTTAAGTTAAGTATCTTGCCCAAGGACACATCAACATGTCACATCTAGAGCTGGGTTTAAAACCCTCTGGTTGATGGTAGAGTGAATGACACAGACTAACGGCCCTTTTCTATTAGCCCTACTCTACTCAACTCTACCTGGCTCTACTTGGCTCTACCCTACTCGCCTTGTGCTGCTTTTCCATTAGCCCCAGTCGTCTGCCCAACGGGGTGCAGTGTCGCTGTAAACAGCTGGGCGGCACTGCGGTGACGTCATTTTGAGCGCGACACAACATTCTGTGGCTTTTTGTCACCAACCGAGTAAAAAGAAAAGCAGAAGAAGGCTGCAGGTGGTAAGAAGAAATACCCCTTGAGAAGCATGGGAGAGTTTTGGAAGCTATACAACAGAATGAAGCCGAGGACGAAAGCAATCGAGCTGCAAAGAAAAGACGGATGAGGGTAAGCTAACGGTAGCTAGCACTAGCATGCTAGGTCGTCGCGCTCATGACTCATCAATGACGACATTGTCTGACCAATCAGTAGCCGGCAGTCGGTGACGTCACCTTTTAGTATCGACTCATTTCACTTGGAACCAGAGTGGAGTAGGTACTAAAACTAGCTTGTTTTAGGAGGTACCAGGCTAGTGGAAACACGCTGCAAATCGAGTAGGGCGGAGTAGAGTGGGCCAAGGCGTGATAGTGGAAAAGGGCCATAAGCTGTCAACACCCCACAAAAAAATAAAATACAATAACAGACTGCTACAAGAAACATGTTGACATCAGGCCTAATGATGGTTTAATTATTGATGCGTGTGGCTGACATTTGTACCAGTTTTGGATCACAAAGCTATGGCTTTCATAAATTTTAGCCTAAATCAAGAGCTTCAATGCAAACATTTCGGATAAACCTCAATAGATCTCCCAACAAGGGACTTGATTCATTGAGAAAACTTCAGGTTAAATGCATTCAGTGAGAAAGGGACCAGCTGAGTTTAAACTCTAAGAGACACAGAGAAGAAGTGTAACTGAACTGTTTCTGTCTTATTTTTGATAAATTCTACTGTTGTGGACATACACACCTGCTGAAACAAGGTAAATGTGGCCCTTTATTTTTTTCATTTTCCCTTTTATTTTGGCCTGGGCAGCAGGAGATACACCTAAGACCAGCAACTCATGCATGCAGTCATAGTGCAAGTAAAATGCAGCTAATGTGAGACAGCTCTAAGAAACTGATGTTAAATAATTCCCACATCTTACAGGGTAATTAGCAAGTCATTGTGTCGGACTGTAGTTAAATAACTTTCAGTGTGGGCTAGTTGGGGCCCCTGGTTTTCCTATGGATCCATCCCTGGCACTTTTGCAAAATAATTCCATACACACTGAATATAAAGCTGTCAGATCATCTTTATTAGACCTCTACATACTGTGCTGTCCTCTTCTTTTCAAAGAGCGTATCCTCCTCCTTTTACCCCATTTGCTCTTTTCCTATCCAAAACTGCTGTTTTATTTTCTTATATCTCTATTTCTTAACTCTCTCCGTCCCAGAATGTCTTACAGTTTGCATAGACAACATCATCGCACTTGCCCCTTCCTTCCTTCTCATTTTTTGTCTCCCTATCATCCGACAGGACGGCCCTTCCGGCAGGTCAAAGCAAGGGAGAGACTGTCTCCTTGTCAGCAATAAAAGAGACAGGCCTGGTCGACCATACTACAGCCCTCAGCGAGGGACTGTCCACCCGTCTCCCCAGTACAGAGATGTGTGTTTATGCTTGTGTGTAAGAGGAGAGCCCAGAGCCAGGGTACGAAGGAGAGTGAAGGGTAAGGACAAATACAAAAACAGAATGACAGGAGCAGAGAGGTTTTTTATATTACCCCATGGCAGGGAGAAAAAAGGAGCGAAGGAGAGAGTGCTGTCTGAGTGGGGAGGGGGGAAAGAGGCTTGATTTAGTGAGTAGAGGGGCCTGCAGGGATGGAAGGTGACACTGGGAGACAGAGAAGAGGAAGAAAAGGAGGAAGAAGAGTGACAGAGTTGATGTCAGCTCTAGAAAGTCAGAAAACAGAGTAACGAAAATTAGGTATTTAACTTTTTTTAGAATGAGCAGCATTTTCCCTAAAACCTATCTGCTCGTTGCTTAAGTTTGGCCTCTGTTATCCACCAATTCTAGAGTCACCAACATGATTTTTGGGCATGCCATTAGCTATTATTATGATCAACCAGCAAATACTTGCAATGCATTTCTAAGGCTTTTAAAAATGTTGAGTTTTGAGAAAATATTTCATACCAGCAGAACAAAATGAAATACACGGCCAATCTTTGTTCAGCAGCAGCTGCTTAAACCCAGCATCAGTATCCACCAAGCACAACAAAACAAGCACTCAGAGTTTCTGGTACTTCAAAATACGGTAGAAATAGTGGAAATAATATTGATACAGACAGCAAATTTAGGTTGATAAGCTGAAATTTACACATTGCTCTTCCTCTAATCTTGTGACCTCACAATTGGTTGTTCTTTTCTGATGATTTTGTTTTCCAAGATTCTAGGGCTGCGCTCCACTGTGGTGAGAGCTCAGCAACTGGATTAAATTTGATGGGCATCCTAACAATTAGCGTAATAATGTTAACTGATGTTGCTTCAACAGAAAACCCTACAGTGTCCAGCATAAATGAGTAGACCCCCTACTAAAAGTAACGTATTAACCATATAAGTTCTGACAAAGCTGAGTTTAACCCAACGTTTTTTTTTTTAACATTAGATGAAAATAATAGCTAATATTATCAATGACATTTAGTTTTGCTCCAACCACTTTGATGGGGGTGTACTCATTTTTGCATCTTAATCATGCTCGAAATAAATTTCAATCAATCATAAATTGAGAAAAATACTTTTTTCAAGCAATTCCAGTCATATGAAGCTTCTTTCGAACATATTATTACTTACTATTACTAATGAGCCCCAGAAATGAGCGGTGTCATATCCAATAAGACATCAGCTATGAGCAATCCAAATTTGGTACCCTTTCCCAGTCATTATAAGATTTTGTGTCTCGGTTTAGTCTGCTATCAGCTTCATACTCTAATTCATGGTGGATTTCATACTGTGAGATAAGAGATTTTACTATGGGTAAGAGATAAGACTGACAGCAGATTGGCAGACTGTGACCGCAGATAACCTAATCCAGTATCAGGAGAGCTAAAGTCCTCTCAGCTAAAGTTTGTGTTTTCCAGGCCATTTAAAAAAAGGAAGGACTGATTCAAGTCCTTCATTTAGGGTGAACTGTGCTCCTTTGGCCCTAAACAAAGTAAGCTCCCCTTCAAAAGAGCACAAAATGGCATTTTAAAGTTCAATAAGGAGGGGAATTCTTGTTAAGGAGGTTACCCTTAATCAAAAGCCTACGTGAAACACTGTCGAACCTGTCATATTCCTTTAAAAACCTAAAAGTGAACCACTGTTCAAAAAGTACCATCAAGCTTAATTGTGATTAAAAATAAGATTCTGTCCTTGATGGCAACAACATCCAATTTGAAGAAGCTGGATATAAATTTGAAGGGTGCCTAATTTTACTCTAATTTAACCTGTTTTTTCCCTGTGACTGCAAAACTGGTCAACTATTTTACCAGACTTTGTTAGACAAGTGGAAAAGCAGCATCCATAAACTGACATTTTGGTCAACTTTTGCTGATGTGTTTGAAAATTCTGTGATGTGGGCTTCAGGTAATTATCTTGGGGCAGCCATCTTTTCTTGAAGTATGGTGTCAGACTACTGAGACCAGCTGCAACTGCATGTAGTGAAATGGTATATACATCTGTTTTATATTGCAAGTACTGAATAATGTCACAATAATTTTGTACATCATCCAGCTACAATAAGTTGATCTGTGAATGTGGCCTAACCTTGTTACATACATTCATGCACTGCTGGCCATGGAGAAAGCTGGGTTCCAGTATTTTGCTAATTTTGCTAATTGCTCACCCACAGAAGCCCACATTCAGTGGTGAGGTCTAAATGTCCACTGAGCCTGTTTGGATGCAAACCAACAGTTGTACAATATCTGTTTTTTGTATGATAAAATTACGTACTTGTTAAAATTTAGTGTTGCTTAGAAAGAGGAATTTAGTATAATATTTATTCACACCACTATCATTGCAGATTCCCAAGGACTTTCTTTAAGCATTAAAGTGAGTTCACAAGTTTTCAGTGTTAGCAATGTCAAACACATGGCATTTCTGATATTTAACACTGTGCCACACAGATATATATGCTTCTGCAAGTTATTAGTCATACCAGTTTTGCTTGAAATCACTTTTGCTTGACAATGACACTGGACACTGAAAGGTTAGAATCAGAGCTCCATTCTGCTACAATCACATCTATGACTTCTATGTCGTAATTTCTGCTGACTGCTTAATTTGCGAGGTATGCATAAATAAGAACAACTGATAACTGAAAGGCATGAGGACTACTGGGATCCACATTCAAGATTTCCTGCTGCTTAACAGAAGGTTTTTTCTTGCCGCCATGATGGAAGGATTCCTGATTGGCTATATGGATTCATGTTGGGTGTTGGATGTATATATTTGTATATATATGTATATGTGTATTTTTATATGTATGTATGTATCTATGCATATACGTGTATCCATAAAATGAAGAGCTTTATGCTCTATTGTAAAGTGTCTTGAGATAACACTTGTTATGAATTGGCGCCGTTCAAATAAAGATTGATTGATTGATTGATTGATTACTGATATTGATTCCTTGAGCTAGTTGTTACTGCCTTCTCATAACTTCAGCTTCTTATTTTTATGGGTTTTTATTTCTTGTTGTTTCCACTAAATATGTGTAGACAACGGAGTTATATTATGTGGGTTTTCTCCATATAACAGATTACTGTAGTCCAAGTAAAAACTTCAAATCCGACTATTCCCATGATCAGTTTTTCCCAATTGCCTGACAAATGCTCACTGCATATTATCTATGACTTTCATAGTTTCCAGGCCTTTTAAGGACCAGTAAAGTTTTTATTGCTGTACCTTATAGAGGGTTGTTGTCATGGAGGACAACAAATGAAATCCAGTGTGAAAAATCTGAAAGAAGTTTGCAGCATCTTTTATTTACAAACAGCACCTGAGGAACTGGCATCCAAATCCATGCTGTCAGATTTTTTATTGAATCCACCAAAAAGTTTCTGGTTTGCAGCACTGCCATGTATTAAAAACTTTCTTGACTTTTTTCTTAACATAAAGCTGACTGAGTGTTTCCTGTGATGGATTACAGCTCTCAAACAAGCCTTCTTTCCCTGGTATTTGATATCAAACAAAATAATATAGCAAATGGAATTCAATGGCTAAGCAAAAGGTAAAAAAACGTTAAATTTAGTAAAACTTTCACCAATGAATAATCAATGAGGTAAAAAACATACTAAAAGATGTAGCCGTTTGGGATGGTACATGCAAAAAGGTGTGTGTATGATTTAAATTCTAGCTTTCGTCTACTCACTCATTGCCCCAGTCCAATCTGGCTGTGATGTGCTGCTTGACATCCCTCATTCGGTCATGGGTGAGGTGGCCTACCAGCACCTGCCTCCTCAGGTCCAAGATTTCATTCATCACGTGCCAAAGCCGGTGGAACAAATCTCCCTCGTTTTTCTGTGCAAGCAAGAAACAGTGGGAAGAGACGGAGAAGGAACACATGAGCAGAGGAGCAGCAAATGTCGACGTATGAAAGGGAAGTCGACATACAGGAAAGACAGAATGAGGGTGACAGATAGAGGGGGAGACACAGATAAAAAGATGAGAATATACAGTTGGAAGAAGCCACTCAAATACATTTGTGAAAAGGAGGTGACAACTGAGGGAGGGAGGGATGGCGGAAGAGGAACTTGTAAAGAAATGTGTGCAAATTAGCTTTAGCGTCCTGCTGCTTTTTCCGGCAAATGTATGCACTTTGATCCACAAGCATTCATCAGCTCAATTTAATCAGCACCCCAGATAGCTTAATAGGCCACAAACACAATCAATCCGCCTAATGAGTGTGTACGAAAAAGCTTTGCCTGTTTACGGTGATGAAATTACCCAGGGCCAAACATGTTCCCTTCATGAGAAACCTAAAGAGGCAGCTTAGCTTAGACACAAGTCAAGGTTAATCAATGCAAATGACATGAGTGCGAACAAGTGTTTGTGAGCATGGAAACCTACCACATAGAGCTGTTTCCACATGGCGCCCCAGTCCCGCAACGTCGACGTCATTTCTGTGATGACTGAGTCTTCAACTGGGATGACCGTCTCAAATTGCCTTTGAAAATTCAAGAAAATACGGTTAGAGCAACTTCAACAACTCACAGGATTATAAAAGTGTGAATCCATGTCCTCACTTACCCTTTATTTTTGACGGTGGCATTCTTCAAGTGGATGTAGCTGGATGGGAAGATCCCCTTTGGGCACAAGATGAACAGGTTAATGAGGAGCCATTAGCGCACAGTGCCATTAGCATTAAACAGTCAGCGTGTAGTGATAAACACAATCAATACAAAGTTGAGTGTGTTTTAGAGTTTTAAGAGGAGAAAGAGGGAGAAAAAAGAAGGAGGGTACAGAAGAAAGGGAGCAAAGGGATTTAGAAGACATACAAGATTAAAAGTGTTTGTGCGTTTGAAGCTAATAAAGTGCAAGTTGCTCCCTGATGAGTAAAAGATCAAAGTAGAATTTGTGTCTAAGTATTTGAGGTTAAGTGCAACACTCACCCACAGATTCTCGAAAAACAACTCATACTCCCCTTTCTTACCTTCTCTACTGACCAGGACACAATCCAATTCACATCTTTTATAATTTCACACAACTCCCATCAATAGCTAAGATAATGCACAGCACAGTCTAAAATCTTTTTGTAACATTTCTTCCACTGAATTACCCGACTGCCAATTACCTCTGCCAAGGAGGTATGATTTTAGTGCCATTTGTTGGTTTGTTTATTTGCTTATATTTAAGCTAGATAACTCAAAAAGTTCATATTTTGATTTCAAAAAGGAGAGAATGTTGTTCAAGGCACAAGCGGTTGTGTTTTGAGTTTGGTGGCGATCTGCATCCAGCTCTGGATCCAAGATTTTTTTTTTTTTTACATTTTTAGGGAGTGTTGATCATGGGAAAAGTGATCATATTTTGGTGATGTTTGTCCATTTCTTGTCTGTTAGACGAGATAACTGAAGCGTTCAACAGATTTTGATTTAATTTCAGGGAATGCTGGTCATGGCACAAGAAGAAGTTATCATATTTTCGTTTTCGTTTGAATAAAGATGTGGATCCAGGATTATTTCTAACACTTTGTTAAAGTTGTCCAAAGGGCCTTTTCCATAATTTTCCATAATAAGTTGGCTAAAAATGTCAGAAAGGCTTTTAGCTGAGGTTTGTACCCTAAAGGCATATTCTAGTTTATGCAGCCTTTTCCTAACTCAAGTATGACGTGGCCTAAGTTGAAGACTGAAAATCTTGGGTCTCGACAGAACTCAAGGCAATCATTTTTTACCTTTTCTTTCAAACCACCATTTGCATTTCACTCTTAGGCTACGTTTACATGGATACTCCTGACTTTAAGACGCAAAGATTGTTCCTTCGCGTTTTAGAATTCTTCTGCGTTCAGACAACGATGCTCGGAGACAAGTCAATCCGCTGTAGTGTGCATGCCGGTTCAGTAGATGGCGGTGTAGGTCTGCAGAGAGGCAGCGCTGCTACAACTCACGAACAAAGAAGAAAAACTTTTCACAAACAACAATGGGGAGTGGACGCACAGGAGATGCAGGAGTTTCTTTTCTGGACAACACATCAGTTCGGACAACAAATCTGTCTGGATAGTTTTGTCTGGATAACAAACTGAGCACGGTAAGACGCTCACACGTTACTCGGCGGACGGCCGAAGCTGTTGTTGTTCCTGGTATGCGCACACAGCCTTCATCTGAAAAAGTACTGCGCATGCGGTGACGCCAGCGTTTCACCCTGAAACGCTCTGATGCGGGTTTACACGGGGCTGCATGGAGAGCGTTTTGGAAACTTTCCACCCTGGAGCCTGTTTTCAAAGTTTCCGTTTTCAACGAGCTTGTAGGCGGATTTGACCGTTTTCGGCGCCATGTAAATGGCCTCTAAGTTTTGCCAATGAAATGCACATAAATGATACAGCACTGATGACACATAATGAAGACTATCCTGGCTGCAAGAAAAACAGTATAGTGCAACAGAAGAATAACTTATTTGTAAAATTATATATCCAATTCATAGTAACATGAAAAAAATAAACATTGTAGTGTATTTATTTAGACAAACACATGTACAACTATTTAAAAACTGGATCACTATGAAAAAACAGTTTTCTATGGCAAAGCCACATCAATTGACAACACTGCCATATTACATCTTAAAGTATCTGCTAGAATTTACCATGTACCATATGTTGCTTAATCTGCTGAACCAAAAGTTTAGAACCCAAAAACCCTCCATTTACAAGTCTGGCTGTAAAAATGAGCATGTTAATTTCAAAGAATCAAAAACCTGAAAGTTAAAGACTCCTTTTGCTCAAACCCCCACCCCCATGTCAAAAATTAAAAATTTCAATATGCAAATATCAGTTCTTCAATGCTCTTCTTTCTGTTGTTTTTGTTTCAAGATGAAAATTACGAAAGAGCATAATTTGTGCATGCCCACACAGCCGTGTGAAGAGTGCTCTGGCAAAACAGCAGAGCAGCTGTGTTTATGCAGCACAGCCATCGGAGGGTCTCTTAAAATAAACAGATAAAGTGGCAGAATAACTACTTGCAGATTATGTGAGCATCACCGTCCAACTTAAGTCATGTAGAGGTGGACCATGACACAAGATGAAATGCTTAGTGCAGCAGTAAAAATCTGTCGTTTATCTGCTGTTGGTATAAGATAGTGAGATTTGGTATCCTGGAGCAGACAGTTAAGAGATAATTAGAGACAGAGGGCAATTAAGAGAAGTTAAAAAGTTAGAAACTGCTGAAGTACAATTAGCACAAGTACACTCAAGGAACATTTCTTACCTTGACATTTGGATTCTTCAAGATGAATCCTCTGTACCAGCCTGCAGAGAAGAAGAACAGTTTTAATTTCAACATGTTTGTGTTAATATTACTTCCATGCCTGAGAAAGACTGCAGGGCATGCAAGAAGAGGTATTGGAGACATTAGAGTGTGAAATATTCAATACGAGAAAGACATGGAGGGCATGCTTGTGTGTTTTTACCCAAGGTGTGTAAAAAAAAAGGTAATGATAAGCCCACCAGACATTTATTTTTAATACAATTCCATGCCATGTCCAAAAGATGGCTGACTAGTTATTACACAGAACTTTCCCCTGCAAGCAAAAACAGTCCAGACTATTTTAGATCCATTCTAACAGCATAACAGCCCTCGAGAGCACTGCAACACAAAGCAGCTTTTTATTTTTTTTAACAACCTGTGTTTGCTGTGGCCACAGGCTAATGAACAGCACTGTGAAGAGAAGGGACCTTTGAAACACAAAGCCACTGAAAAGCCTGTAAACCTCACCATGACTGTCCGGGTGGGTGTGGAATAAAAGGGTGAAAAAGCAGCAGCTTGCATACACTTCTCACACCATTGCACTCTCCAATCTGGGCTGGAGCCAATTTAGGACACGCTAGATGCTTTTGCGTTGATGGAAACAATCTAATGCACTTATACTGGAGGCTCTTAGATGCTTTTTTCTGAAGTGTTGATTTAGCTCATTCCACTGTTACAGCTATTGTGCATCCCTTCAGATAAGAGCATCAGCTAAATAGCTTCAATGTAATCTAATCTTTGTTGCAGTTTCTTTAAGTATGCGTCAATTCTAGAGTTTTCAGCATTCACTGTCTGAGGAGTGTTGAGCAATGTGTCTGGGTCTGCACAATGGAACACACGCTCAGTGTTTCCTACATGAGTCATTTCTTCAGTAGCAGAGGTCATGTAATGAGACGCACTCTCTACCAAAGATACAAGTCAGTTTTAATCCTGCGACACATCTGTAATAATCAGTGAGAAATAATGACTGATCAGTGTGCAATCAGTGGGTGACAAACGTCAAATATAATGGGTACTGTAACTTTGAAAATAAAATTGGAATTTTGTGTTGATGAATAAATATCAACAAAGTTCAAATTGCTGTGGTGGTGGTCTCCTGTAAATTAAGCGGAATAGCAATGGCCTCCTGCTCAGACAGCTTCTTATGCTTGATACATACACTAGGTTATGAGTGTCTGCATTTCTAGTATGATGTATATATAGACATGTCCCACTGTGGAGGTTCCAAGTGGCAGGCTTTCACCTGACCATGCACATCCCCAAAAATTAAACAGACACAGATGGCAACAAGATGCTGTCAGCAGTTTAGAAAATAGCAACAGAAAAATATTTTTAATGTGTATATAAAATGTGGTAATAGAGATCTTTTCATGTCTTATATAGAACACATACTTCATACTTGAGTGGCAGCACTGACTGTCTCCTCTCTTTTTATCCCAATAACGTGAGAAAACACAACTAATCATCATACTGACAGCCAGTAATGTCTTTCCTTAATTTTGCGTCTGCGCGTCCATCAGTTTGGAAAGCATAGCTGAGCCTGAACTCCATGATGAGTATCCACTTTAAACTTGCACAGCTTAATTGCTGTGTTGTGTTTGAGGACAAACCTATTTACTTAAAGGTAATTAAATTAAATAACAGACAGTACATAAATGCAAAACATTACCACTATGAGGTATGGCTATTAAGTAATAAGACAGATAATGAGATGGTACTTCTGAGGATAAAACCTCATGGCTCACAATCACACTGAGTGTTTTACATTAAAGGCTGGGTCTCCATGCACAACTGTTTTAAGTTTTCAATCAATGATGTCTCAGGCCTCATCCACACGAAGACAAAATGCTGAACAGTTTCCAAAACGATCGTCATAAAGACGAAGGCGTCTCAGAAAATGTGTGCATCTATATGAATGCACTCAATATGCATCAAAACGCTGTGAAACACATGACAGACCTCTTGGGACGCTGTAACGATATGACAGAAATGAGCGGAAACAGACAAAAAAACAGTGGGCATGCGCACTTGCGGCAGAAGTTGTGAACAGAGATTGTGATAAAGTGACCATAAAGTGCTGTAATGTATCCTCGATAATTATTTGTTCAACTCGGTGGTGATTGAGAAGGAGATTTTGCTGCAACAGGGATAGTAGGGTCACAAGCTTCATCAGCACAGATGCTACACCGTACGCCGCCATTGTTGCTGTCGTTGCCACGTGCGGCGCATGCGTGTCAATGAAGATATGAAACTATGACGTAAGCGTATCTGAAAAGTGGCGGAGAGCCAGTAATCACGGAGCTGTGTATACGGCATTTCAAAATCTTTCCACTCTGGAACCTGGTTTCGAAAGTGATCATTTACAGACCCCCAAAACGCTGTCTTCGTATGGATGATACACAGATTCGGCAAAAAACTTAAGTGTTGAGACCTCCGTTTGTCTTTGTGGGGATGGGGCCTTAAATTCAGTGCTTCTACTGATAGAAGTGCATGTATTTCTGCGAATGTTTAAGAAATCGATTAGTTTTCGATTAGAAATTAAACAAAACAGCAGCAAATTCTCTTCAGAAACTAACCAAGATGTAAGGTAAAACTGCATGTCACATTTATGCATTGGGGTAAGGAGGATGTATTAAATTCCTGAGTGCCTGTGCACATCAAAAATGTATGAAAACATTTTAAAAAATCAAAAAGATAATTTCCAAAAGATCAATGACTCAGAATAAGAATGACAGCAGAAATGGTCGTCATTGATAAAGAGACGACTGAGCAAATGTTTTTTGGGGCATTTTGTGCCGTTATTGATAGGAGAGAGAATGACAGTTCACAGGCTTGTGAAAGGGGTGAAGTGTAGGGAAAGACACTCTGCAAACTGCCACAGGCTGGACTTGAACCCGGGCCGGCAGAAGTATGTATATGGACGTGCCTGTTTGCTTTCCACTCCACCAAACCAGCACCACAGCTTAGCAGATTTTTTCAGAAAAATTTGAACATGTCAAAAGTTTTTTCACAAACACTTCATAGTAACTTCTATAAAAACATATTTCCTTTAACTTGTTTCAAAGTGTCTCCACAGGATTGATTCCATTTTCCTTTTTATGTGTGTGAATATCCAACCAAAAATATACACTCAGCGTGACTGAATCTTATCCTCATAAGTGCAGTTTCATAAATAGCCATACCTCACATGTCACTACCTCTATGATAAAAAGTCTGAAAATTTGTCCTAGACTCATTGGCTAAAAGCTGTAAAGTTTGCCTCACAATAATGGACAAGTCTTTTTAAATAACTACTTAACAGGAATAAATGCACCACTAAAATAGCTGAAAAAGCACACCGTTGTCTTTTTTAATTTTTCCATAAATTGATTCATAGCATTTTCTTAAAATTTTTAAGTTTATGCTCTGTAGTATTTGATTTGAATGTCTTATTAGCTTTCTTTGGTACTCTATTTCAAACTTTGTAAAGCACAGAGTCACTTTAAATAAACTTATTGTGAAATAAAGTGCTTTATATAATCCATCGAGACATTTGTAACTTCAGAAAAAGGTTGTGCTGAAGAGACACTCACTGTCCAGCTACTGGGGCTGATAAAATAAAGATATTGTGACATCAAAGATAAAAGTAAATATCAAAGAAAAGAAAAAACAGTACACTGAAGACGTCATGTATTCACTGTGACGAAGCCTTAACCATATCAAGACCTACTGATGCCCCACGTCAGAAATCAATTACTGAGGTAGAGCCTTTCCAGACAGGAAGCACATGGCCGTAAAGTGACTTTGGCACAGTAAGCTGCTGCGTTTCTGAAGTGTCAGAAGTATCAACATGAGGCAGACCCATTAGTCTGTCTCCTCTGCTGTCAGCAGCCCGTCTCTCGGCCCCCTCAAAGCTGCCTGGATTTTGGATTTTGCTCCTCCCTTTAGGACCTCGCTTTCCGCTAGCAACTGCTGTAGTCTACTTCCTCTGGGCCTTTAACCGCAATATCACACCGCTTCGGCTGACTGTCTCGCTGCACGAGTGGCTGACTCTCTCTGTGTGCTCCTGTCTCCCAATAGGAAGTGAGACAGAGTGAGTCAAGAGCTCCGGAAGAGTGGAGGACTATATGTGTTTGTGCATGACTGCTCAAGGTGTGCAGAGCTGCATGGCTTTTTATATCAATCTGAAAATGTAAAAGAAACAGACTGTGAAAGAGAAGGAGGGGATAATGCAAAGTTATAAAAGAAGCAGTACAGTTCAGGATGGGAGGGACAGACAGTAAAAGTGAGAGTGCAAGAAAAAAACAAGCAGAGGAGAAAAACAGGCTCAGCGTGGGAAGGAAGGCGGGAAAAGCAGCCAGTCTGTGGTGTAGGAAACATGAATTTCCACAGGCATTCATCAGACATGACGCTGCTCATTTTGTTCAAAAAATGCACCAGGAGAACATCAAAAAGGACAAGCAGGAAAAAGAGGCTTCTGAAACTATTCATGACAGATTTGAAGATTAAAATCCACATGTACGAGTTTCATACAAACGCTCTCTACGTGCTTTTAAGGTGAAAGGGGAAGTGTTTCCAGTGCTTTGAGAGCTTGAAAACTCCCGTTTCTGCTTTGGTACACAGTATTTAAAATTAATAACCAGGGAACTTCTGACCAAAATATCAGCAAAAGATGTAAAGTTAAGGCTGGCACGCAATCAGCTCTGCCCAAATTAACTGCTTGCCACTTCTTGTTTCAAAATAAGGACTTCATTCATTTAAAAAACTCCTCTCCAGAACAAATATTTATGAATAAAAGAGTTTTGGTGACACAGCTTTTACATCCCAAGGTGATAAGTTGTTAAGTGGACTTCCTTGTTCATGCTGAGGGATAAGCAATCAAGAATAGCTCAAAACACAAACTACAAGGTCTGCTCTAAATTCTTTTTCTCCATCATTTATGAAATTTAACCACAGCATGGACACCTTGAGGAGACTGAACAACAAAAGCACCCAGTCAATAGCATAGCTTAATCGTAGTCCATCGTGAGTGAGCACTACAAACATGAATGAGACGGGGCAGCAACTTTTAGCTGTAGTGTCCACTTTCTTATGAAGCAGTCTTTGACTTAACATCAAGTGCTTCACATATCTAGAAGATATTACAAGAGGACCCACAGGACATGAGAAAAACATGCCATGTGTGATAACATTGTTCAGTATTGCAATAAATAAATGGACTGCAATGCCTCAGACCAGTACTGGGCCATAGACATTCTGTTATCAGGCCATGATTTTTAACTAAATCAGCACAGAGCAACCAAGCTCTCTCCTTCCTGATCTTTTTTGAAGTTCTTGCTAAAGTCATCTTTTGCTGGCCACATAGAATTGAGTAAGGCATTGTAAAGGAAACATGAGACATGAAGGCAAAAGATGACTCCCCAGACATACTGGAATTAATTTTCAATGTTAACTCCTTCTTGATTCCTGTTCCTGCTGCCAAACAAATATAAAATATATACACTATACCTTCACATTTCTCCAGGATCTGCACTGTATCCCCAATTTCCAGCGGGAGGCCATGCTGAACTGTCCCTCGGAAACTGGCCAGCACTGTAAGAAAAAATGAGAAAAAAAACCCACCCACATCAGTTTGATATCTGCTTGAGATTTGATATGCAGAGTTAGAAAGAGGTCCTAAAACAAGCAGAAATAAAAAAGACTAAAAACAGAGAAAGAAGAGGCAATCATTGCTGAGTGTGGATGGGAAAAAATACATCTTGGTATTTTTGCACAAATCTGAAATTGTACTGCTAACAACAAACCTGGATGCATATATTCTGTGTCATCCAAACATATGAATACATCCTAAGACAGGGAATTCAAACCTGAGAGCTCAGAGGTTGTAAATCATTTCGAAAGAACCAGCAAAAGTAGCTGCCCTTGTTTGAATAATCTTTTCTTGTTTGTTTGTTTACTGCAGTGATTTCAACTAGGGCTGAACAATTAATTGCAAATTAGATTAAATCACAATATGGTTTGTTGCAATTTTTTTAAATTGCAGAAGGTTCAATATTCATGGCCAAAAATGTGTTGAACATTTTGGCATTGTGATGTAGTTTTTGCAATTTCATGCCTATTTTTTACCTCTATTTATACTTTTTTCCCACTTTTGGACCATTTTTACCTTTTTACCAACCCCGTTTTTACAACTTTATGCCTATTTTGCCCCCATTCATCTTTTTTTTGGCCACTGTCAGAACCACTTTTGGAATTTTTACATGGTTTTTGAAATTTCATTTCAAACTTAATTCTCAATTATGCTGCCATAATCAATTTTCGTAAGCCACTTTTGGATTTTTTTGCAAATTTTTCCCAATTTTTTTTTTGCAATTTCAGACCTATTTTGCACCTATTTATTAACCTTTTTCCGCTTTCATACCATTTTTAACCTAGCTTTTAAAATTTCATACCCATTCTGCTTCTGTTCTTCACTTCTCCACTTTTTCTCAATTTTTTTTATCCTTAGATTAATTTAATGTCATATTGGTTTTACTACGAAAAGATTTACTGCTTATGTTTGTTTAAGAATACATAAGATGAGGAACATTAAAACAATTGCAGAGTAAATCGCAATATTGGGAAAAAAAAAAATCACATTTAGATTATTTTCTCAAATCGTTCAGCCCTCATTTCAACCCTGCCATGCAACTATTGGGTATACAGCTTGCAGAATAAACATCTCCACCATGTTCTGCAGGCCTGAAAAGACCTCTTCTGTCATTGAAGCTTTAAGAGTGGACAAAGACTATGTTTTATCCTCCTGGGCCAGAAATCCAGAAATGTCTTTTTTTCTTCCCTTATCAAATAAAAATAGAAAAAGAGCAGATGTAGGGATGGACTTAAAGGGGCACTCTGCAGATGTTTCAAGTGAAAATCGGCTTAGGCATCATGAGGAATATTATCCAGCTATCAAAAAGAGGAGCAAAATCTTTTTAGAGTCTGTTGATGCGATCAGGGTGACAGAAATCCCGAGCTAAAACTATTGGTAAATTTAGAAGTGGTTTGACCCACTGCGGGCATGGTGGAAAAGTAAAGAACTCTTGTACTTGTAGATATTTATATACCATCTGTTATTTTAGATTTAGACTCCAATAACTAGAATTAAGCATGAACCATGGTAACCCTGGGGGATCAGTGTGATAAAAATACATGCATTGTTTGAATAGAACAGCAGTGCCCTGTGTTGTTGTCTTGATTACATGATTATCATTGATGTGACTCATTACACTGAAGAAATCCTGACCTGACCTGAAAAAGCTCAGCAACCGGAAACAAGTTTGCAAAAGTCAACCAGATAGAACACTGAACTTCCCCAAAATTCACTTAGTTTTGCCGCTTCAATGACACCAATTAATCTGGCAGCAACTGGTACAGCTTTCACTTAAGTTGACTTAAAACATTTAAAAACAAGTTTATGATAGACCCTATTCTGACCTACATCACAGAGATGTCACAACATTAGCTGGAGGCAAAACAAAGCATAAGTAAGAACTTCTGGCTTTCAAAAGACTCATATTTTGGACTATGTCAATTTTCTATCTTTACAAATCAACAAAAAAATAAAGAAAGAAACAAAGTTTAAACCTCTCAAACAGAAGACAGCACTGGAAATTCACATCACAGATTCTGCTCTTTGAGGTACCTCCTCAACAGACAACCTATCATGACAGGCTTGTAACTTTTCACATTGACTTATTTTGATCAAACAGCTCCCCTTTGAGTTTCAAACTCTAAATCATACAATACTGTTGTGTTTCATTGCTGGTTTTGTGACAAAGTGAACAAACAAAAAAAAAGATTGAGAACGATAGCCTTTTTAGGTTATGGCTTATTTGACCTAATTTATTTTGCTGCATATTCCACAATACACCACAATTGAAGGCTGCACAGCCGTAAATAACCCACAGATTGTTGCCAGAGACCTACGTCAACTCATGATCAGACAAAATAAGCAACAACCTTGAATACTGAGACCCATACAACTTCATGCCTACCTATGTTTTAGAAAAAGCACATATTTATTAGCAACCACTTGATTGTATTTTTTTTTTTTTTTACAGCCAGTGATTATCCATTAAGAAATGAAAATATGAACAGATATACAATACATGACAATCAAACAAAAGGTTCAAGAGTGTCCAAGCATAGTGAAAAGGCCAGAGATTGAGTCCATGAGGCCTGAGCAAAAGGGAGATGGCAAAGACTCATCCTGTGTGTATACAAAGCAAAACAGCAAAGCAAAATTAAAAAGGGGGAAAAGTGTTCAGCCATCGGTTAGTGGTCTCTCTTGACTAATATGTTCTATGAATGGGCCCCAAATTTTCTGAAATTTATCTAGGGAATTGGACATAGAAAACTGAATTTCTTCGAGATGTAAACAAGACACCATATCCTTCAGCCACCTTCTAAGCAGGGACGGGAAGGAGACTTCCACTCCCTTAGAATAACCCGTTTTGCAATGACCATGCCGAACATGAGTGCTCGTTGTAGAGCAGGAGGGAGAGTCAGAGAGACGTTAGAACAGCCCAGTATCGCTAAAAGACAGTCTTGATTGTATTGTAAATCATTTCTTATTATTCAAAGTAAATAAATGAAACCAATTGGAGCCCAAAAGCCTCTTTACAAATTTTAAAGAAACATCACTTTTGGCATCTCCAATGACGCACAAACATGCCTGATGCTCTAATGTACATGTGTAAGTAACATTGAGCTTGGGGATAAAGTCTTTTTGAAATTGGATGAGGATAAAATCTTTAAGTGATGATACACTTCAGGTGTATTTACTCAATAAGGCATGGCAGAAATCCTGTATGGAATCTGCCATTGAGTGTTTTTAAGGTAAGGCAGCCATAAGGCTATTGCCAACAGTCAAAGCAAAAGTTTGTTTGGGTTGCCAGGAAAAGAAGTGAAGCTAAAGGTGAAGTTAGATAAGATGAAAAAAACAATTAAAGTGGAGTAAAGGTGATGGTGTAGTTCAAGGATATGCAGAATGAGCACTAAGAAATTGAGATAATTTCCCAATCAAATGTGATAGAACATTGTTTCAAGATTACATATACCCACTGCACCTTTATGGTTCAAAGTCATATCTAAATAAAATGTTAAATAAGCAGGAAGGGACGCACATATGCTGATCGTCCGTTAGCAGTCAGCAGATCTGTAAGATGTAATTGTAATAGCCTTCAGAAGAGTGTTTGTTGACAGCTCTTCAAGCACAACCCAGTCTCAAACAGATACATGAACCCAAACATTAGGCCTGCAGTTACTCACAGATACGTAAGCCAACCGCTGCACACTGGTGTTCATACAGAGTTGACTGAATTTTCCACATGCTTAAAATCACACAGGCGGTCTATTCAAATGGGGATGTATGCTGCACACTGACATGCATTCACATATGCAGAGGGGAAAAGAAAGCTCAGGAGGATTCACAGTGGAAACATCTAACAAGAGTCTCTGTCATCCAAAAGTAAGAGGGATCCCCCTGCAACTGGAGTGTTCAGAGAGGATTTCATTAGGGCTCCTCCAGTGTACCTGAATGCACTATCCCAACAGCAGTGAGAGAATCTGTCCCGCTGGAGAGGGATTATATTTAATCCAGCCCAATTTAAAGACACACACAGCAGCACCAAGAGAGCTGGAGTTCAAAGATGGTGGACACAGAGCAGGTTTTAAAGATGCTGCGCGTCCCCAAGAGCACTCATTTCAAATAGTTACAAAGATCAGTCTGTATTATTTCTTAACATGTTCATAGTTTTGTTTATTTAAAGCTCAAATTAGGATATTTTGGTTTGTGTTGATTTTGGCTCCACCAGCCAATAAAAGTGGTACAAAATCTCGTCTTATTTTTTCTGTCACACTATCACTAATCAAACATTTTTTGCTGTGGGACACGTAAAAGAAAGAAGGATATTCAAATATCTGACGCCTACCAACTGGCACTAAGCTAATAAAGAAATTGTCAGTGATAATGCTGATGGTCTTGTTTGCCTTTGATTGTTATGAAAAGGCGATAATATTTACTGGGCATAGTTCTAATGCATTTTGGCAACGCTGTGGTCCAAAAATTTGGTCTGCAAGTACCACTTAGCAAAACTTGGCAGTGACTGTTTTGGGTAATGTTGCTTGGGGGGCCTCCATGCCTTTTTCCCCATGTCTAATTTGCAACAATAATTGAATTTGGAGTGGAAAATGTGAGAAAAAAAAGTTTCACTGGAATATTGTTAATTTACTCCTCTGAGATACCCACCCCGTTTACCAAGCAGTAGTTTTAGGTACTGAATGCATCTTAATGATTATAATTAGTCTCGTCCTTTAGGACTTGGGGACTAAAAAAGACATCCATATCTATTTCAGTCTGATTTATACCTGGCTGAACATTAAAACAGACAGGAGATAAAAATTTACAAGATGTGCTTTTAGTCAAAAACAATTCTAAAATGACAAATTGTGCATAAAAATTGGCTTTAAAATACCTTGTATACTGTGTTAATCATTGTTGTCCTTGTCACTTGTGATGAAAGACACCAATGTTTTTCAGGTCAATACAATTCCAACACCTTTTGCCTAAATATTTTAAACAAGCATACTAATACCAAAAACAATCATGACACATAAAACTGGTTTCTTTCCACCATACATCCTCTAGTTTCTTACTGAACTCTGTTATGTGTCTATATGCAAGCTTGCAGATGCAGCAGGGAGTCGTCAGATCCTCAAAAGGATGCTGACTGGGACAGTCTTTTTCTGACTGGAGAATAAATATCGTGAAATTTTGAAAATTTTTTGAAAAAAATTAGAAAATCCAGCTGTTTGTTATGAAGGTTAATTGTGTTGTTAAAATGAGCTCTACTGCATTATTTGTCAAGTTACAAATTGCGTCTTTTCTAAACACCATCATGGGAAGACCTTTTAATGTAGCATCATCTGTGCAGTGTAGCTTTATCTGCCTAATTCGTTGTCTGTAATCATGCAGATTCATCTCTCAAAGCTTCACGCAAACACAGTTGAGCTCAGTCTGAAAAGGCACTGTCCAATCAGTGTCCTTTGAGGAGGAAGTGGTGGGAGCTGTACACGTGAACAAAGTGAAAAGTGAGTGCAAGTCACAATGACTGTACAAATAAAGATTGGCACTGATGCTAACTGCTTCCGCTGCAAAACACATTTCATGAAAAACAAAAAAAAAACTGGATGCATTTCTTGATGGGAAGGTTATTTTTGCCCTTCGCTCAACATGTTTTGGCAAAACTGAACTTAAAAGGCTCATGCTTATCACTCGACACCATGGCAGTAGCGCCCGCCTACTCCAACATCTAATGGTCTATAATGAATATGACTGACAGAACGATCATCCAATCACATTCCAGATATGTCTTGAAAGGTTCTTGTCTCTTTAATCACTCTCAATGAAGCAGTTGCCTAGATAGATAAATGAAATAAGATACATCAGTATATTGAAATGTACTGTTTACTATTTTGTAATTTTAAGAGTTATTAAGAGTGTTTTTTTTAATATCCCTACCATCTTTGTTTTAAATGTACAAAATGCAGACAACCCTGACTTTTTGGCATAATTTCTTAAAGGATAAATTTGGCCGCATTCAGATAATTAATTCCTTTGGCAGCTTCCGCCTTGCTGTTGTTTAGAACATTAAAATTACATCAACATCAATAATTAGTTTCCTTCCGATTGTTCTAATTTGCTTTATAGCTCATACAGATGCATCACTGTCAATTCTATAGTGTTTTTGAACAGTTTAACATACCACACAGGAGCTTTAAAGATACAACAAACCTCCCTCAAAGACAAATCTATTAATTGGAGCTTTGGTCAGAGGTGCTGAATTTTTTTTTCACAACTCAAGAGTTGAATTACCCATCCACCCACTATATTATGTTGACTCTGAGATCAAGTCCGCAGATTAAATCAAACAGCAGCTTCACACTTTCTGCTGTCTGTTTCTGCGTGTGTGTTCCTCTTTTGCATTTTGCGCTGAAGCCTCGCCAGCTCCTTGTTATCCCTCATGCTGCAGAAACACTTTCTGTACCGGGGATTTGTCACAAGTGCACATTTGACTTTGTAATTCATTCAAAGACCAACTGCTTGCACGCACACACACACGGGTGGCATACACTAACCCCAAAACTTGCCTATGTTGTTTTGTCATTCATTCAAAGCCAAATCAGTGACACAAACACATGCACACACACTCCCAAAGTGTGCCCATTGCATGAATTATCCAAGTGACTTTCCCAGCTGCAGTACGCTAAATTATTCAGATTCAAGGCGTCTTTTTTTCTGACTGCAAAATGAAAGCTTCTCGCCTGTCAATCGAAGAACCAGCTGCTGTCTGTCCGTCTGTTTCTAACTGTCTGTCATTAGCTGTCTGGGCTGAAAAGGTGCTCTACACTTGTGGGAATTGAATGTTTAGTCTTGTTTGTTTGGTATCATATTATGCCAAAAATACAGAAGCAGTAGGCACAAAAAAGAAGAAAGATGCCATTTGAGACTGTATGACAATATAGCCGCTGCAGGCTACAAGCAGGCATAACAGCAGGGAAAATCCTACAAACGGACCAATGCACGCACACACCCCACACAAACAGAGCATATCTAAGTGAATGCCAGTGGTGCATGAATATCCTATCGAATAAATTGAATCAAAGCAGACCTGCTGATGCTTAGATATGACATAAACACACTCTCGTTTTCTTGTATCGAGCCTGTCAGGCTGAGTTTTTGTCGATGGACAGCATGACCAGGCCACCAAAAGGCAAACGCTGATCCTTTCTGACACACCCAAACACAAACTGTCTGATTCTATGCGACACCGGCCAAGTGGGTCATAGCGAGGACGCAGCTATTCTTGACCAAACTAGTGCCCTCGAAAGTTGACATAACGCAGAGATGGCAGGCTGAAAAGTCCAGTACATGTTGGGAAACAGACAGAGATGCCACACAAAGAAGCTCAGATGGAACGAACATCACAATGTTGATTTTATAGAGAGAAAACAAAGAGGGGAGGGAATGAAGAATGACAAATCTGTCAACAGTGAGAACATGGAGCCCAAAATAAAATTAACTCTGGGCGAAGAGCTGCGGCTTCAACACTGATGCAGAGTGTCAGAGTCTTCACAAGGTTAACAAGGGAGCTCTCATCTTGATCACACTTGGGAATGCCACTTTAGGCTTCTTTACACAAGTAAAGGTCAGAAAGGGAGAGACACTGAGACGATTTAATAGACTCGAAACAAGGAGAAAAGGTCAGAGATCATCATCAAGAATTATTTTTCACAGGCAGGGGTGGATTTAATTAGCACATATATATTTTAATCTCTCCTGTATAAAACAATAATTTATTTGTATTACCAAATATCAGTAATTTTAAATGATTTGGAATATCAAGAAGATCATCATCTCTTACAGTTTCTGTCCAGTTAACTGAATGACTGCAATCAAACCAGATTTTAAAAATTTGATACAATTTTAAACAGCAGAGACACTAATGTCTGTTTTGTCACCACATGAATCAAAACAGAGGCATAAGGGACTCATTATTGAGTTCATGTAATGCTTTGTTTTTAAAATATCACAGTGAAGAGCAAAGACAGACTTAATTGCTTCAAATATGCACATATGTGTTTATGCAAACTTTTCAATCCTCTATAATCTATTTGAAAAATAAATGACAATCACATATGATTTCTGTTAAAGCTGTATTACTTCACTGTATTTTTTGTATCTACTGTGGATTGAAACATTTCCATACAAGCCCCTTGTTCTGTGGTAGTGAGTCTAACTAAAAGTTGCCTGCAGCCTGTTTTCTCCCCTCCCGTCAGACATCGTCTACGTAGCCAACCAGTGCACACCTCATTGTCATAGCTTCCCGTGGCCTCCCCACCTCCAAGGAGTGTTTCCAAAGGGAAGGGAAAAAAAGTTGCAATTGACCCATTCCACTAAAACCACTGTTTATTTTTTTATTCAGCTGAAATCAAATCTCTGTTCAATGGACACTCAAAATATGATGACTATGGTCAAACACAATAGGATATCAGACCTTGTCAACATCTGACACTGCCCTCCTGATTTTTTTCATGTTTAACCTAGTTTTGTCACAAAAGTTGTGGAAAGAAAAAATTTACATTTACATTTTCATAATTAAAACAATCCTCATTTCATCTTTTTTCAGCATAGCTCAAATGTCAGTTTTAAAAAAGGTAATATACTCATTAATAAACAATCACTTTGTCCAGATTGGATCTTAGAGGTCAATGTCTGCTTCTGGATACTCCTAATGCATTCTCACCTCATCTTATACCATCAGGACTTTCTGCGTGTTTGCCAGTTTACAAGTGCATTCTGCTGAGTCTGTTAAGTTCCCTCGAAAGCCCCCCGACTGGGATTAAGCTTGCATGTGTTTTAAACTGCCACTTGGAGTCAGGGCTGTCAAACCGCGTTACATTCGGTTTGCTTGTTGCTCTGTCTAAGCCTTTTAGAAGAACAAACACAGCCATGGGCCCAGAGAAAGAGGAACACCAACGCTCCTCCTTCAAAAAAAAGAAACCCCGGGCTCTTTCAAAACCAGCGAGAACTAAAGCAGCAGGTAGAGCAGTGATCAAAGCTCAATATCATGCTGCTGTGAGGCTTATTTTACACAGATTTAACAATTAGAGCAATGAAGAAACATTTAAGAAGCATGCAGTGATTTGTGTTTTGCTTTTCTATGCACGAAACACCACAGCAAATTTGCTTCAAAGTGTTCATTAATGTGCTTTTTAACCTCATTAGCCTGACCCTTTCTTCTCCCTCTCTGATCTGACAATGTATCACGTGTGTTACCCACTCCCACATGTTAATTATGCAGCATTTATGTCATTAATATGCTAATGGGGCTACATGCGCAACTGGTGGTGCTCTACTGGCCTCAAATGCTGCCAAATATAAGGATCATGAATATTTAATTAGTGTGTGGGATTAGAAGTGTGAGCGTTATAAACAGGCAGCTGTAAGGATAGATTTTCATGAGAGAAGAGGTTAATCAGTTTATTCCATAAGAGAGAAGAGGCTGATTTGAAATAAGGAACCAATGTGGCCAGTTCTGTCACATTTACAGCATAGGAAGATAAGAATTTACTGCACTTATAAAACCCCTCACTTCCTCATGCTGAACATTCTGCCTGTCCACAAACCCAGAACATGACCCTGTCAGAGCTGCATATGCCAAACCAAAAGTACCCTCAGCTCCAGCAATGTGACTAAAACATTCCAATGCAGACCAAAACTAGCCCAGAAATGTTATACTGAGCCAAAGTCATGCAAACTGTGTTCCTTACCAAAGGCTCCAAGTAATAATCAGTCTATGTGGTGAAGGAGTGTGTCAAATACTGTACAAAAAAAAAACACATAATCACTGCCACGCTGCTTGGTTACAGGAGCAGACTGAGGGAACATGTACTGAAAGAAAATCAAACCAGAGAGGCGCTTTTGTGCATGCTGGGATGGCAAATATATTCAGTTTTAAGATGATGAAATTTAAGGTAAGACGATGTTGTTTTTATTGACAGTTCATTTTACTTTCCTCTCAGTTTATCTCACCATATGTCAGTGCAACTATGAATTAAATTATTATAAAAACACCAATGCCTGATAAAAAGACCAATTACAGTCAGAATAACTGGATACGTGCCGTTTAAACACAAGATTAGCTGACTGACATTTAAAGTCCATGGCAATCATTTCATTCAATTGATTTCATTTCAGGAGATTTAATTATATTATACAGCAAATGTTATTGATACCTTCCTGACATCCCAGCCAGATATCACGGTATTTTTGCCTCTGTTCATCAAAAAAATGCATGCAAACTGCAGGACTGTAAATGTAACTGTTACTCGATTGAGTAATCGATTACAAAAAGAATCGATAGCTGCAGCCCTAGTTACAGTTATTGTTTTGGCCGTACATAAAGTGCCATCATGGCTCTCCTCATCCTCACTAAATGTCCATCGATATCAATCAAATGTATCATTTATCAAAAAATAAGATTTGATTTTTCACATAATAGACCATCACACTGATAATGTTTGGAATATCAGCTTATCTGCTTAAAACAATATCGTGCATGCCTGCATGTAAAAGTGTAGGGGTGTGTCTACAATTTCTGATAATAAAACCTTAACATTTTCATTTAATGAGTGAGGACATCCTAATATCATTAACGGAAAACCCCAGCAAAACATGCAGTCATTAGCTTCAATAAATGATTCTTTATATAAAAAAGACCCAGAGAACATAGCATGTATCCAAAGCTAAACCCCAAGGATGCTGTTGTGCATGCATGAAGCACATTTGTGGGCAATAATACAAACATTTCACATGGCAGACCCAGAGAGGTACCTGACAGCCCTAATGCAAGCAGGAGTCCAATAAAGTGAGTGTGTGTGCATCTGGAATAAAAGCCATTTTGCAGGTTCAGCTTGGAATTCTGGGGGGATGGCATCATGCATTTTAAATCAGGGGGATCAATGGGGGTCTGCAGAAGGAGAGGAGGCAGATACTGGAAAGTAGGAGCGGAGAGAGGGCATTGAACAAGTTGACAGTTTGTGCACAGAGGAACAGGTGAAAACACATGCACACACACGTGCAGAGAGAGACAGAGGTCTGATAGGCAAGCTCTGACAAAAGCCAGGCCAGCAGAATCACCCAGGAGGAACGGCTTTCATTTCACCAGTCACCAGGTTCCTCTCCCCGCCTTTGTGTGTGTGGAGATAGTGACCTAACGGGCATCACAAAACCTCTCTCTAGCAACAATAACCCTTCAATCGGATCGCGCCGCTGGAGCAGGAGCTTTCAAGGCAGAGAGTGGTGTGAGGAATGTTATTACTTTTCTGAATTGCATGGGAGGCGGGAAAAAAAGTGCAACTCATGGTTAAATCTCATCGAAGCTCTGAATCAATGCATGAAATACTCCATAATAAACCCATGTACCACTTTTCAATCAAAAGCACGAGTTTGAACTAGGAATGTGTATCTCCAGGAAAAAGTAGTCTCTGTGAGGTTCTGGCAATCATTTAAAATAAGAGACAAATTCTAAGAGAGGAACAAGAGCTCTTTTCACACATGTAACCTTTTATTTCCAGGATAATATCAAGAAATTCCCTGACATGTAAGGATGAGAATCCAAAGCCAATTCCAATTGAGAATCGACAACAAACAGCTTTAAGAATCAATGTCATTCATCTTTTTGCTTCACAATCCCCTTATCAATTCCCTCCACCAGTATTCGACCGCCTCGTAACCTGACATCTCATCAGAAGCAGTCAACCTAAAGGAGGAAACAGAGGCAATCGTGGCAGACAAGCAGCTGGAAGTGTGGCTTAATTTAACACAATACAAAGCCAACAGCACAGCGCCCAGTGTGACTTTAAACATCAGTGGAAACACTTCCACATTGTTGGTGTTGTTGACCTCCAAAGCATCTGAGGACCCACTCCTTTGCACAGAAAAGAGAATAAGCAATGGCTTTGATATCAATAAAGTCTTAAAAGGATCATCACACAGGTAAATATTCACAGAAATGGCTCATCTGGGTAAAGTTTTTTTTTCAAGTGCGAATGATATGTAGAATACACAACCGAGTTTATTCTGTTTAAAGTGATGCAAAAACTGTCCCGGGTACTGCAAAAGGGGCAAAGTTCTTAGTTCATACTTCTGTTTTCTTATTTCAAATAGGACATATGGTTTCACTGCTATGCAAAGATGTGAAAAAAGAAAGTGCTGCAGCTCCACACAGCTGCCTCAATGAAATAACATTTTTGCCCTCTAGCTCTTTATTCTGGTCACATGACTGGCAGCTACCAATTGAACTTAATGGCTAAATCAATGCCAATAATAGTGTAAACTAAAAGCTACAGTGGTGGGTAACCAAGTAGTTTGTGACGCACATTAGCTCAGCTAAACATGTTTTTCACATTCATGTTGATGCACACTGACCTAACACAACTTATTTGTGCAATGGAAGGTATTTTTTGTTGTGATGGTGACATTATTATATTTATATTTTTTTTTACATTGCTGCTTTTTTTGTTATTCTGCACTTGTGATTTTTTCTTAAACGTGGAATAATTTATTGCTTCTGTACAGTTAAAATTTTGTTCTGTTAATAAAAAGCATTTTTATTGCCTAAAGTCTTTGTGCTGTGTTTTACCATAATCATAATCGACCAACTCAAGGCAAAATTAAAAAATTATTTAATGATCATAACATTTCATGTAAAAAGTATCGGTATCGGTATCGGTATTGGAATCCGCAATACTAGCCCTGTATTTACTTGGTATCGGAGCTTTAAGACGTTCTACATGCAACATCTGGCTGTTTAATCACATCATATAGAAATTTTTCACAGTATTGACCATTCAAGTAAAAAAAATCATTGCCTATCCCTTGTTAAACATGACCTAAGTTCATATAGAGCTCAAAATAGAGCAGAGGAATATTTCAGTCAGTGGTACTGACCCATGCAGGAGAACTCATAAATGACTCAGATTAAATAGAAATATAGGTCAGTGCACTAAAACCTCACCTCATTCTCAGGCATTAATCCCACAGTGCGTGTTAGAGTGTGTGTGTGCCTGTACTTTAAGGCTGGCACTAAGTGTATGCATTAGTTGGCCCACTGATGCTGCAGTTTGAGATGAGATGAAGATAATAACCCCCTTGAGAGGTTTTATCTCACCTCCACCACCCTTTTTTTGATAAATGGATCAATTATTTTTGTCACAGCTATTACTCAATTTGTCACTGTGATCTCTAGAAGACAATAAGTTGGTATTATGCAGGGTTTACAAAAGAGGATAGAGATAGAAAGAGCAATCTATCTGCACAGCATCCCTTTTTGCCTGTATGTGATTCGACAACATAAGGGATACTTCCTGTGGCCGGGTTGGATTTCAGTCTTGCCAAAAACAAACCAGACCAGACTTCAGGAAGTGATCCGCCGCCAGTTCTCCCCAGAGGGAAGTAAAGGACACCTGTTGAGAGGCCACCAGAATTAGCATAAGTGTTGTTATGTCTCCAAACAAACACTCCAGAGAGCCTCAGACAGGTCAAATGTGAAAGGGAATTCATCATCTTTATCAAGTGTTTCACATATTCAGAGATGTCATATTGGTTTTAAAGTTCAAGGTCTTATCAAGTCAACTTGCCGAGCAAAGCTGATATCCCAGATGTGTTCGAAAAGAGCTGCTCATTGTTATCATCATAAAAATGTGGATTTATTGGAGTAATACCAAGTCCTCAAGGAAAATGTGAGCCAAAGACTTGCAAAGCGCTCTGCTATGATATCAAACTGTAAACTGTATCTGTGTTTGAAATGGTACAGTGTTTTGTTGTCCTTTTCATTCAATAGCTGTGGGGAACCAGGACTGATAAGAGCAGGCATAACAGTGTAAGTTGCAGGCTCTGGAAAACAGTGAGCTAAAAGATGGCAACCTGTTCAGATAAGGCTAAGAGAAATGATCATACCCATGCTAAATAACTACAATTCTTTGACTTCTTTCAAACATTATTTACACTGTTAAATGTAAATCTGAGTCGGACTCCTGGGTAAACATCACTAAAACACCGATTAATACTTTTTCTAAATAAATACAGTGGTAGAAAATGCCATCAGAATAGGCAAGGTGATAGGTAAAGGGATATTCAAAATGTTAGAATTATTTGTTTTTAAGATATAAAATACTACAAAGATTATGAACCATGAAAAACTACTCAACCCCAGTAAAAATGACCCTCCTGTCCTCTTGCTTCTGGTGGATCCTCTTGACTGTTACCTACTATGTTCAGATCTCTGCCTACCCTGCATTACTTAATCCTTTAAAAGGGAAGATGGAATAACAAAATATGGATACATTTCTGGTCTAATTTCATGGTGAATGCTTGAGAAATCAGAGAAATTGTCAGTATTGCACAGAGTGCACACAGTGGAGTAACATTTAATGAACATCCCCTAAAAACTACTGAGTGTTTGATGGAAAAACTAGAAGTGAGCAAATCAGTTAAGTCAGTGATAAACTCCCAATAACTAACTGTTCACTCATATAACTTTAAAAAGTTGTTACAAAAGTGAACCAAAAGTTAAGAGCAAACTGTCCTCATTGTTTTCAGCAGAAGCATTACATAAAGGGCAAGACAGTGTCCAAATGGACAATTGGATTTCCAGAGATCTGCTGAACTTGTATTTTCATTTGAACCACATTTTGACTGCTTGATTTATGTGGCAATCTTCTTGACACGGGCCTGTCTTTTTCTCTGAGCACTCCAGATGTATATCCTCTGAGCTGCTGCTTTAGTAAGCACTGATTTCAGGAGCAGCTGATGGCATGTCGACACGAGCGCCTACACATCCTCCCACTGTGCAGAGAGAAGGATGTGGAGGACGAAAAGGCTGAAATGAGCAAAAGGAGAACAAGGAAATGAATGGTGTGACTGTGGCAGATGACAAAAGAACACATGAAAAAGGTTTCAAGAGACAGAGAGCAAGTGTGGAGGGAGAAAACTTGGACAAGTGGGGAGTATGCTGAGTCTCTCTCTGACAAATGTGAAGGGACAAAGATGAGCTGACAGAACATTTCGTTTGTCATCCTTCGAGGTGAAACGGTTGAAAGTGGGAGTGTCAAAACTGAAACTTAAAACATCAAACAGTCTCTCTCACTCTGATTCACTTCGAGGTCTGCGTTTACCTATAGATGGGTCAACTATAAAGTTTCACAATGATTCAGAGTTCAAAAAGTCAAGCTAAAATCATCCACAAGGTTCCCCAACAACTTGTGTTACTCCCAAGCTACAAGAAATGAACAGTGAAAAGGAAAAGTTGGCACAAACAGTAATCCTGCATGTTACTGAGAAAGGATAAAACAGCCCCCAGTCCTTCAGTCAGTGACTATTTAATGTTGTTTAATCCCACCTGTGGGCAGTAAACTCTCAGCATTGTTGGTTAAAAAAGATCCGACACTTACATAATACCATGAGTAAGGATTTAATCAATAATATTTCAGTTTGAAAATAAAGGATGGAGGATGTTCTCACTTTTTCTTGTAATTTCAAGTTAAACTTTTAACTAGAGATGATAACAGACAGTTTCTCCTGAATGAGGGTTACAGACACTATTTTTTTTTGGGGGGGGGGGGGGGGGCACTTTTGCATTGTTTTTCAAATGTAATAAAAAGTCAGAATTCTGAATTGGTTAACCCAAAGTGAGAATTAAAACTATTAAAAATTAAAATACATTTCTACATTGAAAACTTCCAAAGATTCCAACCAGTGACGAAGCACAGTGTTAGTTTGCACTCCTGATTGATGCTGGGGCTAAAGCCATCAATCAGATGTATACTAATGTTAATTACTCACTTTGACCAGTTAAAGGTGCTATGAGGAGAATCTATTATCGGCGACACTAGGACTCTGCTACCCATGAGCACGTGCGGCGACTGTCATAATGCTGTGTTCCAGTAACCTCGGAACTGGGAGTGACATCAGCTCCGAGTTATCGGCGTTCTAGTTGAAGTCGGAAAAAAACATGCCGATCTACCAGGCTATTGTTAGCTGTTGTTAGCTCGGGAGTGGTGAGGTTTCACCGAGTTCCCAGTGGGATATTCTGACTTCGGGGGATGTTCCAGTTGCAGTTTCCTACTCGGAACTTGGAAATTCCTACTTCTGACTACATCTGGAACGCACCAAAAGACACAAGCCAAAGCGTGCCTTTGTTGTGATGCTAATATAGCATGCAGCTCGGACCTTCCTCAGAACTCTGCATTGATTTACAACTTGTTTTTTCAACAACTTACAGGATGCAAAGCGACGAGGTAATGTATCTCTTTCTAGTGACGTAGCGGAAGTTTCTGATGTGTGACAACAAGCAATTTTTGGAAAACTAAGTATTGTAGTTTTGTAGCCGGCTATATCTCGCTTCTTACAGCCCGGTGCTCTAAGACGTGTCCGAATAATATAAATTTGCTCTAGTTTTAATTGTCTTGTTCCCGAAGTTGAGTAACCAGGCCAGTCCAGCCCTGTCGGACCGGACCATGAAGCTAAGGAATAGCATTTATAGATAACCTATTTTGATGCTATGAAACTCATCTCAAAGTGCGTATTTCGATCAGGCATATATCTAAAAGTGAGACTTTTTTGTAATTAATTAGAAACTCCTCACAGTCTCTTTAAAATGGAAGAGTTTGCATTCCCCTTTGACAGGCCACTCTTTTTCGTAGTAGCTGAGTAATCCATGATGTCATTAAAAATAGCTGATGATATTTTTTAAAGTACATCATTTCTAATACCAAACATAAACATCAGTCTTTATTGTTCTTTTGGGCACTGTTCTGTTATTCCATTTTTCCACAGTATTATTTGATCACTGTCTTTATAAAAAAAAAAAATCTTAAATGTCAATATGATTTTAAATAGAGGTTAAACATAATAATGTTCATTTAGTTCAGGGATGGGCAACTTCAACCAAAGAGGAATACATAGAGCTGTTGTAAGCAGTTACTTTATCATCATTTTCTATATTTAAGCTCATGTGCTAGTAGTACTTAATTTAATGATTATCACTCAGAATTGTTATTGGTTTCAGTTTCTTATTTGAGGGCATTTGCAGTTTGTTTTTAAGTAATGTGATCATTTACACTGACAGGCAGGTCACATTTAGGAAGCAGGAGGGTCTTATGTGGCCCTGTTGGGCTGACAGTTGCCCACAACTGATCCCGTTTCTTTAAAGCAGACATTTAAAATGTCTTTCTTCAAAAGAAAAAGAAGCAGAAACTCTGTGATAAAGCAAAACAAACATCAATAGTTGGGCCAAATTCCTGCTTGATAAAGGTAAAAATCTAAACTGATTTAGTTTCTCTGAGAATATTGGACCCACCCGTACCACAATATCTACTTTTCTCCTACGCAAAAGGAAGCATGACTGACCTCTATCTGCACTTCAAGCTCCCCTGAATCAAATTACAACAAATTATGCACCGTGCTGCAGCCGTACATGAATATAAACACACGCCCTCACTCACACACCCAGAGCTGACAGGAAATCAACAGCAAACACGCGAGTATTGTGGCCTGAAAAGAGCACGTGCATACCTGAGTGAGAGTGAGTGTGTGATCTTTGGAAGAGCAAAATAAAAAAAAAGAAAGAAAAGAAAGAAAAGCATACACATCTGCATCTAGATTTCTGCTCCGATTTGTCAGGTTGTATGTTTGGCTGTCAGCAGCTGTCCGACATCACGCTTCATAGTTATGACATCAGAAATGGAGCCTCAACCACCACTCTGCTCCAGGCCATAACAAGCCAAACCACAGTAAGGTCCACATCGACTCCAGAGTGATGAAGGAGCTGTGATGAAAAAGTGATGAAACAAAATCCAGCAGAAATAGCATCTGTGGTTTCATTTTGTTTCTGCAGTTAGCTAGAATCAAACACTGTAGGTGTGGCATTAAAGAAAAGCATAAAAGACCGGGAAATGCTGCCCCAAGGTGAAGATAAATCAATTTTTTTTTAGAGCAGAGCAGGTTAAACCGCAGCAGAGACTAGCTTTAAATATTCATCTGTGTTATGTGCTGTTAAAACAGGAGTGACAGGGGCAGTGTAGCCTCCAGCCACAGCCCACAGCATAGATGTACAGACACATGAGGGATTTGTGCTGACTCTGGAGCAAAAAGGAGAGTCTGGAAAAAGACAGACAGAAAAACAGAAAGACAGAGAGACTGATAAACAGCCCTGTGGAGAGAGGTGGCAGGAAAGCAGATACGCAGACGCGAGAGAGAAAAAGTGGCATGGGGTGATTCAAAGATAGACACAGGAGAGATAAGTAGCTGTCTGATCTGCTGTGTCTCACTTCACTGTTTGCACCTGTGCTGGATGTCAGCTTCAGGGAAGAGAGATGCTCCCTGAGAGGAGCCGTACCACCGCAGCATTGGCTTACCCTGACATGGTCCCACGCAGTTTCAAAAAACCAAGATACCAGTTGCCAAGTCAGATGTATTTTGCAAGACTAGTGCAGCTGAATATGTGCACCAAAGTCAGGGACAGCAGGACCCAACAAGAGCTGTGAGCCATCTGTGAGTGTACCAGCACATTGTATGGAGGACTGGTAGTTAAAAAAGAGCCCGTCTCCAAACAAGCTGTTTCATCAGACCACATGACTCTGTCAGGAGTAGTAATATAATCTTAGATTTGCTTTCCTTACATGTTGATTGTTTGCACAGCCTCACGTATTTGGTTATGTAAAAAAGGGACTATCTATTTCATTGATTTATTATTCACTTATATTTTGAATTCCTGTATGTTCTTCTTTATTTAGTGTAAACAACAGACTATTAAGATAAATAATATATATATATATATATATATATATATATATATATATATATATATATATATATATATATATATATATATACATATATATATATTTATATATATATATATATGTATATATATATATATATATTTATATAGATATATATATATATATATATACATATATATATATATATACATATATATATATATATATATATATATATATATACATATATATATATATATATATATATATATATATATATATATATATATACATATATACATATATATATATATATATATATGTATATATATATATATATGTATATATATATATATGTATATATATATATATATATATACATATACATACATACATATATATATATATATACATATATATGTATGTTTGTATGTATGTATGTATGTATATATATATATATATATATATATATATATATACCCAAAAGATTTACCCAAAAAATTGAAATATACTTGTGTTCCATATCGCCCAGCCCTACTTCTACTACAAGAGGCAGTCAGATTGAAGGACATAAAACTGATAAAACAGTTAGGAAACATGGCTGTCAGAAGACAGAAGCAGTTTTGTTTTGGCTTAATTTTACACAGCACCACTGCACAACATTAGGGCTGCAACAACTAACCGGTTAAAACGATTAGTTGATTACTTACAGTTTTGCACAATGAGTCAAGAAAGAAAAAAGCTGCAACAAAATATTACTTAAGGAAAAATGCTTTTAATTGCCTTTTTTGTTGTTTATAAAATTTCTAAAACAACTTTAAGCTAAATTGTAAAGGAAATTGCAAAAATGTGTCATTATCCGATTAATTGAGTAATTGTTTAAATAATGGCCTGATTAATCGATTATAAAAATAATCGTTAGTTGCACCCCTACACAACATGCAGTGTGATTTTGAGCAAGGGTGGAAACACCAGAAACGTGCTGGAAGACTTCTATTAGCAGGAAAATATCACATATCAAGAGGACTGTCTTTGGTGTTATGGCTCTGAAACCCGCAGTCCTGCTTATCAATACCCAATTTAAAAGGCAATTTGCAAAGAATTGGATCAATAAGAAAATGATTATGACATTGGTATCAATAAAATCTCATCAATCCTCATCTCTCTAAAGGACGATGAGGTACTTACTCACATTAAGCCCTCAGCGTTCTTGCAGTTTCCATGTTAGCCAATGAAAGGGTGGGGTAGCGGAGATATAGTAGGGATGTATCACGGATATTTCAGGGTAATAACTAGATGATAAACTGCCGTTTGTGTACACACATGCAGCTCCCCGAGGGTATATTCTGGATAATGTAAAAGTTTATCTGCAAATGTGAAAAAGGTTTCATGATTCCTCAAAAATCACCAACAAATATAAAAGGAAACACATGCAACAAAATAGACTAGGACATACCTCTTGGCGTTTAAGCTTAATTCTAACACACCCCTGTGGTGCTTCACCTCCACACAGAGACAGAATTTGGAGACAAGTTGATCTCCCTCAAATCCTGATGTTGGCCTCACTACCCATTGCAGAAATCACAATGAAGTGGTTGCCAAAAATGTTTGTCTTCTTCAAAACATCTAGAAACATTTGCTAACAATGCTCAGATGGATAGACTGCTTAATCAGACATGTTTTAAAATACGAAGTTCAGTAAAATGGGCACTGTTCTAGGCTACAGAATTAAAGTTCCTCTTCTTTAGCATCCCTACAAACTGTTACACCACAGTAGTGTATCCAGGAAGGGCAGCTTTTTCCTAGTTATTCTGTGGCAGTTTAAAAACAGCTCTCAAAAGCACTATGGTCACTCTCTGACAGCAGTACGCTGTACATTAATCAATGCATGTTTAAATATTATTACATTATTTCCTGGTAATGTGCAACATTAACATCAGTGGATTCAATTTAAGATTTTATGTAATGTTGTATATCATGTTCTTCTTCTCATTTTTTGTTGACTTGTCCAAGAACAAAAGAGGTGAAAAAAAAAAAAAAAAAGCTATTAGCTGTCTGCTTAACAGCCTCACCAGCCTCACACAGTACTGTTGAGTAACAGTTGCTAAGCTAGGACTGGACAATTACTGATCCGTGAAAGAGTTGGGGAAAATGGCTGATTGCTGTTGATATGAGATCTCGTTGGTTCCACCTGTGCAGTTAGAATGAAATGCAGAAATACTTTCCTTGACTCTTTTTCAGGCATGTCAATTCAAATGTGTGAAAAGCTGTGATTGTAGCTTTCAGTGTAGGATTCAATACATCCTCCTGCAGTTAAAGACCACATGTGTACACAGAAAAGCTTAATTATTTCACACTTATTTTCATCTTCAAAGAACTAGATGTACTCCGCAGCTCTTAACTGTGGTGGCTGCTTCAGTTACAGAATGTACAAAAATCTGTTAGAAGCATTAGTTACTCAATGAAAGGCCGGAGCTCCTGCAAGCTTTGGCAAAGACTGACATTAAAGCAGGAGAAGAGATCAGAAAATAGCAAAGCTCCCACTTGTTAGATAACAGAGAAAGGGAGTGATATATGAGAGAGAAACTAAGGCAGAGACATTGTCAGGGAAACAGCAGGTTTCTCAAAGCCAGAGTCCGGATCTATGATTAGAAAAACATGCAGATGTATGACAGACTAAAGGAGACTTGAGAGACTCAGAGAACAGACAGGAATACAGATCCTTGCTTTCAGAAAGTTAGGGTGGCTGATGGAGCTCTCATCACCATCAAAAACAGGCAGCCACATTCAAAAAATTAGAAAAGATTGTTTGGGACAATGTAGCAACTAAACACTTGTGTGTGAATAAGAGAGAGAGAAACTTTGGAGAATTTATGTATTCGCATTCCCTGAAACTGTGTCCTTTAAGACTAGACACCAGACGGACAGATTGTCTAAAGACTTACATCTTTCCTGTATCCTAAATCATTTAAAATTCTAAATCAGTTGAATTGCTATTTAAAATTGTTCGATGAAAGCATAACACAGAAGCACATTTATTCATTAACAAGGACATTTGCAGTGATGCTTTGATTCTGTCTTTGAGAGTTGAAATGGAGACATTATGAATATTTCACTGATTCAAAAGGCAGGTTTAGTCAGTGGGCTACAAATAATACAATTTTGTCACTGCAACCGCAATGTGCCCATGAGGAACAGTCACATCACAGTGTGTGATGTGAGTCAGATGACCTGAAGCAAGAAAATACCACATTTGAATTATATTGAATTCATACCTTAGAATCATATATAGACCTATCTTCAAACATATTTCCTTTCATCAAAGTATATTTCTAACTTCAGCCTTGCACTAGGGGTGGGCGATATGGCAAAAATATCGTATCACGATTTTTTATAAATAAAATCACGATCAGGATTTTATCACGATTCTTTTTTACGTTGATTTTTCTAGACTAATTTGCTTGTTTGACCATTTTTTCACTATGTTTAACATATAAAACATGTAAAACCCTAAAAGAAAAGAAAAAGACAATTTAAGCCAAAGAAACTCTCTGAACAGGTTTTAATTTAAATAGTGCAGTTTTTATAAAAATGTGCAATAAATGTAATCATAAAAGGTAATGAACAACAATAAAATGCACTTTTGTAATATAAAAACTAAACACATCAAATAGCTTATTGAAAAGTGTCGAGTATAAATGCAAACTTAAGTAACTGGTTATCTCTTAAAGTGCAACAATTAAAAAAAAAATGCTATCTAACTGCAATGTTTATAATCTGAGTGAATAAAACAGCTGCTTTAGAACAGGTTTCTGTTCAGACATCTTCAAGCTTTTATCTCCTTTTCTCTTTCCGCCATGGCTTCACGCTACATAACCAAACAGGAGATCCCACCATACACTGCGCGTAACGTGCTACGATTGGCTAGTCGTGTGCGCGTCCACACAGACGATCTGATGATCTTTCTACTTTATGAGATCATCCCCAGGTTATAGTCCTTCACGATTTAATATCGTCATATCGCACACCTCTACCTTGCACAGAAGTCCTGCTGCTGTTAATGTCTTCTCTGCAGTCCTTCTCTATTCCCTCTTTGCAAGCTGAGAAAGATTAGTCCAGCTAAGTACCAAAGTTGCTCTGCTAGCTTACTTTACATTACATATAACTTTTATTGAAAAAAAGAATGTTAAAATTCCACTTTTTTCTATTTTCAAGCCTTATATATTAGAAAGTTATCCAAGCTCTGGATCAGATGATCACAGGTAACCAACCCCAGATTCTAGGATACATGACAACAGTTTTTGCTTTTCAAATGAAAATAATGCAGTTATATTATTTTTTCAAGTAAATGGTGCAATTTAAAGAGCATCTCTACGTCTTTCCACTGGCCACAGAAGATTGGACATAGGAAGATGACATTACAGACTTCAAGGATTTAATTAATTCTGTTGCTTGATCATTAGTCCAGCAATTGTTGCCCGGAGTCACAAATTTTGGTCAGAAAATAACAGTTGGTCTACCTCACTGTTGCCATACAGTGCGTATTTTCACATTTTCATGCCAGAATTATAATTGTAAAAGGTAAATTTTTAGCTGCATGGCGCCCCATTCCCTCATTTTCCCTGTAGTTTTAAAACATTTTTCTACACAATTTTCTGACCATCTGAGTGCTATAAGTGGACTTGCAGAAGAGACATTGTTGAAGCTGTCAGCGGTGTTTTCCTTTTATACTACGACACAAACACACTATCAAAACTCCATCATTATGCATCTGTAATGTATTTAGAATCTAAAGGTCAGTCTAAGTGTACAGCATTTCCATGCCTGTTTGTGTAGAACTCTAATTTTTATACCTTCTTGAATGAGCAGGACCTTGGACCTTGAGGTGTTTCTCTCATAAGCCCGATGGACAATGCGAGTTGTGCAGTTGAGTGTTGAAAAGATGCTTCTCATTTGTACACTCAGCGTGTGTTAGTGTGTTAATGTGCTTGTATTAAACTCTTTGATTCTGTCATGCTCCAAGTGGACAGCTGGTGCTTATCACCTCATTAAAACATATTACCTCCACCCTGCTCTCATGAAAAGCATGTTGTTCTGCACATTAAGTATCTCAGCATGTGCACATGCATGAGATGCAGTCAGAGTTGCGGAGGCATGTTACACACAAACTCAGCACACCCACATGCATGATGTAAGCCACCCAGCATCTCTGAATCTTCACCCAACCATGAACAAGCATATGGAGGCTTTCTTCTTAGATAAACTCACTGTATTGTCAAACAACGGCAGCCTGGGAACAAGTTGCACATTTTATTCCACCTTTATGCAGAATATTTCCAGTCTCTGATTTGTTGTTATGGAATTGCGCGGCAGCAACATGACAGTCAATTTTGGGGTGCAAGTGGTGGTACAAATACCCAAAGACAATGAGTCAACTCTAAGTAACTTTCCAGTGCACACAAAGACCTCGAGTAGCTAAAATTAAAAGCATTGTTTAGCATTCCTCACTGCAGAATGCCTTTAAGTGTCCTGAAGCTAAAAGAGAGCAGATGAGCAGTAACTACAATAATTTTATCAATAAATATCAAACTGTTTTTACAACACCAGACTTAAAATATTTGATTTCACTTTCTGAAGAGTTCAGGGTGCTTTCACACCTAAACCTTGGTTGCTTTGTTCTAGTTCAGTCATAAAAAAAACAATACATTTGCACATTTCACTTGGAATTTTTCATGTTCACTCTGCAGTATTCTGCAAAGGGCTGAGTCACACCAGCACCATTCTGAGTTGCACAAAAGGCAGCCCTACTTCATCATGTCATAGCCAGCATTACTCCGACTACAAGTCAGGCTGTGCATCATGGTAAGAAACGATAATATTCTAATGATAATAGCAGAGACACAGGCCCAACATAAGACTATGCAGATAAGCATATTAACAAATGTGACACACCTCGCCATAGAACTGTAAACAAAGTTTGTGCATAAAGAAGAGGGGCTTTTAAAGCTCACTTATGTCTACAGCAAATTACAGTGGCCATCAGAAAGCATGGAAAACAGCCCCAGGGGTCAATGGAAACAAGGTAAGACCACCTCTTTCATGCAAGCTTGGCACGGTTGTTTGTGCTGGAACAGGGACTGACATGCAAATGAACCGTACCAAGCACAAAAAATCCACTTGTATCAGTCTAAGGAACCTTGTTAAGATTTTCATCAGTTGGTCAAAAAGTTCAGTGCTCATCACTAAAATCATCACTACTGGAATGAGTAGTGTCAAGAGAAGAGAAACTTGATTTCCTTCAAATAAAATAGACACAGTGTCCTAAAATGCTCAAATACACTGAAATATTCAAAATGTTTACAGTTGTTGCACACAAATTTGTTTAATTTAGGCAGAGTTTATGAGTTTGATTACAACTTCTGGAAGTAAAACACAAGAAATAATCCAAGTTCATGTGTATTTATGGGGCTGCATGATTATCTAAAAAACCTTTATACACACATACATGCAATAAAAACAGTTGAAACTGTTCTCAAGGCCTCAGTCCTCTAATTCTACAAAACAAAATGATGAATATATGATATTCAATTAATACTTTCAGCTGCAGATGTTCAGATTTTAGTAAGAACTGTGTTTGCCTATTGTTGAGGTGGTTTTTAACAGATATCAATGCAATAAAATTTTAAATTCTGAATTAATTCCCTAAATAAAATAGACAAACAATGACTTTTTTAATGGATTATCTTGTGGTCAGTTAGGGGCGTGACTGTTAATGGTTCCTACTCTAAACAATATTTTAGCGAAATGTTAGGATTGACATGCAAAAGTATGACCTACACTAAATGTTTTTTCAAATTAAGTTAATATCTCTAATATATAATAAGCTTCACGTTGCCCCTCCATCAACATACAAGCTTGGTAATGAAAGAGCAGTAATGCAATCTGGCTCATAATGGTATAACACTATGTTGTGGACATTAAGGAGGTAGAGCGACACTTAACACCTTTGATTTCTGTGAAAAACCACAGGCCCACACAAACCGTATTTTCTATGTGGCATCTAAGCATCTTTCACAGTACGGATATGAGTGTGTTAAAGTGTTAAAGTGCAATTCAAGCACTGCACATTTGATTAGCAACCCTCAGCCCAAGTGAAACAAATAAGACACACACCAAGAAAGAAAGATTAGCACCAAAGATGGGAAAGTGTTGGGTTATTGAGCAGGGTTGGATTATTAAATTTAAATGAAGGGGGAGTAGAGATGTTAGACCATTGAAACAAAACAGAAAATTAGCACTATGTAGATCTGGAAGACGAGGAAACAACTAAACACGCAACATATATATAGTAAAATCAGAGTTCTTAAAATATGTCAGCAGGAAACAGTAGCTTAAATATTGATTTAAACGCCTGAAGTCATATTTATCCAATACTGTGGGCATTTGCAAGTCCTTTCTTAATAAAGACAAGGGCCACATCATTAAATCACATTAGACCCCTTGCTGCTTTAGTAAATGCTAGGCCACACAAGATGCTTAATTGAGAGAAAAGACAAAGCGGAAAGGCAGCGAGAAGTAGAATACGGCTGTTGGTAAGAGGTTTGAAGCTAATTATATAGTTACAGACAATTAAGCAGTTATATAACTTCTTTCTATGTCTAGCCACTTTGAATCTTATTCAGCCAAGTTTTTCGAACAAGAGAACCAAAGAAAAGAGTTGAAACAAACATCTCAAACAAGGAACAAAGAAGACAGTCCTCCTTTTTCTGTACATTCACTTAACATTCTGACCCAGTAGTCATCATTGTGTTGAGCTTTAACAAAAAGCTCAGTGACAAGTAGAGACAGAACAACCATAGAAAGGCAGAGAGAGCAATGGAGCTTCAGTGAGTAGTTTGTGTCACTTGGGAGTTCATGAAAAGCACAAGAGTAAATAGAGAGAAAGCATTGTGGGTCGTCCGGGCTGAGCTGAGGGATGAACGCCACAGGTCTGGATGTTAAGGTGCGATCAGATTCACAACTTGGGGTCGAGGTGATGATTGAAACATGTCTGCTCACACAAATAGGCCATGTGCATGCGAGACTAGGGTGGAAAAAAGCACTCGAACAGACGGTGATAGTCTCCGAGCACAGCCAGGGCAACTGAACACACTGCACAGGAAGTGGCGGCATGGAGCACCTCAGAAACACACACACGAGCACACAAAGCTGCCCCACTCAAGGACACACAGATGGCAGGTGCTGCACAAATACAAGCTACTGGAGCATGTCTTATAAGACAGCCAGTCAGCCAGCCAGCAAGCAAGAGAGTCTCTGCTTCACTGCTCTGAATATATCCTTTTACATGGAAAAAAGCAGCTAAGCTAACAACTTAATAGGGGGGAATTTGTGAAGCAGCACGTCAAGAAAATGTGTGTGTGTCTGTCAGAGAAGTGAGATGTTTACAGGACAAATTTGTGGATGTGTGTGAACACTTTTCAGTTTTTTTAATCCATGAATATATAAGTCCAGTTATTCAGTGGCAGCAATCTGTAAAAGCAAATCTAAATCTGAATTTTAGCAGCATGAAAAAGAACTCTAAAACTGCTGTTAGAGGAGAAAGTAAGGCTTAGAAAACTCTAATACAAAGATTCATACCAACGTGCTGCCAAATGTCCTAAATTATGGCAAAAGTCATTCTCATTATTGTTTTAAATCATTAAGATAATTTATATCTCCGCTCCATGCTATTGCACTTGCGATGCTTTTACATTTAAAACACCTGAATAAAAATGACAAGATACTAAATTCATTTATACATAAAGATGATATAAAATGAATAAAAATTAAAATTAAAAGGTTGAAATGGAGTGATTATTTTTTAAAGTAATCAAGCTAGCTATGACATTTAACCATTTAACAAATCCTATTGACCTTTACTGCATTACATAGCATGAAGCATAGCCATCATTCAATCTTGACAATCTTGTTTTCACTATCATTTAATGATCTTATCTGAATCCCACTAAAGTGTCCAGCACTAGTCAGTTGTTCAGAATAAAGACGCTATGAGGAGTTTTTAAGTAATTATATAAAAATGTCTCACTTTTAGACATATGCCTGACTGAAATACACACTTTAAGATGAGTTTTATAGCTTCAAAATAAGTTATCTATAAATGCTATTCCTTAGCTTTGCCGTCGGGTTGGACAGGGCTGGACTGGCCTGGATACTCAACTTCGGGAACAAAACAATTAAAAATAGAGCAAATTTATGTTATTCAGACACGTCTTAGACCACACGGCTGTAAGTAGCGATAAATAGCCGGCTACAAAACTACGATACTTAGTTTTCTAAAAATTGCTTGTTGTCATACATCAAAAAACTACCGCTACGTAACTAGAAAGAGATACATTACCTCGTTGCTTTGCATCCTGTAAGTTGTTGAAGAAAGAAGTTGTAAAGCAATGCAGAGTTCTGAGGAAGGTCCGAGCTGCATTTTTATTAGCATCACAACAAACACACGCTTTGGCTTGAGTCACGTCTTTACGACAGTCGCCGCATGTGCTCATGGGTAGCAGAGGCTTTATGTGTCCGGAAATGGATTCTCCTCATAGCACCTTTAAAGGTACTTCAGTGACTCATGTTCATAAAAATATAACTTACTATGAATGCATTTTCCGTAAGGCAACATTTTAACTTAAAAGTAAAACATTTTCTGCTGTTGCTTCAAAATATTCCACAGCTGCTTGCTGTTGATATCATCCATCATTTCAGCACAATAATATCAATATCAGAAAGAAGGGTTCAACCACTGCAGTGGAGCAATTTAAAATAACTATGATGTGATGTACAGTGTTATTGAGGGACTTTATGTAACATTATACGGATAAATACAGTGAAAGGGGAAAAAATGCAGGAAATGAACCTAGAAAACAGAGCTCAGAGGACAGGACAACTTCCTTTCAGTAGCCCCAAGTAAAGTTCATGTCAGTGGGAAACCCTAGGGAACTAATTATAAGCATCAAATTATACTGCAGTCACACTGCATTGTGTTGTATTATATTAAATTATAACATACTGTGTCCAGTTGTTTTGTATTGTACCTGTTTATAACATGATGGACTGTATCCTATCTTTTTTATGGCATAATTGTATTGAATTAGATCCAGTTGTATTGTGTTGTTTCATGTAGCATTGTGATGCACTGTATTGCACTGTTTGGCACTCGATGTAATTCTAAGGCACTGTATTCTGGGATAACAAATGAAAATGTGTCATACTGTATCATACTGTTCCTGTCATATTGTATCATATCATATGATGCTGTCATACTGCAAAAATCCCCAACCACTGAGCTACCAGGCTGTAGAGAAACAAAAACAATTAATTGAATTATTATTTTTTTAGAATACCTGAGGCCCAGCAGTGTTTTAGTTTACCAGATTCTCACATATTCATCTGTGTAGCTTAACTGCAGAAACAACACTGAGGCCATTTGTCTCTGCCACCACTGTGATGAACTAAAAAGTTAAACCTTGTGCTCATACACTTTGCTGTGGATGTAGTTGTAAATATATCTGATTCTACAAGGCCAAATGAGTCACAAATTCTTCAAATTATTCAGTTCAAAGCTAAGAACAGACAGAATTCAAGAGTCATTTATTGAAGAACAAAATGCATTTTTTTCTTGTTTAAGATCTTTTTCTAACATAAATGGACTATAACTGTGAAAGTAGCTGGCCAGCTTTTGTTAACTGGAGGCTTTGTGCTCTTGGCATAAAATTATTGGTATCAATATTTGTTTCAGTCACTATGATTTTGGAATTATAAGCATATCAGATACTTCCAAAAATCCCATACAGTTTATCCATAGTACATCCCCTATTTTATCTAATGGAATCATGTGATATTAAGTTACATGTCAATAAATGTAATTTTTCATTTGTCGTTTAAATGCATTTTGTTAAAGAGCAGCATGAAGACAAAAGCTACAACTTTAATTGTGTAAATTACAGGGTTAATTTTCCCAAAGACAATGACAAAAGGCTCTCATGATAAAAGTGGAGTGCTGATGAGTAATCACTGGGTGCTGATCTGCCGGCTATTTGAAGTTTCAAATTAACCTTTAGCTCTTTGTTTACTGGCCTCTGGATTCATGGGTTATTGACTTGAGCATCTCTAGTTTGAATTGCTTAGTAGATAAAGTTTGAAAAGGGTAGATAATGTATTTAAATGCAATCATTGACTTAGTGAATTCTTACCTAATGATTCCAAATGATTTAAAAGTATTGATCATAGGGAGCAGCATAGGCCTAAAGGGCTTCATTCATGCAGCAATTTCTAAAGACCTCAAAATCAAGGATTTTCCTACTTATTGAAAAATCTCCCTGTATTTTCAATACTGTACAGATTGAACTATTTCCCTGTTAAATACCAATAACAAGCATTTAACAACTTTGAGCTTCAGACTAAATCCTGATGCAAAACTGTTTAGTTTAGGACCTCGAAACAAAGAGCAATTCAAGAGTGGCATTTCCTCATACAGGGTGTACCACTGGGTATCAGGCAATTCTAAGCAACAGCTAAAGTTTGTAAGCCCTCTAGTCTCTCTGAGCCCAGTGAGGCAGAGAGCAGAGGAAGTCATTTAACAGAGAGAGAGAGAGAGAGAGAGAGATCATAACAGAAGTGGGCGAACAATGACAAGATAGTGACAGCGGCGAGGGGCTACCAAACCAAGAAATATGACAAGAGAGGAATGTGTCTGCAACCCTGAACCTAAGAACAAAAATAAAATGCTTGCATGTGATGTGCATTCCCCTTTCCACGAGCCACAGGATATGGAGAATGTGTCTCTGAGTGTGTGGGTCCGTGTCTATATTGGCACCAATCTTCATTCTTTCCAATGAAGAAAGCCTCACATCCTGAAGACTGAATAAAAATGAGGGAATGGGTTCTGTGGCTTGTTTGTATGCCAGGCTTTCCAACATCTGCTCTAACTTAGACAGATCAATAATGGATATCACACTAATGGATATCACACACACATACATAAACAGCGAATGGACTGATCATTAAAGTTCCCTTTTTAAGTCTCCTTCTATACACCACTTAATTAGCAAAAACTTAACATAGTCCCAGACTAATTGATTGTCTACTAATACATCTGATCCTGCCCAGGTTTCTTCTCAATATGACTGCCAAGTGTGAGATAATATTAGATTAATATTGTGCCTGTTTAACTAAGTTAGACAAAATAAACAGTATATGCTTCTTTTCAATCCATTATTTAATTTCTTGGCTTCCTAACTTTTGCCAGGTAGCTGTACACATGTGACTGTTGAGTGATGATTTCAGTTATTGTTGTTGTTTTTTGTCTTGTTGTTGTGGATAGCCTGCTGCTGTGTACCTGCACAGCTTCAACTATGATTGCTGATATCTGGCTTTAATTAGTTCCATTACCATTACAGTTTCTAAACTTGCATCCGTGATGCAATCTGCTTGTGCGTTTGGTCAGCATCAGGAGGTTGCAGGTTTGAGCCCAGCTCCAGGTGTAATTACCTCCGCCAAGGAGGCTATGTTTTCGGGAGAGTTTGTTTGTCTGTCTGTCCGTCCGTCTGTCTGTGTACAAAATAACTCAAAATCTATGGATGGATTTGGATGAAATTTTCAGGAAATGTTCAGCATGGGAAAATGAAGAACTGATTTGATTTTGGTGTTAATCCGGATCACCGTCTGGATCCGCCATGACGAAAAATGTGATTTTCGTGAATAACTACTGAACTGAAATAGATATCATGATGAATCTAGTTGCTAATGGTATGTTGTCATGGTCAAGGAATCTAAATATTGACATGAAATAAAGGTAGGACTAATATTTATGGTGAAAATCACAATATGACTGAGAACTGTAGTGCTGGCGGAGGTCTGCGCTCTCCAAGTGCTTTTCTAGAATGATGATGTGTTCTTGGGCAAGATACATGACCCCAAGTTACTCACACTGCTGCGTCAGTGGCATGTAAATAGATATCTAGCTCAATCTTTATCAATCTTTATTTTATTTGTATAGCGCCAATTCAAAACAAGTGTTATCTCAAGACACTTTACAATAGAGCAAGAACTCTTCATTTTGTGGATACACACATATGCATAGATACATATATACATATAAAGATACTCATATATATATACATATAAAGATATATATATATATATATATATATATATATATATATATATATATATATATATATATATATATATATATATATATATATATATATATATATATATATATATATATATATATATATATATACATATATATATATATATATATATACATACATATATACACAAATATATACAAATATATACATCCAACACCCAACATGAATCCATATACATGAAAGGGCTTAGATAATTAAGTTGAGTCTGATGGATAAATGTTATAGAAACTCCAACCATCAGTGAGTGAATGTGAGAGTGAATGGATGTGAATGGGTTGTAGTGACCTGCAGTGTCATGCTGCTTTGAGTAGCCAAAGACCAGAAAAGCTCAATATAAGCTCAAGCCCATTTACCATTTACCAAAGTCAACCTTCAGTAAAATACACAATAGCTCCTGTTAATATCACACATATGTAACTGCGGCTATGATAATGAACACTGTTGTCATGCCGCTGTGGAGCCCCTTAATTCCAACTGCTAAAAGCTACATCAACCACCAACAAAAGTACATAATTTAACATGTACTCCGATTTTAGAAAACAAACACAAGGAGATTAGTTTCTTTTTATTTATTCAACACTCTTGGCTTTATAGCTTGAGAAAGGGGACTATGCACAAATGAACCGGGCCCTCCTTAATTGTCTGCCTAATGAAGGCAAATTTATTCTTGTTTTGGTCACCAAGTGCTTTCTGAGAATGGAAGAATGCTGAATCTCAGAGCAGTATAACACAAAAGATTTCCTGTCTTTCTCATCCTTAACTTTGCGATTCACCTTTGAGTACAGTGCTGTTTAAGTTTTCTATCTGGTCTAAGTGTCCTCTTTACATGACTTCCAAGTGCTTGCTGAGGATGGATAACAGTTCGATTTCTATTCAATTTAAAATGTTTCATTTTCTTTACATCCTTTATAAAACTTTTTCTGCCCTCTGGACTTATACACCAATAAATCTGGCCCACTATGAGACTTCTGCCTGTTATGAAATGAGCTTAGCTTTGGCATCATTGCCTGGTGAAGACTATATATATAAAAAATCATATTTTTTCTTGAATGCCATTTATTATTATTATCACCATCCGTAAACTTGATCTGCATTCATTTTAGTGATATCAGATTTATTTGTTGGGATATGGTGATATTTAAAATCAGAATTGATGGCTAAAAGAATTAAAACAAAGAAATTAAGATTGATCAGAAACTATAACCTATCTGTCAAACAAGGGATTACAATTCTTTCATAAAAAGAGTTGCTATAAAACACCTTAGGAAAATACTTTGCATTTCAGTGTCTGCTGAGTTTCTGTCGGAAGCGGGTTTCCTTCCCTCTTCATGCTTTAGAGACTTGCATGCTGCATGCTGTCAGGAAATGACGAGAAAAAAAACATCTAGTTCCTCAGATTTTCTCCTTTCATGTTCATCCGAAGTCGAAATGAGCAAGAGCAAAATTTCTCATGTAAACAAGGTCGGGTGGTTGGGTGCAACTGATTCCAAAAACAACCATCTTTAGAATGAAGCACTGTGCCACTCTGCACTGTACTGCACTGTGTGTCTGAATGTATGGCCTGTGTGAGTATGCGAGTGTGTAGATGCACATGGTTAAACATTCTTGCCTGGCTGAGGGGCTCAGCTGTCGTTGGGGGCTATTTTCCTGTATGCTGCATGCCATTGGTGGATCAAGGAGGATTATTTCTGAGGTCAATGAGAACTCTGGACTTGAAAAAAGGACAAAAATGAGGAAGAACCACTGAGGCTTGGAACACTCTCCTCAAGTAGTCAAACTCATGGGCTGTGATTGTCAAAGCAAACCACATAGGAAATCACACAGCCAAGAGCTACGCAGAGGGAGGGAGGGAGAGAGTAGCCACTCAAGCCATCTTTCCGCATAAAAATAATTAACTGATACTCTACTGTCATATAGCAGAGCCCCAAGTGACAGCTTTGAATGTCGCTGTAGCTCCAGGAGCTGCTTCACACGATGCCTTAATCTTGTCCATTACTGTGAGGACATCAGTGTGAACAAAGTGGCTGCTCTCAAATTTGTTTCATAATGCCTCTCGTCTAGCCAGGGACCCTAAATGGATGAGATCCTCAATTTCCCTGCATATCCTCAAGATTAAATGAGGAGAAGAAGGAGCTGCAGCTAAGCTAATTCAGACACAGCAGCAGACACAGAGAGAGGAAAACTTATGGCATAGCAAGGCTAATGTTCCCCGGCTCATGTCCACACAGACAGTCTTAGAACGGGATAAGAAGATGGAGGGGGCCAGAACAAAAAAAAAAATATGCCCCACTTTCTGATTTAGGTCGGCACTCGGCAGTTGTGTGCACCCTCATGCTGCTTGTAATTAAATAAAACTAGTTAAAAAGTCTGCAGTCGCTCCAAACTCAAAAGTGGAGAAGAGAGATGAGAGGAGGGGAGGGACCAGGCTGAAGTGATTAATTTCATCTTTGTTTTTCTCCTCCCACAGTTGCAGGGGAACACCATCATACAAAGTAGAAAGGTAGCCTCATTTGTGTGCCCGTTCAATGCCTGGCACTCCCCTGGGGGAAGAAAGTATAAAGATTCTAATGAGCTACAGAGAGAGCTCCTGAAACACAAACAGGCAGATAGAGACACACAGGGATGGTGCTCTGCCAGCCTTGGCAGCTCAACTCGAAGGAGAAACTCCATGTGGAGCATCAATTGACAGCCCATCAACCATCGCGCTCCATGTCTGTCTGATTTTCTCCGCCTCGCTGTATCTCCTTCTCCATCTCACCCACTTACGTCTCTCTTTGCCTTTTCATTTCACTTTCCCATCATGTTATCTCTTCTGCCCTTTTAGCGGTGCTTGGTAGAGATTGGCAGATCATGCTTGGGACATATACAGTAGAAGGAACATACTGATGTATCAGCAAACCATCAATACCAGCCAGTGACAGATTGAAAGCAAGCTGCAGCCCTCAGGAGTCAAAATGAAAGTGCCAAAAACAGCGGTTCCCTTGGATTGCTACTTCAGGCTTGCATCACTTTATTCCAGTTTCTTATCAAAACATGATCACTTCAGGCTTAAAATTCAGGATGGGGACGCAAAAGCCTAGAGCAGGGGTGTCCACACTTTTTGGGCCAAGGGACATATGTGGGGTAAAAATAAAGGAGACTGGGCCACACCTCACATTTAGTATATCTAAAGTTAATACAATGGAAGTTAAGATAAGCATAACAACTGAATTGCTTTGCAGTGAAATAAAGAGTCTCCATCACATCTTTGCAGTAATGGCTCTCCAGGGCAAACGGCCCTTCATTATTGAAGATTTTGGTGTAGACAGTCAGATCCAGGGACCCAACTTGGCCTTGGTTCCTTCCCACTGGATTGGTCCCTGGGCAGGAAAAGAATAATGCTTTGTGCAGCAGAGGGTGGAGTTGCTGACAGCTTATCTTCGCAGTCAGACACAAAACAAGAACAAACTGCATAAAGCTATAACTGTATGGGAGTTGTGACACTTGAAAATGAGGAAAGTGATATTCCTTAAATATGGAACCTCAAGATAGAGCAGATAGTGGGAAACATGAGCAGGATGTTGTCACTTTATGCTGCTGTTGTCCTTTTGTCCATGTTCAACCATTAAGCAAAAGATTAACTTTATAATGTGAGACACTTTTTGTTTTATTTTTAGGATTAGGCATGGGCCAGTTACAAATTGACTATGGGCCACTGTTGGCCTACGGCTCGCAGTTTGGACACCCCTGGCCAAGAAGCTATGTGGGCACATACCACCTAGGATGGAATCAACCTGTAACTTGTTTCCTGTATGTTTAAGAACCACAATTATACAAGTATGATTAAGTGTCAGCACTCAATTGTTTAAAAAAGTTATTACAAATTTCAATCTCAGATTAGGAGATTCTAATCGAAGCTCGCTCCATGAAAGCAAGTGCAACTGTTGTCAAGGTCATAACATTGCCATTTGTAGCCACTTACTTTCATAAATCATCATCAGTACTGATGGAGATACTGGCATGTCTAAGAACATATCGAATAATAAGAAAATCTAATCTTGAGTATCCTTGTCCGCATGGCTGCCCCTACTTTGTACTACCTGTTTTAAACAATGTCCACACCTGTCCTCCAAAACAAATAATTTTAAAAAGTTATGAAAAAATAGGTAAGAATATAAAAAGGTATAGAGAGAGTAAAAAGGCCCAAATCCAGGCTTCGAATCTGCTATTTACAAACAAATATGTACCATAATGGCATTTTCTAGCTATTTGCCTTTTCCAATTAAATTTAATTTCAGTTTCTTGATTAACAGAAAGCTTACTGGCTTAAAATATATTTATAGTAAACATCTCCATTTCCTGGACACAATTTTCAGTAAACTCAACAAATGTCTTTCTTTTTTAATCATTACTTCTGTGTTTTAGTATTTACAGTTCTGTTTATTGTTTCCTGTGATGAAACTGCATTTATGGTTAAGAAAACCTACTGCAAACCCTTTACTGTATGTGCAGTATTATTTGTGGTGCAGCAGCTTATCTACTTTAATGTGCGGTTACAACTATAACTTTTAGTGTACATTGTTCAAAGTACATTTTTAGCCCCGTCAGGTGCAATGCAACTCACAGACTTCTAATATTGAGACCGCACGGCAAGAAGTCAAACTGTCTGTTCATTTAACATATAACTCTCTTAGGGGCTGTATTGACTATTATGCATGGTTATGTGTGTGGCTGAAAGACTTAAATAAAAGAGTTAAGGTCTATTCTGTTAAATGAGAGACAATGATAGTGTGTTTCCTGCGAGCTCTCTGGTTTGACTCATTACAGTATGATACAGTTTAGTATGGTATAGCCTGACCTGTCTTGTGCTTTTACTAACAACAATTTCCTTGCGGGGTAGACAGCAGTAGTTCCAAAGCCAACCTTTAGGTTTGGTATGCATGACACCCTAACAGAAGGTTGTCAAAAGGATGATTGGATGTGTCATTATTTTAACTATCCCAAAAACTGCTTACAGTACCAAATCAAAGTAATCCTCACCACTTATTGGAAAGGCACAACAAAAAACTAAATTGGCAGTATAATTATAGTCAAAACCCACATTTCTTAAAATGTTGTTAGGACTTATCCAATAAACTTGTTTGCATTGTAGACGCACATGACTGGCTGTTCATGAAGTCACTGAGTGACTGCAATGCTGACGGTGACCAAAATGAGGCATGTACAGACAAGTGACGCGACTTCAGTGGGCGACGCAATTAGTCCTTAAAGTCCTTAACTCAGCTTAATGGTTAAATTCTGATTCAAAATAGCTGCATTTCGATTAACAAGATGCTTCTTTGCTTGCAAATCTTTGCATTATTTCATCAACACAGAACTAAAATCTGTCAAATACTCTGTCTTAAATCTAACATAGCTGCCCATCACTTGTAAACATTATAGTTTTGCTAGATATCTGTTTCCTTCCTGTCAAAATAGTATATAAGCTGTGTCAGGTTATAACCACTCCAACACAGCAAGTAATGGCATTCAGCACAGAAATGTGGATGTTAAACTGAACAAATAATTAAAGGGTCATGGAGGTATCATTACTAACAGGCATATTTGCCAGACTACATTCTATAAAATAACTTCTCATTGTTTGGCCACAAATATTGTGATCCAGATACCAATAAAAAGTCCTTAATTTTGCATCGATACCTATGATGCAAATGTTGAATTGTTTGGCTTAATAAAATGTTACCTATCCAATATACACAATTAGAGATTTGGCACTCTAATCAAATCTAAAACCACGCCAACATTTCAAGAAATTTTTAAGTAGTTTGGTTTGAATTTGTGATGCACAAGATTAGATCTAGCTCTAGCTCTTATAAAAAGCAGATTTCTTGCTGCCAAAATATCTTCGAAACAGATATGTGGAAAAAAAGGACATTGAATAAATGTTTTGGAAAGAACAGTTAGCATTGGTAGTGTGTTGTGGGGACTACACTTTTGTAACAGTATGTTTTTCTCAAAAATAATATCTAATAGTATGTACACTGTGCCAGGTTAGTACCACTCCAGCATTAGAATTGCTAACAGGAGCATTAGTCACTTTATACTCCAAGAATTCACTGTTTTACTATTAATATAGGTGCCTGAAAAGTGCTGAAACAAATAAATTCATAGCATATGTAGACTTAAAGACCTAATCAGTATCAAAGTGTGTCCATTCTAAGAGCCTAATACCAAACAGGCTCAGTCACAACCAGCCACAGTCCCCTTATAGGTGGTGGTGAAGCTAAGGTTACTGGTGCATTAGCACAGTGGGTGCAAAGAGGATTATGGCTGCAGTCCAGATGAGGGTCCGGGGGGAGGCTTATGGGTGACGCATCACCACTGATGATGCCTGGAAACGTTCCACTACAAATCAATGGTCTGCTACTCATCACCCATTCAATCACTGCCATTATCATTTCACTACCATGACACTACTATTACAGGCATGCACAGCCATCAAAGTAACTGCATCTGTCTAGCTGGAGTAGAAATTGTGATCTAAATATATTAACTCAGGCTAAAATGTGAACTTATATATAATATATGCTTGATTTTGTGGTTCCATGTATATACGTTCTTCTCTTTCTGCACCAGGAAATAACAACAGCATCAGCAGCTACTCTTACACATATGTCATAAACGTGTGCAGTGCCGCATGCTACATTCGTACATCAGTATTTTTAGCATCCCCATGATCTGTCCACAGCAGCAGGCCCGCACAGGTCTGGGCGAACAGTGAGAGGCACAGGAAGGAAGACAATGCACTGCTCTGCTTTAACTCTTGCATCTGTTTCTCTGGCACGTAAGGTACTAGCATGCACCCTGACTGTGAAGAAAGTGTTTTTCTTTCTGCTTCTCCTATTAGGTTTGTTTTGCGGGGTGATGTGTAACAAATACGCCTCATTTCACTGCATCTCTGAGCTCCAAAGGTTCTGTTTTTAAGAAGAAAAGCACTGAAGGAGACGAGACATAAATCACTGATGTTATACTACTCTTTCAAGTTAAACCATTGAGACATGAAAGCATATCCCTTCAAAAAGCTCATAGTGTTCAAAGAGTGAAAGATGATACCAGGCTTTGTGATGACCATCAAGGTCAAAATGAAACCCATGACAGGTCATTAGGCTGGAGATAAATAGGAAGCGGGATACATGATCCTAACAGAGATTTCCATTATTGATTCATTAACAGCAGAGATTACTCTACTGGGGAAATACTTCTTGTCCTGGTGTGTTACTATTTTTAATTCCGATGCCCTTGGGAATCAACACAATGTATTTCTTCGCTTGATCAGCAAAACCATCTGCTGTCAAGTGGATTTATTTGAAATGAATACAAGTAAATGTGGACATTTTCCTTCTGCCGTCCAAGCTTTTGTACTCCCTTCAAGCCAGCTTGAGTTTATTTTATCTGAGGCCAGCTCTCAACACAAATTGCTTGTTAGCAAGAATAGCCAGGGGCCCCACAAGGTATGAGAACCATCCAGAGGGAGGGAAGCTACGAGGATCAAGCTTTGTGTACATAGCTAGCATACATACAAACAAATCTCTGCTCTTAAGTCTTTTTCTCTGCTGTATTTCACCAACTGCCTGAGGTGATCATCCGGCATCATCACCCAGATCGAGTGCTTTCTCTCCCGGCACAAAGGCTCCAACAGCGGGGGGGTTTCCTTCGCGTTTCCCCTCTCGCCCCCACACAAAGGGGATCCATTTCAGCTGCTTTTAGAAGCGCCACTTTCCACTTTTAGTTCTTCAGACTCCCTCCCCTGAGGGGACTGCGACTGATGGAGAGAGGAAAATAAAGACACCAGGTGGATGCTTGGTGAGAGGTTAGGCTTGTGGCAAAAAGGGGCCACTTCAAGCCAATCCCACTGCGGTCGACTGTGGTCTTTTTTTGGTAACGCCTGGCAGGGGGAAGAAAAACTAATACCAGCACCTAGAGTGACCCTGATGTCTGGTTTGGCGTTGTGTTGCTTCATGTTGTCTGAGTGATTGTGCAACATCGGCAGAAATCTTTGAAATTCAACCCAGAAGAACAAAATGTAATTGATGATGACAAAAGTCACATTAATGCCACTGTTTGACACACTGATATACATGTGTAATACTTATCCTGGTCTTCTACATTTTGTATTTTAACATCATACATAACTTGAGTGAGGGGCTCAAAGTAGGACATAAGAAGGTTGCCGTTCATGCAATTATGGATGTCACAGTTTGACACTTTTATATATTGTAATACCTTGAAGTCAGAGGCTACAAAAAACAAGAAAAAGAGAGCTTTGGTCAAGTAACAGAAAGGAAGTACCGAGAGCAGGTGTTACAATAAATGTTTAAAAGCAGTCACACTAAAGGACATAAGCACAACCATAAGTCTGACTCAGCTGAGTCTTGCTATTAGATGCTACCTAATTTCATAGCTTTGTAATGGGGAATTGAAGAGGACAGTTTAAAAGCAAAAACAGCAGGTAAACAAAGTGATTTGTTTTTATTCCACATAATTTTTTCTCTAAAGTAGGGCTGAATGGTTTATCATTTTCAGATTGAAGCTGCAATTTCAGACAATGCGACCACGTGATCGCTAAAGATGTGATTTTTTTGCAGCACTCCTGACTGACCTGATATGTCATATTTTATGTATACTATTTAACAACTACACAGACACTTTGCGTTTAAAAATGGCTCAAAAATGATTGCTCTTACAACTGCCAATCCGCTCTCATTGTTCACTTAAAAGAGCAGTTCAAAAGAGTAGACTCATGCAATCGTCGCATCTCCACCGTAGAAGTGCTGGTGAGCAGGTCAATAACACAAAGCCTCTGTTAAGAAGTAAAAAAGATAAGAAACTGTAGCATAATGTAGTAAAAAAAGAGTCACAACAAGCACACAGATTCACCATTCAGAGTTGCTGAGGAGTTTATCTGATGACTGTAGGTAGAGACAGCCTAACTCTTCCCATTGACTCCCAGTGTTTAAACTAAGGCTGAAAGATAAATCATTATTGTTTCTATCAAAAAATGAGCATTCAAGACATTAATATCGAAAAAGCAACAATATAGATTGCCCTGTGCTCGTCCATGTACAGCCCTGGAAGTCACAACAAATTTCATTTGCATGATTGCCCTTGAATGCTCCGTTCGGTTTCCACCAAACCCATAGTCAAATCGCCTCATATTGACATCAAGATATCTGACATGAATATTGAGATATAAAATTTTGTCCATGTCGTTCAACCCTAGTTTGGGCTAAGCTCATTAGTGGTGGGCAAACTTTTGCCATCTCTCCCTATGTTGCTGCACACAGTCGAAAAAATGGTGTCAGTCTGCTTGTCATGGATTCGGGGTTGAGGCAAGACATGAAAACAAAAAAAAGGAGTTGGAGTGTTCCTTCAATAATAGAAACAAATTATTAATCATTAGATGATGAAAAATCAGTTTTGTGCTTTCGAGCAGTGATTTCCTTTCTGTTGTCTCTTACATATTTTCTTAAAAACATTAATCCCTACTCTACAGGTCTTGAAACACATAAATACAGCATCAAGATCCACAACTGACTCTACACTGGTTCACAGCTGCAACCATGCATATTAATAATACTAAAAAATTTCTATTTAAAAGTGATTATGTTCTGAATGACTTAAAACATCCATACTTGGGTGATATCGAACTGGATAGCAGCTTTAATCTTGCATAAGTACTGTAAAGAGAAATTGGTTTGGAATGGAGCATGTGGTTTGGAGTGTTTGGAATACAAAAATAGGCAAAGATAGAAATTAGGTGTTTTTCTGATTGTTTCAAAGCGTTTTTACCTTAAAATGCATTAAACTTAATCATAATTCAAATGCCTCTAAACTGGTTTATAACTTCCACGTAGCACAAGATCTATATAGTGAGGGAGTGAAAAGGGCATATGTCACAAGCAGATGAAAAAAACAGCTGACATACAAATAAAAAAATATTATTTTCCCTGATTGGTTCTAAAGAAATGTATTTAAAGTCCAATAAAGGGTGCAAATAACAGACTGAATGATTAAGTCAGATGACTTACTGGTTGAAATTGGTCAAATGCTGTGTCCAAATGTCATTTGAAGCCCCTGCAGCTCATTAAATAGCTGCTGACTTTCTAACATAATGCCCTCTAACCAGAATGCAAGCAAAGGTTGTCAACTAATGGAAGCATCCATATCTTGTAGGAACAGCATTTTTTGGCAGTATTTTAATCCCAGAAATGGTGTTTGGCTCAGTGGGAATGTAGCCCAGGGCTGGATAATACTGACCCAAGTTGTTGGTTTTATTTTGGTAGTTTGACGCAGAAGGCAACAGCTTTGAGGCTGTTTCTCACTCTTACAGAGTCATCATATTACACTCTGTGGGCTTGTGTGAAATTTGTAAAATATTCATAATTACATATTTAAAGTGCTCAACCTCTTGTGTTGGCATCACAATTGATGTTAACTTTGTACTATTTTAAGGCAGCTCTTCCATTGCTACCCATTCCCTGACCCACCGATATTATGTGTCAGTGTGTACTTTATTATCTTTGAAGGGCAATTTGTAGCTGCCTGACTGAATAAGTGACCACATTTAGAGCAACATTTGAGTTTCCTGAATGTTTTTTATATTAGATGAGCAACCTAGCGCATTTTACTTTAATTTGAGTCTGACTAGATTTGAAATTGTTTACCTTGGAATAGTTCAGCGTAAATAAGCTCACATATTTTTTCAGAGCCTGTATTATGTTTTTTTGAGTTTTACATGCCCTGTAGTACAGTTAAAATGTCTCCTAGGGCGAAAGAGTACTATTAGGCACAAGACAAGAAGGTAACAGCATCAGGGCTTTTCGCTCTCCCCCTTTACAGACCCAGTGGCTGCCTAAAATGGTGGCATGGCCACAGGTTAGCAAGCCTGGTGAAAAGCAGAACCTGCAGCTTTAAAGGGGTTGAGCTCAAATATGGCCTGTTTCCACCAAGTGGTCTGGTATGGTTCGGCATGGTATGGCTCAGGTCGGATCGGTAAAGCCTGATCCTGTTTGCATTTCCACAGCCAACCGAACCCTACTTGGGTGGCGTATAAGCCGGTATACGGATGGATGCCGATAGCATGACGTCATAGCAGTGCGACACTGTGTACCCGTCTATAAAATACAACAAAGAAGAAAACACAACACAGTAAACAAAAAGCAACGATGGAAGACATTCAGCAGTTCTTCTTTTTTGTGATCAGCATGTGGCTTTTTGTTACAAAGTGCAACCAAGCTTTGTTTCAGAGAAAGCTCTGTGCCATGAGAGTTATCTTCATGAAGACTAGTGGAGATTTAAACATGGCAGGGTTATGTGTTGTTATGCTGTCGCACAGGAAGTGACGTTTCCTTCAACCAATCAATGGAGTGCAGTGTTTCTAGCACCACCTTCTGGGGTCTGATTGGTATGCTTGGTACCCCAACAGAAGGGTCCCAAAAGTAGGACGGTACAGTTTGCTTATAAGGGGTCCTGTCTCAGTTTCAGGCCATGGAAACGGTACAAAAAGTGAGCCGTACTGAGACGGACCGAACTGTACCCTCTGGTGGAAACGGGGCTTTAGAGTATCTCAGCCAGAGAGAGCACAGCTTGATCAGGGATCTCCAGTGTGTGAAAACTAGTCAAATCTTTGAACCTGGATCAGGTAAATTATGGGCTCTTCAGGACTAACTCAAGAGGCCACTTTGACTGCTACATTAAAACCGTCTAAAGTGAAGATTAGCAATAGTATCATGCAACAGTACATTTTCACTGAATAACTGATTTGTTAATACAGCAAATCGATAGAAACAGTCAGATCAGCTGATTGGCTCAACATATTAACTGTGGTCACTTGGAAATTAGTGTTATAAACAGACAGGCTAGCATTTTATCCCTTTGCATTGAGTTTAAATGCCAGGCAAGGCACTACATCCTTTGACTTAATTACTTGGAAGCCTGAGAGTGTCGTTTATCTTAACACTTAACCCACAGCACAAAACCAAATAAGCAATAAATTATACCTTCAATACACACATTAAAAGTTCACTATGTGCCTTTGCAGCACTCTCTTTAACCCAGTCTTTTAAATCAACAGAGAATCCTCAGTGTGTAACTTCAGGGAATGAAGCGTGAACAAAGCAAACCTTACAACACACTGCGATACCAACCTTTTAGTGTTGCTAAGAGGACTGAAAAGGCCCCATTCAATCACAGATGATAGGCAGGAAGGCGCTTAGAGTTCTCCCCTCAGACAAATAAATCTTCTAATGATCTTACAGGCTGTGATGTTCATGAGGAGAAGAGGGGAAGAGGGGGGGGATAAATTGAAAACAAGTATTTAACTAAAAAAATCAGTTTCTGTCTCAGTGTGGTTCGAAGGCTTTCCACTAAACACTCAAATAGGAACAGTTTCCGCTGAGGGGTCGGGTTGAGAAGATAAGATGTAAGAAGTGAAGTGGGTCGCAGTTGGAGGTTTAGTCAACCTGATGAATTAAACAGACTCTCTGAGGCAATAACACTCTAAAACATGCACACAATTAATTTGGGCATTCAGAAGAATCTTTCAGCTCCAGGAAAACCAGTCCATTTTGAAGTCATCATATTTGAAAGCTTTGAAAGATTTAATTTCAATTGTTTTGCCCCACAAACATACATGAACAGAAGTCAACATTCAAAATACAACCATGAGCCTTCTCCTGATTTAGAACAATGCTTCTCAATCAGCTGGGCTGCCTCGCGTGCTAAAAAAATCAATTGCAGTCGGGCTCGACACTACAGTCTTAAATTGACTGCAAAAAAGAGCTATGACGAAAGAGAGTGAGGGGCGAAGAAAAGCCCCTTTGAAAGTCAGCCTGACACTAAACTGGCTTTTCAATGAGCGGGAAGGGAGAGGAGGAAGTGAGGGGAGCTGACAGATTAGAGGTGAAGAGGACAGGCTGAGAGCCAGCACCTAGCATGCAGCAGGTTGACATGCAGAGGAGAGCAGGGGCCTCCATCGCAAAAGCATGGCGAGAGCAGGAAACGGATCGCTCAAAGCTCACAGTGGGGACAAAGATCGGATGTAGAGGCTGTGTATATGCCAGACTCAACCGCAGCAGAGGTGTACCCTCACACAGATCCGCACACACACATCGGGTGGGTAATGAGACAGCTAACAGCAGCCAAGGTCAGAGAGTCTGCAGCCCAGAAATCAGCCAGGCAGCAGCTGATCCTCCTGTTGTGATCTTTACAGACTGAGAGAGCAATGGAGACGTGAAAACAGTTCAATCTCAGAGTGGAGCTCAAGGGATCGATGCCAGTGGCACAGCTCTTGAGCCTGCAGTCAATAAGCCCTGTTACTATGCCATACCTGTGGTGTGTGCCTGCAGGTATTGTTGTCTGCAGGGGAGATTGTCATGGTAAATTCTGAAATGATTTCACTAACATATCCATATTCAAGGAAATTAGACAACAAACAGCAGCTTTCACTGAAAAAATAATAAACATGATAAAATAAGTTAATTTAGTATGAAAAAGAGCATTTTACATTTCCTACATGTAACATCTCTTAAAGGTGCTATGAGGAGAATCTATTACCGGCGAAAGAAAGACTCTGCTACCCATGAGCACGTACGGCGACTGTCATAATGCTGCGTTCCAGTAACCTCGGAAATGGGAGTGACATCATCTCCGACTCATTGGCGTTCCAGTCGAGGTCAGAAAAAAACATGCCGATCTACCAGGCTATTGTTAGCTGTTGTTAGCACGCCCTGCGTTGTTGTTCACGTTGTTGTTGTGATTATCACTATGGCAGCATTTTTGTAAATATAAGTCTAGCAATACGATGTATACAGCTCATCTAGAGCGACACACCCCAGTCAGAAGTACAAATAAATTGATTATTACAGGAGCTAAATAACTGTTCACACTGGGGGCATCCATCTTCGATTGTCAACTCGGGGGTGGCGAGGTTTCAATGAGTTACCAGTAGGAAATTCCGACTTCAGGGAATGTTCCAGTTGCAGTTTCCTACTTGGAACCAAGAAATTCCTACTTCTGACTACAGCTGGAATGCACCAAAAGACGTGACCCAAGCCAAAGCGTGTGTTTCTTGTGATGCTCATAAATGCAGCTCCGACCTTCCTCAGAACTCTGCATTGCTTTACAACTTCTTTTTTCAACAACTTACAGGATGCAAAGCGAGGTAATGTATCTCTTTCCAGTTACGTAGCGGTAGTTTTTGATGTGTGACAACAAGCAATTTTTGGAAAACGTATCATAGTTATAGCCGGCTATATATCACTACTTACAGCCCGGTGCTCTAAGACGTGCAATATAAATAATAAAATAATATAAATTTGCTCTAGTTTCAATGTCTTGTTGCCGAAGTTGAGTATCCAGGCCAGTCCAGCCCTGTCCGACCCGACCAGAAGGCTCAGGAATAGCATTTATAGATAATCTATTTTGATGCTATTAAACTCATCTTAAATTGTGTATTTCGATCAGGCATATATCTAAAAGTGAGACTTTTTTGTAATTACTTAGAAACTCCTCACAGTCTCTTTAACTTGAGATACAATCAGTTTTTACAAATATTTTTATTTAATCATTAATTCCATCATCTTTGAATTGTTAAGTAAAAGTACTGTTTGGGTGCAGTTCAATGCTGTGTTAGCCCCGAATGGCATTATGTGTTAGCATCAAGCTAGCAAAGACAGTATACACTGCACAATATTGGTGTGTTTTTATCACAGGGTTAACTGAGCTCTTCCCACTCAAATGTTGACCCAAGCAGGCAGGATCAGCCTGAAGTGTATGGCACAGACTGACACAGAGAAAATGGAATTGTGGGTATAGGAGAAGATTCTGTTGCACTTTCGGGACACATAATGTAATCATATCAGTGTCTGCAGAGAATGGCTTAAAAGCTAAATATTGATATCATCCGATAAAAAAAAAATGCCAATATTTAACAATTATATCTTTGTCTTATACTAGCATTACATTTAAATAATCTCTGTGTGTTATATTCAAAGTACCCCAAAAAGACAGACTTTATGTCAATAGATTGGGAAGTAAATGTGTGTCGCTTTTAAAATAGCAGATGGAGCATGTTCTGTCTTAAGCTGTAACTGCAATACTTTCTTTCAGCTATATCTGTATATTAGAATTGATATTGGTTTCACGCAAAATAAGTTTGGAAAAACTAGCATATCGGATGTAAGCAAACACCGAACATTGTGCATCTCTCATCTCTTTGTTGTAATTTGTCAACACATTTGGCTGAGGTTTGTTTTTACAAAATCCGTGACAACTGCGAGCATCCGTGGTGTGAAATTATTGTATCTTCCAAATCAACTTCTCCTTTACTTTGAAATTAGATCTTCAAAATGGCAGCAACTTAAAAAAAAAAACAATAAAACCTCCTAGTGTTCTCAGATGTCACTCATGAATGATGTGCTTCCAATAAAAAGGGAAACCTCTTGAATAGGATGTGATGGAGCTCTGAGTATGTAGCACAACAAAGAGATGAAAAACACCTACTGTAGCTACAAATCCACTCTAGAGCCTTTCGGGGCATCTGTAGTGCTCCATCATCCTCAGACTTCCAGTCCACTGAGGCTGCTGCAGACACACACCCAGAAATACCACCAAAAACATACACACCACCTACAAACCCACATAGAGGAACACAGCTGCACATAAGCATGTATCTTGGAGCACTGTAAGCAAGCACACACCACATCTTGGGATATCTAGGACAGGTGAGTATGGATTGAGATGAGAGAAAGGCACGTGTGAAAGACAGATACAGGTGAAACAGACAGCAGCATAGATCGAAGGAAGAGGCTACTGGGAGGAAGATATAGGAAAACTGCCAGGTGGAGAAGGAGTGAGTGAGCCATAGATGAGAACAAAGAGGTAGAGCGAAAGATAAGGGCCATAACAGCTAGACTTTGGAAGCATCTCACTGTGCAGGGATGCAAAAGACAGAAAAAAAGACAGAAAATTACAAAAAGGAATCAAAATGAATGAATCCAACAGAGCAGTAAGAAAGAAAAAAGAGAAAAGGATGAGACCGGTAAGGCGTGCACAGTACTGTGGGTGAACGCCCAGTCAAGGTCGAGAAATGGCGCCTATGAGCTTACTGTCTGAAGACCTTTTACCCTCTTGCGCTGCTGTCTGTCTTGCTGACATTAATCCTGACCGTCGCCCAGATGAGGACTCCACAGACAGTGTCCTGAGTGACCTGAGCATGGCTGGGATGCTTTCAGTGGAGCAGAGCTGCACTTTATGAGGCTTGATTTCATTTTAAGTACCTTGGTACTCCCATAAATTAAAGTCAAGGCATCTTTAGTCTTCAGATGTGGGATTCTAGTCACACTCAGCCTTGGAAAACACCCTGCACAGTATAGTTTTGTCTGGACTGAAATATCTAAACAACAGTTGGATTAACTGCCATAAATGTCTTAGTGAATATGGAGAGAACTTTTCTATGGATGATGTATAGAACAGATTGGGGGAGGTCCCTTCTTTACCACTGGTGCAAACAAGTTGACATTTAAGGCATCAGCTCTGAGCTTTGATCCTGTGACCTTTATCAGTAGGTCAGTTAGTCCATTGCTTTTGCTTGAGATAAAATACCTCACTCACAAAACAGCCACAGGAACCTTTGATTTCTCTTCAAGTTAGTACATGTGGATGCTAATGATACAAACAAAACCAGCAAAAGAGCAAGTTCATCTTCACTGAATCCATTAGCTTACTAATAAGGGCTTGGTAGTACACTTATATATGCATTTGGATTAGTTTAAGCTGAAAAGCCATATTCCATACATACATCCATGTTGTCTTCCAAGATAACTGTTGTAACACAGGGGCTACAGAAGCTTGAGGTTAGGGGCAGGAGCTCACCATCTGACATTGCCATCATTTTGCATTTTGTGGTGCTTATGTGAAATTTGGATTCAGGATTCTCTGTAAAAAGACATAATTCTGGTGCTTATCTGAGATTTTGAACATGAATCATTGAGTCATTACTTTTAATTTAACCATCCAGCTGCCCACTTTTGATGAGCATTGATTCATCTCTTCTCCCTACGTTGGCCCTGGGGTGGGAAGCATGTGGGAGCAGAATAGCAGAATTTTTCACCTTGGCATGAGCCAGGTAATTTCCTGCCATCATAAAGGACAAAAATTTGCATTGAGTTAGGCTAAATTGATGGTTGAATGCAGCAGGAAATATTGAGGAAAATTAAACATGAGTGAGTGGACAGATGTGCAGACTAGAGATGTAACAGTATGAAAATTTCATATCACGGTTATTGTGGCCAAAATTATCACGGTCATCATTATTATCGCGGTATTGTTGCAGTGTGCTCAAAATGTTTAAAAAAGTACTTTTACACAGCATTGAAATCATTTTACCCCTTTAATATTATAATTTTAACAGTCCTTTTGTCTTTTTTGTCAACAATTGTGTCAGGAAATGTCCTATAAGTAAATTTGTTAAAAAAAAATTTAATTAGAAATAAACGTAAACAATTCTTGCAAGTATTTGTCATTATTTTGTGATAAATGTTTAAACTGTGTGTAATTACAAGAATAGAAGAAAACAAATTTGTACTTCATTTGTACAACAAGCTACGTATGCGTGCCTCTGTTTGCGACACACAGCTGCTTCATCGAGGGGTTTTGCCTTTTTCAGTCAAAGAGCAACACCACCATGAGTTATTGACTCAGTGTGGTGATCAAACATGGTATAACGGTAATTTTAAAAGGACACCGTAATTATTACCGTGGGAAATTTTACTGCGGTTTACCATTATACCCGTAACAGTTACATCCCTAGTGCAGACATTGTGCATTTTATGCACAAAAGCAGACACTTAAGAGATTTTTTCACAGGCACATGTGTGAAAACAGCTTTGTGGTTTTAACAGCGTTTTGGTGCACCAGTGTCAATTTTTGCTGACTTATTGTTTCTTCATAGTTTTCACAACAACTCTTTTTCAGTTGGTGAAAACTAGACTATGACTAAAAAACAAGTGCACATGGACAAAAACTGAAAATAAATTAATTGAAATTTTCGTCGACAATTAAAAATTAGACTAAATGTTTGACAGAGACTTAGGGTCTGTCCCAATTGTACCCCTTTGCCCTTGTCTTACCCCTTGGTTTTGCATGTTCCCGTCTAGTGAAGTGGTGTCCACATATTCTGTCAGGCTAAGGGGAAGGGTTAAGACTAAGGGCTACATAGCCCTCGAAATGAAGGCAGACCAGAACCTCACTTGAAACAAAAGGGGTACAAGAATTACCCATAATACACTTCGCCCACCGAAACAAAGCAGAGCAGAGACTGAAGGAAGTGCTGAATTATAAGTAATTATTTTATCATCAAATAAATATTAATCATGGTTTTAGTTGTTGGTCGCATTTTAAAATTTATCGTAATAATAAGCTAACTTTCACAGCCATAGCCACGGTTATTGTTGCATCTGCTTACGTCACAGCCAGCGAACAGCTCCGGGTGATGATGTAGCAGGAATCAGGTGGCGTCTCGTTTCTCAGCTGTGTGCTCCACTCCTTCCCCTTGGCCCTCAAAACAGAGGGCTAAAGGGAAGGGCTAAGGGGAAGGGGTAAGACAAATTGGTAAGACGAAGGGGAAGGGCTAAAGGGTAGAATTTGGATTCACCCTTAATCCAATCTAACCTAATATTGTCATGCAGAAAGTGGAGACAAGTTAGGAATATATCCAATCACAGCTACTTTGGTTGTGTGGTGGTTGGATAAGTTAAGAGGGACATCCACTCACAACTGCCTTAGCTCCATTGTGGTGGGATATGTTGAGGAGTGATCCAATCAGAGCTACTCTTTCTATGAATTAATATATTTATGTGGAGAAGGTTCACAGTTTGTTGTCAATTCTGGTATTGTAACTGAGATGATCTGCCTAGTAGCCTAAATAATTAGTGATTGCATTTTGCACAAAGGTTTAATTTGTTTCTGTTCAAATAAAGATTAAAACTTCACTAGCATTTAATAAAGGGTTATTTGATGTTTTATTTTAGCCCAATGTAAAACATGGCTTCAGAAATTCAAGGAAACATAAAACATTGCCTTACCCTTCATATTTTAGTCAACTAAATTCACAGTAGATTTCATTCACTAAAATGTGAAAATTCATCAACTCAGAGTAGACCAAAATTGAAGTAATTTGGATGACTAAATTATGATTAAAACTTAAAGATATTTTAGGAAAAATACTTCAACCAAATGAATAAAGTGCTGGAAAAATTAACATCTTGGTGCGCAATGTATCAGACATATTGGAAGAGATTGTGTGACCTAAACAGAGATTGAAAATCAAAGCAGGTGTAATAAATAATAATGACATGCCAGAAGTAGTTGATGACATTTAGATTTCACAAAAGCTGAACCTAAGCATATTTATAAGGATTTTAATACTTACTTAGCAGTGTATGAATGAAGTCTGCTTGAATAATAAAAACGCCTTAAGATCCATAAATACAGTAATTTCTTGATTTCTATGTTAGCAGCATGGCTAAACTAACTTTGTGGATTTGCCTGATTCTTTGTCCATAATCACACAAATCCGTTTGGTAAAACTGAGAGTCAAAACAACTGAGAGCAGTAGGCAGAGGCACTTAAAAGCAGTCAGATGCGGGAGCTATGAGTAGGAGCACAGTGGGAAGTGACCTAGGGCGTTTTCACATTAGGTCCACTTGTTTCGAACCGTGCCACAGCCCGGTTCGCCATGGGTTCGCCCCCCTCCCCCGCTGGCTTGCATTCACACTGGCAATATCGAACTGTGCCCGGACCCACTTGTGTATTTACTCAGTTTGAAACAGCAGGGGGCGATATGCACGTAACTGGTTACCCAACCTGCTACGGAGGAGAACGAAGAAGAGACTACCATGGCAACCATGTCCTACACCGAACAACCAATGTTTACGTTTCGGTCTCTTCTACATTCTCCTTCAAATACGTTTTTTTAACTGTGTTTGAGACGGCATCAGCGACCTTCTGGACCCTCGTAAATCATCGTAATCCTCAACCAGAATAAACAAATCGACAAATTGAGTAAGCAAAAGATTCAACCACGGGATTAATAGGAAGTAATGCATCAAAAGTAGATCGGTTTGGACCACTTTGTTTCACACCAGTAAAACCGCACCAAATGTAGGGAGATGGAGCGGATCGAGACCACCCCTTCATGGAGGTCTCGGACCGGCTGATTTGGTGCGCACCAAAGTGCGGTGGTTGCATTCACATTGATACTAACGTACCAAAACCTGGGTCAAAACTTCTTTGGTGCGCACTAGTGGTTGGTGTGAAAAACGCCCTGAGTATACAGAGATTAATATGGATGCCAGTATCTTCAGTAGCTGTCTTATCAGATCTGGAAATATTTCAATCATTTTTAACTGTAGGACAAATGACAACACTGAAAGCATTTCTCAATAAAAATATATTCACTCCACTTCCCACGTTTTGGCGAGTTTGCTGCACAAATTGGCTCAAGATTTGTACTAAACATCATGGCAATAGTGCCGACCTATTACACATCTGTTGGCTTGTGAACAATGTGAAAGACACCACAATCAATTCACTTTTTATGTGCTGTTGCCAAGAAGGACTTGGAAATATACACTGAACAGAATTAAATACACTTCCTATCTGGCTTGTCACATTATGCCTAAAAAGATAAGGTAAAATTTTTCACCTTGACAGTAAAAGCCCTTTTCTCTGCCAGCTTCCTTGAAGTTTGGTTGAGTTGATGTGTAAATACAGGACAGTTTTCAAGAAAACTCAGTGTGAGTAATCATGAGTGATGCTGCCATTTCTCAAGATTTTTTCCAACTTAGGCCAAAGCCACAGAAATGACAAGTTTTTCCTGCTTGCCCTGATATACAATTTCCCAGACAAAGTTAAGAAGATGTATCAATGCTGCAAGAATTCATTCATAAAATGTCAACTTAGGTGAGCCATTACAGAAATTATTCAAGAGAAAAGCATACTAAAAACAGCAGTGTGGGGCAAAACCTTTTACATTTTAAGGAGTTTTCTATGTCTACTCAAATGAGACCACTCGGCGAAGAACTGCTCATCTCAAAAAAAAATGTACATTTTTGTGCTGTACTGGCACTCTGGCAAGGATGTTCAGAGGTTCAAAATACACCTCCATCAGCATGGACATGTCCTTCATGTCATCACAGAATATGCAATGGATAGGAAGAAAAGGAAAATGCTTTCTCAGTACACTTCAGGCCTGATGTGGGTCAAACATCTCATAGGGAAATACATGACTCTACTGAATCAAACAGAAAACTGGACTAAAGCCATCTGAGAGACACTCTTCTGGTTACACAACTCCCACTGTGATTCTGTGGCTTTTTATTCATGGATTAAGAGGGTAAATTGACAAGAGGGACAACCAGCATTAGCTATAAGTTCTTAAATAATGCACAAGTCTTTAAGTTGGACTTGACACTCCATCAGCCATCAAAAATACATTAATAAAACTAGACATATACTGAACAGACTATAACAGAACCTTTTTATTAATGTATTAATAATGAATTAAGAGGCAGAAGCAGCCATAGCTGATGTAAAGCTTATGTGAAAATGGAAGCCTTGAGGTCATGATAATGCACTAGGTCACCCACACAAACGCTCACACAAATCAATGTACACTTCCTTTAGGGTCAATACACACAGGGCAGGATTACAGCCGTGTTACTACACAGATAACTCATTCTGGATGAGTGCAGGGCATCATTTTTCAGCCACAAAATGAAGCCTATTTCTCTGTGAATAAACAGCCCCTCTCAGCTGCCAATCACTGTGATTGTCACCGGCAGACGCCCTTCGTTTATGAATATGGCGTGTCAGTCATTTTTTTTCCACTCTGCCCACACAGATGCCAAAAAAACATACACACATACACACACTCTCTTTCACTGCAGGAGAGGGCTGATCAGTTAAGCTTCTGAATTTCTAATGGGACATATCCCATTAACCTCTCTCACATAGGGATCAAGGATTGATATCAGAAACTGGGACCACAACACCTCAATAAAACAAAGACAGCTACAGACACACCAAGAGATTCTGCATTGGACCCTGCCAAGATTCATAAAAGGGTTTGATCAAATACAATTCATTTTATTCAGCATCTTATGAAAAAGAAATCACATCAGAAAATCAGTTTAGAGTACTTTGTGCTTATTAAGATAGAGATCATTCCTGTAACTTCAGCAAAATGGGGAAAATGTATCCTGATGTTCCAAAGTACTTTGTTTAAAATAAATGTAAGCCAAGGAAAAGCTTAGTGCATTTGATAGGTATGCCTGTTATGTTTCAATACTTAATGTGTGTGCAAAAAAATCCTCTATAAGTTTTTGTCACTTCTTTCTGTTGAGGCTGTTACTGAATGTGTTTTTTTATTTCTCTTCAGTGTTGTGCTAAGAAGCCTATGAAAGCATGATATTTCTGAGTTAACGTATTCAAAATATAAGCATGGAACCAGAATTACCAGTCAGCGTTTTTAGTGAAAAAAAGTTATCAGCAGTTTAATGTTTCATAAATGGAGCTTTAGATGCAGCAGTTACCAGTGGATGTACAGAACTGCAGTGTTTTCAGCTGATTCTTTGACCACGATCGGACCATCAGTCCACTTCCTTGAGCATCCCAGATGTAAAACAAGTGATTCATGCATTTAAGCCCACATCCAAAAATGTTTGACCAGCAATAACAGACTCAAATAACAGTACTGGACCAAAACAGAACCAGGCCATCCTTTTCAGTGCATAGCTCATCAGTAGGGCAAGCTTCATGTTAAATTCTATTTGCAGAAATTAAACATGAAAAGGAGAGCACATGTTCGCCAAGTTGCTGTGCACTAACTTATGTTCATTTCAAACACACACAGTATTTTTTGTGGGACGGATGTGGTGCTGTTCAGTCAATGTCTGTGTCACAAATAACTGTGTTGTGCTACCTTAATTTACCTGCTCATGCCTGGCATTTCAAGGCTCTGGCTCATTATGTTGCCAGTTAAGAGTTTCTTTAAGGGTATTCACATAATGTGTGTGTTCATACTGGTGCTGATGGCACAAAAAAAATCAGGACTATTTACAGTATCAACATGAAGATTATGAGGGAAAACATGTCATATATGATAAAATTACTCAATAATGAAATTAAGACAAAGGTTGGGTTAGGTTAACTAAAGATAAATAGAGCTTAAAACTATTACTTTGTGTCCTGGATGCAATTTTTCCTGTTTTATACAATACTTGCAGCTTCAACATGTTTTTCCTGAATCCAAAGTGATCCAAAAAACATTTTCTCCATGAAATCCACACAATTTAAAGGTAGCACATAGCTAGCTCAAACTTCATCTGGCTTCATCAAAAGGTATGAAGGCAGGGCCAGTATACAACGAAAATGTGTTTTGCCACCTTAATAAAGTTGTTTTGTTAATGTATTGTAATAAATTCAGACTGTTTGGATGTATTTATTGTGATGGCTCAAGTTTCAAGAAAACCATAAAATGGCTGTTAATTTCCCAGCCCTATCAGCCAGCACAACGAAGAGACACAATAAATCAAAGCTTTCAGCAAAAGACTGTTAGTTCAACAGGATTAAAAACCTCAGGTCTTTGACAGACATTATTTGTTTTACCTAAACATGGTGCAGAAATTTCAATCACACACCAGATTTGAAGATGGAAGAGTAGTAAAGCATATCACCTTTAAATAGAAACTAATTTCTTGTCATTTTTCCTTAGAAATGGCATTTACTTTTGTTTTACTTTTCCCTGACGGAGCCCCAGCCTTCCAGCCATTGCCCTCCATAAATAAATGAAAAGAAAACCAGTAACAAAAGCATTTGAAAGTAGTTACCCTTATGAATCTAATACAAAACAGCAGCTATTGTTATATCACCGCGCATTCTGGCAAACCAGAAACCACTCAGCCAATTCTGTGAAGCAGCTCCATCTCCCTACAGCGAGCACACAAGACCGCCACTCGAGTGGAAACACAAGGAAGGCTCCCCCCTGCTGCCTGTCTTCACATCATACAAGGATGTTGACAGACAATTACAGAATATTGGTTTGTCTGTGTCGCCAGCTCCAGTGGGATTCACAAGGGCATCCCTGGTGTGCATGTTTGTTCACTACACTGAGAGAATAAAAGGCAAAAATGTTATGCCTAAAAAAATTAAACTGCAGTGACATAATGTTAGAGTAATCCAGAGTGTGAGGCTGCTGGATCTGAGTAAGCATACCACGTCTGTGCTGTCTGAGTGCTTTGTTTCATAATTGCATAATAAATAGAGCATGATTTAATTGTATAAAACAAACGAACCAGCCATGGCATTTCTCCAAATCTACCGTCAAGTCTGTTTGTTCCACAGTGGTTATTATTGTCGGGCTGAATCAGCAATGAATGAGGCCCGTCATATGTCACATGTCCATGTTGATTTATTTAACCCCTCAGTGATGCACACACCAGGGAGTAGCATAAATATGGTAGTGGACAGGGTGGTTAAGTATCATGTTGTCTATTTTTTTCTTATTTTCTGCATCTGTTTGACTCCCAAGGGGGCCTCCTACGGCCTCCCTCTATGCTCAGTGATTGCACTGTGTGAGTGAGTGGATGTGCGCAAGCGAGGGGAAGGAGTGCTATCTCTGCAGATGGAGAGGAGGAAGCAATTACAAGCTGGTAGGCTTCACCTCGCCACGCCCCTCCCCCAGCTCTCCATCCTCACATACATCGCCCTGGGGCTTGCTGCATTAAGGAATCATGTGTATAATGGTGGAATGAGCCTCTGGGTTCCCCTCAAAAACAACCTGCTAATCCCCCGCGGATTGGAAAGGGTGCACTGAGGGAGGGGAGGGTTGAATTTGGGGGTAACAGGGCAAAGCAGACGCCCCTGACAATGAGTCCACCCCTGACACGCGTCGGCACCCATAACCCCTCCCTTTCATTCCCCATCAACTACAGCGACATTCCCCCAGGGAGAGGCGAGCGATGTCAACCATAGGAGAAGCAGGAAACCCCCCAGGCCTGACATTGGCCCCTCCGTCGCAGCCGGGCCTGCAGCAGGAGCGTTCAATCAGGCCACTGTTACAGTCTGTCTGCATCTGATTCTCCTTTCAGCGACAGCATCACTGAAGGGGACAGGGTTGCATTCAAGCTCCTCGCGTCATTGGTTGGGAATTCAACATGCACGCACACGCAAGCAAACAGGCCTGTTAAAATGGTTTAATTACGTCTCGGAATTATGATGAGCAATGACATGCTTGATTGGTCGTATCAAAGGGTTTTAATGAGGAGAAAGGCCTCACTCTGTCTGCAGCATTAACTCGACGTCTGCTGAAAAGTTGACACAATGCAGCCTCCAGTGTTTTCCATAGTTAGAGATGTTCTGATGTTCTCTTCCTTCTGTTAGTGGCTGATAACAATATGGGTACAAAATGACCCTCTTAAAACACTCTGATGTAATATACACATAATTTAGTTTGATAAACACAGAGTGCTAAGTGCTTTTGACACAGTAAGTTATTACTTGTTATCAAAGAAGATAATTAATGTGAAAGCTATGAGCTATGATATAAGTGCATTAACTTGTATTTTAGCTAGCACTGCATTGGAAGCAGTGTTGGGACAGACTGTAAGCACTGGTGTTAAAAAAGTATGCAGTGGAGCAGACTACCAATAGTGGAGAGAAATTGAAGAGACTTGAACAGGGGGCACAAAGCCGGAAAGACATGCGTCAAATTTGGCCTCAGGCTGTTTTCAAACCTGGGCCTCCCACACAAGATGAGAGCCTCAATATGAGGTAAGTGCACCAGTACAATCACACTTACAATCACCAAATTAATCAATCTGTGCTCTACCATTTTGGCATTTTTGAGAGAAAGTGTGAGACAACATGTTTAATATGACAGTCACTGGTGGGATAGTTTCAAATGACAACTTAGGCAGCCTAAAGACTGCTGTCACACCAGTTACATTGGAAGATTCTTCTTACATCTCTAAAACGCATGCAAAAACTAACATATCATAGTGCTGCCAATGGAAGAAGCTCATGAGGGCCTAGGCAAATGAAAGCTGTTTTGTAAATTTAGTAGTATAGGCACAGTCATTGCCGAGCTAGCTAACTAAGGCTGTCGCTTTTCCTAAAAATCAAACTCGAACGGTTTTCGAACATGCACCCAAATAATCAAAGATATTTGATTATTCTCCCCGTAGTAAGGCACAAAAACTCTGTTATCCGCCCCTTCGGTAAAGACCCTGCCGAAAAAAACACAGTCACACGGGGTGAAACTCTTGACGAAGCACTGCTGCACTCTGCCATATAACTCAGCTGACGGCTGGGCCCACAAATTTGATGTGGAGGGCGAGTGACTAAACTGCATTTCACATAACATAAAATACTTCCATACAGCTCTCCTCAGATGATTCGGAGCTGTTAATGTCCACTCGGAGTGGAAAATCTTTGTTTACTGAGGTCAAGAGAGCAGCGGATGTGACTTTGGGTCAAGCTGCGCTCAGAGCGCCCTCTGTTGACGGAACAGTCCACTGCTCCAGGCGCCCTGATGTGCTGCTACACTCAATATTTTACATTTGAATATATATTTACTATTCGGATACGGATATTTATTCCCATATTCGAACGGTTATTCAAATATCAAAAATTAAGTGACAGCCCTTTAACTAACCCAAATAAAGTCTTCCATTAGCTGAAATGTCATTTATTAGGTGTCAACTAATGTCTTCATAGTAGGTTGTGTAACGTATAAGAAGGGTCATCATTTGATTCAGGTTTTTTTTTCAGTGAGCTTGTATTCTATAATTTGGGTAAAGGTATGCTTAGTATATTTCCGAATTTAGGAATATAGTGACCCCAGGACTTTGTTTACTTTCACTTCAATTACGTCCCATAAGCACTTGAATTGTGTTTGTTTATATGATTCAAAAACTTCACTACAGTGACAAGATGTTTCTAGGAGGCTGGTTTGTGATGGTGCTACATTTGATTTGCATTTACCACCCTACCACCATGTGTTACCAGCTATTAAAGACAGGTACCAATACTGACACTTGTTTAAGATGCTTTTGATTTCAGTATCAATACGATACACGAGCTTCTGCTTCTGGCACAAAATTCAAAACAACAGTTTTTGGTTAAGATTACAATTATTCTACCATTGAATCTTTAACTGCAAATCATTCAAAAAAATAATCAAGCTTTAGGTACAACTGCTAGGCGGATTACATTAGGACCAGTAGTACATTTTTAAAGTGTTTTGATTTTTTATTATGATTTACAAAAAAGGCATGACCACTTACAAAGAGAAATTGTTCTTTTTAGCATTTTCCATTTTTTTGCAAAGTCTGCCCTACAAAATATTTATTGGCTGTATAATAACATCAGCTAAGGAATTCTTTCATCTTCTTATCTTTTCTAAGCTCTCTAATGCTGCACCTGCAAGTGCAATCACTCATATGATGTAAAGAGAACACCTTGTTTTTTTTAATTGCCTGTGGAAAACACTGCTTTAAAATAGGGAGCCTCAATAGGGTTAGATTTACACTTCAGAAGGGTTGCCAGATCATTTACCTGCACATCTTGTCAAATATTTAGTTATGACTGTCAATTTAATTTTCCCATTCTTGAAGCCACAAGCCTTCAACAAGCTCTGCAAGATGTTTTGCATTGTCCCAGGTCATTCGGCTCAAAACCAAAGGCTGCATATGACTGAGTTTTCAAACCTTTTTCTTAACCTGATGCTGTTTTTCTATCATCTTTTTGGCTCTCCTGTATTTTTAGCTACCAAGGGTGTGACCTATACCACCTCCTGCTCCTCACTTAAAGCTTTAGAGAGAGCTGTCATGGTGGGAGTGGCAGAGTTCCTTCAGTGCTGTAAAGGGATGGAGTGTGCTCCAATTACCACACATGACAAACGAAGATAAAACAGAAGTGACACCATCACATGGCACAGTAATTATTTTGACCATGGTTATCTCATGAGAATTTCAGTAACCAGTGCTCCCTGTCGTCTTTAAATGGCATTTGTTCTTAATGACACTCATGACTTAGTGTTCTTCACATATCGGCAAATAATCCAAGATTTAATCAATACAAGTCTTACCCCTGCGCTGAACATACTGTCAGGCCTCTCCTTGTGCTCTGATATGAGACATCATCATTTTTACCGTCATCTATTCCAAACCCATCTCTGCTCACAAGCCGGCTTTGATATTCCCCCTCATGACTCACTCTAATGTCCCCATATCCCAACTCCATTTAAGAGTCAGATATTAACATCATCCCATCAATCTTCCCACTTTCCTGCTTGGGGTTAAAAAACAGTAATCACTGCACTGGTGGGTTAATGGGTGCCTCAGCATCAGCTCCCTGAGAGTCCATTCATATTTCATCACCAGCAGTGGACCCCTCTGTCCTCCCTGAGCCCCGCTTTGCTCGTAAGTCGAATCGACATCAAACACCTCAACCTTCCAATTAACCAGTGAGACGCTCTGATCTCATCCCGATTTTGGCCTGAGATCAAATGTTCCTGTAAGGATCCAAGGATTTCCAAGGCCTTTTAGTTTGCCAGCCTCCTGTCAAAAGGGGATAAAATGTTCGCTGAAAGCACCTGGAGGAGGATCGCATTTAAAATGGCTGAGGCAGGGACTTACTTGTACCAATATTCAGATATCACAGCGAATCTGTAGCATGGATATTCATGACATATCCAACAGGGGTGAAGAGCTAAGTTTGAGCAGATGTGGATCAATGATTTTAGGGGTGTGATTTAGCCCAGCACCATTTCAAGTAATACTCTGCTTTACAATTTAGAGAAGACCTGCAGAAAGGCAACAGCTGTTTCTGTTGACATGCATAATTTAGGATGAGATCCCAACTGGAGCTGCATGGCCATTACCAGTGGACGGCTATTGTGAAACATGGATAAACATTTGGATATCTTGTTCTCCTGAAAAATAAATAGGCAGTTTTGCGTTGAAGGTGACTAATATACCTGTCAGATGATATTATGTAGTCCATATTGTTCTTTCACAGATCAGTGCCGGCAGATGTTTCCTGATAAATGCTGATATTTACATTTTTCTATGTGACAAAAAAATGCAGAAAACGTTGTTGAGGTGTTTAACATATGGAGCCATTTAGGGATTCACAGGATCATCTTTATATCTGTAGAGTGGGAGGAGCTTTTGCTCACCTGTTGTTAAATCAGGAAAATTGTATTTAATCTGAAAGCATAAGCAAAGCATAAACAAAGCCAGTGCTCCTGAGGCAGGATGTTAAAATATGTTGCAAATATCAGCATCGGATGAAACAGGTTAAGAAATCGGTCAAATTGTATATCAGGAATAAATGCATTATCATGTATCTCTAGTGTTATGGAGTAATCTGTCCTAAAAAGGCACAGTGATGCTAAGATTTATAATGGCCTTTTTCCACTAGCCCTACTCTACTCTACTCACCTCCACCCGGCTTTTCTCGACTCTACCCAGCTCTACTCGACTCGCCTTGTGCTGCTTTTCCACTAGCCCCAGTTCCCTGCCCAACGGGGTGCAGTGTCGCTTTAAACCGCTGAGCGACATAGCGGTGACGTCATTTTGAGTGCGACACAACATTCTGTGGCTTTTTGTCACCAACCGAGTAAAAAGGAAAGCAGAAGAAGGCTGCAGGTGGCAAGAAGAAATACCCCTTGAGAAGCACAGGAGAGTTTTAGAGGCTATACAACAGAATGAAGCTGAAGACGAGAGCAATCGAGCAGCAAAGAAAAGACGAATGAGGGTAAGCTAATGGTAGCTACCGCTAGCATGTTAGGTCGTCGCGCTCATGACTCATCGGTGACGACGTTGTCTGACCAATCAGTAGCCAGCCGCTGGTCGACGTCACCTTTCAGTATCGATTTAGCTTGCTTAGAACCAGAGCAGAGTAGGTACTAAAATCTGGCTGGTCGTGGGAGGTACCGGGCTAGTGGAAACACGACGCAAACCGGGTAGAGCCAGGCCATGTAGAGTAGAGTAGGGTTAAGGCGTGCTAGTGGAAAAGGGCCATAAGACTTTCAGCACAGAAGTGTCCAAACTGTGGTCCATGGGACAAACCAGCCCTGGCACATTACCAAATGGATCTCTGCTGACTCCAAGAAGCACAATTAATTGTGGCACACACTGGGGCAAGGAGCCTTTACTGGACTTATTTTAAAACCTAAATGTATTTTAGAAGAAAATAGGACCAATCATTCTCATTTCCTGCACTAACTGCTATCATATCAAAGTTTAAAAAGTATACAGTGCATACCATTTTTAGACATCAACAATCCTTATACATTTATCTGGTCTTTTAGCAGTTTGTTCTGGTTTTGTCTCTGATAAAGGAAATTGGTCATCTGTCCTCTTGGTATTCTCAGATCCTACACATGAAAAAAGCAACAGAACCTTTGGTCTAAATCATAGAAAGGGTGTGAGGGATCAAAAAAAATGTTGCTGAAATTCCAAAATTGAGTCATTTTTAATAAGGAAGCAGCCCTAAAAGCTATATTGGTGTAAAATTAGGCAGAAAGGGCCTTTATCCATTTAAGCTGCTTGATATAATTTGTCATACTTACATTCATTATAATCAGGTCCATCTGCTCAACTGTTAATTACTGCAAATAGCCAATGTCATGGCAGCAACCAGACCATTCATGGATAAATATATGTGTGGTCTTCAAATGGAACCAGCAAAGTTGTGAGATTGTAGCATGCTATTGTTTACAAGGAAAGGGTATGTGTTGAAGTAGTAGTAACTATATTGGAGCATTGCTGCAAGGCATCAGCAGCATGGGCATCAAAGCATCACTTTTTCTCCAGGCTTTCAACATAAAAAGCAAACAGTACATAATCTCTTTGTACCTCCACATAATGCAAGATACAGCATGACAAAGGTTACAACTCAGTCCACCCCTTCCTATTTTAACCTGCTTGGGTCAAGCCTGTGGCTAAAAACTGGAGCCAATAGGCCCCACTAAGTCTGGCAATATCATTTAACACATCACAGCTCATGAACTCAGAGCATTTAGGGAAATGAAACTTACAATGTGAACATGTGAAGTAGAGGTCAATCAAATGGTCTTTTCTACTAATTAGGATAAACATGACCCCATTTAAAGGCGCCAGTAGCTAAGAGGACCTGCTGATGTTCAAAGCAAGCTTCTGAATGAGGAAAAAAGTTGATATAGGTAACTGTAAACATGCAATGGTGGTTGGCCACAGAATTCAAGAGAATAGTATCCTCAGTTTCCTTTCCCTCCTCTGAATTATGCCATCAACAATGTATTTCCACCACAAGAACTGTTCAACAATGTGTATTTTCCATTTTGTCCTCTTCAAATGAAACCTGAAAAAGATATTTGAAGGGAAGATCCTTCAAAAGAGCAGATTCTGAAGCTGTGACACATTCAAGATCAGCTAAATCAACCTTTTTATAAATTCTAACACTCACTTTAACATCAGCAGATTATCCTGACAAGGTCTTTATGTCTGAAGGCATTTGTTCTTGCTGTGTGATTAGACAGCAAAATCTATGCAGCAATTCTACAATTTGTTATGTAAGTTACCAATTCCACAGTTTGACTGATCAGCTGTTACTTTTGTTCAAAGTTGTCTGTATCCTTCGTTTCTGGTCTAGCAGCTCAGAATGGCAGCAAACAGAGTACAGTAAAACTGGGCCAGACAACAAAACTTATTAAACATTCTTTTAAAGCATAACTCAATCTGTTTTATACCCTTCCGGCACTCTATAGTCTCTCTAACATCTCCACTGATCCACTGTAAAAGAATGAATGAAAACCTCAGACACTTCAAGAAAAATACAATGCACACAAAAAGAAAATCAATCCGTGCACAGACTGTAAAAGACGCCTAATCACACAAGAGCAGATTAATCAAGCCTGCTGTTTTTCTAATGGAAGTCCAACCTGTGCCACTTAAACAGCCTCTCATATCTTTGCATGCTTGTGAGTGTGCATGTGTGTGTCATGCAGTCTCAGTTTCACAACAGGAAAACATCCAAGTTCCTTCCTCAAAAAAAGGATCAGGCCACAATGAAGAGCACAGCTGCCAAAACATGTGTGCAAACACAAATCATGGACAATTAAAGGAGTCTTACTGCTGTTATTAAGAGGGAAAACGGGATAAAGAATGCTAATCCCATTAACAGTGCCCCCCTTTTAGCAGTTTGGGGACAAAGGCAAGCCTTCAAAATAGAAGTCTTCCTTTTATCCAGTCTTGTGAACTTTGAGGGAATGGGTTTAAGAGGCTAAATGGAATAAATCTATTCAGCCCTGTCAAAATACTGGCTCTGTGGGCTCGGGAGGACTCTGGCCTGTGCAGGATTAAGTTATAATATAATATATCCGAACAGCAACCAATGTCAAGCCCTTACATGGACAAAGGAGGGAAACAAGTCTGCACCAGGGGAAAATTTAGCAAAGCAGTCAAGTGACCGGACTGCAGAGTGTGACAGAGAGGGGCCAAAGGCTAGTTTCTGGATCACTGTGCTTCACTGATTCCGGGTCATGGCTGCAAGGTGGCACATAGTGCTTTTTTGGCAGTAAGCAACATTTACAAGAGCCCTGAGGCTGAAATATTATGCAACCAGACAGGACAAATACTAAATAATCACAACAGAGTGGTGCAGAGCTGAAGGGCGCTCACGCAGCCTGGTGGTTAGCAAATATGCTACCTCGACAGACACGAGCCTACGGGTGTTTTCAATGGGTTGTTAGGATTATTACAACAATAACCTCTGTAGTGAATAAGTATTTATGACTCAACATGTTTTTTCATGGATGTAATCCTCACAGATTAGCACTACTTTCATGATTGTGATTATTTTAAGCAGAAATTTATTGGGCAAAAATAAAAACCCTACGTTAGGCTAAAAAGGAAGTATATCTATCAACTGACATCAGTGTCACAAGCTAAGCTGTCACAGATCATATTTCTATCTCTAACCTCTTCTTTGAAAGCGTTTCTCCTTACTATGATCTGATTAAATCACTGGTTATGGCTGGTCAATTGCAAGTAAAGCATTGTTTATTAAAGTCCATCACAAATGAGGGCATTATGGCCATATCCACGTGTAGTCAGCTGTTTTTCAAAACAGCTTTTCTTGTTCTTTTGTTCACATAAAAACATCATTTTAAGAAAACACTGAAATTATGTTTTTTTAACGTAGTATCAGAGTCCTATCAGCTTATTAGGAAACTATATAAAAAAGTATTTTCTCAAAAACGCTTGTTATCATCTTTACACATGGAAACAACATAAACTGAAACAATGTTCAGACTTTGATTTGGTAATGTGAATATGTGGAAAGAGGTGGTACAAGGACTAGATGACTTTAGGATGTTATGAACATAGTTGTACGTAACTGACAGCATTAAAGGCCCGGGACAGTCACACTGGTATTTTTAATCACTCTGGTCGATTAGACCTTCAGTAATTGCAAACATGTTGGGCTATGATGACTTCATGGTGTCAAAAGTTTCGAGGACCCATTTACATGAAAACAGGTCAACAAGTCCTCTGGTCAATGCAGGCTCTGCAGATTTCTCAGAGTTATGAAGCTGCTGGTCCAACAAACTCCACCACATCCACACCATCCTGAGGAGAGGTCTAACCAAGGGCTCTTTTATGAACACTTGTGTGGGTATCCAGGGACTTAACACAGTTAACCTGACACACCAGATGGACTGTTTCACATATGCATAGGATACACCATATTTCAAGTCTACTGAAGCAAAATCAAATTTAAAGTGTCTAAAAAGGGCAGAAACATTCAAGCAAACCAGGTGATTCAACTGCCCAGTCACAGACTTGGGACAACTGTTTCAGCCTGAAGCTTTGCAAGATGGATCTGCCCGATGAACGGGAAATCCAGCTGCCTTTCTAGGTTAATGGTGGTGCAATTATGCTCTTTCATGCAGCAATATTTTTTTAATTATGTGGATAGTATTGTATTTATAAAGAAAAGCTTGCATTTAAAATCACTGCCTGTGGGTGTCCATTGCCTGAATGTGCCTAACCAACACAGAAGACCCTCTCTGGAACCACCTTTACTTGAATGGGATAAGCTCCAACATTTGTAAGTGGGCTATTTCCACATGTATTTCCTTATCATAGAAGAACCCTAAAACCTATTTTACCTGTTATATGCAACCAAAACCACATTCAAAAAATACAAAAACACACACAGTGGAGCAAATGCTCAGGCAGGAGTCTCTTGTGCCTCAGCCACTCCACAGGTGGAAGTCCTATAAGACTAAATATTCTGAATACACTTAAACGGGTTCCCAAATAAAGGATTTCCCGGACAAACGACTGCAGCATAAGAGTACCTTTGGGCATCAGGTGCAAGGACTGACGTATGCTCCTGATTAAACATGGTTGGACTCAGTGTGGCAGTCTATGTGTAAGGAAATTATGTAAAGTAAGACAAACATCATGTCCCAAATGAAAAACTGGAACTCTTTTTAAATGTATCCATGCAGTAATGAAAATGTGATCCATTCTTGAACATTCGTAAATTTTACCAACGTTACTAAATGGCTAATATTATTGATATTTGTACAAAGCAATCTATCAGCTGGAACTATCAGCAAAAATGTCAATATTAGTATCAATATTTGATTTTCAGGCCAATATCTGCAGATACTGATATCACAGTGATAATACTGTTACAGCTATAGGCAGAATAAAGGATGTTATAATATATGACCTCCAGTTATTTTGAGAGTTTTCTGGTCACTTTTCCTGGAATTCCAACAGATGTCACAAAATGATTAGTGGCTCACACGTAGGCTCATAGGGAGCAGAGCATCACACCAGTATCTCAAGGGAATACAATTATGAGACATTTAAGCCGCCTCTCAGCAGCCACATCTCAATGAGACCCTTTTCTGTGGCCAAAGACAAGCTAAGATGAAATTCCAACCACACCAACAGGACAAAGTCTGTGTGGGATTTTTTTTTTCTCCTCTCCCGAACCACATTTGGCATCGGTTGCGTTGTTGTCGCTTGTTTGTCTCACTTCAGGGTCTGATCCAGAGCCCCCAGGCAGCCTGGAAACAATGCAGTGAAGGATACACACATCTTCAGGACCTCAAGAGGTCCACAGCAATCTTAATCCCCGATCAATTAAAAAGGGAGCTCTTCTTTGTTTCTCCTCGGATTTGTGGTTCTCTCGAAGAATTGGCAAGGGGGTTGGAGCGAAATAAACAGACATACAGCGTCTGTCTGTGCCAAGCTGGTGATTTTTTTCCCTCTATCATTCATTCAAACAGACAGAAAACGAAAATAAACAAATCCCACTTGTTCATATCGGAAAGTGCAGGGAAAATATGGCGAAACACAATCAGGAGGAAATAAATCAAATTGTGGTTGTTCATTTAGCAGACCATGGGGGGTCAGAGCGACAACCCTGTGCTTTGCAATGTGGCAGATGAAAACCAACCTCTCATCCTGAAACAGAGCTGATGCTCCCTAACATCAGCTGGAAAAACCCCGGTAGAAACAGTTTGCAACGCTGGAAATCAAATGAAGCAGAGACACTTCACCTCTATTAACACATCCACACATGCCCTACAACTGATTGGAGTGATCGCAGAGGACAGCGGTGTGGAAAAATCACAAAGCCAATAAACTTACCGACGCCGAATTTCTCATGTTCCGTAGGTATCCACATGTTTGTTTAAGTGTGTGGTCGGAATAGCAGCGAAATGCAGGTTTTTGGTCCCGTGTTACGCATTCTATTGGCGTGCTTTCCTCCGGTCCGTAGTAGGAGTCATTGTTTAGGTTACAGGGAGAGAAAGCGCTGCTGCTGCCGCTGCTGCTGCTCGTAGTGGTACGGAGACGTGGTGCCTTCAGGTGCTGCTGGGAAACACGGACATTCTCAGGTCAGAGCAAGAAAAAAAGGTCAGGTTTCCTCGGCTATCCATTTAAACTCAAGCCCTCAAACATTTTCTGAAACTAGCAATATTTGCCATAAATGTTTGAAATTTCTCTACGTTTTACTTTTAAAAAACATGTTTTGCTTCTTGTCACAGGAAAATAATATCTATCAACCACCAGTCATCTTTGGCTTCAACAACATAAAATTACATTTATATAAACCAGAGGTCCCTTAGTAAAGTTATTAGAGGATACAAGTTTGGTTCATGCATTTTGAGTGTCTAAATTGCTAAATACTTGGTTATGGAGTCAGAAAATAAAAAATCTGAACATGTTAGGAAGCTTAATTTACCATTTGTTTTATGATTACCAGTTGAACAGTATTTTCTCTTCACAGTTTACATCTAATGTGTGTCCTTAAACAAAACAAATTTGCTGTAATGACTGAATCTATCTGTTTTTTTTTTGTTTGTTTATTTTGCTGTGTTTAAATCTTATCACATTTATTCGTGCATCTATTTTTTGGATTTACAGATGCTCAGTTCAAGAGACAGTGCAGATTTGGTTTGGGATGGAGCCCAACATCTCTGGCAGCCTGATTTACAGGCACTGTATACATGGTTATTATCAGATATTTATTTGGTTGAATTAAAGCTGGTCAGACAACATTAAGTTATCAACTAAAAATCTAATTCTTCGCTGTAAAAAAAGAGAAAATAAAGCTTAACATTAGCTAAACAGAACTCCATTTGCTAAAAGTGCCAGCTGTGTAACACATAATTGTCTATTATAACACGGTCAGCTTAAAACATGTCTAAACAGCACTATTTGTGGAAGTAAACTGTCTATTTTGGAACAACCTCCTGGCGGGAAAGTCACGTAAGTAGGCTATAAAATAGAGAAAGTTATAAGGATACCTGTCTCCCTGTATAATTATCAGAAAACATGGACAGCTCAGCTTTATCTTGAAGTGTCCTGTCTTGGAGAAACTGCAGCCAAACCTTTTCATCTTATCTTGGTGACTTGAAATTCCTGCCGAATATTTTCATAAAAAAACGTACAAACTCATTCGACCCTTCTCCGACAAAATGGTAACTGAACACTTAAAAAACGTATTCACGTAAGGATGAGCGAAGCATATCACCTAAGTCAGAAAAATATAAAAATGTAAGACAATAAGCATAAACTTTTAGCGTTCTTTAATTTATTTACGAATTTAACCATATTAAAACCAAACTAAATCATCTCTGGTATAGTACAAGTACCTAACGTATGTGGGGGCTAAGATTTAAAATTAAAAAATCGAACTGGAAAAAAAGCCGAGCAGGACTTGAATGCAACGGCATCGCCAGCGCAACGAGAGGGAGCGGTGGTGCATTCTGGGACTTGTAGTAGATTAGGAAACGTCAATTTTTAAACGGAGCGAAGCCCTTATTTACATTCTGCTTTTCAACAACCGGCGGAGTGTTTCTACCTCTGTGTGAGTAATTGACTGGAAAATGTATTAGATGTTATTTATGTTATCTATAAGAATAGGTGTAGAGATTTGGGGATGAAGGTTAGGCAGGGTAAAACGACGGAAAGACAGTGGACACAGTCCATTGACAGGAATGCATTCATTTCAACCACATTTTAAAAATTGGTGCCCTTTTGAGGTGTTAGTGACTGCACATTTTGCACACTTTGAATTCTCGGCTTTTTAATCAAGTTGGCTGTGTTCATGCACGTGGCATGAATTTGACTAGATTGTGCATTTTCACTGATCTTACTATTTCAAACCAAGCTCCCAGACTAAGTGTAAAATACACTTTGTACAAGGAAGTGTAACACTCGTACTTTAAAATGCAAAAACATGTGCCACTGAAACCCAGAAACCCAACTACAATTTTAATCTCACTATCAGTTGAACAAAATGCAAGCATTATATTTTATCTCTTTGGGAAAGAGAAAGCCCAGATTGACCACCATACACTATCTGACTTTACCATTTGAAAATGAGAGGGGGTATAAACTTTGCTGCTAATAGTTGACTTTCACAGGTTGTATTAATTCAACACAAACAGTAAATTGAAAATTACTTAAGTTTCTATTGTATTTTTTTCAATCTAAAAACGCAGCAGCATCATGACAAACACCTGGCAATGAAAGAGTTAAAATCTTTAAAAAATTAATGAAAATTAAAGTGTACAGTTAGTGCTGATGATAGTTTGAAGATTAAGTCTAAAGAAAAGCCTAAAAAATATATAAATGTAGGCTATAATAAATTTTAAAGCTACCTTATAAAGAGGACATTTGTTGGTGCCTAGTGATGTTAGTATAAGTATTTGACACTGGGCAGAAAAACAATGGTGCACAAAAATCAGAATTGCTGCCAATCATTAACAAATCCCTGGCAATAACAATGCAAAACAAAAAATCTACTTTGCATGTCGTATATCGAAAATCATTTCTGTTTTTTCACCTGAAAACATGGCATCATGCCAAAACTTGGTATTCAAAGTTTAACATCTTGGTGTTTGATATTAATAACTAGGTCAGCTGTAGACAAGAAAAGTAGCTCAATGAAACCAGAATATACTATTAGTGTATAACATTTCTTTTGTAGTTTGTTCTTAAAAGTAATTTCTTGTGGTGGTATGATTGTGTCCATCATTAGACCCAGCCTTCAGTGTGAAGTCACCTAAAACTCCCAAACTTTTAATGGGGTGATTTGTTTAAATTAATTAATGTGGCAAAATTAAAGTAACTCTTAAAACAATGGATGTATTATGAATATTGAATGTTCAAAAGCTCACCCGTCACATTTTTATCTTGTTTTGTCTGTTTGATAAATAGAGGAAATATATTTTGTTCTATAAAAAAATCATTTGTTTGTAATTTTCTCCTCTGTTGTCATGAAAAGGGTGCTAAACATACACTTTTCATGGGCTTGGTTAACATTTAAAAAAGAAATATAATTCTTTTATTCCACATGAAATCACTCATTTGGGTCTTCATGTAGAACATGACCTTGTACCAGCAGAGAGCTCTCAGTCGGACACGTAGCTCTTCTACTGGGACAACTGGGGCATGAAAAATACATGAGGCTACATGTGAAGGAGCCCAAAACTGGAGGGAGCTTCACAGCAAATATGAAAGAGTTCAAAACACAGCTCTGCGTACGTGTATGAGTGTGGAAGAGTGAGTTTTCACAGGCCTGTTGCAGCACAAATTCACCCAATGTCACACATTTTTTATGAGCCTGCTGTCCCATACCATGTAATCCATCCATAGTATCCATACATCGGCCCCCTCTCCTGCCCTCATTATCCAGTACCATATAGCTGGTGTTGTGTTAGAGTACAAAGATTTTTCGTAAAATCCCTTTTTAATAAAGGGTGCTCATTTCCCATGCTGCAAATGGTGCATTATAAAGCTTTGAAGTGTCAAATGTGCCTCTCTTTTCTCCCTGTCTCATCACTAGTTCTCTATCCCATCCACCTTTGTAGTTTACATGGTGAATTATGAATGGGTGAGCCATGAAAAAGCAAGCAACCCCAGGCTCGATGCAGAGCTTTTCAGGTTAAAGTACTAACAGTGGGCTTGGGGCAGCCTGGGTTGTGTGTCATCCCCTTTATTTCTCTCACTGTACACAACAATGCAGTATGCCAATTGAATGCATCGGGAGAAGGCGCATTTAATTAAATAGGGACCGACAGATATAGCTGGATAGATTTTACAATGTTGTACAGCTTCATCCCTTGGCGGCCTCCTTCGATATTTCTGATTGGAGAAGTTGGGGGTTGTGGGTGCAGGGTGGGGGTGTTGGGGGGATTGTCGGAATGTTCTACTCCACATATGAATAAGTCATAAGCCGGGGAGCAAAGTAAGACAGAAACCCCACGGATTCATCCCTGCGAGGACAAGAGATTGGAGCCAGTGTGCACATTTAGAAAGTGGAAACTAGACTGTGTTCTACATCAGTGGATCGCTGCGTGGACTTCAGCCGCAGCCACATTTTGGGCTTGACTATAGGAATGGAAATATGTGACAATGTAAACAAGAAAACTGGAATTGAACGGATAAGAGGGACAGTGCTTTGGCTGCCAACAGCTAAATGTGTCTGGACTGAAGTAATAGTTTTATTGTCTGGCCTCTTTTCCAATGGGTCTCACACAGAATGGGAAATATGTGTTTACTGCTGAAAAAAAGGAAAACAAGATTCTTATCGGAAGTATTGTTAACCATAATTTCTGACCAACTGAAAGAGTGTATAAGGAGAGCAAAACTTGCTAGGAGGAGAGATTACCTGTCTTCCAGCTAAAGAAAAAGACTCAAACTAAACATAAAAACTCTAATAAAGAGACTAAAGTTACTTATGATCCACAATATAATGCATTAGCTCTCATATACTCCAAACGCCAAAGCACCCATTGACAATGTACGTTTTCTTATGCAATTTTGTGATAAAACATGTACATTAAAGTTATTCATACAAAATGTTAAGTTATTTATCAAAATATCTTGAGATTAAAGGCTGGTGTCATCATAATAGTTATAAGTTCTTAAAATATCCGAAAAACATCAAAATCTGTGTGTTACAAAGGCAAAAAAAGTCAATAAAATGTTATGCCCATAGAAGGTTTCTGTAATGATGTGCTTTGAAGACAAAATTTGGGTGGTTTATGATTTTTTTTATATTTAGTGGCAATTCCTTTTTGTTGTTGTTGTTGGGAAAGGCACCCCTAGTTCTGTCAATCTTTGTTTCCCATCCTTAGATGTGGGCATCCATGGGCATTTTTCTACATTTTCAATGATAACTTGGCTAACGATGACAGAAAATCTTTGGTCGTGGAGCATTTCTAGCTTCCTTTAAAGGTTTACAGCTACCCTACGGGACTACAAGCATATGTCAAAATATGAGTGAACAACTTATATCTGGGGCAGCATGGTGGTGAAGCAGGTAGCTTAAGGGCCTCACTGCAAAATGGTTGCCGGTTTGATCCCTGGGCCAGGACCTTTCTGTATGAAGTTTGCATGCTCTTCCTGTGCGTGGGTTCTTTCCATCTTCCTGCCACTAAAAATATGCTCATTAGGTTGGGGACTCCAAATTTTCCTTTGGTATGAGTGTGAGAGTAAATGGTTGTCTGTCTCTCTATTGGCCCTTTTCCACTAGCACGCCTTGGCCCTACTCTACTCGGCCCCACTTGATTTGCAGCATGTTTCCACTAGCCTGGTACCTCCTAAAACAAGCTAGTTTTAGTACCTACTCCGCTCTGGTTCCAAGGGAGCTGAGTTGGTACTAAAAGATGACGTCACCGACTGCCGGCTACTGATTGGTCAGACAATGTTGTCATCAATGAGTCATGAGCGTGACGACCTAGCATGGTAGTGGTAGCTACCGTTAGCTTACCCGCATACGTCTTTTTCTTTGCAGCTCGATTGCTCTCGTCCTCGGCTTCGTTCTGTTGGATAGCTTCCAAAACTCTCCTGTGCTTCTCAAGGGGTATTTCTTCTTACCACCTGCAGTCTTCTTCTGCTTTTCTTTTTTACTCGGTTTGTGACAAAAAGCCACAGATTGTTGCGTCGCGCTCAAAATGACGTCACCGCAGAGCCGCTCAGCGACACTGCACCCCGTTAGGCAGGCGACTGGGGCTAATGGAAAAGAAGCACAAGGCGAGTAGAGTAGAGCCGGGTAGAGTAGAGTAGAGTAGAGTAGGGCCAATGGAAAAGGGCTATATGTGGCCCTGTAATTGGCTGCCGACTGGTTAAGGGTGAACCCCACCTCTCGCCCAATGACAAGTAGGATAGGATCCAGCACCACTACTACCTCTGAAGGGATAAGCGGTATAGAAAATGAATGAGTGAATGAACTTGTACCTTTGATTATTTTGTCTCATTAAAGTGCTAATAGTGTGTAAAGGCTATCTATACTACTCATTGTGATTTTTATCTTTGAACATTGCAAAGACAGCACCTCAGACAAAATTTTGTTTGCTATTCTATTTAACCCTTACACCTAGCTTTAGTTTTAGGCATTTTTAGCAATAGTCTGATGACAACCAGCCTTTTCTGTGATGGTCTTGTTTGCTTCCAACAGTCATGTGGAGACAACATTATTGTATTAAGCCGTAATAACCAGACAAAAAAAACAAAAAAACAAAAACCCAAACATGATCTTTAAACACAACAGAAAGGAAAGGGGTCTGGCTTTGGTCCTCCACTATTGGAACAAGAAAAGAACTTCAAGAGTGCAGACCTCCACGAAGCAGCTCAGCTACGGCAGTGGCTTTTCCGCTCCGATTGGACGGCTGAGTCTACGCTCATGTCTTTCCACGAAGAGAACTCCTCCATTGTGCAAGGGAAGCTGGGTAATATAGTGACACAAGCTTGAAAAGCATTGACATCAGTTTTCAAATAATCTACAATTCCCATAATGAAAGGGGCAAAACCCTCACAGCAGCCGAGGAGAAATGAATGGGATTTGCCATTATAAACTTCGATGATTTTTTGTGACGTCAATCTGGATGGGATCCAGATAAAACTGATATTGATGATAGTTAAATTATAGAGATTATCCTGGAAGTTAAGGGATTTTCAGAAAAGCTGGGGAGTGTTTTTGCGTCCAGACAAGTATCCACCAAAAGTAATGGCTTCTTGTTTGGGCCAAACCACACCACACAAACAAATAAACAGATGGACAGACCCTGGTGAAACATAACCCAAGTAATTAGCGGGTAGGGGCCCATTTCAGAGGCAGCTTTTGTACTTTAGCCTGTAGCTTTTCTTCAATCATGTTCCCTACAGGTATGTAATCCCAGTTGTAGGCTATTATAACCTAATATTTTCCATCTTTAGCTATTTTCTACACAAAGACAAAAATGCAAAAAATGACTAAAGTCAGTGAAATGTATCCTCTGAAAACCATGGAAGTTTAAACAGGATTTTTGAAATCTAACTTAGTGGTTAATGGGAAATTTAAAATACACAGATGGAATGATCTGGCATCATTCATTTATTAATTAAGCTAAAATGAAGTATTATCAGCATATAGCAACAGCTTTACACTGCATCCACTTTTGCTATATAGAAGACGACTTATGGATTGATTTACCTATGGATGTGTAAAATCATTCACCTTCAAGCTTACCTACACAAAGTGATGAAATGGTTGCTTGGAGGCTGAAGAAAGGTGGAAAAAAGGAGTATTAGGATCACAGGTGTCATATCTTTCCACTGACCACACTCTAAAAGGATTAACATGATAGACCAAGGACAGGTCGAGCCACCCAGAAGTCTGTTTACCTCCTCCTTTTTCCTTCCTCCTTTCATCTCCTCACCAGCCTCCTCCTTTTCGGTCTACACATTTCTTCGTGTTTACTCCAGGTTTCATCAGTGAGCCCCATATGTCACCTGGAGGGTGTCTTAGTTGAGTTTACAGCCGAGGGTGATGGAGGGGAGATGGAGTCGCAGACAGTTCTACTTGCGCAGATGGGCCCTGAAGATTGCTCAGCATTTCCGACACTCTACCACCAGTCTCTTTTCATCTCTGGGCCATGGTTGGAAATAAATGCAACATCTGTGATACATAAATCAAAATGGAAGAAAAAAGAAGGGGTTTGCGCTCAGTTTTAGACTAAGCCACAAAACCCAGTGGCTTTAGGGACATAAAACCAAGGATGGAAAGGATACAAAAATATTGTTCTTCAGTAAAAGTGTGGTGAACTGATCAAAGAATTGTATTCCAGTAAGTGGAAGAAGCACCTTATGAATCCACTTAAGAGTATCTGAGTACATTTTGTCCTCAGTTTTTTCTCAAGTTTCTTTTTCATTTTCATTCCATCTGCCTTGTGTTGTGATTCCTGGTTGGTGTTACTTCCCCCTGTCTTTTGTTTCAGACTTCCAGTTCTTCTCCATGAGCTTTCATGTGTGGAAGTACTTACTGTTTTTCAGCTACCTCTTGTTTTCTCCCAACCCTCAGTGAATTTAATCACTCATTTTCCTTCTCCCTATTCCAACTTGTCTTGTCCTTCATGTCAGAGTTCGAGGATCCCCTGCTGTTTGTTTTTCAGACTGGTACTGCCCTAGACTTAGGCTGCTTCTAAGACCACACTCTTCTGCAGCAGTCAGTACTGGTTTTGCCAAAATGAATGCAGTCCATGCAAACATTTGTGAAATCCACAAGTGTCACACTGATATTGGAAAAAATCTGGTTGCATTATTTGACCTTGTATATTGTTTCTAACAATGAAAATGCCAACAGGTCCGAGTTTGAAAATGGCCGACAGTAAATATATATGGTAACACATTATTAGTTTAGTAGTAATCATTATAAAATATACAGAATGGTAATCCAAATCAGATCTCTGTAAATTTATAATTTTTAAGTTGTTGCATCATACGCCAACAAGGTTAAGGGCTTACTTTTAAAACCATGACAATCCAAGTCACCTAAAGACTCTTTTCAGTCCATCTTTGAATGCTGTAAGTTAAAAGTATGTGCCAGTAGCTATCTACCAATCCCTCATATTTTCAAGACCAGAGACAAAATCAGCTCACTGTAATAAGCTTTGAGGAAAGAAAGCAGGAAGCCCTGCCATAATTTTTAAATAAACTACATTTCGAGGAAATTAATGTATTACTTGTGTATTTCCTTCTGTCCACAGCATAGCATTTCATGTTATGAAAATGCATATTACTCAAAACTTCAGCCAAGGTGAAGATTTTTGAGAGCCCTGTTTTAGGTGCCTCCATGTGGGAAGGAAATTATTTTATTTATTTATTTTATTTTATTACTCTGTGCAACTTTCTCACTGTTGTTTTAAGGTGTTGCAATGGACATTGTTACTTTGTTGCTGTTTTAACTGGTTTATAACTGGACAATTTAGATGCTAACACAGACTTTGTTTCCTTCCCTTACGATGATGCTGGATTAAACAACACGATAATACAGCAGTCAAAACTTTTGGACAAAGACCAGTGTTATTTTAGAAGTGACCATGATGAATGGTGACCCATGGTCACTACTTTGTGGTTTTTGTGGTTATTATAGTTGTTGAAATGAACAGTTCCCAATAAACTCTTCAATGACAGGATTTGATCAAGATTATCAGATATGTTAAAACCTCATTGCCAGCTTTGTTGGGATCAGCTCTTCCATTAGTATTGTATCCTTACAAATGCAATCTGCTGATATATGACTCTCTTAGAATTTGGGTACAGCTCAGAAAAAGGTTTGGATTACAATTAATGTCGATCCGATCACCAATCTGTTCTAATCATATGTTCCCCCCTTCCGTGATAGATTCAGCCTTCAAATCTTGGAACAGTAATGGTATACACAGTTTTAAGGATTTGTATATAAATGACAAGTTTGCCTCATTTTCCCAGCTGACACAAAAATTTAACATCCCATCAACCCATTTCTTCCGTTATTTACAAATTCGCAATTTTGTTCACAGTAGATATCCTCATTTCCCTGATCTCCCATCTGAAACAATGCTAGATAAAATTCTAGATATAAATACATCCAATAGAGGAGTTATTAAGGTGTTATATAATCTATTCTTGACTTTATCTTCTCCCTCCCTAATGACCCTTAGGTCTCAGTGGGAAGATGATCTGGCAGTTAAGTTTACCGATGATACTTGGCGAGCTATTCTTCAAAGGGTTCATACCTCCTCAATTTGTGCTAATCATGGACTCCTACAGTTCAAAGTTTTACACCGGCTCCATTTATCCAAGGAGAAACTGGCCAAAATATATCCAGGGGTGGATCCCTTATGTAACAGATGCAAAACTGTGACTGGCTCCCTCATCCATACTTTTTGGACATGCCCTAAACTTCATAGTTATTGGATATCTATATTTAATACTTTTTCTGTGGTCTTTGGATCAAAAATAAACCCCTCTTCACTGATTGCAATTTTTGGAGTTGTTCCAGAGGACACGCACATCCCTGGAAATTTCGTTAATGCTATTGCCTTTGCTGCTTTAATTGCCAGGCGACTTATTCTTATGAAATGGAAACAGGAGGCTTCCCCTACTCATGATCTGTGGGTTGCAGAACTTATGAGGTATATACACATGGAGAAAATAAGGTGTACACTAGGTGGTTCTACAGGAAAATTTTACAAGACATGGCAGCCATTCTTAACATATATGAAAACTCTGAAGTTGTGTACCTTGTGATTGACTCATTTGGATGACCCTTTTGATTTATTAATTTTCTACTATCATTTTTATTTATTAATTTTCTATTATTTTTATTTATTATTATTATTATCATTATTTTTTATGATTATTCTTATAATTTATTTATTTTATCAAGATGATTACATTTGCATATATTATCATTATTATTTTATACTTGTGTATTTGTGTGTTTATGTGTAGGTATGTATGTGTGTATCTTTGTTTATATATATGCATGTGATCTACCTGCAAATGGGAGGGGTTTGGGGTGGAGGGTGCCCACAGTTCTGTATTAATAATTCATTGAATGATCCCTGTATTGCTGATGGCAAAATAAATAAAAATGGGGAAAAAATAAATAAATAAATAAAAGATTATCAGATATGTCTCAAGTATAAACAAAAGTTGAAAAATAAACAAGGTAGACCCGCACATCCTACGTTGGGTGCTGGATCCAAAAGTATTAGCATGACGTCATTGTTTGATATTAAAAATTTTCAAGGAAAATATTTATTCCATGCCTGCTAATGATAGTTCACATAGCCACAAGTTAATTCCAGTAGGATATGGTGGTAGGAATAGATTTAAAAATATAACTGCCTTTTCAGAGAGGTTGAAAAAAGGTGTATATTCTGCATTTAACAGTGCTTTTTTTGCATTTTTGTGTGGATAAGTATTATTTTAAACACATCCATGCACTCAAGCATGGCACTTGGAAATGAACTATTCAACTGTCCCCGAGTATTCAGCTGCAAGTGGGCTAAGAAGGATAAAGACTAGACCTGAGCTTGCATTGAGATTTTCTAGTCATTTTGATCTATCTGAGCCTTTTGCATCACAGGTCACTCCTACCCATTCATGCATTTTTAATGCACAGATGGCTGAACAGAATAAACTACAGCAAATTTAACTACAAGTATAACTGCAAAACTGCTGAAGAAGGCTCCTCAGTTAACAAGCAGACTCCTGGAAAGGGATGGATATCTCTGTTTTCCTCTATGCTTCTAAATTGGTTCTTGTTTTAAGGATCAAAAATGCAACTTTTGTGTTTTTCTTTGGCTTACTGCGAATAAATGTTGCTTATAATGGCCACAGCTGAAATGTTTTCATTATTATGTGTGGTTTAAAAACCTTTGTGGATCTGTTTCTGATCTATAAGGTATGAAGCATTGAATAAATGTTTGAGTTTGAAATGGTGTTTCAGTATTTAGCATTGTGATATTTAACTTGCTATCAAAGAATATGTGTTATGTTAATGAATGAATGAATAGATGAACAGTTAGTGTCAGGAAACTCTGAGTATTTCCTTGTAATACATCAATATATGACTTATGGTAATGTGAAACAATCTGTAAAAAACAGAAGTACTCATCTACCACAGCTTAAGTAAATGTGATAAGTTACTTCCCTGCCTAGTATTTGTTAAAGAGACATTAGCTAATGCTTCTTTAATCTGCTTATTTGTCAGAAAGTGAGACAATAGAAGGCTGTTCACTTTACCAGCTGAAGCAGAAATGACCCCAGCTTATCTCAAGACATCACCGCCTATCATCTCCTCTCAGCTTTGATTTAATTCACACCAGGAAGTGTGGGTCAGATGGGGGAAAAACATATGGCTCCCTCTGCTCACTCGCAGCAGGCAATATCCTCACCTCCTCTAAATTTAGCCTGATTCTTACAAGAAATACACCCCCCTCTCTCTATATTGTACTATATGAACACCAAATTTCACAACTGAATAACCCCAAAGAGGATTTCCCTGATGTTACGGTGGCCTTAATTACTTTGCCTTTTCTAGACGGCACATTTACAGTATTGGCAGGTTTACTGTAGCATCCAAAGGGATTAGTCATTTACTCTTTCTATATGATCTGTAATACCGTCTTAAGATATAATCCACTCATAAATAGGCCATTCATATTCCCTCAAACATGTGAATCTACACCCACGTGTGTTTTTCTCTCCCATAGATACATATTGTTAGAAAGAGGAAGATCACACATGCTTAAGGAAAGCATGCTTCTTACCATGTGTGGATATTGGAAGCCTCACAGTTGGATTAATATGGAAAACAAGCAAAGTGGAAGTATGAGATTAATATGAGAAAGCAAGTGTAAACACAGGCATGATTACAAAAAGGTTGGATATGCATGTATCTCCCCACATATAACATGGAAGGATTTGAAGTAGAAAAGAGTGTTGTGACATAACCCTAAACTGAGGTACAAGCCCCAATTTCAATGAAATTAAGTGTTGTGTAAAATGTACATTTAAACACAATACAATGATTTCCTATGATCCTATGATCAACTGAATGCACCACAAAGAAACGCTTTATAATTTTCAAACTGATTAACTTCATTTTTTTCTTTTTTAAATTTTCACACATTTTCAACTGGAGACATGTCTTCCCTGCAGGCATCCTAGTCTAGTACCTTTTACAATGGCCACACTGTTGTAATGTGCAGAGTGTGGCGTGGCATTGTCTTGCTGAAATAAGTAGGGGAATTCCTGAAAAAGACATCAATTGGGTGTCAGATGCTCCCAAACCTGTATGTGCCTTTCAGCATAAATGGTGCCTTCACATGCCATGGCCACTATCCCACCCCCATATCATCACAGATGCTGGCTTTTAAACTCTGAGCGAACAACAGTCTGGACACAGCTAACATGGTTTGCAAAGACAATTTGAAATGTGGACTTGTCAGACCCCAGCCCACTTTTCCACTTAGTGTCAGTTCATCTCAGACAAGCTCAGGCCTGAAGAAGCCAGTGGAATTTCTAGATGTTAGTGTTTTGCTTTTACTTTGCATGGTAGAGTTTTAACTTGCACTTGTAGATGTAGGGACAAACTGTATTAACTAACAAGGATTTCTGAACTGTTCCTGAGCGCACATGGTAACATCCTCTGCAGAAAGATGTTGGTTTTTAGTACAATGCAGCCAGAAGGATCTTCTTGGATTGCATCTGAAAATCTGAAATTTTGGATTCTCTGAATCTTCAAAGATATTACAGACTGTTGGTAATGAAATCGTCCAATTCCTTGTAACTATTAATTGGGTTGTTCTTGAATTGTTGGACTAGTTAACTCACACAGTTGTTCACAAAGTGGTGAATCTCACCCCATCCTTACTTGTGAACAACTGGGACTTTTGGGGATGCTCCATTTGAACCCAGTAATAAAATACCTATTTTAAAATAACCTGTTCCCATTTGGAATTATCCAAATATGTCTTCCCCAGTCTTTTATTGCCCTTGTCACATCTTTTTGGAACATGTTGCAGCCATCAAATTTAAAATGCATAAATCTTTGCGAAAAAATGTTTATAAGTTTGAACATTTAATATCTTGTTTTTGTAGCGTATTCAATTGAATTTCAGTCAGAAAGGATTTGAAAATCATTGTTTTCTGCTCTTAATGGTGAACAAACAAAATTTTGAACATCTGTATGCAAAGTACTTAGAACAAAAAGCTGGAAAAAGTGTGCTAGTACACATGCAAGCTATATGTCAGGTCATGAAATGTTGGTATCAGCTTCAGATTTAGGCCCCATCCACACGAAGACAAACCGAGGTCTAAACGCATACGTTTTTTGCAGAATCTGCGTATCATCCATACAAAGACGGCGTTTTGGGGGTCTGTAAACGATCATTTTTGAAACCAGGTTCCAGAGTGGAAAGATTTTGAAATGCCTTATACCCAGATCCGTGATTACTGGCTCTCCGCAACTTTTCAGATACGCTTACGTCATAGTTTCATATCTTCATTGACACGCATGCAACACACGCGGCAACGACAATGGCGGTGTACGTGTAGCATATGTGCTGATGAAGCTAGAGACCCTACTATCCCTGTTGCAGCAAAATCTCCTTCTTCTCAATCACCACCAAGTTGAACAACACATTATCCTGGGTTAGCATAAGACCATCAACAGGTAGATGCTAGTCACAGAGGGATGTTTAATTCTGTTACAAAAAAACAGACACCACAAACAGAAATCATGTTGATCCTGAGCCAGTTATCTGTTCAAAGAATGATTGAACCAAAGCAAAGCACAAAATGAAATACAGGCTGTAAATTATCCAAGAATTTCGAACACTGGGGAATATTTTGGAGAGGGGGCAGCAACGAAATTAAGCAACAGCGATCACAAACAAGCGAGCTATATGAGAAAATCTTGAAAGCGTTTGGAGAGATAATCTAACATGAGCACATTTTAAAGAGCTGTGCACAGTGGGACTTTCAAAAAGACGTACTTGTTAGCATTTACTCGACACTGAGTACTTCAGATCATCACAGGCAAGACGACTGCTCACAATCACACACTGCGGTGGAACAAGTGTTTAAATGAAAAAGTCTTGATTGTTGCCAGGGTGGCCAACGACCACATGATAAATAGTTGTGGGTGCTGGGACAGCATGTCTGTTCTGTGGCTTCCTGCAAGCACAGTTGATGAAAAAGACCACTTCACAGCCTGAGGATGATAACAAATAACTCGGCTGCTCCTTTTAACTCCACTTGTTGATATCTTGCCACAGCATCAAGACCTCAAAAAGTCTGGGGAATAGGTCCAAAAACTGAAACGTAAGCAGCTGTGAATAAATAGCATCATCTTCTTATGTGTAGTAGTTTATAGTAAACATTTTCTGTGCATCAACAAAGCTGTTAAACTCGATAAGAGAGAGCATGTAAGAGAAATGCTTAACATTTCATCCATTTAATTCCCACTTTCAGGTGACAGGATCCATTCCTGAACTACACATCACATTTTATCACTTCTGAGTGCAGTTTTGCATATCAAACCCATGATAAACCACAAGCTGTGCACTCCATGTCGGTGCTAAGGAGGGAGATGGAGGAGGTCTATTTTTACATCCACCCAAAACAAGGTTTGAAGTAAAGGCCTAGTGGAGAAGTTGAGCTGCAGAGGCTGCTCCATGTGTTACGTTGTTTGATGGAAAAATAATTCTTAAATATTTGACATTATGAGGGTTATGTTAGGGGTTTTAATATATGTTCATATGGCTGGTTTTACAATTTGAGCAACTGGCACCTGAACAGGGCCCAGATTCCTAAGAGGACAGACAGAAAACTCATGCTGGACATTGCAGTACTTGAGCCTGTCATGGTGGTACCACAGTAGCATCTGATAAAGCCCATTTATGTGTTTTTAATTGTTACATGTCACTTGGTTACTTGTGTGAGGCACATTGGAATGTAAAAGTGTTTACAGTAACTTGAAAGCTAAAGTGAGCCTGTATTTAGCATGTCTTCTTAACCTGATGACTATTGAATATTATGATATTGACTTGGCTGTATATTGATGTTTTTATGATGTTTCTGTGGTTTTAGGGGCAGCAAGTGCTGTTGGATTTGCTGGGCAGGAGATTTCTGAATGGGCCCTTACAAGTTGTTGCCCAGGGTCACCAAGCTATGTTGATATGACCCTGTCTATGCCAAGGATGGAGACATTGGATATTCTGATCTTTCAAATGTATACATACATCTAACTGTCTTAAAAGAAGGAAAAAGTCATATTCTAAGGGCCCATGCCAGCTGAGGGCCACCAATTAAAATTTTAAAGCACTAAAGTTTTAGCATCATTGAAGGTTTTAAAACTGTTTGCCTATAAAGTTGAGGTGCTCTTATGTTTTATTTTACAAAACTAAAATTCAACCATTGTTTCTTAAACTCCCATAAAATGACTTTTTTTTTTTTTTTTTTTACAAAAAAGCCCTTTAGATCACTGAAAATAGGGTGTTAGTTTTAATGGGGCTTTTTGACACGTATCTGAATGCCCTAGTGGCAACATGTCAAAATAGCTGGATCTTGGGATGAACAGGTTGTGGAATGAGATAAATGTATAATCTGGAAAATGTTTAAATCTTTGATAGGGTTATAAGATCAGAGATTGATCATGAGTGATACAAATGTAAATGATGAATAAAGATATTTAGTCCAGTTTAGTTGCAGCCTTCTAAAATTGTGGATGATAACCAAATATAACAATAGGAACAATGTATGGCAAATATATGTATTTGATGTGGAAACTAAAAATCATAAATTCTGAACACTTATCTTTGTGTGTTTGTGCTGAGGCAGTAGAATTACATAATTAATACATATTCTGTTGTTTTGATATTCAAGAACCCTGTGGTTGCTGCTTGAAATTATTGAAGAATCATTTGAAGAATGAAAAAACATCTCTTTCCTCATAAACAAGTCTCATGACCCTGCATGCCTCATCTTTCTCAGGTTACATCGTTGATTCATAGTAACTGGGCTCCAGTCTGGGCATCTATAAAAGCTTTTTTACGACTATCATGCTCTACTGGGCCACTACATCCCCCTCACAGTTGCACGCTGAAGGTGCAATATTATGGTGCACCACCACCTGGACCCTGACACCCACTAGCAAAAACATAATTGTGCCTGCAAGTGAGTAGACAAACACACACCGCACAAAACCACTCGTCTGCTGGACAGATGGCTGTCATAAATGGCCATATCTGTTAGCAAGTCGAAAGCAATTCTTGGCAGTGTGTCCCCTCCCTGCACCTACCCACTGACCCACATAAATGATTGATGTTATTGACTGACAATATGATCATTCACACAAGCAGGGATGAATCAGTACTGAAAGCTTAGACTTTGTGACTTTAAATTTGCATTTTGAGGTATATTTCTCACCATCTTTAAAATACTTGTATACTTTGTTTAAATTCTTAAATAAGTTTTTCTAATTCAGTGTTATTATCCAGATTCAAGGTAATATTTTATGTTTGCTTTCAATCTAAAAAGTGATATTTGGTCTCCCTACCAGGCAAACTTAAAGGGTTTGTGTTTGTAAGTTAAAGTAGGTGCAAATGTACTTCAATTTATTCCTACACTGGATCATTTGCAGAGGTGCTATTTTGTCAAGTGCCAGTCCCAATAAATGAGCACCCATGTGACACTTTACCTTCAGTAGTGTGGAGTAATAGAGGATATAATGTGATAGTGCTTGAGAACAGTCAACTTAGGAATCCCATGTTCTAAATAGATATCAATGAGTAATAACTTGAAGCTAAAAGCTAGCTTGTCTGCCCCCATTTCTTAGGGTGAACATTTTTCAAGTAACCCCACTTTCTGGAGATAAAATTACCTCAGATACCCAGGGGACATGTGGTATCTGCTGTAGTTGTAGAAAACAATTCCACAGCAACTTGCTAACTGGCACTGGCTAATGTGTCAAAAGGACTGTTTGCCTCCATTAAAAAATCACACCCAGCTTGAGTGTATCATGTATTGTCAATTTTAACCGTCCACTGAAAACGTGCTTTTGAATAGCCAGTGATTTAGAAAACAGGAAGTGACAACATATTATGGACTAAAAGTGGATCAACAAAAGGAGAACTGCATGGTTAAGTATACCTTAAACAGTAGCTGTAAAATGGAGCAAATGTACCACAGCCTCCTACGCAGAAACCAGCTAATCGTCATTTCAGGAGTTATGTCACCCCAAAGTACAGGAAACTCGGGTACTGTGGACATTTTCTGATATGATTCAAATGTTTTGACTTTTATATAACAAAAAGATTCATCAGCGGGTTAAATAACATGCACTGAATCCATGTTTAGCAGTGCACAGACATGTAATCTTTTGTTTCATGCTTAGTCACCAGCCTTACTCATTTCTGTAAAAAAAACACAGACTGGCAGTAGCTCGGACAGCTCTCCACTAAGTGCTGTTTGCTCTTTTCTGGTTTGTGTTCTTACAGCCTGTTGGTCTGTGGGTGTTGGTGTTAGGAGCAGTCTGTGCCGTGATGAGTGTATCACTGCCCCACCTACATCCTGTAATCCGCATAAAGAATGGTGTATGTAAGAGATTCTCTCATGAGTGAAGCTGATAATTTCTGCTGCATGAAAACGCCATGAGGGGTGTGATTACTGGGGCTGCATGTTTACATGGTCTAATAACATAAAAACATGCTGACACATTTAACTGCAGCCTGTGACACCTGTGACAACATACAGCGCTTTCAGCCTGGAGGGCTGGAATCACAAATTGTATTTTTTAAAGCTTAAATTTGCTTCAGAGTCAGCAGTTAGGCTATCTTGAGTTAAAAGAGTGGCTGCGGAGAAGATGAGTTGATACAGAGAAATATAAAAGGCACATTTGAATTTCCTTTCCACTCTGCATACATTAGAGACATTATTTTTCCATATGTGATCCTGCTGAATCTAAATGGAGTGTGAAAAGCTTGGTGAGAACATGCAAATGTGTTTGCATGGCATATGTGCTATTCTTATCAGTGACACAAAAAAACACACCACATGGATGCATCGAGGTATGCAGTAATGGCCTACATGATGCATACATGATATTAATGGATTTAAAATGTCACAGATCACAAATGAAATTTTGGAGCCTCGTGTTTATTCTCTGCTTCTAAAATACATCTTGGTAACCAAATATCTCAAGAACTTGTCAAAGGATTTCTTTGGTCCTTTGGCTAATCTTCTTTAACTCATGGATTAGACTTGTTATATTCTTAAAGACTAGAAAAACACTCGGAGAGCGCAGACCTCCGCCAGCACCACAGTCGTCACCCATATTGTGATTTTCACCATAAATATTAGTCCTACCTTTATTTCATGTAAATATTTAGATTCCTTGACCATGAAAACATACCATTAGCAATTGTATTCATCATGATATCTATTTTAGTTCTGTAGTTATTCACCAAAATCACATTTAGCATCATGGCAGCCAGACGCTGATCCAGATCAACACCAAAATCGAATCATTTCTTCCTTTTCCCATGCTGAACATGTCCTAAAAATATTCATCAAAATCCATCCATAACTTTTTGGGTTATTTTGTTCACAGACGGAAGGATGGAAACATAACCTCCTTAAGGTAACAAGAGCCAAAGGTCAAAGATGTGAAGCCCTATGTTTATCCTTTGCTTCTGCAAACATTTTGTGAGCAAGGTATCTCAAGTTATGCAGTGATTGGTCTAGATTTAACCTGGATCATGGATGAAACAGTTGCATTTTAAGTTCACAGGTCAGAAGTCAGAGTTTGGAGCCTCATGCTCATGCTCTGTCTGAATGGCATCATTGAACAGTAGGTATCACTAACACATTTACAGATTTATTCTTTGCATATTTGCATATATTTTGCATAAATGCCCATAAATGCCTTCATACTTTACTTGTTTACACCATCTTGTGAACAGGATACCTCAAGTACACACTCAGGGAAGCAGTCTTCACACAAATGTTTAACTTGACAAAGGTTCATGGTCAAATTTTGGAGAATCAAGGTTTATCCTCGTTTCATGCATCATCTTGTGAACAGATGGACCAAAATACATAAAAAGTGCGTTATGGCCCGCTCGTAGAGGTCACAACGGGGGTCATCCGGGATTCGGACCCAGAACCTCTCACACCCCAAGTGAGAATCATACCCCTAGACCATAAAGGCCATAGCTGGGTCAGTCTGCTAGCTCTCTTACCCTTTGGACTGCAGGAGCTAGCAGACTGAACCAGCCTGGCCTTAATGCCTTTCAGCCAGCTGCCCAGCAATCAGCAGTCAGTCAGGGGAGGTGTCTTCCAGGTATGAGTCACCTGCTCTGAAACAAAAGAAAAGCGGCAGTAACTCTTGACAAAACCCTGCCTCCAGATGGGGCTAAACTCCAAAATCAAGAGATGAAACAACTGGCCAAAACATAACTATCATGGCCGTACTCAGGGCCATCACAAGTGAAGTGACTTGAAGCTGAAGGTATTCAAGTTCTGTGACAAATTCACCAGAATCTGGGCTCGACAGCCAATAAGCATTGAGAGTGAACGATGATGAGGATGGCATCACAGACAGAGGAGGAAGTAGCAATGCTGTAACTCGGAATCAGAGCTCGTCTTTATGGTTATTTAAGTGGCCGAAGTCCAAACCACTGAGAGGGGAAACAGTGAGAAGGTCTCTGGAGAGTTTTAAGTATCCAGTAATTCATCTCATATTTACTTAACACTCTTAATGGGCTGTACTGTGAACCAAGTAGGCTAGCACAACAGTAAGCTGGCTAGCTTACTAGATGTGATTTAATTATGTTTTTTTACCAGAGGAAATATGGCAAACTTCACAGAAGGACTACTGGAGCACCCTTGACAGAGAGAATAGACCAGGAGTAAAGGAGGAGGGGGTCTCAGAGCCATTATGGGAAAAAAATGGAGTAAAGCCAGGCAGGAACAGGGGGCCATCACCTGGACATAGTGTTAAAACTCTCCTTGTGTGACTCAGAAAAAATTTTTGAATCATCTGATGGATGTGCTTCTGTCTAAGAGTTTTCTGGGACATTTTGTTTTTTGAGAAACGGTACAATGTGAATGTTTTTTCACATTTGGTGTGAACACAGCTTTTAAGTCATTGGTCATAGGTCAAAGTTATCAATCAATCAATCAACCTTTATTTGTATAGTGCCAATTCATAACAAGTGTTATCTCAAGACACTTTACAATAGAATGTAAAGCTCTTCATTTTATGGATACACGTATATGCATAGATCCATATATAGCCTACATATAAAAATACACATTTACATATATATACAAATATATACATCCAACACCCAACATGAATCCATATAGCTAATCATGAATCCCTCCATCATGGCGGCAAGAAAAAACCTTCTGTTAAGCAGCAGGAAATCTTGAATGTGGATGCCAGTCTCATGATGAACAGCAAATCCACACAATGCTGTGTCGGGTGCGAGGGCGAAGGAAGGGAGGTAAGAGGAGAAGAAGGAAAACTTATGGGGCTTAAAGGTGTAGTCAGCGGTGTGGGGGAAAACGAGCGGAGAGGTTGTTGATAAACAAATTTAGACCCATCTCTCCCTTCATACCTCACCCCTGGTTCCACCCCCGAAAGCTGATGGACATGCATCGTCATGGAAACGGCCGTAGAAACTGCATAGCTGACCAACGTAGCTAAGGTAACCGTGACTTGTCAGACAATAGTAGCCACAACTCGACTGATATTATTGAAAACATCACAACAACAGTACATTCTGGCAGATTAGACAATAAGATGAATGCCCGACGGCTGTCACTGTTATGTGAAGCACCACAAAGCTAATGTTGCTTACCTGTCCAGCACAAAGACAGCAACACCCGCGTCCGTTTTCAGGTCTTTCAATTCGCGGAGTTCCCTCCACCGTCATAAACAACACCAATGTTGACCCGGGTCTTCGCTCTTTCATGGTCATAGCCCTTCTTTTCACTTTTCACTCCTCTGACCTTTTTCTTTTGGGCTGTTTTTCAGCCATTTCTATTGCATCTATTGAATCTCTCTATTACACTAACTGCGCACACTACGCAACCTACTACTCCCCCTCCCCCCTCTGACTGATCTGCGCATGAATATTATCAACCCCTGGATGTGGGGGGTGTACCCTGTTTTGGTGGCTTGGCCCCAGCCACAGTATTTATTTGCTGAAATTCAGAGCCAAGGCTGTGTATTGAAACCGGACTTATTTTTCAACATGCTGTCAGTGGTGACATCTTGTGGATGGAGGGGAGAAATACGATGATTTTGACAAATAGTGCATTAGATCAGAAGATTAGAAGATCGCTAACTACACCTTTAATGTTCATATCTTGCCTATAATATACCATATCTTGTAAACAGGATACCTCAAGCCGTGTCATCTGTTTCACCCTTGCACAAATGTTCAACCTGACTCATGGATGAAATGATTGGATTCTAAATCACAGGTAAAATGTCAACTCTTGGAGTTCATATTCATGTTTTGCCTCTGAACGGCATCATGTGAACAGGATACTCGCCAGACTTTGTAACGTCTCCTCTTGTTTGTAAATGAGATTATTCTATTCTGAAAATCTCTGGTCAAAGACTAAAGTCAGCCCAATGGTCATGTTTTGCCTTGATATCATCTCCTGTGAACAAGATATCTCAAGGATGCAAATGATTTGATTGTAAATGTCACAAGTTCAAGGTCAGAGTTTTGGGGCCTCGTGTGTATGTTCTGCCATTTTGTGAGCAAGATATGTCAAGGATGTGTCAAAGGATTTTCTTCAGTTGTAAGGAGGACATGATTAGTTCCAAAGGTACAAATTAAAGAGTTAAGAACATTGTCTTGCATGAACATCCTTTGCATTTTAGCAACAACACATAAGTTTTGCATCAGAACATCTCACAAATACATCATACACTAGTACAGTTTTGGCTTTAAAAGATCTTTGAGCCTCATGTGCATCCCTTTCTTATACAGTATTCTTTCCCCTGAGCAGCACAACCCCCTTAGTGACTTTACTTTGACCGTTTTGAGCTTGTATGCCATATGACACGTCTACTTTCTTTGTATTTTTAGGTAACAAAATACTCAATGTGTCTGTCAGTGCTGTCCCTGACTATTACACTGGAAACCGGTGAGGAGATAACCCAAGGTCAGCAGCTCAGTTAATTGAATTTTGGTGGTGATCTAGATCAAGGATTTCCTGTGTTATATAATTATCTTAGTCATTATTACAGTGGTGAGCTCATACGGTTGTCAGAAAGTCAAACAACCATCAGAAGCCATTCTAGATACCAAAAAAATCTTTTTGTTTGCTTGCAGAAGAGCCTTTTTGACTGTGTTTAAGCGTTTAAGCATTAAAATGACATTAAATAAATCTTACAGGATTTTGTTGCATATCTTTTTTTCTGCAAGGATGAGTCCTGTAGAGCGGCTGTGACCTGTCAGCAAAACCCAGAAGCAGGAAAGACTGATCTGGAAAGATAAGTCGACGACATTACAAATAACAGCAGGACATGAAACAGCTGAGATTTACTGTGAGGAAGCTCTATCAGACTGTATCACATGTTGCATAAAATTTACAGATCTTTGTGTTAGACAAGCTATAAACTATCAAACAGAAGTTGTGAATAAAAACCTCAGATTTATGGTTTCACACAGCATAAAACACGTTTTACAATGTTGTTGCTGCTGTTTCATTCAATGTGCATGTTAGTCTAATGAAATAATCAATGTAAATAAAGCTAAGTGCAAAATCAGCACTTTGTGAGTGTCTGTTTGCATTTGCAGCATCACTATCAACCTTCCTATCTGAAAATTCAGTGTTGAAATGTTGATTGAGCTCCTGAATTGATCTCAGAACAACACTTCATGGACTGTGTGTCGTAATCAAGAAGATTCATATCATGGATCTATGGATAGAGGCAATAAGAGGACTGCAAACACAGGTTCAGAATCACACAGCTCTGACAGAAAGACCCATGGGTGATGATGCATTTACTTGATATGAGTCAGGATGACAGGTTTATAGAAATGGTGGCTGTTAAATGCAGGCTAAGGTAATAAATCACAAGATAAAACATGTCTGTTTTTGCTTTGGTTTGTTTCATTGGAGACTGTGATGCACTATTGCTAAAAATATTTCTGCATTGTCTCAAGAAGAATGAGATGGACCTTGAAAAAAGACGATTTTCATGATCAAGTTACTCTTGAAAGTTTACCCCTCGTCAGACCTAACCTAGACCAGTTTTGCACTTAAGTATCTGCACCAGGCTGTGTCCACAATGGTGGCAGGCAAGAGTAATTTACAGAGACTATCAAACTGACATGCAGTTTTATATCAATAAAGATATTTCATGACTGTCTGACAAGTATCCGGGGAGAATTAATTTATTAAAGGAGGTGTGTGTGCCTCAGAAAAGAAGGTGAAGGACAGCCCTTTTTGATAAACCAATTGTTCTTTCTCAACTTAACTTGTCTATCAATAATAAGCAGAAAAACTGGTGTTGGTGTGCATACAGTATATGTGATGAGAGTTTATTAAAAATGTAAAAACTGGATAGAGCTTAATTGTCACTGTCAATGGTGGAGGATTAATTAAGTTCTACCATTTCTGCAAATCTGATGTGAACACTCTGTGGAATTGTATTTTACACCATAGATATCCAACATAGATCCAAATTTAAATCATGTCTCACATATACAACTATTTTTTGCTTTAAGATTAGGCTGTTTTTCTGCTGGGCCAATATTTGTTTTGAAAGCTGTCGAGGATATGCAAAGAACCGTTGCTGTTTGGGTTTGAGAATCAATGGATATCCAGCCACAATATTTATGTGTTGCCTAACTTGAAAAATGTGATTCAGTCAACATATTTACATGCACAGCAAAGCTGAGCTGAGGTTTGACTTGATAGGTTATCAAACAGGATAGCTGTCCTTTAAAGCACCAGGAAAGAGTTGATTTATTGCCAGAATAATTTCTGAATCTTTGTTCTTAGTGGTGAGATTCTCCCATTGACCTTGACCCTGCAAACAAAACAGCATGTGTCTGACTCATTGAACACTGAATAGTGGAAACATGGTAAACTTACTCTGTTAAATGCATTTGCTTTTGGTTTTACATTTTGTACAAATACAAAGTATTCTACCCTGCAGCAGATGGTAACTTGGATGACTGCAACTGGTGCTATGCTTAGTGTTTGTGTTACTTTACTTCAGGTTCAAAGACTGAAGACTGTGTGAAGCTTATGCACAACAATTGGAATTGTTTTGTTCTAAATTTACTTTGTACATGCAGAAGTAAGCTGATCTACCACTTCTAATCCCTCCCCAGGTGAAGAGCATGACCTAAGGCTGTGTTTAAACAGTGCAGAAAATGGTCAAATCCGAGTTTTCATTCGGTTTTGGCCTTGCGTTGACACTGAAACGCATTGCATTTTGTCTGAACACAAAACTTTTGAAAACGGGCTCCAGAGTGAAAAGTTCCAAAAATGCTCTCCATGCAGCTCCATATAAACCTGCATCAGAGCGTTTCAGGGTGAAACGCTGACTTCACCGCATGTGCAGTACTGGTTCACATGAAGGCTGCAAGCGCATACACTGTAAAAACAAAAAAGTTGTGCCAACTCAAAATTTCAAGGCAACAGTCTCCACAGAATTTCTGAGTTTTGAGGTCCAACTAAAAATCTTAAGTTTGATCAAACAAATAATTTTTTGTTGAGATAACTTATCGTTAAAGTGTACTAAACTTAAATTTTTGAGTTTTGAGGTCCAACTAAAAATCTTAAGTTTGATCAAACAAATAAGTTTTTGTTGAGATAACTTATCATTAAAGTTGTTGTGACTTAATTTTTTGAGTTGCACACAAAAATAATTCAGTTGAATTAAAGCTCTGCCAACTTGTTAGTTTTTGTTCATAAAATGTACCTTTCATATGTATAACAACTTCAGATTTCAAGTTCTGCAAACCAAAAATTCTGAAATAAAGATGTGCAAACATTTTTCAATCAGAAAATGTTCCTTCATATGTATTATGACTTCAGGTTTTGAGCCCTACATAACAAGACTAATTCCATCAACTTTCCTGTCACACACATAACTAACAAAACCAAGTCAGTTTGAATGTTATTCACCTTAACTGTATAATTGTTAACACTTTTCTTTATGACGCAGAGTCTCACTCAGTCTCAGTTTATGTGAAGTAAGTGGAATTTCCAAAAACAGTATCTCACAAAAGTGAGTACACCTCTCACATTTCTGCTAATATTTTATTACATCTTTTCATGGGAAAACATTAAGGAAATGACACTTTGATACAATAGTGAGTGTCCAGCTTGTACAACAGTGTCAGTTTACTGCCACCTTGAAATAACACACAGACATTAATGTCTAAACTGCTGTCAACAAAAGTGAGCACACCCCAAAGCGTTATTTTTGTGTCCATCATTATTTTTAAGCACTGCCTTAACTCTCTTGGGCTTAGAGCTCACCAGAGCTCCACATTTTACCACTGGAGTCCTTTTCCACCTCCATGACCACATCGCAGAGCTGGTGGATGTTAGAGACCTCGTGTTCCTCCACCTTCCTTCTGAGGACGTCCCACAGATGCTCAGTAGGGTTCAGATCTGGAGACATGCTCGGCCAGTCCATCACCTTTACTTCAGTTCCTTTAACGAGGGAGTGGTCATCTTGGAGGTGATCGTCCTGTCACTACCCCCCCTAAAAAAAAAAGATTGCATTAGTTCAAACCAGAAATATACATCACAAAAGGGGCCAATCTTTAAAAGCAACCCCAGAGTAGGAATAAAGATAAAATTAGGAAAAAATGCTAATGCTCCAACTGAACAACAGAGCCTGCGAACAGTTGTTGTTCAGCTGGAGCGTTAGCAGCTACCAGCTACCAGCTAACATCAGAGAAAATTTTAAAATGAATGAACAAATAACTTCAATACATTCTCTTATTTGAAGAGTCAGTCTAAAATTTCTGCAGTTGATCAATTTTGTGGGGCTTTTAGGGGACAATGGCAAAAATGTCAAAGTGTTGTAACCAAAAAAACTTGGCACCAAATTCTAAAACTTGCTAAAAAATTTTTTGAAAGTATCAATAAAATACATTATCTATTATTTTGGCAAAGTTATACATGTGTCTTGTTTAACAATGAACAAAATGTTCTGAATATTATGGTAACTTTGGAGAATTTGTGGACTATATAATATATATACAATACAATATATATAATTAATAAATATTTTTATTCCATTCACTAACAACTTTTAAATATATATTATAAATAAATACATAAATAATACATCAAGTGTAGCAGTAGTGGATGGACATTGACAAAGATGAAAATGAACAACAGCTTCAAAAACATATGAAATTTCAAAAACATGTTCATTATTAGGCAAAAAAAGAATTTATATCTGTAAAATAACATGTATTAACTTTCTTGTGTTTCATGATTATTACAAAATAATAGATCCTCATATCCCCCAATAGATGACATTGTCAAGCAAAAACAAAAAAGTAGGTCAAAGTGGCAGGGTCCATATAAAAATTCTAAAATTAGTTAATAGAAAACGCCCAATTTTAGTTGTTGGCATTTTTTTCCTCAATGAAAATAATAAAATGCACAAGTTCAATTATACTTGCTGACTCTCATGTTTGAATTTTGTGCCACTTTTTCTTGAAAAGTAACATAGTAAGATGGTGGGATTGTTTTGTCAGTTTTGTAACTCGTTTTTTTTTTGTAATTGAAAATGTTACATTTTACAGGAAAATTCAAGGAGAATAAGATGTAATCCTCTTTTGGAATGTACTAAAACACTTTTTTTAACAGTTTATGTATAATTTGTCAAACATTATTTAGAAAAAGCTAAAGCATTTTCAGTATTGGTCCTGGTCTTTATTGAAAAACGCATATAATTTAATTTAAAAATAATCCTTAAAAATGTATTTTCAAGTGGTAAATTAAAATGTAGTTACTGCATTTATAAGTACAATTGTATACACCCCAGATATAAAATATTTAATATTTATCCTTTTGTTGTGGTAAGACCACTTGACATTTTCAGTCAAATTATTTATATTTTGATATACAAGGCGCAAGTTGCAGGATCAGCTAAACTATGATAAAAATACCAATTTTTAGAGTGGAAAATATGGTAATCTGTAGCACAGTAGGTTGTGTTTCATTTTCTGATACTTTTCTTTTTCGTGAAATAAAGTAGTGCGTTTAATGTCAGACTGACATTACTGGCATATTTATCTTCAGACTGAGGAGTAGTACTGGGATTTCTATTGAACTGATTGTATTATATATTCAGTAATAGAAGAACGTTATATTCTTCATGAAGGGAAAAATTCTTGCAGGGCTCTTGGTTCACAGCTAATATGATTGTGTCTTAATAATTTACTACTTTGTATTTAGAACTTTAAGAAACAGTTTTGGGTAGGAACTTACCATCGTATTGCAAACAAAAGGAGCCAGGTGCTGCAGTCAAACTTTGCCTCTCAAGTGGCCTGGCGAACCTCAGCAGTGCATCTGTGCCAATTCAACCTGCTGCGCTGTGCAGGAGAAAGGGTCCTCTTAGTATCATTGCTAATCTGTACTGTGCCATAGGCCAATATGTCAGTCTGTGGAGCTGTCTGTACATGAATTTGATTTTTAACGTTATAGCATACACATCTCATTGCAGCAATTGTGAGCAATGTTTTGTTTATAGCCATTCCCCTCTAAAATTAAACGGATTTACGTCTGTTCAGGCACACAATCTATTATTTGCCTAGATAAGATCAACCTTTTTTCTAGCAACATGTCAACAGGGAGTTTTGATTTAAAAGTTTGAGACATGATAATTCATGCTTTCACAGAAAAGAAACTGTACTAAATACACATGAAAAACACCTCCTCACCCGGGTTAGTGGTTTGGTGAAGCAGCATCTCGACACAGCACAGTCAACCACTAGCATGGTAGCTAGCTAATGTTCAAGGTGGCTAACATATCTGTAATGACCACGCTGTTTTAAGCTAACTGACAAAAAATAAAGTAACATTAATCTGCATCAAGTCAAAATCAACTGCAAAGCTAGACTTTGATTAATACTCAAATAAAATACTCACCTTTATTGAGATAACATCCATCCAGGACAAGTGCACAGGGAAAATGGCAGAACATGTGGGAACTTGAAAGTGCAGAAAGACCCCTGCAGATTTGAGTTGGAAACCCCGTTCTTTCTGAAAGTCAACTCAAAGAATTTATTCATAGCCTCAAACCTACAATTTTAAGTTCTGCCAACCTAAGTTTTTATATGAGACCAACTTTACTCAACAAACTTATAAAAGGTAGTTGAGCTAACTGATTTTATGTTGTTTGCAACACAACAAAACATTTAATGTTTGCCTGACTTAAAAAACATTGTCAGGCCAACAATTTTAAGTTTTCATTTTTACAGTGTACCAGGAACAACAACAGCTTCGGCCGTCTGCCGAGTGACGTGTGAGCCGCTTACCGTGCTCGGTTGGTTATCCAGACAAAACTATCCAGACAGATTTGTTTTCTGAACTGATTAGTTGTCCAGAAAAGAAACCCCTGCGTCTCTGTGCATCTATTCGCCATTGTTGTTTGTGAGAAGTTTTTCTTCTTCATACGTGTGTTGTTAGCAGTGCTGCCTCTCTGCAGACCAACACGACCATCTACTGAACCGGCATGCACACGACAGCGGGTCCATATGTCTCCAGCGTCGTTGTCTGAGCGCAGAAGAATTTGAAAACGGAAAGGAAAAATCTTCGCATCTTTAAGTCAGGAGTGTCTGTGTAAACGTAACCTAACTCTCAGGCCAGCCAGCCTACATCCCAAAGTCTTTCCACATGAGGGTGGGCAATTAGTGACCCAAAGGCCACGTGCAGCCTGTTGACTCATGTTAGGCAGCTCACCAGTCAGTCAAAAATATAAAAAAATGTGTGTCATTGAAAAGTACTGACAAAATCCTCCTTTACATCATCAAGAATAGAAATATTTAAGACATTTACAGCCCTAAGTAATTGTAATTCTGTCTGTGAAGCTACTTTTCTGTCAAATTGAAAATAAAAATATAGGTTAATAATACTTATAACCACTATATGCTGTTGCATCAAAAGGTAACTGATACTGTCTTGAATTCTGTTTCACTCATTAGCTCAAGTAATTGCATTTAAATGTTGAGTTGCATAAATGTTGACAAACTAACATCTTATGGTGGCTGTTTATACTCTTCTTATTATATCTTGTTTAAATTTTGAGAATATGGCCTTCTGTCATTTAGGATAACTTCAGTGTTACCTTCTTTGAAACTAAAGTTGCCGAGCAGAGTTACTAAAGCTTCCCCATATGAGTGCAAAAGTATCCTGTCATTAGGGGGTTTGTTTTTGCCTCACATCATCATGGTCATCTTTTATGATAGAACATGTAAAATAATCCCATAAAATAATAATGTATTAAAAAACCTAATATCATACAATCAGTTATTTTCTCCAGTGTCTTGTGTCTCATGGCATTTTCTTTTGTGTAGTTCTCCATGCACCATTGTCCCAGATGAATATCCTTTAGCACTATCATAACAGGCTGAGATCAGATGAAATTAAAATATGTACAATTTATCGACACTGACATGTTTACATGCATTATAAAATTCCAATTTGATTGAACAAACACAGTTAAACTGCACTGGTACATGCACTTTTTTTATTTCACACACTTAACCCAGCGCTGCATCAGCTCTGTTAGTGCACCAACAGCACTCCAATCAATTTCTGTCAACAGCAAATAATTGTCTCTGAAAAATCAACATTCATTCTCACTGTGGGTGCCTGTTTGTTCCTCTATTTGGTGACAAACACTGCTAAATGACCTGTTATTTCATATTTAAGGTTATAAATAGAGGTCACTTGCTAGAAAAGAGGTTATATGCCTTTATACACACTCAAAAAAGCAGGTACAGCATATCTGTGCCTCCTGGCTTAGTGGGAAACACATCAAGCTTTCCTCTGATAACCCTTTGGCAGAGAGTTGAGGGGAGGCTGTGAATTGCTCCTCCACTCGCTGCTCATAAGAGTGCATTACTGAGATACCCACATGCACACACACACACAGAGGAGGGCCTATTTCAAGCATGCAGGAACATCCAAAATACAAACACAGCAAAGAAGTTGGCAAAGAGAAAAAGAGTGAGAAATTATGAAACTGCCAGAAACAAAGAGCAGTGCAGTGAGAGGCGGGGAAAGAGAGAAAGACAGAGAAACGGCTCCATTCTGCCTCCCACATCAAAAAGCCTTCAAATGTCAGGGCAGCTGGATATCAGGCCTGCCCAAGCCTCTGAGTCAGGATTTTATGCCCTTGTGGTTTGATTTGTTGTCCTTAAACCCCAACAGAGCGAGGTGTTTTTGCAACCAAAGCATCAAATGTGGTCTCATACTTTTTTTAAATCTCGCTGCAGCTGCTGCATAGGAGGAGAAAACTGATGTGTAATGTTGTTTGCATGACAAAATATGGACAAAAGAGATCCACAAAGGGAATGAGAATTTCTGTCTGGCTGCTAAATTATCTGATTGTGGTCAAATATTATAACATTACCCCTGAATAGTTCTTGTGGAATCAAATTTCCAAGCAAAAAATGAACAGATGACCTCTGTTCATTGATTGATGATCCAATGGCAACAATTCATAGTGTGGTCTTAAAATAGAGCCAAAAATATACAGCAGGAAAACACCAACCAATCACATCTTTGGAGCACACATTTTAAACCAATCAAATCCCGTCACCGTTCCGCCTGCTTCCTGCGCGTACATTTTGCCAGTGTGCACAGACTCTTATACAGTGCGTTTAGCCAAGCTGAGAGGGATCCAAGTCCACGGGAGAATGCTTACCTGTCAAGTTTTGGCTTTGAAAATAGCGGAAGCCCGCTACGAGCTGTCCCACAACCCCAACCAAGCTCCAGTATCCCTCTCATTTTAAAACAGGTGTACAAGAAATCTAAAATAAACAGTTTGTTTTTCTTGTTTTTTTTCCACTGTTTACTCTAATCTCTGCCACCAAGGCTACTGCAGGTGGGCGTTCTTGTGAGGCTTTTTTCTTCTTCTTTGGTTTTGAGTCCGTTGGCTACCATCGTTTGGAGCATTACTGCCCCATTCAGGCTAGTGGCAGAGTTCAGTTTGGAGAGGCAGAGGAATGTTTTTATTATTATAGCGTCCCACGGGAGATTTACAGGAGAATACTGATACGGGAGGGCAATGGGAAAGAGGATAAAATATGTAAAATACAGTAGTTTTGTGGACAAAACGGGAGACTTGACAGCTATGTGGAGAATGGCAGAGGAACTACCTATACCCTGATCAACATCGGATTGTGAGTACTAACTTTCCATGTTTGTTTTTTTAACTTTACTGCTGACTGAGACATGACTTGGTGTAGTGTAAAACAAAAACATTGTGCTGAGGGTTTGGAGTTGAATCAGTCTTCTGGTTGTGAACCACGTGTGTGAGCGGGGTGCGTCATTTTGGAGGAGGGGTGAGAGGGGCTAGGCGGAGCCCTGGGGAGATGCTACATTCAAATTAATGATAGTTTCCCAAAATTACCTACCCTAGCTTTAAGTCAGAGTGGACATTTGTTTGTAGTTTGACAAAAAAACACTAAAAATGTTATTTGGATATTACATTCAAAGTGTAAATCAGAAATAATCTAAATCCACTAAAGTTTGAAGGAAATTCCTTAAAGCATATCATGTTCCCAAGCAATTCTTGAACATGAGAATCCATAACCCAAAAGTTTCTGAACTCTTTCTGTTGCACCCCCTTTTGGCAAGAGCAAATATTTTCAAAACCTCCACCCCAAGTTTTTTACAGACAAAATTTATTAACACGCAAAAAAAATGCAAAATAGGTCAAGCCCTTACCTCTCATGTAAGACACTATAAAATGTATCTCATGCTGTCTTGCAAAGGGCCAGTAAATTGTCATTTTGAAGAAAAACACATGCTCATTGGTTGTTGGTCTACAAGTCCACAATTGAGAATTTAAAAAATTCATGGTCTGATTAAACTAGCCAAACAATGCAACAGCAAGAAAAGTGTTATAGATAATGCTCAGTACAAAGGGATAACTGAACAAACAGATGGATATCCCCAAAACATAATGGCTTCCACCCCAGCTGTCCTGGCATGAATGTTAGCTTTGTTCCCACGGTTATGATTTATCACTTTTCCATCAGTATATGTTCAGTCCAGATGGACCAATTTTCTCTTACTATCATCTACCCCTCAGAGAAGGCAGTAAATAGATTGTCTCCGATGTGCCTGTTGTTATGAGAGAAATACTTTCATTTATTTCTGTTCTAAGGTGTTGCTTGTATGTGCCCCAAAGGGAAATCAAACCTTACTGCTCTTACAAAAATGACAGTCCAACCTTTAATCCAGGAGATAAAAAAGCACCAATTCACATTCTATTTTAACACAATCATTGCCTCTATAAGATGGTCTTATTTCACTCAAACACATAGCTCCTCTCCCTCTATCTCGCTCCCTCATCTCATGGCCTGACAGACAGAGGCGAGCCCCAGAGGATATTCTTTTCTCCTTCAACTGTCACAAATAATGACATAACCTTTAAAAGCCTATGGCTTGGTTTCTTACATCAGTCTGGTCCATTAATAAGCAGCACCCTGCTATGATTGCAGCAATTTTTCTCTCAGTGCTCAGCATGCTCTATTATTAACTGAATATGACATAAGATGCTCTCAAATACAGAACAAATCGATAAAATGAGTGGAGTGCAGCGCAGTGCCAGAAAATGGTACAATGCACCTTAACTCATGGCTCTGGGATTAAAGTACCTATCAATACAGGAACTGCGCTGTCTGAAGTGCATGGAAAAATGACACGGACCACATAACAATCTCAGGACTTTGATTTAATTGGCCATTTTGTTAATCATTATAAACCCGTCAGACACATGCTTATCCCTTGGCGGATGTTTGAACAAAAAAGTACAACTGTGTCGACAGAGAGAGAGAGAGATGTGCACACTGAAAGCTCACTGAGGAGGGTTTTATTTAGCAAGAAGTGAAAAGTCAAAGGAAGAAATGTGCAGCTTGAAACGTCACTTCAGCTTCATAAAGTCCTCCTAATAGAGATTTGGAGTCTGGATCTCTTTTATATTCTTTCTATTTTGTAAAAGAAATGCAACAATATTGTGTTCTAGGGTGACAATGTCTTTGGTGTGCCACAGGGTGCTGTCCAAAGTCCTCTAACTTTTCCTTTCATGCTTTCTTTTTCTTTACCTGACTGGTCCTGACCAAATGAAATATGGCTCTCTTTTGGAAAGTTTGGTTAATTTGAAGTAGTGTAAATGCTCACATCAACGAGCTTACTTGCTTCAAGTAAACCAGAGTTCACTTCTTGGTGGATTTGAAAGCCATCCAAACCAAACAAGGAACAAATGAAGCAAACATCAAGGAACCAAACCCTGAAAAAACGGGGATCTCAGTTTGCTTCCAGGCTTTTCAGATAAGATGACATACACACTAATAATGTAAAAAAAAAAGTGCTATGGCTAACATTAGGACTGCCAAACCCACCAATGTTCAGTCTTCTTAATAGATTAACGTCTACAAATCTCATGCTCGTGCATTGCTTCAGTCAATATACAAGAGCCATCCTTTTACCTGACACTCAAATCTGTTTGCCATGTGATATAAAATTGTGCATATATTGACATTAATGATTCTAATTTTGGAGTTGACTCCACATTAGAAATATACATTTTCTTTGTTGTCATGTGGGAAGGACGAGGTAGCAAGGGGCAGCATCCAATTATGATCTGAGAATGCACAATTTTCTGCTTTATACATGTGCACCAGTCACTAAGGTCACTAGGACCCCATACAATGTGCTAATGGCACAGTTATCAGTGCAGAACCATCATCTCATCTGCAGAAATCATAGATCTTCTTCCAACATGTCATTGTAGCAAATCCACATTCGAGCTGAAGCGATGCTACCTATTTTTAGCCCTCAGGCCCTCTTGAGTTTATTCGCAGGACATGTAACAAAACATGCCAGGCAGGATTTATTTTCTTGGGGTCAATAAAATGGAAAGGTTTGAGGCAGCACAGAAGGTGATTCACCTTCATTTTGAAGCTCCATAATGTGACTGCATGAAGGCAGCACATACTGATGCTACAACTGACATCAAAACCCTGTATTCCTTGCCCTCTTGCCTGGGGCCTAGTCATGGTGTGTTTGAAGCTATGCATACATGCCTGTTAGCAGCTCGCATACATGTAGGAATGCACACGCCAAAATGTGATCTATGTATCTTTGATCTCTGTGCTGGCTGCATACATTATCAGCCAGGATTTGTGTAAAAAGCACCTTGGAGGAGGAGAAAAGATGGAAAATTATGAATTCTCTGGCAATTCCCGGGAGGGGGGAGGTTTTATTATACATGAAGCCTGCTGGGGGTGGGTGGTTGTCATTTTTCTGCAAAAGATGTAACATAGAAAACAACACGTTAACCTGTTAAATATCAACAATTTCAGCTAAAGTCAAATTCTAATGCCAAAATGCCGCTGCTGTTGTTTGTGAAATGTCAGTCTGCACATGTATTTGGATGGCTTAAGATTATTGATGTTTATGCTGTTTACATCTTTCGCTCCCTCTGTAGCTCTTTCAGTTTTAGATGCCAATCTACTATCTTCAGCACCACAGATGGCTCTGCATTTTCACTCACACTTTACATATTGACATTTTAGACATAACCATTTCAAATTTAATCTCACACATATATTATGTTTCAATACTTGCAAACATACACATCCAAGCAGCAAAATCTTTAAACTACTTATATAACTTAAACCAACACAACATCAAGAGCACACCCTCACTGATAATGACTTAAACAGTCATGTTAAACATAACATGGATTCTTTATCATGAGGACTTTATAACCCAAAGGTCCTCTAGGAGCCACAGACCAGTACTGAGGTGTAGAACACTGAGCTGGGCAGAGTTGTGAAATCATGAGCCAACTTTATTGAAGAAGGGGATGGGCATCAGGATTGACAACAATATCTGACAACAGGTCTGGCTGTGGGCTTTATTTCTTGTTTCAAAAGTCTGTCCCCAAAAAGGGGTCCATGATCAGTTTTATTTCCAGTTTAAATAAATGATTGAAGTTTCCTCCAGAACTAAATGAACTAGTGTCATCAGCAAACATAACAAACTTTTCTATGTCAGGTACTGTAAATATTTGCAAAACAGATATACAGCTTTAACCTTGCAGTGCAGATAGCTCTGGCTGATTCAGTGTCAGTTATCATTTAAATTCATCTTATTAAGCTCATAACTTGAGCAATGTGACTGTCAGGAGCAGATTAGCATAGATGCAAACAGATTTATTTGAAAACTTATAAGAAATGGACTGCATTTCTTTTTTAATTAGAATAATACCAACACTAAAAATTTCAAAATAACGTATATATTTGTTACACTCCAAACATGATTTTCCAAGATTTTGTATTATGAAGTGGTCCAAGTTCTGTTCTTTACACTGTGGCAGTAATGCTTGCCTACTCCATTATCTGGCTGGCCTGTAATGAATGTGATTGATGGCACGATGTCTATCAACCGGCATATATGCTTTTGTAAGGCTCCCAAACACATTCATTGGGCTCTTTTCCCAGATGGACTCCTCAGATATATAGAATGATCCATCTGGTGTGTCAGGTCAGTACAACCTAGGTCTCAATACCGAACCTTGTGGAACTCCATATGTAACTTATGATGTAAATCAACATGATATATTTTCACAAATTATATTTAAATAGTATCTTAATCAGTGTTGATACCAAACTGTCTACATTTCTTTCATTCAACACACCTATGAAGTTTAACATTCCTTGTTTGTTCGACTCATGTAAACTTCACCCCTGGACATGTTAGGGTTGCAGAACAGCTGTTTGCAGGAAGAGTGGCCAGAATAGGGTATAGGAGAGACAAGATTGCTGACTTTTAGGCTATTTTGAATTGATTTGGTCAGAAGCAGGCCTCAATACTTCATTATCAAAATGACTGAAGAAAGAGCACTTATATGGATTATGTGTCATTTTCATGATGTACAGCCATGGTTCTGTGCATCCCAGAAGCACAACTCTTGCAACTGCACCAGTGAAGAGAAAATATACTGGGCCTTGCAAGTCTTACCACCTGACCTTTGTGAGTCAAACATGCTTGGGAGTGATATAGATTGTGCCCTGACACTAGTTCCAACAAGCATGTATATTTTATAACTCTCTCCGACTGAATCAGGCACACAGGGGTCCTAACATATACAGTGTAAAACACATGTACACAAACACCCAGGTGCCTCAGCGGGCAGGAACATTGACTTCAACATGTGTTTGTGAACGTACCTGAATCAATAAGAGGAGGAAGGAGAGCAGACGCATGGGGAGACACAGATAAAGCAAGTGTAAGACAGAGAGGCAACAATATAGATTTAACATGTTGTAGATAAGACAGAAACAGAGTGAACGAGAACAGATGCAGGTGCAGGCAAGAAAAGAAATCAGATGCAAACAACAATAAGCTCTGCTGACTCATTGCCAAGCATGTTTATGGAGTTTCCTGGAGCTGAGAGCAGCCAGCCAACAAAGTATGCAGGTGGGAAAAGACAAAGCCTCCGAAGCCAGCTGTTTATTCCCACAATAGAACAATAAGAGCTCCTTTATTCAGATTAAAAACAATATCAGTAAAAGCCTGCTTAAAGCTCTTCTGAGGGAGATTTAGATTGTTATGAAACACGTTGAAATCAATACTGATGTCTCTTAATGGGCTACAACAACAAACAACATCTTAAGCGACATGATGAACATTTGTATGAGTTACTTTAAAGGCTAATTCTCATGTGGAGGTGAAAGCCTCGCGTCTATGCTTGCAGTGGTTTTGTAAGACACAAGGTATAGATGCGATGTGTCATAAATCTGTTCAATGTTGCGATAACAGTGATTCTTCCGGTGCATAAGAATGAAATATAATTACTAGCGGTAAAGTTGGTATGACTTTATTCCATGTTGGGCCCAAGCACTGCACTGTTTTATTACATGCGCATAATCTCATAAACCTTCTACCCTTACTGGCCACTTAATTAGGTACACGTTGTTTTTCCGAGTTCTCCTTGATTTTTTCATGGAATAGACTGAACAAGGTGCTGAAACAATTTGTAGAGATTTTCATCCATATTGACGTGATAGCATGATATGTGGCTAATTTCTCATGTCATGATGCCAAGCTGTTCCACTACGTCCCAATGTTGCTTTATGGCAGTGATTTCTTCCCGTCACACTCTGTACTAAATAGCAAGTATTGGAATCTGTTACACTATTCTATTGCTTCATTTATTTATTGTCATTTTAAAATAAGGCGTCTTGGTCTAAAAACCCTACACAGTGGTGTTTTTGGCTTTTGTTGTTGTTGTACAGTATGGTCGTCATGCCCACCTCTATACCTCTATGCTGAGCATTACATCTGCATGATTGTGTTCTTTCCTTCTCATGTTTGTCTCTTAAATGTCAGTTCGGAATTTTTCATGCAATGTTTAATTGATATGGGCTTTATCTGGTTGCATCCAAGCATGTAAACTGCCAGCACACTTATTGATTGTCAGACAAGTCAAGATGTGCAATATGTTACTCTCTGTCCTCCTCTCTGCACTAACTCAGTGAAAGCTCTTGTTCTTTTTAGGCCTCTTGTGCTTAGCCTTTTTCACCCTTGAGTACACAGTATGAGATTTTATGGGCTTTTCTATTGTAGGCAGAGAAAGGGACCAAAGAGAGACTCATTAATAAAAATACTGATCAGTCATCTGCATTGTCACTGTTCTGCATAAGTGTTATAATGATAGGCTGCTTGGAAACATAATTGTATACACTCTGAGGTTGTTACCATGCTTACAGCATCACCTTCTCCTGTTCCTGTGCTTTGAAAAGCCTCATCTGTTTGTCAAATTCTTAAAAAGTTCACCCCCAAATCGAAGCAACAAGGCTCACATTTGAGGTTACCTGCAGCAGCAGAGTTTGCTCTTGCTGACAAGAATCTTCAGCCTTTAATCCAGGGGTGTCAAAACTTCTTTAAATGGTCAGGACAACAACAAGAAGCTGTGCAGCAGAGAGGGTAGACACAACCTGCAAAGCTTCAGTTAGAAGATGAGCAGTCACCCTTTTTCAATAAATGTGCTGACAGTTTAAATGCTTGGATATGACAAGATAAACTCCAAACCTGGTAAACACTGCATGTGAAATTCCAAACTGAAATTTATCAGACAGACACTGAAGCAAACTTCAAAGCACCTGACAAACCATGTGAGACTGTTGCTGCTTGAAGAGGAAAAACGCAATGTGCCTCATAAATTGGACATTGAGATAAAGTAAATTGTGTGAAAAAGCATGATAAGTGCTATCTGTTGCTGTAATCCAGCTGTTTTTGCATTCAATTGTTTGTGGGCCACAGGCTGCTGGCTATAGTCGTCATCCCTGGACCATAGTTTGAACACTCCTGTTCTAAGTTCACAGACTCTCCTTGCAGCATAAAATATGTCCTTTCCAATTCTTCTATCACTCATCTTCATCGTTATTCATATTGCAATAAGGATGAAAATGATGTTAACTTTCAGCACTACATGCCAGTTTGTCTTTTTTATTTAATAATATAGTGGATAAATTAAATTTCCCAATTTGGATACAGATATAAATCCTATTTAGTGTTCTATCTTCATGTCTTGAAAATGTCCAGTCTTTCCAATAAACAAACGATGCTCTTGAATTTTAAATTCATGCACGATAGGGCATCGATACACCCGTGGTCATGTGCATACACTCCTTTTACAGAGGCTGTTGTCTCTGAAGCAGATGGCCCAGGCTCCATATTCCTTCCATCATCACCTCTCTGTGAATAAAGCACAGGAAGGCCAAACAATCTTCTTAAAGTCAAAGAAACTGCCAGAAATAAGTTATATTACTACATATAAACCTTGAAATCATGCGTAAATATATGATTTCACATTTTCAGATATCTAAGAGTACTCTCAAGCACACTGATTTGTAGGCTGTTTAGTTCCCTAGTGTGTGTAAATCTGTGTGTGTATTTCTATCTGAGGGCAGCAGTAGAGGTGATGGTTTTGGGACTTGGAGAGCCCACTGCATGCCCGGCTTCTGCCCACAGCCTTGATGATCTGCTCTGCTACAGATCTGAGCTCTTTTTATTCATACACAGAAACACACAAACTCACAGATATTTCATCTCTTTTTGAGATAAGGAAACCACAAATAGGAAGAAAGGGATTGAAGAAATGAAGCAACAGTGCAGAATTATCCTTTGCTAATGTCATCTTTTATTGCCAAAACTGCAGCTAAAATTTTTCCAAGTACTTTTGTCCTTAAATATTTTGATGATGCTGAAATTGTGGCACATTAACTGTATGGTCCACCCACTTTGACTGCAACTTTTTGTTGAACAAAGACCTCTGTTTTAACGGCAGGACTCCATAAAGTTGAATTTAAAATACACAATTAAAAAACCCAATCAAAAATGTCATCACTTGCCAACAATGGCATTCTGGGATTCCATGAAAGCTAGGAGAGGTGGATCTCCATCTCCACACTACTTGAATATGTTTTGTGTCACACTGCTTTAAGGAATGGATGGCCATGGTTTAACACAGTTTTTCTTGCTACACTTGCACTGCGGTGCACATATTCAATGAAAACCAGTGTAGTGCGTCAGTTTCAGTACTTAGTACCCTTATCAGCGGCTTCTTTTGTCACTGCCCTCCCAGTGCTCTCATACCCCTTTTCCATCAAGCTGGTTCTAGGGCTGGTGCTAGTGCTGGTGCTCGAGCCGGTTCGCAGTTGGTTCAAGTGAGAACCGGATAAGAACCTTTTGCTTTTCCACAAACGGCTGCCAGCCAGAGAGCTACATCATCACGTCAATGTATACGTCTGTATACGTCACAACAGTTTCCCATAACTACTAGCGTCAAATTTTATCGCCACAACAAAGATGGAGTACTACATTCCGGTTCAAGTGTTGCTGCTGGCTTTTCGAGCCTTCCTTGGAGAGTAAAATTTGGCGATCCAGCAAGTTAATGCTGCTCGACGATTATGCAAGGTTGTCTCCTCCACTGACCTCTGCTGTTTCGTTTTACTATCCATTGTTATCTTCCAACTTGATATCTTCTTACTGCTTACCCCGAACTCGTCTTTTTAAAAATGGCTCTCTTCCGTGTTTTTACTCTGCTTTGGTTGGTCAATAATCCCGCCCCCACCCCCTGACGTAAGCACGTAGCCCCCGACGTAACGTGGTTCTTTCTGCTGGCCAAGCAAAGAGTTGGTGCTTGCCAAGCACCGGTTTTGAGAGCCAGCAACCGGTGCTTAGTCTGTGGAAAACCAAAGAACTGGTGCTAAGTCTGGCTCTAGCTCCGAACCAGCCCTGGAACCAGCTTGGTGGAAAAGGGGTAACTGATCTAGACAGTTCAACTTTTGAAACAGCACCAAGCTTTTCATTGTAATTTATCCCCAATTATGACTGAAAGTTATGAAACTATTTTTCTTGTTTTTTTAAAGATGATTCTTTCAGTGCTAAAATTCTACTTATTGTACCCGGTTGCACCCTATAAACTCCTAACAAAGAACTTTTGGATTTGATCATGTTGGCACCCCCTGTGGATAGGCCTCTTGTTTATTTATAAGGACTGTTGTCTTTTTGTAGTTATATGTATTACTGGTAGGAATTTCTTGTAAACAACCCAAGCCAAATTGGAGAAAACAAAGTCTATCCTATCCTAAACAAAGTAAGAAACTATTAACATTGGAATCAATATCATTATTCTTTTTGCTTAACAATTCAACAGAAACTGTTTGAACCTTTCATAAGCATATCTGACAGGAGATTGAACAGTCATTCTGCAAATCACATTTATTACAGGCCAATCAGACAATGTAGTAGGCAGGTGCTACTGCCAGATTGTAAAGGACAGAAAGTGAACCAATTGGTTGAAAAAAACTCTTGGCGAAACATGTCAGAAGTGTAGAGAAGATATCATTTCTATAGAGAGGTTTGAAGTGTTGTAATGTTATTTGTTTTTAATTAAATAAAGAAATGAAGTCCAGATGTGATTAAACTACAGTTAAAACTGTTGGCATCTATGCAGTTTTCTGTACAGACAGGCATTTCCTGCTGTCATCTCTATCAAAGCTCCCACCTCTTTCTGCTCTAAAGGACACTGATGGGCTGTTCTGTTTTGGGCCGCTCACAGTCGTTGTAAATTAGAGCTTCAAAAGATAAATCTGTCTTATTACAGACGTTGAATCAGGGTGGTCTACCTGTACAGCAAGGCTAGTCAACATAAGCAACAACAAAGAAGTCAAAGATGTGACCATGGCGGACAGAGAAAAGTCAAAGCAGTCAAATATGGGGCTTGATTTTCCACCGGATAATGATGACTGTGCACCAGAGGATTTGTCTGGGCAGCTTTAAATATCACATTTATTATGTGTTTTACATTGTTTAAAATCAAAACTTTGCAGGCCTACTTTTTTCCATTCACAAAATGGACAGGAATTATTTAGGGGATCAACAAATAATTAAATTAATAGGTAGGATTGATCATGCTTTTGGTATCAACAAAATCTGATCAGTCCCCATTACTATGGTCATTGATGGTCTTGTTTGCTGTTGTTGCTTATTCATAGTTATCACTATTAATATCAGTCTGTTTTACAGAAAGTAAAAAACACCCCACAGGAGCTTTAAAATTGGCTCATTTACATTCTCCTATTTAACTTGAACAGACTAGAGGCTGTCACCCCAGGAGTTACAAGGCACTGAGTAATTCACTCCCTTTAAGAGATCAGTGACTATGTAATTTAACATGCTACAATCTTATCTTTCTGGCCTTTTCTCTTATTCTCTAACCTTCTGTCTTTGCCTCTGTCTCTCTGAATTACTGAGCGTCCGTTGGCTTGCAGGCTGGCAGCTTCAGTGAGCACACAGTGGTAATAATTCACAGCCAATCTGTGCACTGGACCGCCACACACACTCATTTAAATACTGCCCACAGCCATTATGATAGCTCTCTGTCTCTGTCATTATCAGCATCTCTTTTCTCTCTGTTTCGCTCACTTGACCTCCACATGCTTCCTGCCATATTTGCTTCTGTACTGTTCTGTTTACTTATTACTTATTTTTACATTGGGTGCATCACTTTTCACCTTGCAGTTATTTTTCAACTCAAAGCTTCTTTAATTTCTCCCAATCTTGTCTAGCCAGGACCCAGGTAGCTTTGATTTACTTATCTCTGTTTGTGGACCCAACAGCAATAATGCTGGAGATCACAGCCCGGACTGTGTCAGTGTAGGAAATTAGTATGCCATCAAGATGCCGGGATGCACATACTGGCTGAATACTGAATGAATGTGTGCAGAGTGACATGTTTAATACATGTATAGTCTACTTTCTTTGTTTGTGTTGCACTCAGCAAGCTCAGCTATAAGACTCTGTCGTTGCCATGCCATCTATCAAACAGACCAATATTACAGTGAGATATCAAGCACAGGCTACAAACATCAGTCTGTGGGTTTATATTAGTCTGGAGGTGTGAAGCAAATCTAAAAGATGCTCTGCTATGACTCTAAATGCAAAAATATACTCTGGTTTTGCCTGTTACTCACAGAAACAGTCTTGATCAAACATCTTCTTAAAATATATTTTCAACCTTATTTCAGGATGATTTTATTGGCAGACAACAAGATAATCTGGCAAATAAAATGGGGTATTTTGAGGGACGATAAGCCCCAAAGAGCTCATAATCAGAGGCAGGTGGCAATATCTACAAAAAAGCTACGAAAAAACCAGAGGGCACATGAGCGCTGGTGTTATGAAACCTGTTTGTGGAGACTGGGGGCGTGGAGTGGTCTAACTTATTAGTTTTCATCATCTAAACCTATGTTCAGTTAAGTAAAGTGGAGTGAATGATGCAACATGACAAGTACGCCAAAAGATAAGACTGGAGACAATGAGAGTGAATCTGCATTATTAGATTTTAAAGCCACTATTATGCTCTGAGCTACAGGTCTATACATGGATCCTCCTGAACCTAAAAAAACAATAAACAAGTCCAACCTGATTAAGGAGGACTTCCTTTACTGCTCAGTGTTAAGGGTACACTGGCCCTCGAGTCAGACTGCAAAGTGTGATGTGTTGCAAAGTAACAGTAGACATATACTATACAAACACAAAGCCCCACTGACAGGATAGCTTTGTACCTCATTAGGGAAGCTCAGGTGCATTTTTTGCATTGTAAAAAGAGTGCAGTTTAGCTGGGATAGTGTTGATGTAACATCGGACAAGTACCCCCATCAACCATAGTTTTGCATTTTGGCAAGGAAGCTCAGGAGTATGTTCAATTGCAAATATTTCAGTAGCTGAAATCTACAGTATGTATATATATATATACATATATATATATATATATATATATATATATATATATATATATATATATATATATATATATATATATATATATATATATATATATATATATATATATATATATATATATATATATATATATATATATATATATATATATATATATATATATATATATATATATATATATATATATATATATATATATAGATAGATATATATATATATATATATATATATATATATATATATATATATATATATAGATAGATGTATGATAGATAGATAGATAGATAGATAGATAGATAGATACATACATACATACATACATACATAGATACATAGATACTGTATGTTAAGTGTTTTCTCCAGAATCGAAAATAGACTAAACATCAAGTACAAGTAACCTGGGGCTGGTTTTAATGAAATGTAAACTAAATGTGCACATATTCTGTAAAGTAGAGGACAATTTCAGTAAATCAGTCAATAAATATTGTGTGTTGGCACAAAATGTGCTGTTAGGATGTGGGATTACTGGGCAAGAGACTTTGAAAAAACTGACTGCAGTTGCCATATTTTGCTCTGTATCATGTTGCTGATGTGTAAGCCTGCATTCACTGCCTATGGATTCTTAAACAATAACTACAAGTAAATGATCTGAGCAAAAGAAAATTATGTCTGGTGAGCAAAGGCCTATAGATTGTCCAATCTGGACAATGCATCAAAGTGACACAAACCCCGTCAGAATACCTTTGAACTCTAGCAAGGAAGCTCAGGTACATTTTCATTTGGAATTGAATACCCAGAGAGAGGCACATGGGGTTCAAGGCTCATTTGACCAAGAGTCAGACTGTGCCTTCCAGCTGGGGTAATGCAGTCAAGTAGGCTTGGAGCCTTGCAGAATGGATCTGCATGAATACAAACATGGAATCAGGGGAACTTGCTGCATTGCAAGGTGAAGAATAGACTTAAGATAGCAAAACTGGCTCTTGGCTCTGTTTTTACTGTGAGTGTGCGCAACTGTAAGACCAATAGAAAATAATCTCAATTTGATGAGGAAGGACATACAACTGCATTACAAACAATGAAAAATGGAGTAAAAGTTCATCCTGACGGTGACAGCAGTAGTGTGACGCAAATTTGACAAGAAATGAAACTGAATTTGTACAGACATACAGTCTAAAGGGAACAGATACTATACTCTCAAAAAAAGCAATGACAAAAGTTTCTGATATAAACTGATTACTGAAGGGAAATGTCTTCCCTTTGTCCTCATTTATGGCCACTGCAGTTGTCTCTGTCTTTCCTTGTTTACCTCCAGCAGAAGAACAGACCTAGATTTCATTCTTAATAATCAATATCTGTTTGCATGGTGCACACTCTTAACCCCTGATTCATAAATATCTGATTTCCTTTAATGGAAAAAGCTGAAGGGATCTCAGAGCACCTCATTTATGGTGGTTAAGGTGTGAGTGAGTGAATGCTTAAAGGAGTGAACAAGCAAATGGGGGAATTGGAGCATAGCGAGCGTTGCAACCTGGGAGTTGTAATCATCTCAAGCTGCTCTCTTGCCATCTCTCCTCAGCCCTCTCCAGATAGCTCTCTTGTCTTCTTATTCCTTCTGTATTTTCCGCGCTCTTTTCTTCTCTTTCTACCCTGGTGCTGTAATCTTCCACTCTGCGGGTGAATCGTCTTAGGGTGCCTGTGGGCTGTGTTTATCCCTGGCTGCAGGCTCCCTCGATGGAAGGAGAGAAATCCCCCCCACAAAGCCTCACCGCAGGTTTACCAGATTTTCTCATGGCTTCACTGAGCGGCACCCTGCAGAGCTGACCTGCAGGAAAGAAAAACATGATGATGGATGATTGATGGGTTGATTAGACCGAGCACTGGAAATCTATCTCACCCTTTCAAGTTTAAAGGAGACAAAAAAAATCCATAAAGCCTTTTTTCCTGTGCAGATTTAAGAAACTGAAACATTTTAGGTAACCTCACCATTTTCCTCATTTATATTTGACTGGTAGGTTAGTAGAAGAATTAACCCTGTTCACGCATGCACAAAACAAAGACAGTTTCCTCAGTTTACCTGTGGAAAATGCATGTAAAAATGCTAACAGCAGAGTGGATTTACTCTGAAATTATCCCCCCCTTACCAGGCCTTTCACTATATAACAAGCAACTGCAAGTAAACTCTCTGCTGCTACGGTCAACTGTGAACAAGCAGAAGGAAGTTCATTTTCTTGGAAAGGTTTGCTATGTTCCAAGAAAATTTCACAGTTGCATGTGTGGAAAAGATTCTACTCTTTATGGATGCATGCTAGAGAAGCTAATGTTGCAATCTTTGCTGATGCAGAGGTAGGCAAAGTAGTTCAATTTCTTTACATGAGAACAACTCTCTACTCTCAATCAGTTCAAGTGATGTCTCAGCTTAAACAACACAAAAAATACAAATCAGGCCTTTTGTTAGTTATCACTGGTGTTCCCCAGAGCTCTGTCCTTGATTCTTTTCCATTTCAGGAAATTTGGTATTCTTTTTTAACAATATCCATGATACCAAACTCTATCTGTCCTCCAGACAAAGGCCATCTGACCACCATTTATTCTTCTATACCTAAGTTGGTTGACTGTTTACAGACTTATAGAAAACGTGTCAAACCAAAGAGTATTAAAGCTGAGATTCTTATTCTTGGTTCAAAATGTACTCTGAAAAATTTTTCTTCGACCATACATAACTCCACAATTTTTCTCCTCCCACAAATGAAGAGTCTTCATGTCCCCCGTTGTTTAAATTACTTACTCATTGTATTGTGTTATTTTCTATCACAGTCATGATTGTTCTGCATTTTTGAATGTGGCTGCAGTTTTATATTTGCTGTTTTTAAGGCCTGGATATTGACTCATTTTCACTCTTGTTTGTATTATTTTTTTCATTATCTATTAAATGAAAGATAACCCTTTTATTGTTCTGTCTCAGTGGAGTTTTCCCAGCAGTTACATAATGCATAATCACAAGCACCACCACCAGCACACTTTCCCATCTTTGTGGTGCTGGGGTTGCCAGGCAACTCCAAGAACGTCAGCCTGGCTGCAGCCCTGCAGCCTTTAGTGATACCTTACACATGCAGCACAGCTAAATTCTTTTAATCACCTGCTCTGCCTTGTTTTGTATTAAAGGTAAAAGATGTTTCCCAGCTCTGTTGTGTGTGTTTACTTAAGCCATTGATGCCGAAAGGAGAAGTCTACAAAGAGAACAGAAACTTGCTGGACACCAGATGACTTGTGGACTCTCCCAATTTACTTCCTGGACGGAGATCATAAACAGTCCCTGACTTTTTCAAGGTTGCATAGAAGTTTGTGTTTTTCTTTTTTATTTATTTTGAGCGACATGCTTTTGGAGCACCATTTCAACTTTAAGCAAAGGATTTATCCTTGTTACCAAATACTTCCTTATCCAAAATGACAGTTTGTTTCTGAGTGGTAGATGGATGACCATAGAGTTATCTCATGCACAAGCAGAATTTTCTGGAAGTTTTGAGGTTTTGTGGTCACAGTTAGTCAGAAAGACGTGACTTCCACAAATAAAGATTTCCTTCCCAGAAAATGCATCAAATGAGTTCTTGTAAATCACCATTTTTAGATTAAAGTTGCATTTTTATATGAAGCTGAAAGACATAAGACAGCGTTTTCATGTGTTCTTCTCCAGAAATCCACCTCATTTATGTCTGGTGCTGCTGTTTGTCTTGTTTTCCCACCTTTGTTAGGTGTGACTCATCCTTCGTTCCTTGGAGTATTGTTAGGTCTTACATTAAGATCTGCCATTATGTAAGAACAAAATGCTCGTCCTACCTCTTTTATTGCAGTTTTTACATATTTAAGCAAAATGCCAAGGACTAAAAACTAAAGAGCACAAGCTTCTCTATGTCCTTATACTATTATTCATTAATTATAATACAATAATGATAACATTTTGTGTAGTAGTGAGCAAAAGTAGACCAAGCAATCAGAGACCATTTTATCAGCCTTGTTTCAACCTGAAGTACTGTAGTTATTTCCGAGTGATATTTTGCCCTCACTGTGCAGGCTCAAAATTGCAAAGCAAAACACTAACATATTTTATCCTATGTATTTTTGAAAACAGTGTTTTCTGTCTACATGTGAGCAGTTTTCAAAAACATCACATACACATAGAAAGAAAAATGCATTAAATTAATGCTTAATGTTTAGTATAATGACAATTTCTATGACATGTAACATTTTTGTAATCTTAATGCAAAAGTGGCTTAATTCTCAAGTCTCTTCTAAACTGTTTTTCCTGGTGTTACTGTTTAAGTCCTTACCATGTTTACTGATGTAAACAGGAGGTTTGGGCAAATATTTCTTCATTTGAATTTCTGTCCAAAACATATCTTACGAGTTTGTCAATTCCTGTTATTAACAATCTTTGTAGATACTCTTAAACTACAGAAACCACAGGCCACAGCAGCCATGGGTCACCAGTAAGTATGGTCATTTAAAAAACATAACGCCTGGTCTCGTACAAAACACTGACAGAGTTTGAATAATCATAATGTCTGAAGCAGCAAGTGGGGGAGCATCTGAATCTATGCGCAGTCATTTAAACAGCTTGTTAGCACAACCGAAACCAGAAAAGGTTGAGTAATGTCTGCTGCAGCATACCTTCTCTTCTGATGTAAACAGTTGATTTAAGAAAGCAAACAAGTGATTAAGTCACACAAAATGCGTCGGAAAAGAGATCGCCCTTCAAGTGGGGACAGGAGTTTAAAACGTGCATTAGGTGCATTTAAAAAAATATATCTGCCTACACAGGGACAAAGCCTTACTCTTTATGATTTATTTTGTCATAAAAAGAGTGAATTTAAGTTGTTGCCCTGGAATCCAGACTCGTCACTTTGTTATGTTTAGATAATAAAACATTTTTTTCAAAAATAATGTGTTAATTCCTCATGATTTCTCATTAACAAGTAACTCTTACACGTATGCTCTTGATAATAGAAAAAAAAATGCCCTCTTAGCCTCTGCCTTTGTTGTGATGGTGGTGTCTATTTTATTTCCAACATATTTGTTTGGCTCTGTAGTTTAATTCAGCCCAAATGTAATGTGGAATTTAAGGTCCCAACTAAAAAAAGTACTAGGTTAATTTCAGTGGTTGAAACTTTTGAAAATATGTGCCCTGCTTTGTCAAGAAGAAGATGATAGTGTTCAATAGTTGTTCAAGTCAATAGCAAAAGTTGACACATCTTGACTTTTGGTCTCTCACCAACCATAATAATTTATTCTTAATTTCCCATAACACGTGTTTCTCTCCACAGGCTTATTATGCCCTCAAACTGCCCTTTTAAGTCCTTAAACTTCCTACCTTTTGTTAATACCCACTGTGACCAAAGTCTGAAATCCAATGCAACAAATAGCCTGACGACATTCCAAGGATTATCTATTTCTATAAACATGCATTTCCTCTAAAATTACCCAGCATGCTGTCTTTCTTTCTTCATGATGTCTCTGCTTTGCTTGGGTGACACCCTGATGTGTATGCTGTACCCTGAAATAGGCTGTAGAGCTTCATGGCTAAACAAACAATTCTCTGTCCCTACTTTAAAATGGATTATTATGGGCTTAGAAATGGATTCACACTGTCTGCCCTCTGTATGAAGAGCAGGTGCGATGAGACTGTATGTGTATGTTAAACAGAGAGAGCCCTCATCACCCTCAATGGACAGAGACTCACATAACAAACCCTGTCCCCCATCAGTGATGTAAACAGTCAGAGCTTATGCCATGTTCCACTTGGAGCAGATGATGAATTGTTCATGTTTTTAAAAGTACGACGTTGAAAGATGTTATAATCGAATAACTAGAAAAGTATGCAGGACTTACACAGTCTCTTTAAGTGTCAAAATGTGATTTCAGAAAGTAAAGCCTGTAAGAAGGTAAAACTGCACTTCTTTGAGTGCCCAGTAGGCTGCACAAAACCAAATCCTCATGAAATCCCATAACAAAATGTTGATTTTTCAACAGAAATAAACAATGCTGTACATTTTTAGAAACTCTTTCTCTTTACCCTTGGGGTAAACCATTAATACCTAACCATAACAAGAGGCATGGTTAGATTGGCATTAAAGCTGGTCTTCAAATAACCTAAATCCTGTCAATAAACTTATATCTATAAAACACTTTAAACATCAGTATGGCAAATATCAAATGCAACCTTACAAAGATTACAGAAATGATTTTTCGACTTAATGAAATAGACTTAATATAGTCTATAATAAATGAATGGGGTTGCAGACCAAAAGCTGCTACTATAATTGATTCAAACACATCAAAACAAATGAATCCATTCATATACATGTACATTTTTGTCAAGGCAGTTTCATTGTGAGAATGATTCTGTATGGTTTTGCTGTGTTCCAGTTGTATTTGTACGGAAGAGGATTAGGGCCACTGAGAAAAAAAATATTTCTCTAAAGAGAAAAAGTCAGAATTCTGACTTTAATCTCAGAATTCTGACTTTCTGAGAAAAATTGTTATTATTACTTTGAGATTTATGTTCCATTCTAGATTTATTGATTTTAAAAGAAAGTATGAATAACTTTGACTTAAATGTTCACTTGGTGTCTAAACACTTTCTGACTCTTCATTTCCCTCAGTGTACTCCAATTTAAATCACCACTTTTTGCATTAATTTTTAGCTTTTCTACTGGATATGTAGTTTGTAATGTTGTGGACTTGTAGCCTACACAGTCATGTCAAAACATTTTTTCATTTACTGAAAGAAAATTACATCTAAGGCCAATTATGTATAATTAAATACGTACTTTATCATTTAATTGTGTAAAGGTTTATAATCCGTGTATGGTTCGTTCATTCATTTTTGTTTCAAAACAAAATAAAAAAAAAACGAAAAAACGGACTTGTTTTTTTGTTTTTCTGTTTCAAAACCCAAACAGAAAAACGGAATAACAGAAGAACAGAAAAAGACGTTTTACTCTTCTGGTTTCAAAAATGAAAAAACGAAAAATAAACATATAAGATCTTGTTTTTTTTTCCTTGAGGGATATTTTGATATTAAACATAGATGATTTTTTTTTTAAGTTATGAAACTGATCAGCGCCCATTTGATGAATCAAAGTGCTTCTGTGGTGGTGAAAGAGTTTTAAGGCTGACGTGTTCCTGAGCTTTTTTATAAGTAACAGATCACTGCACTCCTCATCCGCGCGCATTTGCGCACTCCCGTGTTTCTATGAGACAGCATCAGTCAGTGCACAGTCTGCTGCTGTCTGATTTGCTCTCAGATAAACCAAGAAACATCAGAGCAGATGATAAATCTAAGTTCTTTCACGCGCTTTTCACCTGTTCCACGCGCTGAGTCTTTCATGCGTAACAGCTTTGTGCCTTTCTCTTCCGCAGCGCTCTCTCAACAGTAAAGAGGCATTTAGGATCATCAGAAATAAAATAAACCCATAATAACTTCAATGTTGGCTCACTTAATGTGACATCAGTTGTGAAAACACCTGGTTTCTTTGTGTAGACCCTCTTCACGTCAGCCTTAAAACTCTTTCACCACCACAGAAGCACTTTGATTCATCAAATGTGCGCTGATCAGTTTCATAACTTAAAAAAAACCTCATCCATGTTTAATATCAAAATATCCCTCAAAGAAAAAAACAAAATCTTATATGTTTATTTTTCATTTTTTTCATTTTTGAAACCAGAAGAGTAAAACGTCGGTTTTCTGTTCTTCTGTTATTTCGTTTGTCTGTTTGGGTTTTAAAACAGAAAAACAAAAAAACAAGTCAGTTTTTTCGTTTTTTTGATTTTTTTTTTTAAACAGAATAACGAAAGAACGAACCATACATGGACTGTTTATGTATTTTTAGGTTTTGTGACATTCAGATTTTGTTTTGTTGCTGCTTTTTGAAAGTTTGGTAAACATTTTTGAAGTATAGTTTGATGTAGTTTGGTTAGTTCTTAAAGTATTTATTCTTGTTTTAGAGCTTGCATTGAGTTTTCAGTTCTTGTAAAGCTGTTGTAGAGGTATTCAGACCGGTGTTTATGGTGAGCAAAGAAATTCTGTTAGGTTACATGTGATTTAATTAACAAATACTACCAAAAACCACTCTGGGCAATTGCTGGTTGAGCATAAAAGAAACGGGAGCCAAGTAAGATGTAGACTTAAAGATCAAACAGATTAAACCACCTTTAAAATGCACTAGAATGCAGGAAATTGAGTGGTTTTGCTTGAAAACAATAATGTCAATAATGTCTCCTGGTGTTAAATCAGAGTAAATGACCTTTATCTTGTAGTTTACATCAATAACTACGTTTTTTTTGCAGTTTTTATGGGATGTAAACAAGTTTTCACAATGAAAAGATGAATATTAAAAAGGCTGTGCTGCAGTTCCACACTGTGTTTGAAGCTTTAGACCTCCACACTGTTTTCAAGACTGAATTCTCAAATGACTGACTCAGTTGTACCAGACTCTGTAAAAATGTCTCTGTCATTTGTCATAATTTTCCTTCATTACTTAATTAGGAGCTGGGGCATCAGCATGAGCTATGGGAGGAGAGTGGACACCGGAGATAAACTTTGGAATTTAGCTATTGGGCTAATTCCGGCATATTTACAATGACGTGTATAACGAAATAGTTGATTGATGTGCACTGTCCTAATCAAATAAATGAATAAATGAAATGAAATGAGACAGCAAAGACCACCATGAGCTGCTGGATCTTATCAAGGGGAAGCTCCACCTAGAAAAAGACCAGAGCATCACACCATAGGAGATCATGCATGGACCATCGTTTCATCCTTCCCATGCCTGCACATGACAGAGGAGGTTGCAGGAGACAACCAGCTGCCCTCCCAGCCTCAGATGCCAGGGCATCAGAACCTGCACTGCATCATCCAGATTGAAGATGACTCTGAGACTGATGCACCAGAGACACAGGAGGAGAATGGAGAGGATGTTCAGCTGCAGAACATTGAGAACATTGACTGGTTCAGGTGGATCTGCAGGGGAGTCAAGATTTCTCGGCTTCAGATGAGCATGTGTTTATACGGCTATATACAATGCACATGTCCCAAAAGTAAACTCTTGGATGGTAACCTGTCAATGAATAATATCCTTCCAAGTAAGTAAATAAACAACAATACATTGATATTTAACAGCTTTATTAAGGTACATGTTGGCTCCATGCATTTATTACTCACTTGATTTTCATAAATAATAAAAAAATGTTTCCTTGATTAACACTTAAACCAACTCTTTTTCCAATTTTTTCACTAAGGCATCAAGAGAACAACAAACAGGCTTTAATGTCATCGCTGGACTGCAGAATTACTGACAGCTTGTATAGCAATTTTTTAGGTATCTGATCATCTGATTTTGACGTTTTTGTCTGTCCAAGATATGTGACCACCACTACTGCTTCACCACACTTTTGCCTACACAGTTCATTCAAGCTTTGAAACACGAGCATTTTTGTCCTCTCTTCAGGGATGTCTTTGGTATGACAATGAGGTTTTTGGTTTTGGTAGGCGAGTCTTCAAAACCCCTCTGCGTTCGCTCAAATTGCCTAAAAACTATCCTGCTAGATTATTTGGATGTCATCACCTTACAGTGGAGAAGAGGTCAAACTTTGCCTGAAAATCTTGCAAACAAATCACCCTCCTGCCCAAACAGTACATAAGAGGTGAATAATTGTTTCTCAGAATGTGGCCACTGATCCTGGGACTTGTAATAACCCATTTTTAAGCCCGTTTTTAACAGTTTTTCTTCTCCTGTTGAACTGACTGTTTATACACTGCCATCATTTCTCACAGTATCTTAAAAAAATCTTCAAGCTAACCAGAAAGGTGTGACGCTTGGAATCATTTTACTTTTCACCTAGCATTTGCCTTTTTCCCAAAATCACCAGTTCGTCTGAAGACTAGAAAATATTGAAACGCAATGCTCCTGTGTGTCTGACAAGTGGTTACCATGACGACAGTGACTGTGCATGTGTGTGCACCTGAAGGGGACAATTTTGTCCCTTTGATGGAATACTTTGTTTCCTAATTTTAAGAAGGATATGCTTTTCCCAAACATTTTTGGCACAGGTGTGCAATGTTTCACTATTTTTTTTTTTTTTATTTTATTTATTAGTTTATTTATTTGGAGGGGGGGGGGGGGGGGGGGGCATTTTGTGCCTTTATTGATAGGAAAGAGACAGTAGATAGGCTTATGAAAGGGGGTGAGAGAGTAGGGGGAGACACTCCGCAAACTGGCCACAGGCCGGACACAAACCCGGGCTGGCAGAAGTATGTACATGGGACGTGCCTGGTTGCTAACCACTCCGCCACACCAGCATCCCACTATTTTTCATATTTTAAAGACAAATCCTCAATCACACACTTCTGTGTAGTGAATACATGTCAGTAACACATATGTGTAAAGTCTTCTGCCATATCTTCTGCGTTTCTCTAACATGTCATCTTGTCATTGACCAGCTCCATGCCACTTCACCAGGGCTTGGACACAACCTTTGAAATTGTCTTGCTTCTATTATCTAGCCTTTCTATGTTGCTGTGTCGGTAAACCTTCCAGAGGTTTGCTGACATTACTGCACATACAGCACAGTAGCTCCACAGTGGCAGAGGTAGATAATAGACCAAATTCCCCCAACAGGTAAGGGGCTTTACTGAGGAAATGGAATTGAACAAGCTGTCTAGCAACTCAGTCTTCTATTGATCCAATCCCCATGGCTCTTGGTCCATGCAAACCTGCAAAATGGACTCCAACTGGTTGTGTTGGATCAACAGAATGGGCACACAATGAAGAGAAACTTCAGTGGTGCAGGCTTTACACGAGATGAAACACAACTTGATGATGTGATGGAGGTTTTTATATGGGGTTTGTTGGTTGTTGTTGTATTTGAATCAGAGATGAGTGATACATGCAAGTAATCAGGATACATTGTGTCTCCAAATGTGCTTTTAATCTACTTAATCAGATGACCGGATGACAATGACATTGCTTTATCTTATTTTATTGTGTGAGGGTGTTTGTGCCACAGTGAGCGTGATCCCACTGGACTTAATGGATTTTCTCAAAGCACTCAGATAAGCTCATACCTGCAATGCAAAGTGCTTATAATGTAGATTCTTACTCAAATGTCGCAGCAATTTGTCGATAAAGGTAAAGCTTACCTTCGAATAACATTTATAGAGTAAATAGGGGCAACTTTTCTTGCATTAGGCCCAATATAGCTGTAGCTAGGTTCATGAAAATAGAGATGTGTTAGTTTCTAACTCCATAGGTAAGCTAGTTTGTAAATTCAAAGTTGCTGTGACACAGTGACTGATTGGGTTTGAAGTTAAGATGAAAAGACCAAAAAGAATTTGGGCATACAGGTATTTTTTTCCCACCAACCTCTCCCATCTCTTTTATCCTTTTTTCCTTCAATTTATGTCACACAAGGGTGCGGCACACCCCATTTTCACAACAAAGGCCTGCTTTTCTCTATTCATCCCTCTGGAGTCTCCTTAAAAGGTTAATGGATTGAGACTGAAGTTGCAAAATATGAGCCAGAAAGACAAATGGCTGCAGAAATTGAGAGGTAATTACAAAGGAGGGCTTAAAAGCCTTTTGTTGTCAAGATGGAGAGAAACCCCCCATGCTGGAAAAGGGGAAATGAGGAGAAATGATATGTGATTCAAGCCGTGACTACATGACTGCAATTAGTGTCAGGATGCGGACTTGAGCCCCATTAAAAATATCGTTTTTCATACTGACTATTGCTGAATAACATACATTTTGTATCTGTCAGATTAAAGCAGGGTTGATTCCAAATCTTTTATTTTGGCATTTTTGTTGCATTAACATAAAATGAGATATCAATAATCTGGGTGGAGCCTTACCCATTTACTAATGATTAAGTCCCACCTAAACACATCCTTCATGTCTGTTAGTAGGCTTAGATCAGTTGAGTTGGCATGTAGAATATACAAGTATCCACAGAAATATTTGGTGATGCAATGTATGGGCAACATATCCTTCAGCCAACAGCTCCTCTCATTTGATGCTTAAGTTAGAGTGCTGAAGGCTACAGCAGGCCAGGCAGCGGTCGCTGGAGAACAAACTGATAAATCCAACCCTCTGGTTAAGACCAAGTGTATTTTAAAAAAAACATCCTATTACATTTAAAAATAATATGATCATTTTTCAAATGTGACTTAAACCTTTCTCTACCTTAGCTTCAAAAGGTAACAGGATTTTTAAATTACATATGTTTCTCAAGTGTAATTCATTTATGTAAGATTGTATAATACGAACTTTACACAATCTGCGTCCTTTTCAAAATATGAGCCCCCAACTGTTTCAGTGGGCAACATCCATTTTTTTTTCATAATGATTTTATTGTGAATTATCCGCAGGAAGTTGTTGTGGGGAAACTCTTAACTTGCAAGGTTCAGGTTAGCACTTGATATGAAGCAAGTGTTACAAAGAAGATGATAAACACAGTTACACAAAGGAGAAGTACAGGGTCTACAGGGTAGACCAAAAAGGTTAACAACTACTGTACTAAAGGTTTGCATGAATGCAAAACACATACAAACTTGATCCACTACATCTGTCAAATGAGAAGAATAGCACACGCGATCCATTTAGCGTGTTGACCTGACCAGATGATGGAGTGATACATAACCCACTGCAACATACAGAGGCTCTGAACACAGAGGCTTTGATGAGGAAAAGTTAAACCCTGTATAGAACTTACTGTAGCAACTAGTCAAGCCAGTGTTGTTTTTTTGTATGGTTTTGACCTAAAAATCTGGTTAATTATGAGGCTCTCTGTGGCTCCATTGACTGGCACCCACTATGTCGGTGCCAGGGTATCTCTCCTCAGGGACAAAGCTGGGTCCTTAAGGGCAATCATATTTGGTGTCATAGGCCTAGTGCAACTTTTCATTGTATCTTTCACTGATTTACCTGGCAAAAAGTCCACAGAAAGCAGTTGAGAATGGGCAGAACCTTTCAAAGTATATCTGGCAGGTGATAGGACGATTGGTCCATCAATTACATTCATTTAGGGCCAATCAGATAATGTAGCAGGTGGGCACCACTGCATTGTTGTAAAGGACAGAACATAAGCTGAAACAATGGAAGTGGAGCATAAGTATCCTTCCTATTGAGAAGTTTGTAGTGTTATTTTTTTTTTTCATTTAATAGAGAAATGTGGCAAAGATCTGTTAAAACTGTGACTGAAGCTGTTAGCATCTATGGTTATCACTGTATGAACCGTCACTTCCTGTTGTCGTCTTGCTTGTAGCTCCCACCTCTGATTGGATCATCCTGCTTTGGGCCATTTACAATCCTTGTAGACTGGAGCTTGGCAAGATGGATCTTTCTGACTACAATCATTGAATCAGGCAGATTCAGCTACACTGAAAGGTTACAAGGTTACATGCTTGTAAACTCAGATAGGCTACCCGAAGGCCGGCCAACTTTCTAAGCTAGCACTCTGACCTAAGACGGGCTGCTCCAAACGATCCAACTTTGGACCACAGAGATCAAATGGAATGGATCATATGTTTACTTACTGTCTTGATGCTACGCTAACAAGCTAGAAGCATTTAGGACCATTTAAGGTAGAGGTTCAATCCTTGATTTACCTGTTAGTATAATCACAAATTAATGGATTTTCCAGTATAAAACTTCTTTAACTTGTATTGCAGAAAAAGAATAGGCTAATGTCAAAATTGTAATGTGCAACAAAAAGTACTAACTGCAATTTATACACATGACAAGTCTTGGGTTGAAGTTTCTTCTTTCAGACATTTATTGATGAAAAGTGAACTGAGAGACACTTCAGTCTAACATCTGTAAAGTCCTGTCTGCAATAAATGATTAGGAACAGGAGCAAGAGCAAAATATTTAAATCCACAGAGAGGAGTTTGAGATTTGAGCAATATCATCATTTCTTAAACATTTTGTTAGCATCAACCTATCGACCCTGGATCTCTTAACCCTCACCCTCTCTTCATGCAGGCGCACAACATGGCTCCAGGCCATGTCATGTATGAATTATTTAAATTGAGTAGCTTTGCTCATGGTATTAATATTCAGACTTTTTCTATTATCCCCTGTCAGCTCTCCCTCTCTCTGGCTATCTGTTATTTCGGTAATGATCTGTATTCCTGAGGCATTAGGGCTCGGCCTTAGCTGGTTGCCCATTGATGCAACGTGCAAGGCATGAGGAGTGATCTCAGACTGGGCTGCTCTGTTACTCCTCACTCCTACACTGGTTTACTATCAGCAGGTGATTTATCTCTCTATATAAAAAAACAGCCCAGACTACTTTTAAGAAAACCACATCTGCTCTTTTCATTACTCTCTCTGCACCTTAAGTTCTTCTAACCGGTCAGGATATTTGATATTTGCATTGCACGCTGCAGCCCATTAAGCGTTTACAGGCAGACATAGCTCAGCAGTAAGCACAGTTCAGTGACTCCATAAATTATGCATCAGAAACACATCTATTAGAATTACACTTGGAGGGCTGCAGTGAGAGCAGTGTGCTCTCTGAATTTAAAACAGAATGGCTCCCCCTAGTGGCAAACACAGTCATTAAGTCAACTAAGTCAATGATGGACCTGAACATGAAAACCATGCCTGTTGAAGATGTTTCTTTTTGACAAATGAAATTTTGCAGTATCATTTGAAAACATCCTGGTAAATGGACAGCTTTAATTACTGAGAGGGCTATACAAATAATACTTGCATAGTTAAAGGGCAAGAAGTTAAACAAATGGTTGGTTACTTAACTTGAGACAGTTAAAATATATATATTAGTGCTGTCAGAGGATGAAAAAAATAATCTAATTAATTACTGAATTTATAATTAATTAATCTAACTAATCACATTTTAATCTCATATCTGCTTAAAGTACCCAAATAAAGAATTTGAATTCTAGGATATTATAAAATTGTAGTGCATAACTAATCAAATGAATACACCAAGAAGTGAAGATTTGTAAATTTGCATTTTTATTGGTGACTGAATAAAACCAAAGTCAGGGAAACTGGTCCAGAAAATTCTAAGCTCAATCAGGCAACTCAAATTACACTTTAAGTGTGTTTCATAAATCAAATTCAAAATAAGAAAAAGGTCGAGGACATCCAGCAAACCAATTAGACCTGATGCATTATTAAAGAATTCAGTAAATATAGATCAATAAATTCAAAAATACAATAAGACTAAGTCTTAAATATGCCATTCCTGTTGTCACCTGGGCTTTGTTTGGTTTGACTAGAGACGCATGTGTGAAGTGACGTGCCACTGCCATGTACGGGTCCTCCAGGTGGCCAATATTAAAATGTTTGTGTGCTATGATTAATCTTGCGATTAATTTTTATAACGCGTTAATTTGCGGTGTAATTAATTAATCTAATTAATGCACTAAAGTGACAGCCCTAATATATATACACATGTATTAAATATGTATAAACCTAAATACAAATATAGATACCTGATCAGTTTTACCAAAAGTGAGTAAAGTTTGCAAGGTAAATTTTTAATTCAAAACAATTAAAATATTTGCATAGCATTTTGGTATATGTAGCTTTTTTAAGTTTATGTTCAAAGTTTCCAGGAAACTTGTTAGATTATCTTTAAACCCTTGGGACTTGGGAAACATATATAGATTGAATTGAATTAGTTGTATCTAGACATGGCAGCTTCTTCTTCTGGTCTCAGGTTACCAGTGGGGTACACGGAGTGGTGCATGTTTTTGTGGGAAACCGCAGAGGTTAGCATAGTGCTGGTTCTCTCAAATGAAAGCCCACAGGATTTTTTCAGTGTGGCCTTGGATCATTGCTGATAAAAGTTTCTGTAAAAAGTTATGAAACTCAAACTTTTGTTCATTTGTGATAATCTCGACAAATGAATCTCACTGTCAGGATTTATAACCTGAAACATAATCACCATGAGTGAATGCTATTATTGAGCTATGGATCATCTCCTTTGAGAAAATGCCTGAAATAAGGTCTGAAGCAAAGACATGTATTCAAGTCTTTTACTTTTTTTTAAGTAAATCTGGAATGGCTTGTGAAATTACAGTGTTATTGTGTCCAAGGTCAGTTGCTAACACATCACATAAGGAGACAAAAATAGTGACCCTAAAGCTTTGCAAAGAAAATAAAAAAAACAAGTTGATAAGCAAATATCTCGGGATTATCTTTGATTTTGATTTCAAGGCTAATGCGTATGGGTCTGTGTATGCTTATCTTTCTGCTCTGCCTGAAACACTATGAATAAGCTACTGCTAATGTCAAATTCTGCTGTCAGAGACCTGCCAAAGACAGAGAGCACACATTACACATAAGTACAGTTGATGCCTGTTGGTTCTCATCCTGATTTGCAATTCTTTTATTATTTTATAAAGCACCACATTGCCTGGCACCAGCTTACATCCCAGAAATGGTTTCAGCCTACGAACCAGAACAGCTTTTTAGATCCTATGAATCTTTCCAGCTCCAGGAAGCAGAACCTAACATTTGGAAGTGCTGCTTTCAGTTGATATTCTTTTTAATCATATTTGAACTTTTTAACATTTCTTGTCTGTTAATTCATTGATTAAAGTTTTGCCTTCTATTTTTTCATTTTTTATGGATTTTGTCTAGCAGCAGGATCTAGATATATATAAATGTGTGCATTATTCACTAAAGTCATCTTGACCTCCTACATTATTTATCGTATTATCAGTCATTGTTCCAATTTAATCTGACGTGCTGGATAGACAGTGCAGTATGCCTTACACTGTATAGGATATATTTCACTCCGGACAGCAGGAAATCAAAAGAGTTCCAGGAGGGAAAAATCTTCCAAAAACAGCTCCAGAAGGTGATTGCATGATCTTTCTGTTAATCACATTTGATAAAGGGCACTAAGATGATACTGCAGGCGTGTGCTGCTGCTGAGGATTTAGAGTTCATTTGCTAATGAAACTCTCACAAAAACATGTCAGGTGAGGAACAGTTTTTCTACATGTGAAATGTCTTCAGTGTTGTTCTTTGTTGACTGAAGAAATATTGTGCAGCTCTAATAAAACTGCTACTGAACCAGATGGCGGCTCTATCTGTGTCATGTTCACACCTCAAAGAGCACTGATTTGGCATTTTTTCTGCTGACTAAGCTCAATTGCTTATGCTTAGAGCTTCAATGGATCTGCTGGATTACAGACATTGTTTAGTATTATCAGTGAGCCCGATACTACTAAATAATACTAGTAGCTACTCTTAGATTTTAGCACTCTTCAGATGCCTTTTAATCTCCAAGCAGCAGCATTTTGTTGATAGGAGCACATCAACTAAATATCTAGAATAGCGTTATCGTAGCTGTGGTATAAAGGGAAGGACTCCCCCTAAATGTACGTAAATATCACTGAAGTATTGTTCTGATCAGGATCTTTCTGCTATATAAGCATCTTGGATTTTCTGTCCTAATCAGATGACGTAAACATGTGTCTTTATGTAGAGGTATAAAATCAGAATACTTGTGCTCCAGCTCCTCATTGTGTTCAATGGTGACAGCTTTGCTCCTGTGCTGCTTTGGCCCTCTGGACCTGTCAGCCATGGCTGATTTATCCAGATCTGAAAATGACTTGGTCACAGTGTGTGTGGAGATGCGCTGCATGTGGCCTGTGGGCTGCCATTTGTCTGCCCCTGGAGTGATTCATAACTTATTCCAATTGAACACCCTCTGTATTTGTAAAATTCTCCTGGAATGGCTGTTAGGACATTATTGCTTACCTTAAGACACCTTATGTGAACGAGTTGAGCACAGAGGTGATCTGATTGAGGATTTGAATCCCTGTCTAACTTCACTCTGTGCTACTGTGTCAACCTCAAACAGGCCAGCTTCACACATTATGAATTATTCAGGCCCCATGCTGCAAACAGAGCAGCAGCACTGTGCCTAAGGGGGCTACGCACACATCGCCCTTTTCTTGAAATGAGCACAGTGTTACAGAGGGCCACTTCAGTGCAAAAATGTTTGTCCCTAATTTAGTGTTGCTGTTTTCTTTAAACTGACAAAGGAGTATAAATGTCAGCATGCTTTTAGGGTTTATGTTTTGTCTGATGTATCTAAGCCTCTATATATGGAGGGGAAAAGTCAAGACAATTCTGACTGACAGGCACTGCAAAGAAAGAAGTTTTCAATGACATTGTTTTTTGTCACATCCATAAACACATCCTGTCACTGCATGCATTGGTATTAAGCAAAATAATAGGCTTAATCCATAAAAAATGGGCAAAGTGTCTTCAATGGCAAAAATGTTTTTTTCTGTGCCATGTGAAATAAAAATACTAATTTTAAAATACAAAAATTTGGTAAAAAGTGTATGTGGAAACAATTGCACTCACAACTAAGGAAATTATCAATAGTGTAGTTGGACATGAGAACATCACATCCAAAATTTGTAAAAACAAAAAAAAAAAAGAAAAAAAGAAAGAAAACATACACACATTCACAAATACAAAAAAAAATCATATCTACATTCACAAATCGTTTCTGTTGCACCCTACATTATTATGGGCTGCAAGCCTTCACATTGTCCCCAGTTGTTACTAGAAAAACTACATGTATTTGCCCACATGGCAAAATTGTGCAATATTTTAAAAAAGGGATATGAAGAACAAATTTGTAGCCTGATGTATTGATGGAATTCTTAAAATTGTACAGTTGTATATACGTCAAATGTCAAAGTCATTACACCATAATATGTGATCCTTTGCTTGTGCACAAAACATTAAAAAAAGCCTCACATTTGTCCTAAACTCTGCTCAAATATCCACTCAAAGTTAGAAAAAAATCAAAACTGAAGTTCACAGGTCAAACATTTTGGTCGTGGAGTCCCCGTCCTTTGTTTGTAGATTTGACATTTTAACAAAATGATTTGAAGGATTTTCTTCACTCTTTTAAAAAATGTCTGCCCTGGTTTAAGGATGATATTGAGTGGCCAGAGGTCAGAGTCATGGCTATTTGTGTTTTTCCCTTACTTTTCAATGCAGTTTTTCAAAACTGATTTGACTGTATTTCTTTACACTTTAGAAATATCCATTAAGACTCAAGGATGAAGTCATTTGATACTGAAGGTCACAAGTGAAGAGAAGATCATAGGTCTCATACTCAATCCATGCATTGGAATTTCATATCTAAACGTTTACAATTACCAACTCAAAAAATGTCAATTTCAAATTTTACAAGTTCAAGGTCGAGAGCAGGGCTATTCATTCACAAATTCAGTCGGACCAGGTTTTCAGGCCAAGGACATGAGCTGGGCCGGACATTTTTGGCAGACAGTAAGCAAAGTTTACCACTTAAAAGAAACACAAATAGATAACAAACAAACTGGATGCCTACTAATTTATTGCTCCATGCGAAAGGGCATGAACTCAAAAAAGAGCAAACTAAACTATCTTCTGCTGAAATACTGTTTCTTTAAACTTTACACTTCAAACGGATAACTTCAGCACGTGTTGACAGGTAAATACAAGCACATATTAAGGTGCTATTAACATTAAAAAGGTGCAGATTAAAAACACCATCTTTTTGGTCACATTTGAAACAGCATTAAAAGTGACTTGCCTGACAGTATCCTTTCAGAACGCATTGATTCAATGTCTGTAATAATGTTGAGATTTTTGCAAGACCTTGTCAGTGATTGTAAAAGTTTTTTTTCTGCTTTTCTTGCCGGACCTAAGTCCCAGTCATGTTGATTTCAGGCCACTGAAGGGTTGCTTTCAGGCCGCATGTGGCCCATGGGCCGCTGATTCAATAGGGCTGGTCCAAGGCATGAACTGTATGTTACTCCCTTGCTTTTGAAAGCAATAACTCAAAAGCAATACACAGAATTTTCTTTAAGTGTGCACAAATATCTATTTAGACTCAAGGATATAGACAGATGAAGGTGGAAGGCATGGAACCCCATGTTTATCCCATGGCTTTAAATGTGATATGTTCACAACACATCTAGAAATAAGTGCCTATAGTCAAGCCACTTTTTCTGTCCGCACATCTCACACCTGGAACTCAGTTCCAAGTACAATACGCAAATTTCCAACCCTGACCTCTTTTACCAAACAGCTTAAAGCTTGGCTACTGGAAAACCGACACTGCTCCCATAAACAGGCCTAAATTTGTGTATTTGTCCTGTGTATCTATTTTGTCAAGAGCTCCATCTCCAATTTTTACTGAGCAATGTGCAATGCAACTAGCACTTTATATTCCTAGGTACTCTGGGTACCACAAATTACCATTGCTGGTATTTGATTATTGTAATATGCAATTGAGCATTAAGCAATCAAATTAGCACTTTATATTTTTTGGGCGATTTGCAATACAATGATGCACTTTACACTTTAGCACTCTGCACTTTAACCAGCCCCTTGGCCTAATTTATTTATTTTTTGATGATCAACTACGTTTGCTTTGTTTCATATTGTTTGTTTAGCTTTTTCTTTGTTTTGTTTTGTCTTGTTTTGTTTTTATTGTGTATAAATGCCTCGTACATGGGGCTAGAGACAGAAATTAGCCACATGGCTATAATCTCACTTGTTTACATTTATATGTTCATTAATATGAACTGTCCCATTTGAAAAAATAAATCTACGAATCTACAAATTTGCAGGATTTATTTACACTTCTAACCAATGTCTACTCTTACTCAGAGTTCATCTGATTAGATATTGAAGGACACATGTTAAAGATCAGTGGTCAGGGTCATGGATCAAGTTAATTCCTATATTGTGAATGCAATCTTTCAACAATGATTTGTGTAACTTTCTTTGAGGAAAGAGCTTTGGTACTGAATCTCAATATTCAATACAACCATGTGAATGTATTTTTTAAAATAATGCTCTAATGGGTGTTCTTGAAAATGTGCACAAATGGCAACTCTTTTTTTGAGGGTAAATGATTAGATTACTGTCTTCAGAAGTCAGGTCTTTTAAATCATTTTCATCCCTTGCTTTAATAATTCTACATATCACGCCACAGCAAATATAATTCATTTGTTCTGTTTGTATCAGTGGCTCTCAATTCTATCTGCCCACTAACTGAAAAATCCTGATATATATGTTAACATTTGTACAGCAAATAAATATGACTGCAGTGTCACCAGTGAAATGTCAGACTGTCTTAATCTCAAAACTTCAGTACAGCACAAAAAGTCACAGTTATGTAAGCGTAAGAGAAAGTTTTGCATAATAGAGGTGTGGTTACAGTAGCCGAACCGTGCAGGCTTGATTTGGGCTGTTTAGTGGGTTCCATAAATCTTTGCAATGCTTCTGGACATACCTTGCAATGACATAAACTTTTGCTCTTGAAACTCTTTGGCTTTCTGCTTCCTAATGAAGGGTTGTATACAGTCTTTGCTTGGTCAAGATTTCAGCTATTCGTCCTGCAGTGAATAAGCAGTTTCTTTTTGCACTTGGTATTTTTTAACTCTGAAAACACTGTTTGCCTAGAGCTGCTTTGTTTGTCTGATGCTTCTGTCTTGGCAGAATGTGCAGAAAAATCCACTCTTGGCAGGACTTTCTGGTGAAGTGCCCACTGCAAAACTTGCTGAGTGTGTTTTCAAGTCCACCCACGACTCATAGATCAGGGCAACGGCTTCTCCAAAGAAATGTGATCTGAGCTGACAGCACCGTTAAAATCTAATACATTAACTAGCTCAATTAAAAAGGCAAAAACTCTCAATTATAAGTGTGTAGGTGTAAGTGGATGTTCAGGAAGCATACAGTATCTGGAGATCTTGTTGTGAGCAGAAAATCAGATTCGGCCTTGAATGCTGTGAGCCTGACTTCTGATGTTTGTCAGGTCGGAGCTGGCAGGAACACTGTTGACAGTTGGGCCGTGGGAATCCAAGCCAGGAGGCTGCATCTGTGAGATTTTCCTCTTGTGTAAGAGAGAGAATTATTTCTGTCTTTCCAGGCAAAATTCTCAAGCAGCAAGATATTTAACAGGAGTTATTTTGTTGAATCTCCCATGGTGTGAAAATGCCTTGATTTAATTTGGTAGAAAGATGTTTAACCTTTAGGTACACCTGTAATTTGATCCTGTTCTCTTTCATAAGTTGGTCTAAAATGACACACAACAGAATCGATGGGTCGATGTGCAATTTTTGTCTTTTTGATAGGTGTCCCTCTAGATGCATTTCCTGAATATGGCAAAAATTATTAGCACATTTCTCTGATATTTTAGCAAGCGAAACACTTAATTAGGTGATAATTTTGAGAAGATGCAAAAGTAATTTATTGTCCTTTTGATTAAAGGTAAGAAAAAACAACCACACAAGTTTGTAAGAGCAAAGGCAGGTTATTTTTGGTGATACAGGGCTCTTTAACCAGGGCTGTACAAAAAATGCCTGGGACCCTGAGAAGACTGGTAACCCTTAGATGTAATTTCATGATACTGAATTTCTTTTGCATGTCCATGTATAATTGTAGTCCTTAAAGTGACTGGCCATGTTTAAATGCAGCCCATTGGTACTTTAACCCAAGTCATACCACACTCTCTCTACCCAACTTTCAACATTATGTACTGCCCTGTCACTCAATCAAAGGCATAAAAAGTCCCAAAATTATATCTATTAGGGGTGTACCGATACAACTATTTCACCTCCGATACTATACCGATATTGCAGCCTTGAGTATTGGCCGATACCGATATCAATCTGATATGATATCAGCAGGAATCATACAGACGTTTTATTACCTATTTTGTAGTATGGACTGTAAGAAAAGGCTTGATCAGGTCAGATTACTCAAACAGAGAACAGTAGTCAGCAATAGTAGGTATGAGAAAAACGGACCCATTTGTTACTATCCAATAGGTTAAATAAATTTGAACCTTAAACATAAGTATATACTACAATTAAAACAACATGAATAAAAAATATTAGAAGACCCTGAAAAGTGACCTCAATAAATCAAACAAAAACATATTTCACCAATTGCAAAATAACCACTGTGTTGAACTTAAAGCATAAGCATATTCTACAACTGAATAAAATAAAAAATAAATATATTAGAATGGACTGCTTGTATCGGAGTGCTGATATCGGAGATTTTCAATGCAGGCTGATATAATCCGATATTTGTTTTTTTGACCGATATCCGATATCAATATCGGATTGGGACATCCTTAATATCTATTGTTGTTTTCGGCACAAACATCTCACCAGAGTTACTTTTCAGAAAATGATAAAATAACTTCTACTGCATTAATTGTCCTGATTTCAATTGTTGTGTTATACTTTGATTTGGTTTAGGGTTTACAAAGCCTCCTCACCAACATAAGTAGTGACAAATAGCACTGATGCATGAAAAATGGAGACAGGAAGCTTGTACCCTGCTGTAAGGAAAGTACAGGACAATAACATAAACATATTCTTGGCAGCTTTGGAGCTGACAAAAAACAAGAAAGAAAAGTGGCTGCAGATAGTAGCATGTCTGCAGAAACCAAAAATATCTGTCGTTATTAGATTTAAAAGTCTCATCCACACCAATAATGTCAACAAAAATGAGGATTGTTACCTTTTCAGGAGAAAGTACTTTACATTTGAAACAGACATTTACAAATAAAAGGATTCTTTTTGTTTGTTTGTTTACTCAATTAAGACATGGTGAATATTAAGTTTAAAATAGAAGGAAATTACCACCTGAGTTTCGAATGAAACATGTATTTACTAGCTTTAATGGGCCCAAGAATGATTCTGGGCTCCTAGAAAGTGCTCCTCTTTATTCTATCTTCGCAGCTTTGCTGTTATGACTTTACTTAGAGATTGATATACTGAAAAAATAACATAATGAAAACAAATGTGCCCCTTTGGTTCCTTTAAAAAAAGAAGAAAAATCACATAAATCGAAGCTGTAGTACCTGTAGGAAACAACTGCATACGCAGGGATAACCTGCAAACTTCAAACAGAAAGGCCAAACCAACTTGGAGAGTCCAACTAGCAACAGTCATGCTGTTTTGCATCAGTGTTACCTGTTGCACCACCGAGCCACCCATCTTTTAGATAGTGATTTCCAAAACAATCCACAAAACTGCAGTCCAAACAAATGAAATTTGATAATTCATTTGATAATTCTCTCTGCTGGAGATAAGATTTAGATAGAAAAATGTGCATAAAATATGAAGTGTGCTATCTCCACACCAGTCTTTTTATTACTTGTAACACAGAAATGTTGGATATTAACTTAATTTTAAAAGGTAAATTGTCTTCTTTTTGTCTTTTTGACATCTCCTGGTGCTTTTGCACCACAGGTCATGCTTACCCATCCATTTAAGTCTTTCACTGATGGAGGAGTTTCTATATAAGATATCCATCAGTTTTAGCAACCACATCAACACTCTTACCATCCATTCACAAGCCATTGTCACAGCAACTTAAGGTCGAGTGTCTGGCAGCTGGGCGAGAACCTTGTCCCTCTGAGTGGTGGTGGAGCAAATGATCACACTAATGGCCCTTTTCCACTAGCACACCTTGGCCCTACTCTACTTGGCCCTACTCGATTTGCAGCGTGTTTCCACTCGCCTGGTACCTCCTAAAACAAGCTAGTTTTAGTCTACTCTGCTCTGGTTCCAAGCGAGTTGATACCAAAAGATGACGTCACCGACTGCCGGCTACTGATTGGTCAGACAATGTCGTCATCGATGAGTCATAAGCGCGACGAGTTAGCATGGTAGCGGTAGCTACCGTTAGCTTACCCTCATACGTCTTTTCTTTGCAGCTCGATTGCTCTCGTCCTCGGCCTCATTCTGTTGTATAGCTTCCAAAACTCTCCTCTGCTTCTCAGGGGGTATTTCTTCTTACCACCTGCAGCAATCTTCTGCTTTCCTTTTTTACTCAGTTGTGACAAAAAGATTCTTGTGTCGTGCTCAAAATGACGTAACGGCAGTGCCGCTCACCCTGTTGGACAGCCAACTGGGGCTAATGGAAAAGCAGCACAAGGCAAGTAGAGCAGAGCCTGGTAGAGTCGAGTAGAGTAGGGCTAGTGGAAAAGGGCCATAAGCTACCAGTCCTGTTGCATGTGATATGCTTCATGTGAATTGGAAGGGCATAAATTAAAAATTATATCTTCTCAGTCTTGTGCACTTAATTGAACAGTTCAAGAAGGTTTACTCTAAATGAACATTTTTTTTTACAAGTTTCCAATTTTATGCTAAAACTTATTTCTTGGGAATCCAGTCAACCTTCAACTTTACTCTTCAGCTCTGTTCTGCAGCTTCATGTTTTCTTTAAAGCAGCTGATACTATCTGCAGTGGGAGTGAACCTGCAGTCTGCATTGAGTCTCCTAAGCAGTAGTATTCTTGGGAAAATCCATACTCGTAGTGTCTTGTAAATATAGATACAGGACTGACACATTGCTGGGTTTGCACAGAAACAACTCTCGTATTGACTGATTTTCATCTCTGGAATTAAAAAAGCATTTCTGATTCCTGATTCTGAATCATCACCATGCCTTGTATTTGGTAGTATAACAGTGGAAAAATCTTGTCAGCTACAGACGTGGACAAATATGTTGGTACCCTTCTGTTAAAGAAAGAAAAGCCCACAATGATCACTGAAATAGCTTGAAACTGACAAAAGTAATAATAAATAAAAAATTACTGAAAATTAACTAATGAAAATCAGACATTTTTTTGAATTGTGGTTCAACAGAATTATTTTAAAAAACAAAATACTGAAACTGGCCTGGACAAAAATGTTGGTACCCTTAACTTAATATTTTGTTGCAGAACCGTTTGAGTCAATCACTGCAATCAGGTGATTTCTGTATCTCTCAATAAGACTTCTGCACCTGTCCACAGGTATGTTGGCCCACTCCTCATTAGCAAACTGCTCCAGCTGTCTTAGGTTTGAAGGCTGTCTTCTCCAGACTGCATGTTTCAGCTCCTTCCACAAATGTTCAACAGGATTTAGATCAGGGATCATAGAAGGCCACTTCAGAATAGTCCAGTGTTTTGTTCTGAGCCATTCTTGGGTGTTTTTAGCTGTGTGTTTTGACTCATTATCCTGTTGGAGGACCCATGACCTGTGACTGAGACCAAGCTTTTTGGCACTGGGCAGCACATTTCACTCCAGAATGTCTTAATAGTCTTGAGATTTCATTGTGCCTGCACAGATTCAAGTCACCCTGTGTCAGATGCAGCAAAGCAGCCCCAGAACATAACTGAGCCTCCTCCATGTTTCACAGTAGGTACGGTGTTCTTTTCTTTGTATGCTTCATTTTTGTGCCTATGAACATAGAGCTGGGCGCTTTGGTTTCCATTCGTATTATCTGTCTCTTCAGTTTGTCATCAGTTTTCCTCCTTCAGCCACGTCCAGGGAGGTTGGCTACAGTCCTGTGGACCTCAAACTTCTGAATAATCTGTGCGGCTGTAGTCACAGGAACATCAAGCTGCTTGGAGATGGTCTTATTGCTTTTAGCTTTAACATGCTTGTTTATAATTTTCTTTCTAATCTCCGGAGACAGCTCTCTCCTTAGCTTTCTGTGGTCCATGTTTAGCGTGGTACAAACCATGATACCAAACAGCACAGCAGTGGCGATTGCTCTAAGACTGCAAGGGAAGCTCAGCTTCCCCTAAAATGTCCCCCAAAAAAGTGGTGATAAATATGCGCTAGAATACCTTCATCTTTTGTTCAAAATCAGCTACTTATCACAGTTAACTGGAGCGACTTCCTTCTCATTCATCCCCGCAGCGTCTCAGCGCTTTAACCAACCAGTCGGACGCTGAGCGTCTTCAGACTTCAATTGAAAAGTGTAGAGTGGGTTGTTCCACTGTGGAAACTGGACGGTCATTGGATAAACGCTGGGCTTTGTCCCGCCCATCGGACGCTCAGCATCTCTGGGGTCTATGATGCAGTGGGCTGGCCTGGATGCTCAGCTTCTGCGTGATGATTGGATGATCTGTCTGAGGCCGAATCCTTTTTTGATTGACAGTGAAATGAGCCAAACAGCGATCTTGAAGTATCACCCTCCACTTCTAAGTTTTACATTCAGTTGTTCTGGACTGATCCGGAGGCTTTATCGATCACCAGCGACTTTATCTTTCTTAAAAACGACTAGCGTTGTGTTTGAAGATTCTCTCCTGTCACTTTTTTTTTTTTTTTTTTTTTTACAAACGGGCAGCTGCAGAGCCTCTACCCCTTTCACTCACACTCACAGCCTGTCAAACAGTAGTCTCATGTAGCAGCTCCAGCTATGAGCAAGCTGCACATAATGGCAGATAGTATGAATGTTGTCGACCGGATTTTGGCGAAGCCATTTGATAGTCTTCCTTACGAAGACAAAATTAGAGTTAAACAGCAGGGCAGATCAACTCTTAAGACTGATTTAGTGCAAAAGGTGGGAAAAGAGACAAGTCTTTTCAGCATTCCTGGCATGACAAGGTGAGCTGGCTCACTGGAAGTGCTGTCACAAATAAAATGTGTTGTCTGGTCAAAAGTGGGTTTTGGGGAATAAAATCATTGGAAAAGACACCTAGTTGGTACAAAAGGGTCACAGATCATTTACATTAAAAAATAAAAATTATGATGTAGGCCAGAAAAAAAAAGAAAGAGCTTCCCCTCCTTGACTGACCAGCAGCCGCCACTGCAGCACAGTGACCACTTTTCAGCCTTTAAATAGGCAGACTGACTGATTACAAGCTTGAACACACCTGTGATGATAATTACAGGACACACCTTAGTTTAACATGTCCTTATGGTCAAATAATTTTTAATCTTTTCTAGGAGTACCATCATTTTTGTCCAGGTCAGTTTCATTAGTTTGTTTTTTAAAACAATTATGTTGACTCACAATTCAAAAGTAATGTCTGATTTTCATTGGTTGATTATTCGTAAATCTTTATTTTTTATTTTTTTTGTCAGTTTCAAGTTATTCCAGTGACCATTGTGTGTTTTTCTTTCATTAACGGAAGGATACCAACAATTTTGTCCGCATGTGTATATTGACCTCATTTACATATCGTCAAAACTCTGAATATACTTGTCTTTAAAGAATCCAAGACCAGTTCTTGGAAATGTTGCATCTCTTGCCCTATATCTTCTGCCTTTTGTATCAGACTGGTTTTAAATCCATTATATGTAGAACTAAAGTTCCCTGAGGGTCAAGAGACAAGGCTCAGGAGATTGGACACAATCGTACTACACTAAGATCAAGGGTTCAAATAAAAAGGACTTTATTTTAAAAGGCAAAATTAGGCACAAAAGATTGCAGTCCGTACAAAGGCAACAGTACAAGAAAATGTCAGGCAAGAATCATGAACAGGAAACAGACAAGAGTCGGGACACAAAAAGTTAGATCGCCCAATAATGTCCATAAGTGTGAGGCAAAGCAAGGGATAGGCAGGGGTCAGTTTACAAAGGTCAGATCTAGTATTAGAGTCCAAGAATCATGAGGCAAAACAATGTCAGAAAAAAACAGGCAAGGTAATGCACGACAAGACAAGACCATAGAATGCTGGAGTGGCTCAATGATCTGGCGATGAGACAGTGAAAGACACAAGGTTAAAAACAAGAGGTGATTGGGAATGACTAGAAACTGCTGGGGAGGAACAATCAGGTGGCAGATGTGATTAGACATGGTCATGAAGCAAAACCTACAAATACAGATGAGAGTTAGACATTTCAAAATAAAACAGGAAACAAAAGGCCAAACATGAAACAGGGAAACAGAAGAGGAAACTTAAAGAACGGAGTAGTGACCACAACACTGATAATTAATGCTCAAGTAATTTTACACATATTGCTGCATACTAAGATGTCCCTCAAAGTCAAGTATGATGTTAACAGATGATATTTGTAGCTGCCAGCAATTGGTGAAACAGGTTTTGTAGATATGCATCATCTGTGATACATTCTGTCTACCTGAACAAAGCGAAAAGACACACATCTGTATGCATATTCTGCATACTTCATAAACCCATAATGTTTTTGTATGACTACTGGGGCTAATACTGCAAATATGGATTTTATAACTAACTGGGAAGTTTTCAGAAAATTTAATGATTTGGTTTTCTTCTGTTGATATAACTGAGCAAGAGCATTAATCCAGAAAAAGAGCCTTGTTTGTGCTCTAATTGTCATCAGTTGCATTAATAATGTGGAATTTTGTCCTTCATGAGGCCGCTGCTGCACCCTCCTGTGGCCATAAAAAATGTAAAACAATCACAGTGTTTCATCTTTGGATGCCTCTTATCTGTTCTGGTCAGGGTGCATCAGCAGCAGAGTTTGATTGTATTTCACTGGAAGACTGGAAGTTCTTTACCCAGCTCCTGCTGTCACATTATGATGTCCTTAGGCAAGACACTTCATCTCAAATTTCTCCCAAAGTGTCCAAATCAGACCAGATAATAATGAAAGCTTGTTAGACCACCCTCACCATTAGTGTATGAGCATGAAGGCCTGAAATGGCCAAACGAGGCTTTTGGTCTTAAAGGTGTGTAAGCAATCAAAAGATGATAATAAAGCTGAAAAGGCACAAGCTGTCATCACTGTTTCTTGTATTAACCAATACAGCTTCATGTCAGTCTGTAGCATCATCCCTTCATCATGCTATTGTATGGCATCATGGCTGAATTTGTCCACATGTATGTGGACTCCTATCATATCCTATCCAATCAAAATAGCACTTTATATTTTTTGGGCAGTTTGCAGTACAATAATGCACTTCACACTTTAGCACTCTGCACTTTAGCCAGCCCCTTGAACTAAATGTTTTTTTTTTTTGATGATCAACTATGTTTGCTTTGTTTCATATTGTTTGTCTTTGTTTTGTCTTGGTTTGTTTTTATTGTGTATAAATGTTATGTACAACACCAACCTGCCAATGGGACTAGAGATGGAAATTAGCCACACGGCTATAATCTCGTATGTTTACATTTGTATGTTCATTAACATGTACTGTCCCATTTTCCTCTTTTAAAAATAAACAAATCTACAAATATCCAACATCAGCTGAGTCACAGACTCAGTACGACAGCATATGGCAGCAGTTCGCTGTAGGCTGTATTGCAGCACAGAGCCCTGTAATTCCATCTTGTCAAAAGTATATATCAATCATCGAGCCAGCTATAACAAGACCTTTAAAACATGGCTATAAAATATTTCTTGTGAAATATTGCACAATGCACAGTTTCTGACATCAAATGTTTTTTTTTTTCCAAATTACTCATTTATTATTATTTTTCCAACCATTATGCAGAATACACATAGTTCTGCATTTCATTTTAATATCATTTGGCTGCATGATATAGAATCAGCTCTCCACTTTTTTAACTGGATGAATAAACATAATTCTCTCTCATTGTTGTGCAGTAATGCACAGTGCAAAGAAAAAGGAGGCGCTATTTTTTTTTTTTTTTTACCTTGTTTTCATCTTGAGGTCAGCAAAATGTGAGGAGCTCTTGGCCCCATCTGCAGCAATGATCAGCCTAACATCCAGACAATCCTTGTATGTACTTTTAGCAGCAAAGCTGACAAGAGTAACTGTAGCAAACATGCTGGCTCGTAGCATTAACTTAAGCCCTTCTTAAAAATTCTCGACTTCTGTTTTCAGTTCAAAAAGCTCCCAACGGTGATTACATGACAAATTACATGATAAATAAATAAATAAATGCGCATAGTAACAGCAAAAAAGAAGGAAATTGTATTTTCAGGCGGTCTTGCAAAAAGTGAAGCCTGGTCAAGCTTTGCCATTTCAGTCATATATAAGCAAACAGTGGGCTGAAATATTGGTCCTTGAGCTCTGCAGCGCTGCATAAAAGAAATGAGTTGGTGTAGACTTCAGAGGGTTGAGGCAGACAGAGAAACAATTTAAAGTGAAAGATAGTGTGGACTGACCAACATAAGGAAAATGATATGTACAGTTGTGGTCAAAAGTTTACGTACACTTGTAAAGAACATAATGTCATGACTCTCTTTAGTTTCCAGTTATTTCTACAACTCCGATTTTTCTCTAATAGAGAGATTGGAACAGATACTTCTTTGTCATAAAAAACATTCATGAAGTTTGGTTCTTTTATGACTTAATTATGGGTTAACAGAAAAAGTGACTAAATCTGCTGGGTCAAAAATATACATACAGCAACATGAATTAGCAATTTTGGTGACTTAGAAAGTTGTGTCAATGAAATGAGCTTCATAGCATGGCCTCTTAACTTCTTGTGAATGATTATGAGTGACTAGAGCTGGGGACTTCTCTCAGGCCATTTAAATAGGGCCCATTGGATATAGACGCCCACAAACCCTACAATGGGAAAGTCAAAGGAGCTCAGCACGGATCTGAAAAAGGGAATCATTGACTATAACAAGTCAGGAAAGTCTCTTGGAGCCATTTCAAAGCAGCTGCAGGTCCCGAGAGTTACAGTGCTAACAATTGTTTGTATGTATACAGTGCATGACACTGTTTGTCACTGCTACGATCAGGAAGAAAATGCAAGCTGTCACCTGCTGCTGAGAGAAAATTGGTAAGGAGGGTGAAGAGTAAACAGAGAATCGCCAAAAAGCAGATCTGCCAAGAATTAGAAGTTGCTGGAACACAGGTGTCAGTGTCCACAGTCAGGCGTGTTTTGCACCACCATAGACTGAGAGGTTGCCGTGCAAGGAGGAAGCCCTTGCTCTAAAAGCAGCACCTTAAAGCCCAACTGAAGTTTGCTACTGATCATCTAGACAATGATAAGAGTTTCTGGAGGAAAGTTCTGTGGTCAGATGAAACAAAAATCGAGCTGTTTGGCCAAAATTCCCAGCAATATATTTGAAGGAGAAAGGGTGATGCCTTCACCCCAAGAACACCATGCCTACCGTCAAGCACGGTGGTGGTAGTATTCTGCTGTGGGTCTGTTTTGTTGCCAATGGAACTGGTGCTTTACAGAGAGTAAAGGGGATTGTGAAGAAGGAGAATTACCTTCAAATTCTTCAAGATAACCTAAAATCATCAGCTCAAAGGTTGGGTCTCGGGCACAGTTGGGTGCTCCAACAGGACAATGACCCCAAACACAAATCAAAAGTGGTAATGGAATGGCTAAATCAGGCTAAAATTAAGGTTTAGAATGGCCTTCCCAAAGTCCTGACCTAAACCCCATTGAGAACACCTAGACAATGCTGAAGAAACAATTCCATGTCAGAAAGCCAACAAATTTAACGGAACTGCACCAATTCTGTCTAGAGCAGCGGTCAAAGATTCAACCAGAAGCTTTTGGATGGCTACCAAAAGTACCTAATTGAAGTGAAAATGGCCAAGGGACATGTAACAAAATGTTAGCATTGCTGTATGTATATTTTTGACCCAGCAGATTTAGTCACTTTTTCTGTTAACCCATAATTAAGTCATAAAAGAACCAAACTTCATGAATGTTTTTTATGACAAAGAAGTATCTGTTCCAATCTCTCTATTAGAGAAAAATCGGAGTTGTAGAAATAACTGGAAACTAAAGAGAGTCATGACATTATGTTCTTTACAAGTGTATGTAAACTTTTGACCACAACTGTACATAAACAGTATATGTAATGTATTAAAATATTTAATCATTGATCTGTTCAGATAAAGGCTCTGTCTTTCATGTAGAATAATTTAAACTGACTCTTTGACAGACAGAGGAGGGAGGGTTAAGCTTACATTTCTTCATTAACAATACAAATAGAGGTTTGGCAGTTGTAGCAGACATCTTTACTTCTAATGATGTTAAAAGTGAATTCTTCAATTACAAAAGATCTATTTTCTCTTCACATGCAACAAAACAAACTGTTTGCCAATAAAATAAAACATAAATTAAGCTCTATAAAATAACATTTACTTAAAAAAAGAGTCTGTTTTGGATATTTATTAGAAGATATAGTACATTTATGTTTTTGCTGTACAATAAAGTATGTTATAATTCTGAGGCCTTTGGAAAAAAAAAACCAGGTAATTGACAAGACATTTGCAAAAGATTTGCATTTTTAAAGGGTTAAAAAAACTCAGATTTCCATGATGGACTGGTCATATTATAAACAAAAACATTTTAAATGCTTACAACTGTTTAAAAAACAGAACATAGTACATAGCTTACTTTGCCATTTTTGTGTTACTTTCAGTTGAGGAGTGTTTATCCGCAGCTCGAAGTTTAATTGTGTCTTTTAGCTGGCTGAAACAGATAGGAGATATTTTCATATTTATTTATACAACAAGTGTTGGTCTGAGACATGGCAGGAATTGTTAGATAAGGCCCAATCTGATATCTTTTCATGGGGCAAAAATTTCTGGCAGAGGCCCTGCTCTCAGTGTTTTATACTGTTAGATCAGATCTTTAGACAATATCTGTTGGGCTGAACAATATAACATGTTACATCACATTTGAAATAGAGCATACAATGTCAATCACACAACTCCATGCATTTTATGGTGCCATTTAGCCCACAGAAAGTGCTTGTCACAGATACAATGCTCACTTCAAAGACTGTGTCAAATGAGACTAAAAGCATAAATAGTAAAGACAAGCCCATAGTTCAGATATTTACCCAAAGAGTATTGTACATAGAAGACAGAGCTACATAATATACTTATGAGTAGCCTACTTGTGTCCAAGAAAATGAAACAAGTGTCGATGTGTAAATGAGCAATTGGTATAGGACTATCAGGTTCTGTGTATTTGTGCGTCATGTATTATTTTCAACATATACGTAAACATTACAAACATAAAAAAAGAATATACGTTTAAACTGCCCCTCTTATAACACTATGAACACACAATTATACTTTACTGTGGTGTGAAAAGTCTGTCTTTGTCGACTCTCTAGTATTGTTTAGTTTATCTGCATTAAGACAGCAGAGGCTGAACTTTTACCAGGTCTTAAATTTTGGGTCCACTGACAACTCCACGTTTCACCAAAACACTCCAGGAGCACAGCGACCACGTTTCTGCTGACTGCGTCACGCGCTAACACACGCGACGTATGTTCCGATCACCCGATTGGTCGTGGATGCCGGGAAACCTCCTCGTGATATGTCTGCCGGTATAAATACTCGGAGCCGCCCTCTCAGTACGCAGCCCTGGTTTATGAGGGAAAATGTATCGTCTCGGCCAACAGACTCTCTCCAAGATCGCTTTTGATTGCTTTTTGTCTACTGTGCCACGGGAATATTTTCATTTTACGAGACAATACAATAAAAGCTGGTCGTGTATTGGCTGATTTTTGATCAAATTTGGAACTAATCAGCACGAAAATGCCGAGGACCAAGAAGAAGAACAGCAAGGGTGAGTGAGCGGGCGGGCGCATTTCTGAGGCCTTGCCTGTGCGTCTTGCCCACGTTGCGGTAGTTGTAGTTCTTTGCTGTCATTGGCTTAATGGTTTGAATAGAACGTGTTGACAGTTTGGACTACAAACGTCAGAGGCGGGCCTTAGTGAAAGTACAAAGCTAGCTAGCCGTCATCTTCAAAAGCTTTACTGTTGCTATCAGAAATAAGATAAAAACATACAAATGAAGTTTTGGTTATTAGTTATAACAACATCTTATAAGTTTGGTCCATTTATTTAATTTTAGCATTGTACAATGATTAACGTCGCGTTGTTAGCGCGAATGCTAACATTAGCTCATGTCAACGAAGCAAGACAGCTTTTGTTGCTAGGTAAAGTTTATTTTAATATGTAACATTACACTCAATGACACCGCCCTGACAGCCTTTGTCGTTAATAATATCGCCTAATACGACATTGTAGTGCTTTTTAGTCTATTATTCGAGTCGATGTAGTGAGCATGAACTCTAAAATGAGGTCGTGTTGTTGGCAGATTGACCTCAATTAATCTTTAGCCGTCTATCCAGCAGACGTCACTCGACTGGTATGAATGCTGTCTTCTGTTTGCTCACTCTTAACGTGACTGTAAGGCAGATAATCGTACCGTATCACGTTTGTTATTTACCCAGTGTTGTTTACTGGAGAGGGCGGACATTTTGGACTCTGGTTGTAAAACAGGCGGCGCCCGGTTCACAGAAACCAGCTGTAGTGGAGGGAAGTCCACGTCAACACATTCAAAGGAAAAAGTATCCGTTTTTGGACAGAACAGCTTGACATGGACTCATATGTTGTTCAACATGACTATAATTACTCCAGAATACTCATCGGGGGTTAGACTGATGTTGAGTCAGAGCTAAACTTCCCAACGCGTCCTTAAAGGTGACTTCAGGTGAGCTGACAGACGCCTGTTGTGTCTGGTAGCAAAACAGTGCTGGATTAAAATTAGATTTAAGATCTGCATTTAACAAAGCCCAGATATTTTATTCACGCTGTCAACTTCACCCAGCACTTGTTTGGATTAATTAAGCGGGATGTCAAAAACAGTTTTGCTTAGTGTTAGGTTTTAGAAGTTTTATTTTATTTATATATTTATAATTTTTACCTAAAATCAAGCAGATACCCTAAGTAACACCAAATTATATCCACGTGTAATAGCCTCTTTAACACGTGCTGCAGTGTCTTAAAAGTCTGTAAATTATTAATTTAATCTTAAACCAAGTAAATGTTGTTAAACAATTGTATTCCCTTAGTACATATTTGTTTAAAGTAGTATTCAAGACTGATTATTGCATAAATTCAGTAACACAAAATCTTAACCTGACAGGTGAGCCAACACATTGAGACCAAAAGGAGTCCCTTCTACCAATTGATAATGTAAACTGTATAAGACAGCGTTCAGTTAGAGGGTTTAAGATTTCAAAGCCACAGACCCCCTTGAGTCCGTCATGAACGTTGTTGTCTTTGTTGATAAGATGGTCTTTAATTATAATGCTGGAAAAACAAACAGTTCTTCTAATAATATGAGATGTAACCTCCCACCATTTTAGTGTTGTCTTATTGAGCTAATGAAAAGAACTAATTTTTATATCTGGAGAAGTAATTTTAGCAAGTTACTCTTTTTTTGTCAGAAACTGGCAGTGGCAGTGGTTTTGTTGTTTTTCATTTATATATTTTTTGTAACCAAATGTTTCAGTACTATATACATGTAAAAATCTCTTCACATTGGGATAGGGGTCAACCAGTGTGTTCAACATTTGAAAAGACTCCTTACCCACCAACAAATAATAGCAGGAACTCGTGTCAGTACAGTAGTAGGGCTGAAATTAGTTGTGCGATATGACGATATGAAATCGTTAAGGATTATAATGTGGGGATGATCTCATAAAGCAGAAAGATCTTCAGATCGTCTGTGTGGGCGCAGAGACTTTGACGCGCACCAATCATAGCATATTACATGCAGTGCATTGTGGGATCTTCTGTTTGGTTATGTAGCATGAAGCCATGGCGGAGAGAGAAAAGGAGATACAAGCTTGAAGATGTCTGAACAAAAATCTGTTCTAAAGCAGCTGTATTATTCACTGATTATAGACATTGCAGTTAGATTACATGTGTTCTAAATTGTTGCACTTTAAGAGATAACCAGTTACTTAAGTTTACATTTCTATTTGAACCTTTTCAGTAAGCTATTTGGTGAGTTTAGTTTTTATGTTACAAAAGTGCACTTTATTGTTGTTCATTGCCCTTCATTTTTACATTTATTGAACATTTTTATAAAAAACTGCACTATCTACATTAAAACCTGTTCAGAAAGTTTACAAAATTGTGATATGATATTTTTGCCATATCGCCCACCCCTAGCTGAAATGATAAAATTGTGATTATTTTGATAAAAGATGCTCAGATGCATTAGTTTGACACCAGTATGCCCTCCTACCCCTTTACCAACATCAGTAAGCAAACACATCAGCAAAGAATATACCAGTTACAGATTTTCATCTGATGCTTTTATCATTTTAATACTGACATCAGGTGCACCTAATTGCTGAGTCTAAATTGAACTTTTCAGTTAGCAGAGGATATGAGCAGTTTGTTATATGAGCTAAGCAATGAGAGAAAATATTTGCATTTTGGGAAAACAACACCAAAGGAAGTAATCGGAAAAATATATTATTGTGTAGCAGATGTTGATAACTTATGTTTTATTAATTTAACATTAGTATCAAGCACACCAAGTGATCTAAAGAAATGCTCTTTGCTGAAGATGTCACCTGTTTTTGTGGTTAAACATGAGTAAATGCTGGCGTCCTGGGAGTGTGCCTCTGCATGAGCAGTTGGATTAGTTTTTGATTTTCAGACGTTGTGTATCTACATTAAAATGCTTGAGAAGTGCAGACAGATACAAGCTCTAGACACACGGCAGCCTCAAGGAAACTGATTATTCAGTGTTTTGAAGAAATGTCTGTGAAGATACCACACATTTTAATCATTTTTCCATTTTTTGATGTTTTTTTGTTTTATAAGTACAATGCAGTGAGCTGTCATACACAAAGAGTTTTAATGGATCATTTTCATGGCCTGCTCAGTTATTTTTTTCATGCACATTTCATGGATTTTCGCACCATTTTAGCTGTGAATTTTCACAACTCCTACAGTACAAATAGGTTCACTCTAACACCCTTTAGGTATTGCAGGTGCGACTGCAACCTCACAAGCATGGTGTGTTCAGGAGCTAAGCATTACAACTGGATTTCCATCATTCAGTAGTATTTTGTTTTAATTATCTGGTATCTAACACAAACACTAAGATGTGGACTACCAGTGGAAAGGGAATTAGCTTGATCTCTTCCAGCCATGACAAGTTAATGCTTGTCTTTGAATGTTAAATAATTAAGCTACTTTTAACCAGCTGTGCAACAAATCACACATTTCAGTTTGAATGGATCACTGTCTTTATTTTATCAGATGAGATTTTTATGGGAGCACAACTTATAATGCATGCATAAGATAAAAATGATGCACAATATTCTTAGTTTTCTTCGCTCAAGAAACAGCAGCATGTCCGGTCATAATGATGAAAGGAATACAGACAGCACGTGCATAAATAGAGCTTTGTATGTACTTTTTGGAGTTCCTGTCTACATAAAAATGAATATTTATACATAGAGCACAAGTTTGTCCTTGGCCCCGACCACTTGCTGACTTTTCACAGATAGTGAAAGTGCAGCAGGATAAGGCGTGCAAAGGGTAAACATTAGGTAACTACAGTGTCTACCAGAGCACCTGCATGGAGCCGGTGTTGCATAATAAAACGTGCACAGACCTGCCATACACGTTTGATGTATTCATTGATTACTCTAAGTGCTTATATGTTTATCTTTCTCTCTCCAGGAGGGCAGCATGGGCATGTGCTGCCTTTCAGTGATGAGGATGCATCCATTGAGACCCTCAGTCACTGCAGCAGCTTCAGCGATGTGACCAGTGTAGCAGATGACGGTAGGTTTTCGTCTGGGAACACGTATGTTTGTGTTTTCTTCAGTCGTGACTCATGGCTGCAAGAAGAGGCAGACTTTCTGCTATTGTTCTGTGTTGTGTTTGTGTACACTTCATCCAAAAGGAATGCAGCCCTGATGACGGCCAGTGTATCTTGACATGTGTTGTGCTATCTGGATTGCCTCATTAATCACTTTTCGGAAGTTTACCCATTGTTACTATTTTACACAACAGCAGTGGAAATGTGAGCATAGACACAGGCTTATGGAATGAGGAGGAATATGAAGAAGCAGTTTCCCCAGGGTAAATCTGTTTCTGTTGGTATACTGTGGAACTTCTTAGCAGAAATAATGTGACTGTCTAGTGAAAATATCTTAAATGAAATCACTACATTAAATTTTCAAGTCATTTGGAAAGTGGAGGAACTGGATGAAGAAATTAATGTTATGTGTCACACTGATAAATATACTATTTTGTCAAATATGTGCAAAGCTTGTAGTCCCATTCCTACCTTCAACACACTGAGACCCTCTGACACTGGCTGAACTGATACTCATGAGCAGAGAAGAGTGAGCTATCAAGGGAAAACATAACAAATCTCTTAAATATAAACTCGTGGCTTGCAATGGTGTGGCTTGTGCCTGATGATAACAATTTGTACTGTGCTTGAAGTTAAGTTTATTCTACTCAACCAACCTTGTATGATGTCAAATAATTAAATGAGGCTCAGCTTGTTGTGCTGTGAAGCATCTGCCACAACAGTCACTCATTACAAACTTACATAGGCATGACGCTGCTGACTCTTGGTGCTTGTTGTCCCAGTTGAGATGGTATTTAAGGACTAAAGGTGGTCCTTATGAATACCTCTTGGGTGACTGAAAAAACCACAAAAAACAAAGTGCTTTACCAAAGAGCACAGTGTTTGAGTGCTTACTGATATGTTTATTTCTTAGTCTCTGTGGCAGGTAGAGACCTTAAGAAACCATTTGAAAGCTTGAACTCTTGGTTTTAAATTATTAATCAGTAAAATCAACATGGTCCTCCACATGACAGTGTTTCTTTTGCTCTTAGAGGCAAAAAGTCCTCAAATGTTAATGTGGTCTAATTTCTCTGGAGAGATGCAAAACGAGGAATTCTTTTTAGATAAAAAAATAATCTTTCAAGGTAAATGAGACTCAAAATCACCAGTCAATCTGACCAACCTCTGATGTACTCTGGTTAATATGACCACTCCTCAGACCATGATGCTGTCTGTCAATTGGCTTTGTGTTTGTTTCTCTTACAAGTCAGGGTGTCAGACCGACCTTGAATCAGGATAACTTGTAAAAGCAAAAAAAAACTTTTCAAATTCATCAAACAATGAAGTTAAGCTATATCAATGTACTGGTATAAACACTCCTGATATCTATCAGACTACAACTATAAACCAATTTAGCAGCTTAATTTTGGTTCTTTTTACACAATTTCAGAGCTGAAGATGATGAACCCTCTCTACCCTCTGGCTTAATAAATGGATATTATAGGCAGCAGAGGTTGTGACAAGATATAACATTATTGCTGCACTTTTTTTCTCTGTTGATTCATGAGATGTCAGGTCAAAGAGTGGATTTGGCACCAACGTCGTAAAAACCCAAACAGTTTCCATCATTGCTTGAGATGTGATTACAGCATCATAAGTACACAGCAGTTGCATGGGTACAATTATTTATCTATAAGCCAAAGCACTAATGGCAGAGTTTAAATCATAAAAATGCTCAGAGTATACCAGATCGACACTGCTCTAATGAGTCCTAATGGGCAAATATTTTAGCAGTTTTCCTTCTCTTACAGTAAAAGAAGTGCATCTTGTTCTGAGAGTTTTCCACCCAGTCCTTCAGATTAGTACTGTGAAGTGTATCAGATGAATATCCACTTACGAAATCTTGTGATACTGCCAGGTGGAGAGGCCAACGAGGACACAGCCCAGGAGGACTTCCAGTACAAGTTGAAAGGGTTCATAGACAGCACGGTGGATAAGAGGTAAAAAAAAAAGTGTCTGTCTCCACTCACATGTATCTGATCTGTAAGGCATGCAGGTCCAAACATGTCTGTTCATGGTTTCTCCCAGCTGGTTTGATCCTGAAGTTTGATACGACTGCAGATGCCGCTGAGAGCAGCAACATTTTAAGTTATTTTGTTGTGCTATGCGTACACTGTAGTCATAAGTTTTGTTTTGTTTCATTTTTAGTGCTTTGACATGACAGGACATATGTGATTAAAAAAACAAATGATTTATAATTTAAGAGCCTTTAAGGAACAAATTAAAGGTATTAAAAGCATGTTTTTAAGGCCTTTTTGGGAATTGCTGGGCTAAGTTTGTGAAGCCGTGGTTAGTCATAGGGTAAGGTACTAAAGTTCACTGCTTGGTCAAGATAAAAATAGATTTAATCTTGATGTGAGTCATTCAGCTTCTTTAACATGACGATATCAAAGTAGGGACTTCCCAGGTTTGCAACCTCCCTGCTATTGCCATGCTGGAGTGAAATTCTTTGGGGGTTTTTTGCCACGTGCTTTTCTAAGTTATGGCGAATTCCTGAGCACAGTAGAAACATTTTGACATAACTGCTTGGATTATGAAACAATCAGAAATCCCCTTTGACTTGAATATTTGGGATAATCTGGCTCTGACTTTACGTTAAAGTGAGATCAACTCAGATCATTCTTTCAGGCACAAGGGCAAAGGCCAGGGGATAAACCATTTGACCAGTGCCTAGCAAAATTATAAAAGCTTTACTTTTTTTAGGTACATTATGGGGGAAAATGTGTTCATTTGTACAAGCTGGAAGAATAATTGTTCATGTGTGTGTTTTCTCAGTGCTAAGACCAGGCAAGGGGCGCTGGATGGGCTTAAGGCAGCACTGGCCACACGGATCCTGTACGAGTTCATTTCAGAAAGGAGGATGACCATGACGGACAGCATCGAACGCTGCCTTAAGAAAGGTAATGGGACTGAGAATTGGTAATGTTAAATTTTAAAGTCACAAAATTCAGTTAACTACTGGCTCTTTAGCCTGCCAGTTAGCCACAAACTGTCTTTTTCTTGGTCTTAGAAGTTGTCATGACCATATGCTACAGCTAATAGACCATTAGCTTTTGGTTTTCATGTAATAGACTCACATTTACGGCTGATTAAAATTGTATTTAAACATGAATTATGCTTTGCTTAGTATGGCCCTTAAAACATGGAATTACCACATGAGTTCTTTCCCGTGATATCTTTAATAAGTTTGAGCTCTCAAATCAGAATTTGTATTTTTTTTAAACTGCCCTTTAACTTAATTAAGGGGAAACCAGTGCAATTGCTTTCTGTGATGGGAAGAAAGCAACTTAACTCAGACTCATTATTTCACTGTTGGATCTGTTCTTAGAGATTAAACTTTATTAATTGTATAAGCTGTGACCTTTTTGGACTTGATAAGCATCGCTGGTTGGCAACTGTAGAAAAGGCGACAAATATTACATAACAGGCATAAAATGGGAACATCAGAAGGCTGGACAGGCTGGAGAAGAAGGCTGACTTTGTGCTAGGGAGGAGTTTTGACTCACTGAAAACTGGTGAAGGTCTTCCTGGACAGTAGGCACCATCCCCTGGAGGATGCCTTATGACCTGGACTGTTACTTATACTGGACACCTGAATTTCCCCTAGAGGAAACTGTCTGTCTGTTTGAAAAGGCAACACTTATTATTTGGAGTTATTTGTTGATCAGTTTATCAAAGAGGCTTTTTGTTTTTACTTTGAGTTTGGAGCATCTTGCAAAGAGCTATAAAGGAAGAAGTTTTCTTATGATCCTGCCCCCTCATAAGGGTTAACTCATCAAACTATATTAACATGATATGCCATAAAGAACAAGTTCACAAGTGATGTCAAGATAGCATAAAGAAAAATCTGTTGATGGCTGACTATTGGTGACTGCCGGTGTGCTATGCTGCTATGTTTCTGTTGGATGTTGTACTAGTGACTGTGATTTGCTTGTAGACCTTAACATTTACTTCCAGAATGATATGTTAAGTTGATAACTCCAGCTTTGTTTCTTGTAATCCCGCTAATTTCTAATGTGGCATTCAAATGTCTCCGTCTGTTTCTATTAGGCAAAGGTGACGAGCAGCGAGCGGCAGCCTCTTTAGCTTGCCTGCTGTGTATCCAGCTGGGCTCCGGTATTGAGAGCGAGGAGGTATTCAAGTCCCTGAAACCCATCTTCAAAAACATCCTGGCAGATGGATCAGCAAATATTCAGGCCAGGCAGGCAGTGAGTCCCTTTTTATTTTTTGAGACAAGGCAGTGTGTGAATACAACAGCAGGCACACTGACCCTCAGACTATGTTTGTCTGCATAGTTTCTTATACCTGAAAGATATTCAGACAGTGAAATATCAAAATGAAACTTTTTCTTCTCTCTTTTTTTTTAGGTGGCAACAAGTCTGGGCCTTTGTACTTTAGTTGCAGAAGATGATATCTTGGTAATTTCTTTCATTGCTCATGTTATTAGTTGAAATATTGTGCATCATTAAATCTCTACCTCACATGTGATCACAGGTTTTGGACAGGTTTATTGAGTCCTACACCTTGGTTATAATATGAAGTCTTAAATTAAGAAGGCACATTGAAGGGGATGCATCTGAATAATAAATGAAATCAATGTTTTTTTTAGCATTTTACATTTTGATCATTCTGAATTGGTGGACTTTCTCATTCATGAGACCAACCACATGATATAAAGCAGCTTTTAAAGCATTTTTGCTGTGAATTATGCTAGCTTTCACAGACCAGAGGAACATAGGGAGAAAACTGTTAATGATTGCCAAATATCTCTTAACAGGCAACTTCCAATGAAAACTAAAGACTATGAGAATGAAAGCTGCTTATTCCCCCATAAAATCCACTTCTGGGTCTTTTTAGTCTTAAATAAATCTGGAAAAGTTTGCAGCAACTTTGTGGTGTCTTATAATGACTCAAAGCTGTTCACAGTTATGCAACACTTCATTATTTGTATTGTTGCACCAAAGCCTCACTTTTGTTCCTTTTCCTCTCTGCTTTTAGGATGTACAAGCCACCATGGAATGCTTTGAGAACCTTTTCACCCGGTCTTATGCGCGGGCGGATGGTACATGCCCTCTGATTAATCCCCAGACGAGCGCCCTTCACACCAACGCGCTGCTGTCCTGGGCACTGCTGCTCACCATCTGCACTGCCAATCAGCTCAGAGATGTCCTGCGCAAGTAAGAGCCCCCATTAACCTCTAAGTTTGAAGCCAAAAGTTTACTTGAGAAGATTCTGTGCAGGTGCTTAAATTGTGATTTAATGATTCAAAGTCTTAAATTGCATTGATTTTTAGTGAAGTGCCTGACGTTGTAATGGATTCATTCAGAAATGAGCGAGCTCACGGAACTGATATGGTAGAAAATGAATTGGGAAATGCTGCTGTAGTTAGTAACGGTTGTTAAGAGGCTGATACCACAAATAAACTAAAACATTACTGGAACATTTCAATTTCTCTGAGGGATATTCGGCAGTAACAAAGCAAAATTGTGTCTTTTTTTTAATGAAGTCCTCATTCCCTTTTTAAGAGGAATTTCATAAAAGTGAAGCTGTTCGTTATTTCATGGACTTTGTTTTCCTTAATTAGACTTCCTTTGATAGACTGCTATTACAAAACTCTGGAGTTTGAAGCAGAATTTCAGTTGTACTTTAAAAGGAATGGGAGTAAATATGTTTAGTAATAATGTTCAGTTGTGTATTTGTATTCAAATATAATTATTGACAACTAAAAGTCGTTGCCAGGCTTCAAGTTTTTAACAAAGCTTGGAAAATGCTTGAATTTGCCTTGAACGATTTGTCCAATCCCAAAAGCAAACCAACAGTATGTCTCTATTTACCTTGGTTTACTTTTGCATGGCTTCAACCAAACACATACGATCTTCAGACATGCATGCCTAGAGGATGGTTGTAAGGCACTTTTAAGAAAATAGAAGTTCTATGATTTAAATGATAAATTTAGTCCATTCTTTAATACAATACACGGCAAAACTACATTTATATGTCATGTTTTGGCCAAAGGGAGGATAATGTGTGATAAAGAGGGGAGGTCAATGCTCTCACTGTTGCCATGTTGGAGGTTGCTGGTTGAAATACTATGGGAGCTCCTGTTGTAGACAGTGGATATTTATTCAAATCAAGGGTGTGAAGCTGGGTGAGGTGAGAGGCAAGTTAGCCATGTTGATTAAAAAGATGCAGTAATATAATTTGATTTTATGCTTGTATGAGTCTGCTGGCACTTTCTGCCTGTTGTTTACATGTGAAGAATGTGTTTCCAAATGTGGATCTGATGGATTTAATCAGTTTTATTAGCGGGGTTCCACTTCTTAAAACGGAAGAAGCATTGCTGCTTTAATAATGAAATTGGAGAGTAAATTCATGTTTCATGATGGGTAATCTTTGTTTTATTTTTTTTCAGACACCTGCCTAAGTTACCCAGACTGCTTGAAAGTGAGGATGTCAACATGAGAATCGCAGCAGGGGAGACCATCGCTCTGCTTTTTGAGCTCGCAAGAGACATGGATGCTGTAAGTTTGAAACCAGCTCTGGTGTTGCGTCTCAAAGATGCTCTCATTCCTGTGGTGCAGCTCTGACAACGCAGGACAAAAATAGATGTAAATTGCAGTCCATTTAGCATGCACAAGCAGTAATTCAGTCTTAAATTACACGTTAACTTGACAGTCGGAACAAATATGATGAGCTGTTCCTTTAAATGTATTTCTCTCGGCAATTGTCTTGTGCCTTTGCTTATGTAACATGCTTTTTGTGTTCTTTCAGGACTTTGAGTTTGATGATTGGGATGAACTGTGTGATAAACTGAACGCATTGGCCACAGACTGCAACAAGCACAGAGCCAAGAACGACAAGAGGAAGCAGCGGTCGGTGTTCAGGGATGTACTCAAGGCTGTTGAGGTGGGTGTTTGGTGATGCTTTGTCTGATTTCTTTTCGTCCTTTAACTTGTATTGTCGGCCCTGTTCACTTATGTTAACAGTGATGATGGTTCAAAGTACGTGGCTACTTTTCTCTGCAGGAGGGTGATTTCCAGCCAGAGACCATCCGCTTTGGGACGGAGCGCATGACTATCGACAGCTGGGTCAGGAAGAGGACCTATGATGCCTTCAGGGAGTTTGTAGGCTCTGGGATGAACTACCACCTTCAGGTATCTCCTTTCCATATCAGCTCAACACAAATTTATGATCCGGTGAAATTAAAAACCATAAAAGTGCTCAAGCCGACCTTTTATCTAATTACACAGCAGAATCATGGGCTCGGTTGTTTGGTTTTTCTGCGGCACTGACACAGCACTAAAGCATAATGAAGATCTGTAGAAGGGCTTGATGCAGGAAGACAACGCTAAAGACTTGATTTAAGATAATGAGGTATAATGCAGGAAAAAAAATGTCCTTGGGTGGAAATTAGTCTGCAGTATGGCTGGCAGCCAGGGCTAATGCAAGTTTCCACAAGTCAAGATGAGACGAAGGGACATAATTTGCACCAAATGATACTTTAAACTGTATCTAAATG